>LT669788.1:0-1200000 GCA_900128785.1 Arabis alpina
TTTTAGGATAATATTTCAAAATTCGAAGGCTATAACTCACAAATTTCAAAAAATTAGTACGGTTTGATGTTGATTCAAAAAGATGATGAAATGTGTCCATAATAGAAGCTAGACTATTTTGGTTATTTCATATGTTGGAAAAGTATCTAATTATACATACAAATTCAAATTTCATTTTTTAGCAAATTATTTCAAAACTCAAAGGCTATAACTTACAAATTTTAAAAAAACTAGTACAATTTGATGTTAGTTCCAAAAAATGAAGATATATGTCCAAAATAGAAGCTAAACTATTTTGACTATTGGGTATGGTGAAAGAGTATCTAAATAAACCTACAATTACAAATTTATTTTTTTAGGATAATATTTCAAAATTCGAAGGCTATAACTCACAAATTTCAAAAAAATTAGTAC
This sequence comes from Arabis alpina, assembly GCA_900128785.1. Lineage (NCBI taxonomy): Eukaryota > Viridiplantae > Streptophyta > Magnoliopsida > Brassicales > Brassicaceae > Arabis > Arabis alpina. Next base: position 415 of record LT669788.1, read on the forward strand.
GGGTTTGATGTTGATTCAAAAAGATGATGAAATGTGTCCATAATAGAAGCTAGACTATTTTGGCTATTTGGTATGGTGAAATAGTATCTAATTAAGCATACAAATACATATTTAATTTTTTAGTAAAATATTTCAAAACTCAAAGGTTATAACCTACAAATTTCAAAAAAACTAATACGGTTTGATGTTTGTTCAAATAAATTGAAGAAATATGTCCGAAAATATAAGCTAAACTATTTCGACTATTGAGTATGGTAAAAGATTATCTTATTAAACATACAAGTACAAATTTATTTTTTTAGGATAATATTTCAAAATTCGAAGGCTATAACTCACAAATTTCAAAAACTTATTACTGTTTGATGTTGATTCAAAAAAATGATGAATTGTGTCCATAATAAAAACTAGACTATTTTGGCTATTTGGTATGGTGAAGGAGTATCTAATTATACCTACAAATACAAATTTTATTTTTTAGCAAAAAATATTTCAAAACTCAAAGGCTATAACATACAATTTTCAAAAAACTAGTACGGTTTGATGTTAGTTCCAAAAAATGTAGATATATGTCCAAAATGGAAGTTAAACTATTTTCGACTATTGGGTATGGTGAAAGACTATCTAAATAAATCTATAATTACATATTTATTTTTCTAGGATAATATTTCAAAATTCGAAGGCTATAACTCACAAATTTCAAAAAAAAATAGTACGGTTTGATGATGATTCAAAAAGATGATGAAATGTGTCCATAATAGAAGCTAGACTATTTTGGTTATTTCTTATGTTGAAAGAGTATCTAATTATACATACAAATTCAAATTTCATTTTTTAGCAAATTATTTCAAAACTCAAAGGCTATAACTTACAAATTTCAAAAAACTAGTACAGTTTGATGTTAGTTCCAAAAAATAAAGATATATGTCCAAAATAGAAGTTAAACTATTTTTGACTATTGAGTATGGTGAAAGACTATCTAAATAAACCTATAATTATATATTTATTTTTTAGGATAATATTTCAAAATTCGAAGGCAATAACTCACAAATTTCAAAAAAATTAGTACGGTTTGATGTTGATTCAAAAAGATGATGAAATTTGTCCATAATTGAAGCTAGACTATTTTGGCAATTTGGTATGGTGAAAGAGTATCTAATTAAGCATACAACTCCAAATTTAATTTTTTAGCAAAATATTTCAAAACTCAAAGGCTATAACCTACAAATTTCAAAAAACAAATATGGTTGATGTTCGTTCAAACAAATTGAAGAAATTTGTCCAAAATATAAGCTAAACTATTTCGACTATTGGGTATGGTGAAAGATTATCTTATTAAACATACAAATACAAATTTATTTTTTTAGGATAATATTTCAAAATTCGAAGGCTACAACTCACAAATTTCAAAATCCTATTACGGTTTGATATTGATTAAAAAATATGATCAAATGTGTCCATAATAGAAGCTAGACTATTTTCGTTATTTGGTATGGTGAAAGAGCATCTATTTATATCTACAAATACAAATATCAATTTTTAGCAAAATGTTTCAAAACTCAAAGGTTATAACCTACAAATTTCAAAAAACTAGTACGGTTTGATGTTAGTTCCAAAAAATGAAGATATATGTCCAAAATAGAAGCTAAACTATTTCGACTATTGGATATGGTGAAAGAGTATCTCATTAAACCTACAATTACAAATTTATTTTTTTAGGATAATATTTAAAAATTCGAAGGCTATAACTGACCAAATTCAAAAAAGTAGTACGGTTTAATGTTGATTCAAAAAGATGATGAAATGTGTCCATAATAGAAGCTAGACTATTTTCGTTATTTGGTATGGTGAAAGAGAATCTATTTATATCTACAAATACAAAATTTAATTTTTAGCAAAAATTTTCCAATCTCAAAGGTTATAACCTACAAATTTCAAAAAACTAGTACGGTTTGATGTTAGTTCTAAAAAATGAAGATATATGTCCAAAATAGAAGCTCAACTATTTCGACTATTGGGTATGGTGAAAGAGTTTCTAATTAAACCTACAATTTCAAATTTCTTTTTTAGGATAATATTTCAAAATTCGAAGGCTATAACACACAAATTTCAAAAAAATAGTACGGTTTGATGTTGATTCAAAAAGATGATGAAATGTGTCCATAATAGAAGCTAGACTATTTTGGTTATTTTGAATGTTGAAAGAGTATCTAATTATACATACAAATTCAAATTTCATTTTTTAGCAAATTATTTCAAAACTCAAAGGCTATAACTTACAAATTTCAAAAAACTAGTACAGTTTGATGTTAGTTCCAAAAAATGAAGATATATGTCCAAAATAGAAGCTCAACTATTTCGACTATTGGGTATGGTGAAAGAGTTTCTAATTAAACCTACAATTTCAAATTTTTTTTTTAGGATAATATTTCAAAATTCGAAGGCTATAACTCACAAATTTCAAAAAAATTAGTACGGTTTGATGTTAATTCAAAAAGATGATGAAATGTGTCCATAATAGAAGCTAGACTATTTTGTCTATTTGGTATGGTGAAAGAGTATCTAATTAAGCATACAACTGCAAATTTAATTTTTTAGCAAAATATTTCAAAACTCAAAGGTTATATAACCTACAAATTTCAAAAAACAAATACGGTTTGTTGTTCGTTCAAACAAATTGAAGAAATTTATCCAAAATATAAGCTAAACTATTTCGACTATTGGGTATGGTGAAAGATTATCTTATTAAACATACAAATACAAATTTATTTTTTTAGGATCATATTTCAAAATTCGAAGGCTACAACTCACAAATTTCAAAATCCTATTAGGGTTTGATGTTGATTAAAAAATATGATGAAATGTGTCCATAATAGAAGCTAGACTATTTTTGTTATTTGGTATGGTGAAAGAGTATCAATTTATATCTACAAATACAAATTTTAATTTTTAGCAAAATATTTCCAAACTCAAAGGTATATAACCTACAAATTTCAAAAAACTAGTACGGTTTGATGTTAGTTACAAAAAATGAAGATATATGTCCAAAATAGAAGCTAAACTATTTCGACTATTGGATATGGTTAAAGAGTATCCAATTAAACCTACAATTACAAATTTATTTTTTTAGGATAATATTTCAAAATTCGAAGGCTATAACTCACCAAATTCAAAAAAGTAGTACGGTTTGATGTTGATTCAAAAAGATGATGAAATATGTCCATAGTAGAAGCTAGACTATTTTGGCTATTTGGTAAGGTGAAAGAGTATCTAATTAAGCATACAAATACATATTTAATTTTTTAGTAAAATATTTCAAAACTCAAAGGTTATAACCTACAAATTTCAAAAAACTAATACGGTTTGATGTTTGTTCAAATAAATTGAAGAAATATGTCCGAAATATAAGCTAAACTATTTTGACTATTGAGTATGGTAAAAGATTATCTTATTAAACATACAAGTACAAATTTATTTTTTTAGGATAATATTTCAAAATTCGAAGGCTATAACTCACAAATTTCAAAAACTTATTACTGTTTGATGTTGATTCAAAAAAATGATGAATTGTGTCCATAATAAAACTAGACTATTTTGGCTATTTGGTATGGTGAAGGAGTATCTAATTATACCTACAAATACAAATTTTATTTTTTAGCAAAAAATATTTCAAAACTCAAAGGCTATATAACCTACAAATTTCAAAAAACTAATACGGTTTGATGTTCGTTCAAACAAATTGAAGATATATGTCCAAAATAGAAGCTAAACTATTTCGACTATTGGATATGGTGAAAGAGTGTCCAATTAAACCTAGAAAGTAGACTATTTTGGCTATTTGGTATTGTGAAAAAGTATCTAATTAAGCATACAAATACATATTTAATTTTTTAGGAAAATATTTCAAAACTCAAAGGTTTTAACCTACAAATTTCAAAAAACTAGTACGGTTTGATGTTAGTTCCAAAAAATGAAGATATATGTCCAAAATAGAAGCTAAACTATTTTGACTATTGGGTATGGTGAAAGAGTATCTAATTAAACCTACAATTACAAATTTATTTTTTTAGGATAATATTTCAAAATTCGAAGGCTATAACTCACAAATTTCAAAAAATTAGTACGGTTTGATGTTGATTCAAAAAGATGATGAAATGTGTCCATAATAGAAGCTAGACTATTTTGGTTATTTCATATGTTGGAAAAGTATCTAATTATACATACAAATTCAAATTTCATTTTTTAGCAAATTATTTCAAAACTCAAAGGCTATAACTTACAAATTTTAAAAAAACTAGTACAATTTGATGTTAGTTCCAAAAAATGAAGATATATGTCCAAAATAGAAGCTAAACTATTTTTGACTATTGGGTATGGTGAAAGAGTATCTAAATAAACCTACAATTACAAATTTATTTTTTTAGGATAATATTTCAAAATTCGAAGGCTATAACTCACAAATTTCAAAAAAATTAGTACGGGTTGATGTTGATTCAAAAAGATGATGAAATGTGTCCATAATAGAAGCTAGACTATTTTGGCTATTTGGTATGGTGAAATAGTATCTAATTAAGCATACAAATACATATTTAATTTTTTAGTAAAATATTTCAAAACTCAAAGGTTATAACCTACAAATTTCAAAAAACTAATACGGTTTGATGTTTGTTCAAATAAATTGAAGAAATATGTCCGAAATATAAGCTAAACTATTTCGACTATTGAGTATGGTAAAAGATTATCTTATTAAACATACAAGTACAAATTTATTTTTTTAGGATAATATTTCAAAATTCGAAGGCTATAACTCACAAATTTCAAAAACTTATTACTGTTTGATGTTGATTCAAAAAAATGATGAATTGTGTCCATAATAAAAACTAGACTATTTTGGCTATTTGGTATGGTGAAGGAGTATCTAATTATACCTACAAATACAAATTTTATTTTTTAGCAAAAAATATTTCAAAACTCAAAGGCTATAACATACAATTTTCAAAAAACTAGTACGGTTTGATGTTAGTTCCAAAAAATGTAGATATATGTCCAAAATGGAAGTTAAACTATTTTCGACTATTGGGTATGGTGAAAGACTATCTAAATAAATCTATAATTACATATTTATTTTTCTAGGATAATATTTCAAAATTCGAAGGCTATAACTCACAAATTTCAAAAAAAAATAGTACGGTTTGATGATGATTCAAAAAGATGATGAAATGTGTCCATAATAGAAGCTAGACTATTTTGGTTATTTCTTATGTTGAAAGAGTATCTAATTATACATACAAATTCAAATTTCATTTTTTAGCAAATTATTTCAAAACTCAAAGGCTATAACTTACAAATTTCAAAAAACTAGTACAGTTTGATGTTAGTTCCAAAAAATAAAGATATATGTCCAAAATAGAAGTTAAACTATTTTTGACTATTGAGTATGGTGAAAGACTATCTAAATAAACCTATAATTATATATTTATTTTTTTAGGATAATATTTCAAAATTCGAAGGCAATAACTCACAAATTTCAAAAAAATTAGTACGGTTTGATGTTGATTCAAAAAGATGATGAAATTTGTCCATAATTGAAGCTAGACTATTTTGGCAATTTGGTATGGTGAAAGAGTATCTAATTAAGCATACAACTCCAAATTTAATTTTTTAGCAAAATATTTCAAAACTCAAAGGCTATAACCTACAAATTTCAAAAAACAAATATGGTTGATGTTCGTTCAAACAAATTGAAGAAATTTGTCCGAAATATAAGCTAAACTATTTCGACTATTGGGTATGGTGAAAGATTATCTTATTAAACATACAAATACAAATTTATTTATTTAGGATAATATTTCAAAATTCGAAGGCTACAACTCACAAATTTCAAAATCCTATTACGGTTTGATATTGATTAAAAAATATGATCAAATGTGTCCATAATAGAAGCTAGACTATTTTCGTTATTTGGTATGGTGAAAGAGCATCTATTTATATCTACAAATACAAATATCAATTTTTAGCAAAATGTTTCAAAACTCAAAGGTTATAACCTACAAATTTCAAAAAACTAGTACGGTTTGATGTTAGTTCCAAAAAATGAAGATATATGTCCAAAATAGAAGCTAAACTATTTCGACTATTGGATATGGTGAAAGAGTATCTCATTAAACCTACAATTACAAATTTATTTTTTTAGGATAATATTTAAAAATTCGAAGGCTATAACTGACCAAATTCAAAAAAGTAGTACGGTTTAATGTTGATTCAAAAAGATGATGAAATGTGTCCATAATAGAAGCTAGACTATTTTCGTTATTTGGTATGGTGAAAGAGAATCTATTTATATCTACAAATACAAAATTTAATTTTTAGCAAAAATTTTCCAATCTCAAAGGTTATAACCTACAAATTTCAAAAAACTAGTACGGTTTGATGTTAGTTCTAAAAAATGAAGATATATGTCCAAAATAGAAGCTCAACTATTTCGACTATTGGGTATGGTGAAAGAGTTTCTAATTAAACCTACAATTTCAAATTTCTTTTTTTAGGATAATATTTCAAAATTCGAAGGCTATAACACACAAATTTCAAAAAAATAGTACGGTTTGATGTTGATTCAAAAAGATGATGAAATGTGTCCATAATAGAAGCTAGACTATTTTGGTTATTTTGAATGTTGAAAGAGTATCTAATTATACATACAAATTCAAATTTCATTTTTTAGCAAATTATTTCAAAACTCAAAGGCTATAACTTACAAATTTCAAAAAACTAGTACAGTTTGATGTTAGTTCCAAAAAATGAAGATATATGTCCAAAATAGAAGCTCAACTATTTCGACTATTGGGTATGGTGAAAGAGTTTCTAATTAAACCTACAATTTCAAATTTTTTTTTTAGAATAATATTTCAAAATTCGAAGGCTATAACTCACAAATTTCAAAAAAAATAGTACGGTTTGATGTTAATTCAAAAAGATGATGAAATGTGTCCATAATAGAAGCTAGACTATTTTGTCTATTTGGTATGGTGAAAGAGTATCTAATTAAGCATACAACTGCAAATTTAATTTTTTAGCAAAATATTTCAAAACTCAAAGGTTATATAACCTACAAATTTCAAAAAACAAATACGGTTTGTTGTTCGTTCAAACAAATTGAAGAAATTTATCCAAAATATAAGCTAAACTATTTCGACTATTGGGTATGGTGAAAGATTATCTTATTAAACATACAAATACAAATTTATTTTTTTAGGATCATATTTCAAAATTCGAAGGCTACAACTCACAAATTTCAAAATCCTATTAGGGTTTGATGTTGATTAAAAAATATGATGAAATGTGTCCATAATAGAAGCTAGACTATTTTTGTTATTTGGTATGGTGAAAGAGTATCAATTTATATCTACAAATACAAATTTTAATTTTTAGCAAAATATTTCCAAACTCAAAGGTTATATAACCTACAAATTTCAAAAAACTAGTACGGTTTGATGTTAGTTACAAAAAATGAAGATATATGTCCAAAATAGAAGCTAAACTATTTCGACTATTGGATATGGTTAAAGAGTATCCAATTAAACCTACAATTACAAATTTATTTTTTTAGGATAATATTTCAAAATTCGAAGGCTATAACTCACCAAATTCAAAAAAGTAGTACGGTTTGATGTTGATTCAAAAAGATGATGAAATATGTCCATAGTAGAAGCTAGACTATTTTGGCTATTTGGTAAGGTGAAAGAGTATCTAATTAAGCATACAAATACATATTTAATTTTTTAGTAAAATATTTCAAAACTCAAAGGTTATAACCTACAAATTTCAAAAAACTAATACGGTTTGATGTTTGTTCAAATAAATTGAAGAAATATGTCCGAAATATAAGCTAAACTATTTTGACTATTGAGTATGGTAAAAGATTATCTTATTAAACATACAAGTACAAATTTATTTTTTTAGGATAATATTTCAAAATTCGAAGGCTATAACTCACAAATTTCAAAAACTTATTACTGTTTGATGTTGATTCAAAAAAATGATGAATTGTGTCCATAATAAAAACTAGACTATTTTGGCTATTTGGTATGGTGAAGGAGTATCTAATTATACCTACAAATACAAATTTTATTTTTTAGCAAAAAATATTTCAAAACTCAAAGGCTATATAACCTACAAATTTCAAAAAACTAATACGGTTTGATGTTCGTTCAAACAAATTGAAGATATATGTCCAAAATAGAAGCTAAACTATTTCGACTATTGGATATGGTGAAAGAGTGTCCAATTAAACCTAGAAAGTAGACTATTTTGGCTATTTGGTATTGTGAAAAAGTATCTAATTAAGCATACAAATACATATTTAATTTTTTAGGAAAATATTTCAAAACTCAAAGGTTTTAACCTACAAATTTCAAAAAACTAGTACGGTTTGATGTTAGTTCCAAAAAATGAAGATATATGTCCAAAATAGAAGCTAAACTATTTTGACTATTGGGTATGGTGAAAGAGTATCTAATTAAACCTACAATTACAAATTTATTTTTTTAGGATAATATTTCAAAATTCGAAGGCTATAACTCACAAATTTCAAAAAATTAGTACGGTTTGATGTTGATTCAAAAAGATGATGAAATGTGTCCATAATAGAAGCTAGACTATTTTGGTTATTTCATATGTTGGAAAAGTATCTAATTATACATACAAATTCAAATTTCATTTTTTAGCAAATTATTTCAAAACTCAAAGGCTATAACTTACAAATTTTAAAAAAACTAGTACAATTTGATGTTAGTTCCAAAAAATGAAGATATATGTCCAAAATAGAAGCTAAACTATTTTTGACTATTGGGTATGGTGAAAGAGTATCTAAATAAACCTACAATTACAAATTTATTTTTTTAGGATAATATTTCAAAATTCGAAGGCTATAACTCACAAATTTCAAAAAAATTAGTACGGGTTGATGTTGATTCAAAAAGATGATGAAATGTGTCCATAATAGAAGCTAGACTATTTTGGCTATTTGGTATGGTGAAATAGTATCTAATTAAGCATACAAATACATATTTAATTTTTTAGTAAAATATTTCAAAACTCAAAGGTTATAACCTACAAATTTCAAAAAACTAATACGGTTTGATGTTTGTTCAAATAAATTGAAGAAATATGTCCGAAATATAAGCTAAACTATTTCGACTATTGAGTATGGTAAAAGATTATCTTATTAAACATACAAGTACAAATTTATTTTTTTAGGATAATATTTCAAAATTCGAAGGCTATAACTCACAAATTTCAAAAACTTATTACTGTTTGATGTTGATTCAAAAAAATGATGAATTGTGTCCATAATAAAAACTAGACTATTTTGGCTATTTGGTATGGTGAAGGAGTATCTAATTATACCTACAAATACAAATTTTATTTTTTAGCAAAAAATATTTCAAAACTCAAAGGCTATAACATACAATTTTCAAAAAACTAGTACGGTTTGATGTTTTTTCTAAAAAATGAAGAGATATGTCCAAAATAGAAGCTCAACTATTTCGACTATTGGGTGTGGTGAAAGAGTATCTAATTAAAGCCACAATTACAAATTTATATTTTTAGGACAGTATTTCAAAATTCGAAGGCTATAACTCACCAATTTCAAAAACTATTACGTATATATGTTGATTCAAAAAGATGATGAAATGTGTCCATAATAGAAGCTAGACTATTTTGGTTATTTGGTATGGTGAAAGAGTATCTAATTAAGCATACACATACAAATTTTATTTTATTTGGAAAATATTTCAAAACTCAAAGGCTAACCTACAAATTTCAAAAAATCTAATGCGGTTTGATGTTAGTTCAAACAAATTGAAGAAATATGTCCAAAATAGAAGTTAAACTATTTCGACTATTGGGTATGGTGAAAGAGTATCCAATTAAACCTACAATTCCAAATTTATTTTTTTAGGATAATATTTCAAAAAACTAGTACGGTTTGATGATGATTCAAAAAGATTATGAAATGTGTCCAAAATAGAAGCTAGACTATTTTAGCTATTAGGTGTGGCGAAAGAGTATCTAATTATGCATACAAATACAAATTTAATTTTTTAGCAAAATATTTCAAAACTAGTTTCGGGTAGTAAAATCAAAATATACTAGTTTTTAAGAATTTGTGGACTAACACCTTGGATCATTTTAAAAAAGACGAAATTTGCTTCTTTAGATACTCATTTACCTTACCAAGTGTATTAAATAGTTTAGATTCCAATTTGAACACATTTCATTATTTTTCCGGTAATAACATCAAAACACACTAGTTTTTTCATGGACTAACACCGTGTTTTGGATAAAAAAAATCGAAATATAAATTTTTTTGTTTTTGGTTTCTTTAGAGACTCATTCACATTAACAAGTAGTTTACTTAACAATTTGAACACATTTCATCGTTTCTGGCATAACAATGACCAAAAGCTCTTATATATTCCAGAGTATCCAGTATGCTTAAGATCAAATCATAGTATATCCAATGCATGAGTCATTTCAAATGTCTATGCTGATCACATCTTTAGAACCTTGATGTAAACTACAATATCTTTACACCAAATAAATAACATCACGCTCACCAACAAATATGAAAATAGTACTTTATTAACCATAATTCATAAATACTTTATATTTCGTAGTTCATGTGTGGAAAAAGTGATCCATAGCTAAATACAAGCATACGAAGTGTAATTCTCATCCTTGTGTTGTCTTATGTTGTTTTTGTTGCACTTTAGTGATGTGGAAGCAGGAGAGGCTGGAATCCGTGGCTGAGACAGGCTTCCCATACTTGGTCCAAATCTGAGAGAAGGGATGTACCGCACTCATGCATTTCCCATCCTTCTAAGGCGTGCAATATGCCGGCCACTCTAGTTGCACTCATCGCCTTTCTCGGTAGCCAATTCTTCATATATACGTTTATTCAAATAGTTATTTAGGACTTCTTATATCTACAATATGAATTAATTGGATTGGATGGCTTTGAATACTTACCTCACAGGAATGGATATTCACCAGAGATTTTGGAACTACCAATGCGGGTGTGGTATGATAGATACAATCTCCACGTAGCTGCTTGAGGGGGAACTGTGAGAATGGTATAAACAATGTACCTTTTATGGCCTTTTCCTGCTCCTCTTTACTTGTTCCTTCTCCCACCAGCCATACCTTCACCCAAAGTTGCATAGTTATTTTTGTTTTCTTGTTAAAGCTAAAGTTCTCTAGTTTGTTAAGTACTATATATTTTGTTTGAATATTAAATTACTTTGTTTGATGAGAGTGCTTCAGTGGTTATATGGACCAGTTGGTCTCTGCATTCTCGTGGAATGCATGATCTTAGTTTCTCATACTCGTGAAGACGCAGAGTGGATACCTGCGGATGACATGACATGAAAATGTAGTTAGTGAAAATTTCTATATAATACAAGGACATAAAACTTGGGCACGTGAAGGTGATTCGTGGACTCTCTCTAGTTTTCTCCTATAAAAAATTAATGTAAGCCCATCATTCCCTGAAGCAAAGTATAAACAGGGGAGAAAACACAACCTGAACACCTCTGTGGCATAGTGCAGAGGCGATGGTGTAGGCAACCTTTGTGAGATTGCCTGTCACGACGACAGTTGTAGTTGCTTTGGGTAAGCTATTGATCACAACGGCTGCTGCTAATCTACTGCCGTCCACCACTCTCACCTTTAGTTCTGGATGCTTGTGGATATACACCTCACCATTCCTGTTAAGCTCCTCCCCCTGTGTCAACTCTTCACAGTTTTAACACTAGCCAATGCTTAAAACAAAAAATAGAGTCAGAGCTTGTTTCTTTACTTGGTTCATGAGACCCAGGCTAAGCACCTTCACTCCTTTTTTATCTGCCTCTAGTATGGCTTTCTCAATCATGTTGTTGATCGCGTCTTTCCTCCACTTTAACAAGTACTGAATCACATATCATCTCAAAGCATCAGCAAATCAGCCTATATAGTATAATATACAAACGGATCGAGTTGAAGGTTATGATGAGGACCTGCAGATTATATCTGGGTATGATCCAAGACTGCAAGTTGAGCTTCTCGAAGGAGTTTCTCTCAGCGACAAAGAGGCGGGCGTAGAAGAGGGTGAAGAGCATGGAGAGAGAGGTGAAAGGCCACAAAAGGCGCATGAACCATCTATAAGAGAAGGGGTACGAGGCAAAGGAAGCCAAGCCAATGCGCAAATGGTATATGGACTCCGGTGTCGTCAGGTGAGTTAAGTGCACCACGTCCACTCTATCTTCACCTCTTTCTAGAGATTTCTCGTACAATGTATCCGAGGTTTCATCCGTTGTGCCATAGATATAGTCATACAAGGGCATGAAGAGGGAGTAGTTGGTCCGGAACTGCGTGTGGTGCAGCGAATGGAATCTGCAATTTTCATAATTAATTTATCATCCAGGATAAAGATATTTAGAGTGTTTTTATTTGGTTCCTATATAGTAACTGTCAAAAACCTTAGGATGTATAAAAGGTTTTTCATATCGTATCGGTCACGATTCGACAAGATGACCTAATCGCTAAAGACATGCATAACAAACAAACAAAAAGCGTAAATACTTGAAATGCAAGTATGTGTTAAGATCTGTTAATAACTTAATTTAGGCTTTACAGGAGCATATAACCTACTGAAATTATATATACGTTTGGTTTTTCGGTTCATGGTTGGATATAGCAAAATTAAGCTTTAAGAGTACGTTTAAAACACGTAATTAATTAAGAGGATACGTTTGGTTTGTTGTGTGAAATTGGACTAAGTGCCGATAAGTTTGGAGATATAGAGTAAATAGTTTTTAGTGGTCCATCCATGGATTCGGTAGTTGACTAACAAATAAAGGGTACAACGAAATCGTCACCTTTTGACAAGGAAATCATCAATATCATCAGTTCTAGAAGACACAAAAAGCATTGGAGAAATCTAATGTGGTCTTGGATTGAATAGGTTAACTCCAAATCAATCCCAACTCTAATGTAATCTTGTTTTTATTCTTTTTTGCCAAGATTTCATTTCTTAGGTAAGACTTTTGTAATACCTCACACTTTCATTTTACTATAATGATATTTACATTCTTAGCAAAAAAAGTCATGTCACCTTCTTAATGTATATGCAAGTAAAATATAATATGCAATACATATGTACCTGTATTAGTATGTTTTTTACACTTCTTAGCTTATGTGATGCGCATAAAATCGAACTGAACAATGACTCAAACAGTTTGCTTTGTCATACATTACTAATTTATCAGTTGCTACCCATTGCAAATTCTCAAAGAAAAAATCCAAGATGCCAAAATTGTTTTATAAATATTTTGGTATTAAATTTATGAAGCAAGGGGCTTACGAGGGAGTGTAACAGAGGAACTTGAGGGGAGGAAAGAGGTGGAAGAGGCGCTTAGGGACGAGCTCAAAGTTGCAGTGTCCCATGTTGTTCATGAAGTCTATGTAGATTAGGTATCCGGCAAACGAGGCTATGGACGCCGTTTTCGTTAGCAACGTTGTAAGCAATGGTATCGCGAAGAGCATGAAGTATGCTATGTGCTCCGCAAACGGATGTATCACAGCTGCATATATAGATAATTCATAATTCCATTAGCTACTAGCTTATTTGGACGTTAAAAAGTGTAGTTTACGTATATAAAATAAAATCCGGAAATCTAGGGTCATTAATAAAAAGAGATTACAAGTGATGGGCTCGGTGACGATAGAGGAGTGGTGGTGGGAATGGTAGCGGGAGTAAAGAAAGTGGTGGTGGAGAGCTTTGTGGAGCCAATAATAGAGGAACTCCACTGGTCCGGCGTGAAGCAGCGCCGTCATCAACACTCCGTCAGTCCTCCACACGGGAAGATGCTTGGCCTCCGGCAACAACGAGATCCCTGTATAGAACAACACTCCGTTGAACAGTATTTGGTCATCCCTGCGCATGTAAAAATTAATCTCAGCAAATACACACATAAAGCCACTATATATTATAGGTTAGAAAAAACGCACCAGTTAGTCTCCCTGTCGACCTGATTGAAGTCGATACCTTTGTCCACGATGCGCCTTTCACCCTTGACCGTGTAGTAACGGGAGAGAGAGATCCAAACCTGGTTGTGCAGAACTCTGAGGAGCAAGAAGGGGAGTACGAGGGAGTACCCGAGATCTATCTTCTCCAGATCATCTGTCACCAACTTGTATATGCTATGGATCGCCCATGGTGCTATTACTATGTACTGTTGTATTATTTCCACGTCCAAAATAATTATATCAGCAATCATAAGTAAACACAAATTAATAAAAAGACAATTAGAAAACAGAGTACACCGATCGATGTTTTGCTTTTTTAACAAACAAACAAACAAGAAGACAGAATGCACCTTGAAACTCCCGAGGGGTGTCCAAGGCCAATCGGTGAGAATCCCTGGTTTTGTGGCCATTTTATACCGTCGAATGTAAATATTTGGAATTGTGTATGTGTGTCTCTCCAATTCTTGTCACGCCCAAGTATATTTATATAGAACAGTATCAAACTCTTTGGTAGATGTGTAATGACGAAACCACCCCTATCTTCCCAACGGTCCCCTTTCCTACGATGGGCCCCGTTTAAACCAAACATGTACTGCTTCCATTCGATGCTTTCCACATGGATCGTCATTTAGTTTATGAGTTATGACACTCAGCTAATTTCCATATCCACGACCACGAGGTAACAGTCTTTCAATTTCCGGTGGTCTAATGAAAGACTGTTTTTCCGAAAAAAATACTGATAAACCAAGTTGGGCACTGTTAGAGCATGTGCATTAGAGACATTTGAAATGAATGTCTAAAATATTTTGTAATTAAATTTAATTAAATTTTATTAGAATGGGTGTTTAAAACCATAAAATATATTTTATATTAGACACTTTAAATGGTTTTAGACACCCATTCTAATTAAATTTAATTACAAAATATTTTAAACACCCATTTCAAGTGATTCTAATGCCCATGACCAATCAACATCATGCACGTTGAAGCGCCAGCTAGTGTCTGTTGCTCCAACATTAATTTGACGAAAAACAGAAAAGTTAAGATGGCACACCCTCTTAAGCGAACATTGAATATCCGTACGTTTGATTTTTCGAAACTCCACGCTTCCCTCACCGTCACTAGTTATATATATAGTACGTATACCTACCACTCCTTCATTAGGTAGCCAGTGGACCATGCATGTGTAAGGACCATTTAAGTAAAACCTCGTAAAGCAGTTGTAAAGTAATTGATTCGATGATGCACCCGGATTTTATATATATCTTGAGATATTATTTTTTTTTTTTTGGTCAAAGCACTCAAGATATATATAATATCCGGGTGCATCATCGAATCAATTACTTACAACTGCTTTACGAGTGGGTCAAAACTGATCAAATTTAACGTTTCTAAAGATTTTTTTACCGGTTTGTAAAAAAATTGATCGGTAAAGGTTTGTATTTCTGTATTACCGCGTTTTAAAGAAAAAAGCATATCAATAGCTAGTACTAATATATATGAAGCACGTGGCAGCAAATGTAAACAAGGTACATATATAGTCGATAAAAAAAGGTTAAACATGCTAAAATTAATGCTAAAACATGCGATATATGGATATGGAAAGATCAGAGATGAGATGGTGGGAGAAGGAGAGGTTGGAAATCATGGCGGAGAGCAGCTTCCCAGATGGCGTGGAGACGGAAGAAGTTGCAAGTGTTACCGCAGTCATGCTCCTCCCAACCCTCAAGCGCATGCACTATGCCCCCTACTCTCCACGCACTCATCACCCTCCTCCCCAGCCAATTCTATATATATATGCAGCACAACCCATTCATTAATTCGTTCAGAGTACGTATAGCAACACATATATCTATGTGCATATTAATTCAAAAGATGTACCTCACAGGAGTCGATGTTTTCAGCGGACTTGGGAACAAGCATTGCTGGAGTGGAGAGGTAGAAACAGTCATTGCGGAGTTTGTTAGGTGGGAACTGAGAAAATGGAATAAAAAGGGTTCCTTCTTTTGCCTTCATCTGCTCTTCTTTCTCTATCCCATCCCCAACCAACCACACCGTTGGGGATTCATAATTGCTTGTAGCCAATACCATATTCTTGACGACCCCAGATCTGATAAGCTTGCTGTGTTCTTCCTCGCGCAACACTACCACCTAAAAATGTTACATATAACCACCTTTTGGTTAAGCTCTAGCTTTTGTAAATCCAAGACCCTTAATTTTTAAACGATTTACACATTCGTATAAAAAAATATATATATACACTACCACCTATGTTTACCCATTCATTTTTGTTTGGTCCGAGAGTTGACAAACTGATCGAGTATTGGATTCCACTCTAACAAATCACATACCTTGACGTCTCTTTGGCTTAGAGCAAAGACAGCGGCCAAAGCAACCTTTGTGGGATTTCCTCTAAACACAACTTCCCTGGTTCCCTTCGGAATGCTATTGACCACCACCGCTGCTGCCATGCTACTTCCGTCCACTAACCTTATCTTCAGCTTCGGATGCTTTTGCACGTACACTTCTCCACACCCGTTTAGCTCCTCCCTCTCATTAATCGTATGTTAATTAGTTAATTATTCGTATATATATAATGTGGTTGCTTTCCATTAAATCATCAACTTACATTGTTCATCAGCCCAAGACTCATCACTCTCACACCCTTTTCATCTGCTTCAAGGATAGCTGCCTCTATGGTATTGTTGATGGACTCACAGTGGCGCTGCGATTTATACTGCCGTTGCATGTTTATGTGGCATAATTAGTAGGGAAGTTTAGATGCAAAGCAAGAAAAATTCATGGTTTATTTTAGGTTATATATTTTCCTTTTATTTATTTTTGGTTTGAAAGGTTATTTTCTTCTACATACAAGTGAGACAAAACAAAATGTATGTGACAGTTTGGAAAATTGTGGTACTATGAAGTCCAACTTAGAAATTAAAAGCCGTATGTGATAAAAAATATAGAGGTGTGAAATGCTTACGTGAAAGGCAAACTTGGGAAGAAGGTGGGAGTGAAGGGTGAGGTTACGGAGACGGTTTCGCTCAAAGACAAAGGTACGAGAGGAGAGAGCGGAGGTGAGGACGAAGGAGAAGAAGAGAGTGAAGGGCCACATGAAGTAGGTGAGGTACCATGGTGATCGAGACCACAAGGGGCGAGATGAGAGGGACGGGAAGCCAAGTCTCATTTGGTAGATGGAGTCGAGTGTGGTGAGGTGGGTTAGGTGGATGACGTCCGGTGATTCCTCCTCTCTCTCCAACGACCTCTCGTACAACGTCTCGCTCAACTTGTCCGTCGTCCCGTAGATGTAATCGTAGATTGGCATGAAGAGAGAGTAGTTGGTCCTGAACTGCGTGTGGTGTAGCGAGTGGAACCTTCAACATATTTGAATCCATATAGTTATATATGCATGCACACATTCAGATACAATGATATATTCACATTGATATAAAAAAGGACGTACGAAGGGGTGTAGCAGAGAAACTTGAGTGGAGGGAAGAGGTTGAAGAGACGCTTAGGGAAAATCTCGAAGTTGCAGTGTCCCATGTTGTTCATGAAGTCTATGTAAGTAAGGTATGCAATGACAGAAACAATGGAGAGGATTCCACAGAGGGACGCCGTTACAATGGGTATGGCGAAGAGTAGAGTGTAGCCGATGTGCTCGGCGAAGGGGTGCACCACAGCTGCCAATTATATACAGCTGGTTACGAAGGTGAAGGATATATATATATATAAACAGAATACAAGGGATATATGCAGATCCGTACACGTGATGGGCTCAGTGACGATGGAGGAGTGGTGGTGAGAATGGTAGCGAGAGTAGAGGAAGTGGTGGTGGAGCGCTCTGTGGAACCAGTAGTAGAGGAACTCGACGGGGCCAGCGTGAAGCAGAGCCATGAGGATGGCTCCGTCTGGTCTCCAAAGGGGAAGGCGAGCGGCGCCTGGGAGCTTCATGATGGCTAGGTACATGAGGAGAGTGTTGAAGATGATTTGGTCGTCCCACGTGCGCTCTCTGTCCACTTGCTCGAACTCAATGGGTTTGTCCACGATCTTCTTCCTACCCTTGGCAGTCCTCTGACGGGACACGCTGATCCATATCAGGCTGTGAACTATTCTCCAAAGCATCAGCGCCACTATGAGCAGTCTCCCGAGGTCTTTCTCGTCTTCCTCAGAGGTCACGTACGAGTGCATGCTGGCTATCACCAAGGGCGCCACCAAGAGGTACTTGAAGCTACCAAGGGGACTCCATGGCCACTCCGTCAGAGCTCCGGGCCTGGACGCCATCCAAAGAGACTTGATGAGCTATAGTTTACTACGTACGTACTTGTTGGAAGGAAGTGCGTTTTAATTTGGAGATGCTTGTTGAGAATGTGACATGATATATAGAGGCCATGTGGGGGGGCTGGCTCTGAGCGAGCACATGGAGTTGGGTCCCTTTTACGAGTAATAGAAATGTTACTACTGTACACCATTTCTTTAAAGATGAATTCAGAATACGTTTGAAAGCTTTGAAACTAACACGCAATTATGTTTGGTTAGTTATGGGAAATTGGACTATGTACCGACGAGTTCAATAGTTTTTGTGTGGTCCATATCCATCGATTCTTTTGGGTAAATGTCCATTCGCTAGCTGGCGAACAAATAAAGGGTACAACCGATAGCACGTCACCGGAAAGATAATGTATAGATGATGCAAGTCAATTAAAGAAACAAGCAAGCGAAAGAGAAACTTGAAATAGGTTAAGGAGAGGAGAGGAGGCAGTGGGCATTCAATGTGATGCCTAGCCAAAATTCAGCTTTACTCTTACAAGTTACAAAATCAATGACATTGGCCCACCCCTACCGGCCCCCATTGCCGTCCATTTAATGAAGTAAATGAAACTCCCCTACTTTCCTTCTTCCTTCATTCAATGGATCAGCCCAATAAGCCCAAGCCCAATAAGCACTGCCTATTGTCTCGCTTTCTATTTTTTCTACTTGTCTAAAATAATAATGTAACATTTGACCTCCATCTCCATCTCCATCTCCATCTCCATCAAGCTTATCTGTTTTGTTTCTTTCTCCTTTAGTTCCCGGAAATGAAGAATGAAATTACCCTTTTGAAGTCGATTTTACTCTTGTTGTCTCTCTCAGTGCAAGCTACCTCCAAACAACTTGAGGGTAAGTAGTAATCTTCACTTTGCTCTATCTCCTCATAACATATGCTTAGATTTGCCCAGGATGCATATATACAGCCCATTTCTTTATTCGGAACCAGATTTGCTAGATTGATTCATACTCTTAACCCTTAAAACAACACATGGACTCTAAGTATTATTTATTATAATGGTTGCAGGGAACCCAGCTACTGAAATAGTGAGCATCTTGAACAATAACAGAACAGCTCGGAAACTCAGCAAACTAGATGAGAGCCCTGGTCTTGGCTGCATGGCCCTTCAGTATGCTGAGCTCTGCGAGGGTAATTGCAATGTCAACAACAACACTGTGAGCTGTGAACCCCCTGAAGACGACTTCACTCAGGTTTTTGCCCCCAACTGTGGTGTAGAACTCCCCACTTTTGGTACCATAACAGGCCATATCCTTGCCTGCAGCTCTCACTATGCAAAGCCACAAGTCGCTTTCTCCGACATTCTCTTTAGAGACAGCAAAGCATTGCTGGTGCTCAGAAACAGGTCGCATACTGAGGTTGGAGTTGGAATGGCTAGGTTGCACAAAGGTGGTACCTTCTTTTGGTGCCTTCTCTTTAGTGATGGTGGGACTAACTCCACCTTTGTCCTGGAAGATAACGGCCGTGGCATCAAACAAAGGAAAGGCTGCTACAGCGGAAGTGCTCTTTCTTGCAGCAATGCACACGTGATTTCTATGCGTCTTCTCAATAGTTTTGTCGTCTTCCTTTTGTCTATTCAGACATTCCGTTAAGCAGCGAAAGCCAAAATATTGGCTTGTTGCTTGTAAAAAACTAGAGAATAGATGAAAAATATTGGTATTGAAGCAACGAATCAAAGTCTTTTGAAAGACAAAGAAAACAAGATAGTTTAAATGGACAGATTCACATCACACTCGCTATACATAAGAATGAGCTTTCTTCACTTAGACTAGAGAGTGAAAGGCTTTGCATAGACATCGAATGGTTCACAAGCAGTCAGCTGAGGCTCCTGTCAAATCAGATTTAAAGCACATTACCAATTTGTATCAAGACACAATAGAAATTCCAAAGGATCTTACCTGTCTTAATCCCCCCCCAATACCACTTGCCCCTGTCAGAAGCATGCTCAGCATTGACGTAACAACTCCACCACTACCACCACCCTCATTCCCTGTGTTCCTTATTGTAGTACGCATCGAATTTAGAAGGCTTCCGTAGGTTGTGCCTTGCGCGCTGCGTTCTATGGCTTGAATAAAGCAGAAAGTCATAGCACCTGTAGAAGTGATCTTTGACAGCGCCTGTATATATGTGCCAATCATGAGTGGAGGAACCAAGCAGAATTGCAAGACATATGATGGATTTGTTCTACTTACTGAAGTGTCTGCGGAGGTCTGATCATCATCACATCCGCTGATTGATATGGCTTCTCCGCCAGCTGTGCCCTTCCACAAACCAGACCTTGGGCGATGATCCTCCCACACATACTGCCCAGCTCTGTCCATTCTGCAAAGGAATGGTAAATCGAGCACGGTGCCGCTATGGCAAGCATCGATAATAGAATGGAGCTTGGCACCATGTGGGAGAGGGCGAACAATAGTAGCGTTGATCTCATCATCTACAATCATACCCTGAGTTTCAAAATCAAGAGGACAGAGAGTTTCATCATAGCCATCAACTTCATCACCGTTGTAGTTACGTTGACGGGAACCATGACCAGAGTAGTGAAAGACAAGTGAGTCGCCAGCAGTACATCCCTGCATAAGCCAAAACAATGCCATCCTCATGTTTTGCTTGTTTGGGATACGATATGGATCGGTTTCTTCCTCTGCCATGATCAACAAAGGACCCCATTAGCTATGGCAATTCAATCACAGTGGTGATTTAGAGAGCTATGGCAATTCAATCACAGTGGTTCAGGCAAATCAGAAATCCAATACCTGTGAGCATGAGAATGGAATCAGGGGAGAATTTGAACTTGTTAATGAGAAGGTGGCGCATGCACTTGGCGTCGTTGATGCAGCCTTTGAGCTCGTGGCGAGAGTAGCGGTACGAAATACCACAGATCACGGCCCTCTTCCTGCCGTGGGGGTGAGGCGGCTGACCGGGAGGCGCGTGGATGTGGGAAGGCGGAGCAGAGGCGGAGGAGGGTGGAGGATGGGGAGCGGCGCGGGGGTCAGCGATATGAGTAACGGCCTGGCAGAGAGCGCAGCGAATAGATCGGGCGCCGGAGGGGAGCTGGAGAGGCGTCCGGCAACCGGAGCAATTGACCAGCATCGGAGGAGCGTGCGGAGGTGGCGGGAACATTATTATCGGAATGAAGAATGAAGAATCAGATCACGCGTGAGAGGAACAAGAAGAAGAAGAAGAAGAAGAAGAAGAAGACGAGTCAAATGCACATAAAAGTCGATTTGTGTTTGGGTCAAATTTGACAGCTCACCAAACAAAGCCCATATAGTTATACTAAGCCCAATGTTGGCCCATAAGAATGATGGAGTTAAGAATTGTAATGGTGAATGAAGAGCTGAGATATGAGCAACGGAGGAGCTCTAACGACTTGCTATCAAGCTTAAGTGTAACATGTAGGAGAGTTACAAACAGTTTCCACTTCCTACTGATTATTACAAACAGAATGTGAATGACCACTTTTCATTGCAAATGAAACAAGATGATACTCTATTACTAGGTGATGATGCTCTTATTAGAGAGGATACATACTGATACTCTAGCCTTCACGAGAACAACGACCGTGTCTTATTCCGTTCCAGTCGAGCTTCCCTCTGAGAAAGGGAAACAACCAGGTAAGTTTGGGAACACGAACAAAAGCATTAATATATGTATATTCACAACAACCTCTTTCTTCTTGCATTCCTTGTACACATCAAAATGATCCTGGCATTTACTCTTGTCTGATCCAAATTCTTCAAGACCTGAGATGAGGAAGACGGAATATAAACTATCAGAATAATCAAGATCTATTATCCATCAAGGATAATTCCGCTATTACGAAACATTAGGCTCTAAGAATAAGAAGCCAAATCTCAAATCGGGATCGTGACTCACATTTGAGAGAAGCAGAGTACTGAAGATAGCATGGAGAATCAGATATCCGAGCCGCGCTTGGGTACGCCGCCGCCGCGCTTTTCGTCGCCATTTCCCGATCACCCACTTTCTCTCTCAATCTCAACGATGGATAATCATATCACATTCAACATGGGCCTTTAAGTCCGGCCCAAAATAAAAGAAGACGGCTTTTTAGGCAAACAATAAAACAAAATGTAACCAAATACAATAGGCAGAAGAAGCAAGAACTACGACAGGATCAAAAGGGATATTGGCTCTTCTCCCTCCCGACTTTAAATTCAAGCCCCGTCTTCTTGTCTACACATTGATTCTAGTTACAAGATTCCTCTTTCAAAGCCAAGCCAGACCTACTAGGACTATTTGTTTTATTATTATTACAAATCATCTTGCAGTTGCGTTAGAAGCACATCACTCTCACTCTCATGGACATCATCACTACTGTTTACTGTTCCAATTTCCTCCACATCTATAAGAGCTTGGTAAGATGTGTCTTGAAGATGCCCCGATTGCCTCAACAATTCCATAACGGTCTCTTTACTAGCGACATCCGATTCCTCTTCACAGAGCTTGAAGAAGCCAGACAGCATCAACACCTTTGGCCTCCAACTGGTGGACCCTTCCGCCGCAAAAGCTTCTCTCAAACAAGCCAAAGCCTCTGCAATCTTCCTCCTTCTCGTATGACCGTCAGCTAGAATCTCCCACGTACCTGAGCTTGGTTTTCCTCCCATTTCAATCATTTGGTCGAACAACCCCTCAGCTTTCTCTACTTGGTCCTTCTTCACGTAAGCATTCATGAGAAGATTTGGTATCCTGGGGTCATAAGAAGACTTGACCGGGAGCCATTCCTCGTATGCATTCTCAGCCCCTTGGATATCTCCCATTCTCACCAAGGACGAGATCAAAGCATGGTAACCCAAATTGGGGATGCTCGGGAAAACAGATTTGTAGACGTTCCAGACCCGGTACAGCTCTCTGGTGTTACCAACGCTGCCGTACAAACTCAAGAGGTAGTGATATGGAATCCGGTTACGGCCAGTGATCCTTGCTTCAACTTTCCTGAGTGCATCTTCGGCTTTCTCAGTTTCGCCCATCTTGATGTACATGGTGGCCATTGTGCTAAAAGTGGTCCAGTTGGGATTAATGGAAACATCTGATTTCATCTGCTGATAGACTAGCTCCAATTTCTCAAGGGAGGCGCAGGAGGAGAGCCAGATGTTGTAGGAGTAAATGTCGAGTTGTATATCTTTCTGCTTCATCTCGTAGACCATAGCGTCGACTCTGTCGTACTCTCTTAGGTTCATGTAGAGAGTCATCATGACGTTGAAAGGAAGAGGGTGCAGGGCGTATCCTTTCTGCCTCATTTCGTCGAGCAAGGTCTCAGCTTTTTCTCTGGACTTGGCCCTCACATAGGCATTGAGGAGGGAGCCATAAACTCTACGGTCCTTGAAATTTTCAGGGATGGTGAGGAAGAAGTCTTCGACGTCTGAAATCCCACGCACTTTGCCGATCAAGTCGAGCTGGATTGCAGCATCGCTTGCAGACAAGCGGAACCTTTCGCCTCTCTTGTTCATCCAGTCGTACACCTAGGGAATGGTCAAGGTTCTTTATCGATTTTACAGTTAAAAAGAAAGAGAAAGAGGCAGAGACAGAGACAGAAAGAGAAGAGACCTCAAGAGCTTGGTTGGCACGCTTATACTTGCGAAGCTCCTTGACGACCCGACAGAGCTCCCACTTGGTAAGCTTACGGCCGCCTTTCTCCCACTGATTCAAGACGGAGGCAGCGCCGAGCTCAGGCTTCTCCATTAGAGAAATCTTCTTGTAAATTGCATTCCACTGGATTATCGGCCTTTTCTCGTAGTCCACAGTTCCGTAGCCATAGACCTGTGAGATGGAGCACACGATTCCCGTCTTCTTCTTCTTCTTCTCCGATAAAGCTACTACGGAGACGACCGGAGATATGAAGCGAGAGAGCCGTGAGTAGGAGGCGGAGGAAGCCAGTGGGACATTCCGATTCTGCACAGCCTGAAGCAGCATCACTCTCGCTTTCTCTGTACTTAGGTTTCAACAATCTGAGGATAAGTCGACTGATAAACGAAGAATAGAGGGGCAAGAAGAAGGGTAAATTGGTAAAATTAAATTAAAGGCCCAAAAGAGAGCCCAAACGCGGAAAGAATCAAAGGGTCCAATACTACATCATGTCCTGACGTCCTCTCGGATAACATCCAAAATCTCTCTATTAGTTTAGTTGGATGGATTCCTAACATCCAGGCCATTTCTCACGCAAATGATCTTCCTTGTTCATATTCCGGTGCACATACACTTTCCCTTTTTTAACCTGCAATTCAACTCAACATTACATTCCATGCAACCTATTTCATTCAATATTCCCCAAGCCAACCGATTTACCAGAACAATGGGAGGGAAGCCTCGCCGCAGTTTGAGTCTGTCGAACCCTTCTTCGGAAAACAAGCACTTGTATCCATCCACAGAGGGGTGCTCGCTGCTCAAAGCAAGCCCACAGTATTACTTACATGTTGACCCCACCAATGCTATATCTTATTACACTAACAATTGCTTTCTCTACTACTGTATATGATGAAATACTCACTTCACAAGGTACGTGAAATTTCTGTTTCGCAACTCCTCCACTGATATCTCTTCTTCTTTCGAGTATCTGCATGGCACAGGAAAATTTATTTCCTCCTAATAGGACATCTAAGGTACATAGGAAGAAGAATCAACCTCACCTCCACGGCAAATCATCTTCACAAAAGCGAGATATTCCATTCATAGCACTAAAAGTGTCTATGTGAACCCACTCTTCTCCTGCCGCATTTGCAGGATGGCCTGAGAAACATGCAAGGCAACAGGTAAAACTAATCATACTGTACGCAAAAATCCACTAATGGTAGGGATAGACAGCACAAAACAAAGACGATTATGTATACTAAATAGTATGCGAGATAAACAGAGTAGCGTATTTTCTTGTTTGGTACCCGAGTCAACTCTGTTGCAATAAGAAGAAACCCTGAAAAGAATAAGTTACTCACTTATCTGATGCAAGTGCTTTAGAGCATAGCCACTAGGATAGTTGTAGTAAGATGCCATGAATGTTACGACCGTGCACCCTGCACTATAGGATCAAGTTAAGTAGACTAAGAAATGCCTTTCCTTCTCTTACAGACCAAAGATCATTGCCTACTACTTCTACCTGATTGCAAATAATGCTAGCATACCCATGTTCACCAGTTTCCAAATAGATTTCTTCCTGTTATTATAGCTGTACAAGAAAATCAGTTTGTATTACAAGCTCGGGCTTCGTTGGTAGGAATTTAAAATGGTATTCAGAAATGAAGTGTGTCCAAATAGCTCAAATAGAAGAACGTTCTATCTATGTTTGAAAGCTTAGCTAGCAAATATCTAATAGAGCTCATACATTCTGCTAGCAGCAACTGCTGCAGATAAGTTGAACATTGGCACTGAACTAATAATAAAGCGCAGTTCCTGCATATCAAGAAAGATAGGTAATTCTTAGTCAGAAAATGGTTATGAAACTTTGACGCCGATTGAGATAAGTAACACATCTGAATACCTTGTGTGGAAGTTTAGAGTAGAGTATAACGAAGGATAAAACTGGAAGAACAAGGAGTGGAACCCTCCGGTCAAGTAAGGTACCAACCTGCATAATCCGAAAGGCAAACAAATGAGAAACATACAGAGATACCATCAAAGATTCTAACTAGAAAGAATCAGACTATAAACCAGATGTTAGGATGTCTCTCTATTTACCAGTGAAAGAGGATAAGCTACAAGTAAAGACCGTGGGAGTGCCGAGGTGAAATACCAATGTATGGAATGTGTCTAGTTTAGCAACTCATTTTCAAGGAACAACATAGAACATGATACAATTGCAAGCGTCACAATATTAGCAAAATAAACTTGTATTGGCAATCACAATAATGTATGGAATTCTAAATGGTTATCATTGTAAAGAAGGCAATCCTCTAATCAGGCAGTGGAAGAAATGCTCAAAGGATATCTCATGCGAAAACAAATAATTTGAGGAAAAAAAATTCAAAGGATACACCCCAGTCGGAACTCCGGTTCAGAATGGAGTTAAACCAGAAAACTTCAAATTCTGGCCACACAAACTTCTTCCACATGATAGAGTCAACGAAAATGGTAAGACCTGTGCTAAGGAATATTCCATTACTCGAGAACTAGAGTGAAGAGAAAATATCAAATAGATAACAGAAGGAAGAGGAATTTTAACCAACCTACAGCCAACACAGCGGTTCCAACACAATACTTAAGTGCTTTCCAGAAGGAGATGGATCTGGTCTGTCATTGATTAACGTAAAGAAGCCGTATCAGATGGAAACAACAAAGTACACGGCTAGTTATACATAGAATCCAAAATCTCTATTACTAGCTCACCAATAAAAACTGGAGACCAATAGGCCCAAGCAGTAACATTGTGTCACATCTAAAGATGACAGTGGCGAAAATCTGATAATCAGATAAAGGACATGTCAGCAAATCCATAGTTCTGGATACTTACCATGAGTGGTATTCTAATGGGGAAAATAGGTTAGGACGAAAATGATAGATACCAGGAAGTTCAAAGCTGAATAAAAGTTTCCCTTTAACCAATGACCATAAGCCAGATTAACTGCAGAATCCAGAAATCACAACAACATTAGCAACAAAGGTGACAGCTCTGGGAAAGATTGCTGAAAGCATTAGTTGTAGAGTGAGATGAATAGAAATAATGACCTAAACCGAAAGCTAGAATATTAGGTAGAGGACGAGTGCAGTAGAAAAGCAAATGAAACTGAAGAGTGGTGACAAGTAGAAAGAAAAATTCCACTTGATGTCCAAACTTTGTCCTTATCTGTCAAAGATTGATTTCTCTTGGTCAGTGTACAGAGAAAGAGATAGACAAGTGTGGCATGGAAAGAAGCAGTAAAGAAACTCAGTAGCAAATACCTGAATCCGGAAAAATCTGAGTGTGGATAGGATGATGCAGCCCAAGACCATACGAGCTGTAAGTTAGTGAAGAAGAAAGTATGATGAAGTGAATTGAAGAGGAGAGTGGTTAGCGAATCGAAAAGGGAAAGAGAAGAGAAACCAGCAACAAGAGTAAAGATCTTGGAGAAGCCAAGGAAGGTGAGAAGTGATACAAGGGGTGATGCAAAGATAGAGACTAGGAAGGCTCCTGCAAGAAGGAACAAATGAGGGTAGAATCATGGACAGTAATGATGAGGGATTGAATTGAAAGAGGGCTTACCAAGAAAAGTACGAGGGACAACACCGGGGAACTCCAGATGATCATACTGATAGAGTAAGGTTCAGAGTAGAATGCAGAAATGAAGTAAGAGGTGAGAGAGAGGTGACTCACAGAGTCCAAGTGATGGCGATGGTAAAGAATGTCGTGCATTGACTGGTGAAGACGAGAGAGAGTCAATCAGGAGGAGTGAGAATTTTGGAGGGATTGAAAAGAAGGAGAAGGAGAAGGTACCTGTACGTTGAAGCTCTCTTCCACCTTAGTATAGGGCGCCATGAGCACATAAAATGCAGCTATAGATCCCAGGATCACATCATATCCTGCGAGAAGATCCATCAGAAAAGGGAAGAGATGATGGAGGAGGAACTAATTGGAATTACCAAAGGATTGAAGAAACTTGGCCATCTGAGCAACTTTCTGAGGACAAAATCGATATCAGTTACCTCAGACGTATAGTCGATGAAAACAAACGGGCCTGAATATTAATATGGGCTTGGGCTGAAGCCCATTAAAAGTTTGGTTGGGCTTCGGTCTATTATATAGAAGAAGAAGAAGAAGAAGAGAGAAAAGGGGAAAAGCAGATCGGAGCCATGGCTGCGGAAGAAGAGAAGGAGAAGGAGTTCTACCTGAGGTACTATGTGGGTCACAAAGGCAAATTCGGACACGAGTTCCTGGAGTTCGAGTTTAGACCCGACGGTAAGCTCCGTTACGCCAACAACTCGAACTACAAGAACGATACAATCATCAGGAAGGAGGTGTTTCTGACCCCCGCCGTCATCAAGGAATGCAAGCGCATCATCTCCGATAGCGAGGTCTCTTCTCTTTTCCCTATTCTTCCTTACTAGCCTAGGTCTAGGGTTTGCTTTCAATTTAGCTCTTTGTTTTTTTAGGGCTTTGTTATAATTCGTGTTTGACTTTGAGCTGACATGTTTTGGCTGGTTGGTAGATAATGAAAGAAGATGATAACAATTGGCCTGAACCTGACCGCGTTGGCAAGCAAGAGCTTGAGATCGTCTTGGGCAATGAGCATATCTCCTTCGCTACTTCCAAGATTGGTTCCCTTGTTGATGTCCAGGGCAGTAACGATCCTGATGGCCTTCGCATCTTCTACTATCTTGTTCAGGTCACCTCTCTTTTTCCAGGATCTCCTTTTCCACTTGTAACTTTAGGAAGGTTTTATATGTTTACAACTTGGGGTGTTGTGTGGCTGGTAACACTCAACTGTTACCTGCTTATGGGGGTCGTTTGTACTAGTCTGATGTTGTCCACTATCAGCTGATAATCGCTATCTTCCTGTGCTCTGACATATTCCCTTCATGGTTGCAGGACTTGAAATGTCTTGTCTTTTCGCTCATCTCGCTTCACTTCAAGATCAAGCCTATTTAAAGATGAAGAAGCGATGGATATGTCTGGAACATTGAGGACTTTGTGGCTGAATTGGTTGTTTTTATGTCTCTGGCTCATTGTTGAGTCATACTAGTTTCTTGTGTTGTTAATTTGAGAACCCTGAGTTTCATTACTTTGCTGTTTTTGCATCGAATCTTAGAGATGATGGTATTGAAGCAGTGGGCTTTAGCCAGGTGCTGTCATTTGCTATAGTAACGAATTGGAATCCGGAAAACAAAAGATGGAGTTTCAGCTCATGTCATGTGGTTTGCTAGCTATAAACAGTATCTATTTTAAAGATATACTGGCCCAGCATAGGGGTCTTAAAACTGATAAAATTGAAAAAGAGCTTCTCAAATTTTCTATGAATTACGAACGAATATAATCTTAAAATGTATGGTGTTTGATATTGAATGGTTATTGGTTACATACCTGCAACCCGAAGTTAAGCTGGTAAAGAAGAGTCAAATTGATAACCTAACACATGAGTAGTTGTGGGAATGCGGAAGCTATATGAATGAATGGTGGTGTGGAGTTTGAAGAGAAAAGAGGAGAATAACGAGTGGAAGTGATGAAAGGGAAGGTAAGTGGTGGTTGAATGATTGGTGAGGAAGAAGGCGCCAAAAGGAAGCAAGAAAGCTAATAATCGAGGCATATGGGATCAGCTTGTGTGGTCCATTTTTTGTTGGATTTGGGTGAAAGTGGGTATGTATGATGCTTCTACCTCCACTTTGTCTCAACATCCCATGTGGACTTATCTTTTTTTACTTTTTATCAACCCAACCTAGTCTAACCATTTACTTGATCCTTTTTTTTTGTTTAACAATGAATACGCTCTCCCTAAAGTTATAAAGTATATAGACTGAATGATTTATTATATTTGGATTGGGTGGGAATGGGGTGCGTGGTGCGTGTATATATAAAGAATGTACAGTTAGAGTATGAGTTCCCCAAAAGAGCCCTCTTCCACTCAAACTCTCATGTCAAACTAGCTTTATGACTCGAGAAGAATAATGGAGGATCCAGGCTCCTTTGTCGCTGTCAGGCGGATATCTCAAAGTCTGGACCAGGGAGGCACATGTCATTCATCCTCAGGTTAACCACAGCACACTATTCTCGTATAGATTTATGTATTGTGTTTCAGACAGCCACATGTTTCGTCTTGTTATAGCTGAGGTTGTGGCATGATCAGGTGCTTGGTTAGGGCGGGGACTGGCTTGTGTTTGTGCACAGAAAAGGGACCACCATTCTCGTCATTCCTTTGATCTCACCCCTGCTCAGGTACCACCTTTCTCTGCTTCAATCACATTGCTTCTTTCCACTATGTTGCTTTCACATCCAGATTGATTTGTGGCTTTTCTTAGGAGGACTGCTTGCAGAGGCTGCAGGGTCGTGTATATGTGCCCTATGACGGTTCCATTCCTCAGCACCAGGTAACTTTCTTAGCTGGTGGTGGGATCACCAAGTCTTTACAAAGTGGTCTCACACAAGTCTACTTGTAGGTAGCATTGCGGGATCTTTGGAAGTTAGCCTTCCCGGAGGAACAACTCAATGGTATGATATCTGAGCAGTGGAAGGAAATGGGTTGGCAAGGAAAGGATCCATCCACGGATTTTAGGTACCAATCGGTGAATCCTCTCCCTATAGCTCTCTCTGCTTCTCCATGCCTGATGCAGTTTTCGTACTCCTCTGCAGGGGAGGTGGCTTCATATCGTTGGAGAATTTGCTGTATTTTGCAAGGAACTTCCAAGTAGGTTATTTTTGCAAAGATAGATTAATTTGATAAGCTCATGTTGAGGCTCCTATGCAAATGCAGAAATCATTTCAACAACTTCTGAGAAAGCAAGTAGGTGATAGATCGGTGTGGGAATACCCATTTGCGGTTGCTGGTGTAAATATTACCTTCATGCTCATTCAGATGCTCGACCTTGAACAAGGTCTTCTAGTTACACAAGCTCAACTACTTGTTTGTTGTATTCGCTGAGTAACCGTTGTCCTCCATTTTTGACAGTTAAACCACAAAGGCTGGTGGGCGAAACATTCCTGAAACTACTAGCAGGTCAGTAGTAGCTAAGGGTAGGTAGAGATTAATGTAAAGCAGGGAGGGAGGGTGATGACATATTGACTTTGAATGGTTTATTGTTGCAGAAAACGAGTCAGCATTTGACATTCTATATTGCATTGCGTTCAAGTTAATGGATCACCAATGGCTTACAATGCGGGCTTCCTACATGGATTTTAACGTAAGCTGCCTACTTTGAGATCGTGCAAGTGTGTCCTGACTCAATGACTGACTGTAAAATTTGTGTTTGACAGACTGTGATGCAATCGACAAGGCATCAACTGGAGGGAGAGCTTATGCAGGAAGAAGTAACCCGACTCCAAGACTTACCTTCTTTTAACCTCCTTATTCCTTAATTTTGTGGTCTCACTTGCATTATCACTTGATTAAATAGCATTATGAAGAGAAACAAGAGGATTTGTTTTGGTTTGAAAAGAAGAATTTGAGTTAAACTTGGAATATAGATATAGTTCAAACGGATATGATTAAAAGCAAAAACGGATATAGTTTTGAAAGAGAAAAACAAAGAGAGAGCAGAGCAGAAACATAAAGAGTGTCTACTCGTAGATCCAAGGGCTAAGGCTGCTCTGCCAGTGGACAGGTCCATCAGGGAACCACAAAGCAATCTCCTTGTTAGCACTGTCGACAGAGTCACTGCCATGGATGATGTTCCTGCCAATGTCAATGGCAAAGTCCCCACGGATGGTTCCAGGCTCGGAGGCAGCTGGGTTAGTGGCTCCAATGATCTTTCTGCCAGTCAAGACAACGTTCTTGCCCTCCCAGATCATAGCAACAACAGGACCGGAGACAATGTAGTCAACGAGACCACTGAAGAAGGGCTTGGCAGAGAGGTCCTGGTAGTGCTTCTCGGCGAAAGAGCGCTCAACAGTCACCAGCTTCAGGCCTGTCAGTCAGTTAATGAACCATCTCAATCTCAAATCTCAATCTAAATATCTTCTACCTAGCACATCATAAAGTAAATCACACAAAGGGGAATCGGAATCATTACCCTTCAAAGTGAAACCCTTCTGTTCAAATCTGCAGATGATTTGACCGATCTGAAACACCAAATTATATGTCAAGGCAAGCAAGTTGTACAACTATCTCTAACAAGCATAAACAAGTATAAAGAGAGAGGGAAGGAAGGAAACGTACGAGTCCTCTCTGGACGCCGTCGGGCTTGATCATGATGAAAGTTTGCTCCATTGTCGATGCTTCTTGGTTAGTCTTAGGAGAAGGAGGCCTAAACGCGTCTATATATATATATATATAAAATCTTGCTGCAACCCTAACGAGAAACTTAAGAATAGAATATTCTACTAGGCCGCCAATCCGATTCTGCTATTATTGGGCCTCCTCCACTCATTATTGGGCCTTCTCCACTCATTATTATTATGGGCTTTTACTTTTAAAGGCTCGATATTAGATTAGATGAGATGAATCTCGTCTCAGGCAACGCAACGCAACAGAGATCTTCGTATCGCCGTCGTCCTTTCTTCTTCTTCTCCCACCGACATGAATCCCGAGTAGTAAGCTCCTTTCTCTCTTCTTCCATATACACTCTTACACTGTCCTAGAGATGATCGATCAGCTGCAAAGTACAACCTTTAATCTATTGTGCAGCGACTATCTTTTCAAGCTCCTGCTTATCGGGGATTCCGGCGTCGGCAAGTCTTGTCTTCTTTTGAGATTTTCTGTAAGCTCCTCCTACAAATAGATTCCATTATTTGCTCCTCTGCCTTAATGTCACGCTGGTGTTTGTGTGCAGGATGATTCCTATGCAGAGAGTTACATAAGCACTATTGGTGTCGATTTTGTAAGTTTTCATCCTTATTGTTTTGCTGTGACTGATGATGTTGCGGCTTTGCTCTGACCTTCTGTTAACCTTTCTCCAGAAAATTCGGACTGTTGAGCAAGATGGCAAGTCAATTAAGCTCCAAATCGTATGTATCTCTACTGTCCCACCGTCTTTGTTTCATATAATAACAAGCAGCTAGGTTGTCTCACGTCTTTGTTTGCTTCTCATTTACTACTCTCAGTGCTGACCTTATACTTCTCACTCTTCATTATCTTTCAGTGGGACACTGCTGGTCAAGAGCGCTTCAGGACTATTACTAGCAGCTACTACCGTGGGGCACATGGAATCATTGTAAGTTACTTGGGCTCTCTCTCTCTCTTGGATTCTTACGTTGGCATATTCACTTAGTCTGTGGTACCCTCGACCTGGTAGATTGTCTACGACATCACAGATCAAGAAAGTTTTAATAACGTCAAGCAATGGTTAAGTGAAATTGATCGTTATGCTAGTGACAATGTGAACAAACTCTTGGTTGGAAACAAGGCTGATCTTGCTCAAAACAGAGCTGTGTCATATGAATCAGCCAAGGTATATGCACTTCAACCCATTCTTTCTCTGCCAACTCCTTTTCAAGTTTTGTAGCCATCATATTGTAAGGCTGTAATTGCTTTTTGATGACTTTGACGCATTCCTAGGCTTTTGCCGATGAAATTGGGATTCCTTTCATGGAGACCAGTGCAAAAGATGCCACCAACGTGGAACAGGCTTTCATGGCCATGTCGGCAGCCATCAAAGAAAGGTATCTAATTTGTACATCATTCTCATCTAGTTAGTCTGTAGCCAATCAATTTACAGAGCGAGTGAGTGTTGTGTGGTCTTGATTGCAGAATGGCAAGCCAACCAGCTGGGAACAATGCAAGATCGCCGACAGTGCAAATCAGAGGACAGCCTGTTGCCCAGAAGAACGGCTGCTGCTCGTCTTGATTGACCAGCCAAGCGTTGTGGTCAGTCTGTTTCTCGCCGTCTCTTTAACCATGGTGCCATTATCTAGAAAAAGTGTGTTTTCTTAGTCTTAAAAGGTGTTTCTTCTTTCTGACTTGGTACTTTGGTTCATATGAAAACTCTCCAATGTCTATAATTAAGCTCTTTGCGTTTCCTGTTTTCTCACCTCATCCTCACCACGACTCTCTCCAGGCTTTTCATTGTTTCTTTTAAAGTGTTTTCTCTCTTCCAAGTAACTAGATTTGTACAACTTTTAAAGTTCGTTTTTTAATCAAATATCTAAAAGACATGTAAAACGATTTAATCCAATACATTGCACAAAGTTTGAAACGTTTTTTTGTCATTCTCTTTATCGAGCGTCTCCAGTTTCTTCTTTCAACTTTAAATAGATCTGGTAGATTCTGAACAACTTTCTGTAAACGTTGTGCGTCAAAAGTAAAGACTCTACAAAACGACTTTGCTTTCAGAGGTCAAAACGAATGAAAGAGAAGTAAAACCTCAAAATCCAGGCAAAAATGAGAGGTCAGTGATTCCTCTGGGAAGATTGGCAATGTTATTGAGCAGAGCGAGTCGGTTCTTCCTCACTTTTTCTTCCTCCTGCAAACAGTCAAATTCAACTTCACTCTATAGTAAAGCTCCTGAAATCCTCGAGCACACTGTCAACAAAGTGTTAACTTACCACCATCACAAACACATTGTTGAAGAAATCCTCGAGCGGCTCCAGCAGCTGCGTGGATATCTCAGTGAACTCCTCGATTTCTATGCCTGAAATTTGGAAGCCAGTGAGCAAAATTTGGAAGCGAGTGAGAGAACCCAATAGAGAAGAAAATGGAGTTACCAGTGTGAATTCGATCTTTGATAGAGACGTATGTGCTCCACAACTCTCTCTCTTGGGAAGTCTCAAATACACTTTCATCCACCTGATTGCATAATTCAATGTTAGAAGCTGCAAATTTGACAGATGTTCTTTTAGTCTTTCATCACACAGAAACCACAAGTACCTCAACTCCAACATCAACATCTTTCCCACGGACAATGCGTGTGGGACGTGAATATGCTTCCACTATCTTTGGAAAGATGTCACCTTTGTTTAGCTTTTCCATCTGCGAAAGCACCATCAATGTTAACTTCTGATAAGCTAAGGATTGAGCAACATGTCCAAACCAGAAGATAATCAAGTTTCAGGTTTAGCGAGCCTTTGGCGATAACCCAATCCCCAATTTATCTTGACAACAGACGAGAAAACACCACCTTCCTTACCAATGTCCAGACTGGTGGTCCACTCTCTAATATCCAATTAAAATAGAGAAAAAACTCTTCTATGTAGGCCTAATCCAATTGCCATACGACCTGGCTTGTAGGGAAATGATGCCCACAAGCTTCTGAACTATTATTACTTAATCTCATATCTAGTGGCTACTGGATCATATCACCAGTCACTTACCTTGTACGCAGTACGTGCTGCCAGACAAGGGTCGTTTCCACGCTCTGCTAGGACAGACCTAACTACTTCAGGGCTAACTCCGTCGTCAATCTGTAAAAAGTAAAGAAAACGTGTCAAGAACCGGACACTAAGCTGCTACAGTTTAAAGAAACTGTCTACTAGAATTATAAATAAAAAGATAAGCGTCAAGAGAGTTGCACAAACCAGAAGCTGTTCCAGTCTTCGTGTAACAAATTGATACACCTAGAAAGAAAATAAAAATAAAATATATCACTAACAATTTGAGATGATAGAGTACACCAACGAAAATGGGAAAACAATATTTGATGCCGCTTAGTGGCTATGGGAGCGGACTTGATTCTCACATCTTCTAAAGTGTTTGCCTCGACCTTCAACGGTTGTACACAGGCTGCAAGTTCTAGAGCATGTTTGAAGTTGATGTTTTTATCCTTCTCGACCAAAATCTGGACCTGTGGCATACAAAGTATTTGTCGCATATATAAGCTCATGGACAAATCATAATTGCTGTTTTTAAGATCAGGATATCTATAAACTTACTAAGCCATAAGATATTCTTCTAAGGCCAAATGGGTCATTTGTTGAGGTTGGCTGACAACCAGCAGCAAATAGACCAACAAGGCTATCCAATCTGCGGTTTAAGAAACCAGCATAAGTGTCAGCATATCAGAAGTACTTGCAGTTCAGTTCTGGGCCATCCAGCAACATTACTTAGTGTTCACAGGACACACCGTTTGATATAGAAGAAAATGGGAGACACCAAAACTAAAGGGTTTCAAATTACCTATCAGCAATTGCCAAAACCATTCCTGCATCTGTTTTTGGGATGGCATCCCCAGAAAACCTGGGAAGTGTAATTTCCAGCAACGCTTCTGCAACCTGCATTCCAGGGAAATTGATTGTCATATATAAATAGAACCATGCTCATAAACTTATACCATAGTCGGCTAGTAGCTAATGTCTATCAAATATACACAACACACGCTTGGATAATCCACTACCTGCTCTGAATACCCATCTCTGAGAGCATAATGACGAGCCATGGTTCCTGACAGCGCTGTAAATTCTGTAACTACAGCAGTTGCAAGGTCTGACATGGCAAGTGAGGCAGCTTCCTCCACAACGGGAAGCAGATCTTCATCAATTTCGAGGGCTGAGCAAAGCTTAGTAACCATCTTTTCTAGACGGTTCATCTTATCCAGCATCGTCCCCAGCTTTTCCTATTAATTCACATAAACATGGATGACAATCTTGTGTTATATGTGCTATTGTAGTCAATAATATATGCCTTGTATTATATGGCTTGTATTTTTTACATGTAAGAGTATTCAAAGAAAAGTAAGGCATTCGTGTAATGTATTGTTGTTTTTAATGTCTAGTATATGCTCGTGAAGGAAATACTTACATGAAAAAGAATTCCCTTTAGCTGATCTCGGAATTCAGAAAATCTTTTACTCGTGTCCATCCCATAGAAGAATTTTGCATCTTCATAGCGTGCTCTGCAAAAGTAAAACACGACCTTTGGTGCTCTTAATATGATCCACCATCAAGATTTGGCAGCTTATAAGTAGGGCCATGCAAACAGCTATAAAGAATAAAAAGTGCCAAGAAAGATCAA
The DNA here is from genome assembly GCA_900128785.1 of Arabis alpina. Classification (NCBI taxonomy): domain Eukaryota; kingdom Viridiplantae; phylum Streptophyta; class Magnoliopsida; order Brassicales; family Brassicaceae; genus Arabis; species Arabis alpina. The sequence goes on from LT669788.1 coordinate 37,324, forward strand.
TTCCATCTATCAATTGAGTAAAAATCAACTTATTACACATCTAAACCTGAGAACTGCTTCATTTCCTTTCTTCACCACATCCTCATTTATTGCACCATTGGCAACCTAAACAAAGTTACACTCTATTTCATCAGCTATTAAAAACTTGTTTTATGCCATTTAAAATGAAATATATGCTACAGAACATAGTGCAAGGCTAGAGGCTCGTACAGCAATAAAGTAGGGCAATAGTTGTCCACTCTCGTCAGTAATGGCAAAATACTTCTGGTGCTTCTGCATAACCTAGAGTGATTAAACCATAGTAAGGCCATAGTGAATTAGATTAAGCATACTTGTTGAAAAATCACGAGAAAGTAAACAAATATTATGAGCAGGTTACACGGTATAAAAACCAATCTTAGTTTCTGAAAGCTTACAATAGTTAATAGCTCATCTGGAAGTTCTAAGAATGATTCCTTAAACTTTCCAATTAACGGCACAGGAGCTTCGACGAGATTTGCAACCTAGAGAACACTATGAATTTATATAACTTGTAGGTATTACAGGGTAAAGATAACTTCTTGGAGCCATATGGCAAAGCATATTAACCTCATTAAGTAAGTTCTGCTGGAAAATAATGCGCCCGTTAACACTTTTCGCTAGTACATTTGACTTCTCAAGAATTATTTTCTTCCTTTCCTGTAAAATGAAGAAAATCTAAAACGACGGAAATTTGAAACCCAGCAGAAAGTTACAAAAAGAGAAGAACATATGAAGGCCATGCCTCAATCTCAATATTGATTCCAGCATTCCTCATCGTATTTTCATAGGACTCTGCAGTGTTAACCTGCCAATATTTAGAAAGATCATAAATCACGCATGACACCCAAATATGCCTCCAGACGACAGTGCATCGTAAATTCTTACAACTAGTGTGGCTGAAGCAGTATTGCGAAGTCCGAAAGATACATTTCCGCTGCAAATTGAAGATAGAACAAATATAACAATTTGTTGTTTTGTTTACAAATATTTTGCATATGAAAATCTTCCAGATATATAGGAAAATTGGTGGTCTTAAGATTCAAATATACAGGAAATTGGTATTCCAATATTTATCCTTTGTGCCAACCAAAGCAACGGCAAAGGGTACACATACCTTGTGATGCCAGCAAAACAGAATGGCACAACCAGATCCCCGTGTAAGGCCATGACCCAGCGAATCGGCCTGCTAAACACTACCTGCGTATCACAGCACAAGATATACAGCAGTAATTAAAACCTGATCTGCCACTGAACCTCGGCTATATGAACTAACTTATGTATAAATGAGTTACATACCGAAGAGTTCCAGCGCATTGACTTTGGGAACGATATTTTAGCCAGTATACCAGGTAAATCTTCTGACAGAACCTATAATAGATTAGATAAAAACCAAACTATGCTTAAAAAATAATTGTGAAGTAAAGCTCAGATACCAATATAGTGAAGTAAAGGACTTAACGCTAAAATTACAAGGTACACCGTATGAAAAGCAAGTTAAGCCAAAGGAAAAAAGTGAACATCAACAATTTCCTGAATTCCATAGCTAAACAGCCTAAACTATGTCTTTCATGGACTTCTCCTGTCATGCAAGATGAAAAAACTAGTCCCTATGCATAACAAGAGGAGTAAAAAAAGAGAACCTCTAAAGCAAGTCGAGCTGGCTCTGTAATTCGTGCATGAACATATTCTGTCTTCCCTGATAAGAAGTACAAAAAGATAAAATGAAAAAAACTAAATAAGGAAGGCAGAACCTTAGCCTAGTAAACAAAAAACAAGAAAGCAGTCGGAAGTTGGGTAACAAGATTGGCTGATATAGATGTACCCACCAACAACTTTTCTGTACAATTGATCCAATGGAATGCCATACCTACGACTAAAACCATCAGCAGCCTGGCAGAGAAGATCAACGAGAATATTTATAGTGACATATCTTTACGGAGTAGTATATGCTACAAAAGAAGCAAACATAGTACAAAACCTAAGGGATAATGGAGAAGTAATCTAGATATTTTTTCCTTTAATTCAAACACCGTCTACTGAAAGACTTAAAATGTTCACTAGTTAATTTAATATCCTAGCCGTCCTAAACCTGAGGTGCAAAGGAGGAGAAGTAAACACAAAAACCTTTGTAGGATTTCCTTGACCATCAAATGCTTTAGAAGCAGGGGGTCCTCGAACTTCAACCTCCTCTTCCAGCTGCTTAGAGGACATAGCATCAACAAAAACCTGGAAAAAGGGATTTTGCTTGAAACTGCTTTAAAGAGGAACAATAAATTCCAAAAAGCTTCAAGGGTTCCATGATTCAACTACAATAACCCACAACCCAAGATTTGCAGATACATCTCTTAATTTTTTCACAACCGTACATAAAGAGCAAGCCATGTTTAAATAAGCCTCATAAGCCAAAATTTGAAAAGTGAACTATAATGCTAAAGAATAAACAGGAATATTTGGTGTCAACCAATCGTTTCTCTGTAAAACTGGACTCATGTCTTTATATAGTTGACATCAATTAGCAATAATGTGTAAAAGTGAAAAATCTTATTGATTACCACTAGCCTTCGAGGTGTGCCAAATGCTTTCACAACACCATGCTTCAATCTTTGGCTCTCTAGTAATTGTAGAACTAAAACCCTGAGCTGCAATATTACCAAGGACTGTTACTTAATGTAAAAAGATTATAACAAAAAGGGACAAACAAGAAGCCGAGAAAATTATCTAGGGAGTTTGGAAAGTCTATATGTTACAACATGAGCAACCCACAAAAGTGTATGTGAGCGAGTAGATGATAGAGAGAATTTTAAGTTACTCCATATGAAATGAAAATTTACTTGCTCGCTAGCATTGACAACATCTTGAGGCGGCATCTCTTCAGTCCCTATCTCAATGATAAACGACCTTGGATCCTCAGGGATCTGTGGTGAGACCACAAAAACATCAAAGAAAGGAAACCATATCTTATCAGACAACGTACAGAAATGTTTCCTTAAATCCACACAGCCAGTTTTCCAGTCGTAAATACACCATAAAGCAAGTAATGCTGAAGACATTTCACAAAGTAATATTTAACGCGTCATCAGAAGGAAATAGTTACCTACAAAGTATCAATTGTAAATTCTTAAATTACAAAACAGGCTAACCTTTTCAGCCACTTTTTCCAAAGCAGTTTTGTGATGAATGGGAGGAACATGTTCAGAGGCAACACCAAGAGGATGCCCAAGTGATTCACGTGTCTTTAACCACAGTTGGGCACATTGGCGAGCCAAGCTATTCTTTCATAGAAGATGCCCAAAAGGAAAAAAAAACACACATTATGTCTTTCTTTTACAAGTAAAGACTTGTTTAAAGCACCTCCTCTCCGGTTAATCAATAAAACTTTGTCACAAACTGGAACAGAAATTTACCTGCGCATTCGACTGAAATAGCGAGCACGTTCAGTTACACCAATGAAACCTCTAGCATCTAAGATGTTAAAAGCGTGAGACATCTTCAGAAGCTGGTCATACCTAGCATGCCCCCAAGCAATTTGTTAAATTCAAGAGGTAGTTGTTGAGTGTTGACTATGAAGAAGGAGTGGACAATAATAAGAATGTGATAAACATACGCAGGGATTGGAAGGCCTGATGCAAGTAAGGAATGTGATTCTTCTTCAAAAAAATCGAAATGCTTTTGAAGACGATCCACGCTAGCATGCTCTAAATAATATGAGCTCATTTCCTTCCTGTAAATGTCATCCAAATATCAGTCTCAAAACAGAATAGTTTTGATCATGTGTGATGAAAAATCGATAAAAGAATATCAGTCTTTTACTCATTCTCCAAGAAGAGCTCGCCGTAAGTGATTCCATCAGCATATGAGATCTTTTTGAAATGGTCAACTTCCTGTCAGTTAAACAAAGGAGAACTTAAGCCAAACAGAAGGGACCTAAAATGATATATGTGTGCATCAATAATAACGAGTCTCCTTAGTAAAAGAGAGAAAGCCATAAAGGGAGTACAAGACTGACCTGAAGCAACATGAGTATGCGCTCAAGCCCATAAGTTATTTCAACAGATACTGGAGACAACTGAAGACTTCCAGCCTAGAATGAAGCAAACTTTACAATAACCGTTTTGTAACAACAGAAGCAGGCCTTAATCTAACATTTCGGAATAGAAAATAAAACTTAACCTAAAACACAAATTGCAGACCTTAATCTACCATTTCTAGTCAGATAGAATGAAATTACCTGCTGAAAGTAAGTAAACTGAGTGATTTCCATACCATCCATCCAAATCTCCCATCCTAAACCCCAAGCACCAAGCACCTGTAAGTCATTAAAATGAATAGAAACTGCCACATTGAGGCGCTCTCTCTGAGACTGTAGTGAGAAACTAAAAGAGATGAAAAATTCCACGAAACGTCAATTTACCGGACTCTCCCAATTGTCTTCGACAAATCGTATATCGTGTTCATTCACATCAATACCTAAAAAAACCACACAAGAAATAGTAGTAAGGGGAAAGATTATCTGGATCCTCCGAGACAGCCTCATGTACAATATAGACGACCTTCACAAAATGAGAGCTAGAGCAAAAGCAACATAAAATGATCAACAGCACAGGGGAACCAGCACAAGAAGAAATATTCCTGAAATCCTATCCTGATTGCACTTGGGACTCGAATATGTAATTTGAATGAGGATTCAGAATTGTGATGACATGGTTGAAATGTGAGAAGAGAAAAGTTGAAGTACCTAAAGCAGAGAGACTGTTGATGAAGAGGTCTTGGGAGTTGCCAGGATCAGGTTTTAAGATGACCTGAAACTGAGTGTGTCTTTGAAGCCTATTGGGGTTCTCTCCATAGCGACTGTCGTCAGGACGTATGCTTGGCTCCACATACCTGAAAGAAAGAGTAGCAGATTTAGCGATGCCTATTAAAACTGAAGATTGTAAGCGAGAGAGGTAGAGAGAGGGAGACTGACGCAACATTCCAGGGCTCAGGGCCAAGAACCCTCAAAAAGGTGGAAGGATTCATGGTGCCAGCTCCGACCTGGGAGTTAAGAAGTGTGAGAGGGTAATCGAAAGTAGAGATAGAGTAAGGGAGATACCTCGGTGTTGCTAGGTTGCATAACGGCGCATCCAACGGAAGCCCAGTATTCCTAAAACAGCACACAGAGATGAAGTCGCCGGAAATGTGAGTGAGAGAGACGGAGGAGGAAGGGAAACAAACCTGGAGGCGCTGAATTGCCTGTTGGAAAGTAGGAATACAAGGGCGGACATCGGAGGAGATGGCGGAAAGGGAGGCGCGGTGAAATCGGCGGCGGGAGAAAGAAGAAGAAGAAGAGGGCAGAGAAAGATGGCGAGGGAGAAGAAAACAGCAGCGAGGAGAGGCGAGGGGGCGGAGGAAGGAGACGATGAGAGGAAGATGAAGAGAGAGAATCGCCATCGTTCCGGTGACCGGAGAAAGAGACCTTTTTCCCTTTCCTTCGTTTATTGTGGAGGCTCGTGTTATCCTCTTTGTGGGCCCACCGCGGGAGCCACAATATTGCGTTTTGAATTCTTATTAATTTATTTATTATTTAGGTGTAAATCCTTCGCTCGGAATCGTCGTAGTAATAGTGATAATACAGTTGCTCGTACATACATACATGATTCATAGATACAACAGCATACAACAGACGAAGACAAGATACAATATAAGAGATTATCAGTGTTGGTGACGGAGGAGGAGGCGTTCCAGTTGGTGGAACTGAGCCTTCAAGGATGCGTGGTCTTGTCTCATCCTCTGCAACCGATCCTCTACCATCATTATCTCTTCTCTCAGGAAATGCATTCTCTTCTCCAGCCACCCTACACTCTCCCCACTCCCACTGCTGTACTCCTCGTACCTGTTCTTGTTCCCCACCTCCACTTGCTCCGGCCCTCTCCTCAGCAGCACCACTATCGTCACCTGTCCACCACACTTACCCTTTATCACCCACCACTTTTCCAACTATTATTCTTATTCACTTTTGTTTACCTGCATTAGTAGGATCACTACAAACGCTAGTACTAACGCATGCCTTGTCCCGCTTTGCCTCTTCACATACGACGTCACACTCGCCATTCCTTCCCTCAATATATTCACTACCCCTCCCCCAGCTCCTCCTGCCATCTCCACCCTCGGCTCTTCTCCACTTTCATTTACAATTTCTTCCCTTGCTGCTGCCTCCTCACTCAACTTCTTCCCTGTGTCACAATACCTTGTCAGAGCCACCTCTTTCAACACCAAACAAAATCCTTCTCTTATTCATCACTCTACACCACAAACCTGCTTGGTTCTCCACCTTCTTCTGCTTCAACACTCCATGTGCCTCCATGAATTATTACCAAACAACTCGTTTAAAAGCCTGCATAAACTGATATATAATATGTTCACCCAACGACTGCACAGTTCATGTACCATTTTTATCCATGTTGCATAAGCTTCTTTGCACTCTTCCAAGGTAGACTGCACTATTTTTCCTGCAAAATATACAAAAGTACCATGAACTCGCTTTCAACAAAGCTGAAAGATTTCCCTATCTATAAGAGCCAGAATCTGCAGCAAATACTTTTTCACTATTACTTGAACTTCTTCATTGATCGCAAGCAAGGTGAAACAGGAGAAATTGAGGCTAAACATACCTTTCCACACTGTTCTTTTAGAGAAGGCCACATTGACATAAACATCCAATATACAACCTTCTATCGAGTCTCTGCGATCTCTTTTCACATCCCAAACCCCCTGAAATGAGCAAAGGGTAACTTATTCACCTATAACACTCATCACCCGACCAAGCTACTGAGAGCATTAGATGTTAATTTACTCCTACCTCTACAGTAAAATAATCTGCATAGGGTACATCGCTGATCTCCTGTGATGTTTCAATCACCAGATGGCTAGCCAAAGATTACAATATCAGACAACAGAGAATAAGCATGCACGAGTGCAAACTAGCTTTGTCAGATCATAAATACAACAAAAACCAAAAAGTATTGCCCGATCATTAAAAGTGGGATTCACTTCAAAACAAGGAACAATACCTATCTCTGTACATCTGAAATTTCTGTGCCTCCTGGCAGCTGCCGAACTTTGCACCTTTGAACGAAATCCAATAGTCATGGATACAAATATTTGATAAAAAAAAAAAAAAAAATTGAAGGAATAGATCTATAGGAAAGAAATATTACCAAAATAAATTTTTATTGGATGTTGAAATGAGACATTGCGGGTGTGTCCAAGCTTTTCATGAGGTTGCCAAGAGGTACACCTAAACTCTACAAGTACGAAAAAGCTCTACTGCTTAAAAGAACAACATAGGAAAAACATGAAAACAACTAACAACAACAGCAAAATTATTCCATCACTTATAGCTCAACCTTTGTCTCCACAATTTTTATGGAAAGATTCAACAAAACTGACAGCACCATCGGAGAAAAACAATCTAAAGAACTCTTCTACTGGAATCTGCAAACATAAAGTAAACTCTAGTTAGGAACATATGAAACTTCTGCATTTAGTTAATGCTTATATCCTCGTAAATTTGAATAAAAAAGGTTCCATAAGTTCCTAAACCCATAAGACAAAGAAAGTGACATTACCGAAAACTTTGCCTCTGCTACCTTTGTAAAATCAGATGATACTGCGTGCAAGGAACACAAAAATTGAATAGTGAATTTGAATGATAACAAGAAAAGAGTTCACAATATCAAAAAAAAATGAGAGATCATGTCTGCATAAACGAAATAACCAGTTCAGCAGGATATACAGTCTCCATACTGAGTGCAAGAGTTGTGGGACAATATGAGAACTAGTGTACCATTAAGAGGCAAGAAAATATAGCTTGGCAACCCCATTAGAGATAATGACCATTCAAACAAAAAAAGCAAGCTAAAAGCTGGACACATAATGACATACACCTAGAAATTAATTGATTGTTCACTTTTAAGTGAACCAACACTTCATTCAGAATTCAGGAGAAACCCAAGCGTTTGCATCTTTAATACTTATCTACCAACAGTTTGGCATGAACCCACCCAAAAAGATTTGTAGTTAAATTTACTGAAAACACTAGCATTCACATCCTTAAACAGTCGGCTTGAAAATGATAATCTGACACATCACCAAAGTAACCCAAAAATAACTAAAATGAAAGAAAGGAAGGACGTTAACTACATTTAGGTGCATTTAAGTCTTTAGGCTTCCAGTCAAAAGTACTGGTTGAAGAAGAAGCCACAGTATCTACAACTGGTTCTGCGGTTACAGATGCAGGTGAAACGCCATTTTGACTAATAAAAGGAAAACTGGAACTGCCTGAAAGATGAGGTTGTTCATCCCTGTGAAGTGAAAGATAGTGAGCCGTGAAGCAGTAAGTTACAGCAACCGGGTAGACCATATGGAAGCGCTCAACATACCTGGATGGGGAATCTAGTTCATTCGGCAAATCGATGGAACTGCGTGCCCTTTTAACAACTCCATCATTAACCTGGTTGCTGGACTCAGAAAAAGAATCCTGAACAGATAAGGTAAGAAAGATGAGCATAAAGAAACAAGAAAGAAGCCTTAAGCAGTAATGAACAGTGTGTTGCTGTTTGGATGGTCACCTGAATATCGCCTTCTGGTTTGACAGCACTGCCATATTCCAACCATCCATCATGGATAAGCTTGAAAGCTTCATCACGGGAAAGAAATGATGCAAAAAAGTACTGCAAAAGAAAGCGGTTCCAAAATCAGGATTGAGTACAGAGTCTACAGACTATGATATGAGCAGCTGAAGTGAAGTTGTGGTACCTTCTTCCCTGCAGCTAAAATCTCAATGGCATTGGGAAAAATGCCAGCAGTCTTTGCTCGTTTAACACAAGATATTTCTGCAAACGGGATAATTTTCTGCAGCACGAGTTCCGATCAATAAAGAAACACTCAGTGGAGAAAGCAAGGGACGACTAGCTAACTATGGAGAGAAGAGTACCTTGGTCTCATATCCAAAGATGTTGGAGTAAAAGCAGATGTAATGAAGGAAGAGGTACATATGACCCTGCAGGAGAAGAAGATAGTAGATATTATAAAGCTGAGAGGAAGTAGACATACATCAAGTCTCTGCAAAAGAGAAACTACCTGCATAAGAATACTCTCCTGACAAGCACAGTTGAAATCCTGAATAAGGACCTAACAAAATTGGGAAGCAATGGTGAGTGGAGACGCAAAGAGGGCTCTGGGGAAGAAGAAGAGAGTAGAGCAATACTTACTTCATCAGCTGGAAGCCGAAACAATTGGCGATACTCTTCACTCCTCGATACGACTTCAGACTAGAAGAAGCAAACAAGATCCAGATTAGAAGAGACAATGGATTGAAATTCGAAGTTGAAAGACAAAAGGAAAAGGAACCTGATGATCAGCACCACGACTAGGGCTTGGAGAAGAAGTGGAAGGGTCAGGGCGATCAGGTGAGCCGCTGGAGCGCGATCCCTCAGGGGACGATGCTGAGGGATCGAAAACGAGCTCCGTAGAACCAAATCCTGAAGTATCTGTCGCCATAGTGCTCGGAACGTCGACGCTCCCGGTAGCAGAAGAAAGCATCGCCATGAGGTGAGAGTCCAAAGGAAGAAGAAAGGGAAAGGGAAAGCGTTTGGAGTTTGGCGTACGACGTCAACGTCAACGTCCAATAAGTCAAAAGGATCGGCTTATGTGGGCTCACTTCTTGTGGCCCATTCTTCTAATAAATACACTTTAATATGTCGGCCCATAAATTTCTCTTGGCTGTGGACTGTGTCCGGTCCACATATTTTAACAATGAGAAAGATTCGAGTCTGAACAAAACCACATGACACAATTAATCCTCACAATGCAGCGGTAAATTTACAAGCAATACCCTGAAACTAACAATAATGATGAAGAAGACAGTTAGTTGATGGAGTAGGAACGAGAACAGATGGTCTGGAGAGAGTCTGTGAAGAGAGATGAGAAGCTGGTCAATGCTTGGAACAGATTTGGCAGTCCGGTTTGAAGATTGTTTAGCGTCATTGCTCTTGTCACCTCCACAGCCTTCACGTGCCTCATCACCTCATCCTCCACCTGCCTCTGGCACGCAGCCAGCTCTGATTTCTTCTCAGAAAGCGGGTCTCGTGCGTCCAAGGTCTCCGGTCCAGGCCCTATCCCAACCGTCGAGTAGGCCTGGTAGTACTTCCTCTCTATGCTCCTCAGTGACGAGGCCTTCTTCTCCAGCTCCTTTCCTGCACTCTCCGTTCGTTTCTTCATCTTCACCTCTTCCCCCTGCTTTATCGATATCACATGCACCACGTTTACAAAGCTCTTTATGGCTTCTGATGCCACCGTGTCAGGCACACGTTCCAGGCTCAGCTTCCACTCTTCACACAAGGCAAATGAGTCTGACCGCTGCTTCTTTGGGTCTTCGTTGCTCAGGGGAACAAGGCTCAGCTTGAACCAGGCGTGGAGGGAGCTTATGAACTCCCTTTGGAATTTGATGATGCGACAGAAGCTCGAGTGCCACAAGGAGACAGCTGACTCTAGGTCTCGCGTCACCTGCCTGTGTACTTCTGATGTTGACTCACCTCTCTCTGTCTGGTTGATCAGGCCACGTACTTGTTGGACGATGTTGTTCTGGATTTCGTGGTACTCGTGCATTGACTTCCACATGTACATTAATCTGCATTTGCAATGTCACATAGTTGTTAGACTTGAGAGAAACAAATCCTCCCTAATTTTAATTTGAATAACAACTACGGTTTTGATATTTCTGTTTCTAATTTGAGTTCGCATGAGTTAGCAAAAGCACATAATAAACCAGCCTAGACCAACCTTCATCAAAAGCATATTATCTACGATGTTTACAACCTAAACCAGCCCTCAGGGAACAATGAAATCCAGATTCAAAGAGAAGAGAGAAGGGAAGATGATGACTGACCCGTGGCAGAGTTCAACAAGCTGAGGGACAAGGTCAGTGTCCCGGAGACGAATAATGGCATTAGACGTGGTTAAAACAGCTTCTGAAGAAACAATGATGAGTGATTGCAATCTGGTAATGGAAGTTTTAGTCTTGTCAAGCTTGGATTCATCGCCTCCCTTATACTCCTGACTCTGCAACGCAGACAGCTTCTTCTCGTGCTCAATCTTAATTCCTTCTCTTGCCTAATGATTTACATTCATAAGCTGATTAGGACTTACACTAGGGAAGAACAAATAGAGGGCAGGACAAGAGAAGAAGGAAATAGCAAATGTGTACCTTGACATCCTCATAGAGCTTCTTCTCCCAAGCGAGGAGTCGGTCTAGAGTGGAGCAGAGGCTCTTGAGGCTGCCTTGATCATTCAGGGTAGATGCATCGAGCTTGTATCTGACTGCTAATGGGGGCTTTGAGGTCCAGCTTGCGCTCAAGTTGCTGAACACATTACTTGAATGATACACAGTCTCTGCAGAGAGAAGTGAATGAGACAAATTGAATACATAATCTAGTTACTAGAGTGGAGAGAAGTGAATGAGAGCAATTGAATGCATAATCTAGTTACTAGAGTGGAGAGAAGTAGGCTTACTCTTCAGCTTGCTGAAGCTGCGGTCGAGCTCAGCCCGGCCGATCTCAAGCATGGCGGAGACCTGGTCACCAGCGGAGGCAGCCTTGTCGAAGTAGTCTTGAACGGCGTCCAAAATCTCCTTCAAATCCTTGTGCCTTACAACCATTTTGGTCTTGTAGCTGTCGGAAACATAGTCAGAGTTGCTAGTGGTCTTCTCTTTCCCGTGCTCTTGCTGCTGCTGCGTATTGTGATGTTGCGTTGGCTCTGCAGGAGCATGCGAGTCAAGACCGGATCTGGAAGCGTTAGCATGGGAGTCGTCATCAGAGGAAGAGGTGTCAGTAAAGCGGCCATGGTCGACGCCCCATTCGCTGCAGTGAACTTCTTCGGCAGCATCATGTCTTGGTTTGCGTCTGTGGAAGTAGTCTCGCTCCGATCTCTCAGTTTCAGAGTCGTAGTGGGAAGGTGGAGGGTGCATCTGGCGAGCTTTCTGTTCGAAGAACTCGGAGTCAGGGGGAGAAGGAGGGTAGAAATTCTCCCAGTTCCAGACGGAGGAAGCTTGAGAAGGAGAGCGAGAGTAAGTGGAGTTCTGGTAAGCAGTTGGATAGAAAGACCTAGCTGTCAGATTAGAGCGCTCGCTGACTGGAGAGGAAGAAGGAGAGGATTCCGAGAGAATGTGGGGAAGCCGAGGTTGAGGTTGAGGATTAGACGGCTTGCGGCGGCGGACGTGAGGCTGAGTAGGAGGAGGAGGTGGAGGCGAAGGGACACGCTGGTGGGAGGGGCGGAGAAAAACAGCGGGAGTGTTTTCAGAGACGGAGAGGGGCTCGCCGGAGGCAAAGGAGGAGAGGGCGGAGCCGGTGAGACGAAGGGAGCGGCAGTAGTCAGAGTGAGCGGCGGCGAGATGGTGACGAGCATAGACGGCGTCCTTCATCAGCCGGCGCCGCTCCTTGCAGCGACGGACGGCGTCCTCACTGTCGAGCTTGGAGGCTGTGCATCCCATTTTCAGACCACTAATGACCGTTTCTCTCTCTCTCTCAAAGACTGTCTTTTTGCTTTTTAAATTTGTTCCAAAAACATTTTCGTCTTTTCAAAAACAAAGATAATTTTCCACCACCGAAAGACGAAAAAGGAAACAAAAACTTTTTTATTGACCGAGTCACCGAGGAGGTTTCTTTGTATGGCCGAGAGAGACAGCTAGCTTACTTAATTATGGTCATTCTTTGGTATCTGAGTGAACAATAGAACAAGTAGAGCTATGCCTAAGTAGAGCATACAACCAAAATTAAACACAAGCAAGGGACCATGGGCCTAGTAGATTAAAAGAACAACATATTCTCACAAGGCCATATGCCTAACAATTCTTATTTCAAACAACGCACACAAATTCGTGTTTAGGCTTTTCACACCATGTCTCCTTTCTTTTTCTGCTCAACACAAAGATTTAGGACGACTCACCAACCCATCAAACCATCTTCCGTCTACAAAAGTGCCCCACCTTACATATTATCACATTCTACACACCAATTGTCAATAGGCAGAAACTCAAGTACCATTTGCAATTGCCGGGGATCCAATGCAAAAAACCTCCTCCTTTTTCAAGGTGTTGATGTTGATGAATTACTGATGCTTTCACGGCCCCCTTCTTTGGTGAAACCGAAATCCCCAAATATTCCCTGCATTGCAATAAGCAGACTGCACTTTACCAACAGTTTCCCCCAACCTCATCAGAAACTAAGATGCATAATGAGTAATAAACACTTGAACATGTCTCATGTACGTACCATTGCATCATTGACAGCATATGCCACACAGTAATGTTCCTGTTGCAGACAAGATATAATTAAATGTTTACTAACAAATTTCTATCAACCACCGTCACACTATCACTGAAAAGATATAATGGATTGGTATTCAAGACAATTCATCTTTTGGTTTTTTTTTAAATAAGGTGGAGACGGACTTGCCTGCATCATGTGCCACTCTTCAAATTCGTCAAACAACTCCAATCGCTCGATCCTAGATACACGACAACAACACTTCTTAGATATTTCTTGACAAAGAGAACTTTTCCGAAAGAGAGCAGAACAGAGACTATATATGAATAACATAACGCAGTTATATAATTTTAACGATAACTACAGCACAGACCTGCGTTTTTCATGAGTATCAACAAAAGTACCATACACTTTTAGCATGTCCCAGGCAACAGCTCTCTGATACACCAGAACCAAAAAAGAGAGTAAAATATGAGACGCCAAAGATTAAATTATATTTGAAACTTAGCCCAGCTTTCATCAGACAAAGCACATTATTCTAGCTGCAACCAGCCATCAAGACCAAAATGAAAGACTGAAAACTGCATCTTGGTAACTCGAACCAAAAAGGGTTTGAAATTCAATATAATGTCACAATGATAGCCTATAGTCACATCATAAACGACACAACCATGAAGGAATTGAAAATAACCTAGCATAGACTTTTAACTACAATGTTTTTGTTAGATGAATTTGCAGTCAAACTATTTGGCAACTCGATAAAAGATTTCGATCATGAATACATATATCTCATTGCATTAAAATAATCATGATATTTCACTGGAAAACGCACCTGCCATCCATTGTCAAGAAACAATCCCTCCTTTGCAAGTAAAGTCGGTGATGCATCAATGCTTAAGAGTGCACACCCCCGACTCTGAAGCACAGAAAAATGTTATGGCTTAAAGAAATCAGAACGAGCTTCAATGAAGATACACTGATAATACAATATTTGGAAGTGGCAATATTATGATATTATTATGTTTTACTAGATGCCGCATAGTTTCGCAAAATATCAACAAGTTAAAGCTTTACTCATGAAGATCTCGCTTCAACAAGAGTACACATTCTTACCTCCAAATTTCTAATCATTTGATGTCCAAATGCATCATCTGGATGAATCTGCAAACAAAGCCCCCATGAATTAGACACATCAGTAGTAAGATACAAATCTACGCAGAAAAAGAAAATCACAGATTGAACGGAAAAAAAAAAACCAAATGCCAGAATACCTGCTCGTATAAGAAAAATACTGCAGTTGAAAACGCTTTTGACGCCCAACTGACGATGGCACGACTTGAATCAGGGTCCAGGTATATCAAAACACATTCTGCAATGATAAATGTCGGCAGACTGATAATGATATTAGGGATCAAGTAGGTTTATCATCGATCAGCATCTGTTACCATGAGTCTATCCCCAGTAGAAGAAGAGGGTTGAGGATTCAAACAATATAGCAGTATGTAACATAAAGAAAATTTGTTCATGCGTACCTTGGATCCATATCTGCAAAAGCTATAACATCTCTTAATTTTGGAATATCACGCAGGTCAACTGGAAGTAACTTGTAATGATCACTGAGCACTTGGCCTTCATCTGCAGAGTCAAATAGCATAACAAATTTAGAGAAAGGCATTAAAACTACAAGGCAGGAGTAAAAGCAAAAGAGATTTGCATTATTAGCCTGTAGAAGCTGAATGAATGAAAGATGGATATCAGTTATCAGTAAATAGCTAGACTGCACTCGCTGCAATCCATCATAAAGAAAAGGATCATTCTACATCACACAGCAAAAAAGAGCCTCTCACCAATTGAAATAGATGCATTTGGTCCTAGTTTGTCCCTCAGTTGGCTGGAGTTTTCTATAACAGCAGCCTTCTTACTTGTTACCTAACGTAAGAAGCAAATCCAATTAGCACTAGACTCATCAAGTAAAATCCAATTAAAAATCAAGAATGATACCTCCTTAAAATCCAGTTCCACATACAAATTGGGCCCTTTACCCTCATCCTACAAAATGGAAAAATGAGGACCCAAAATATAAACTCAAGTAGATATAAATAGGAGAATTTATTAAAGTTGGAAAAGACGCACCAGCAACTGAAAATAGGTAGTATCAAAGCCAGCTCCAAGTGACAGTATCTGTTTCTTGGTTGGAGCAGTTTCATTCCCACTTTCGAGAAACTGAAACACAAGCTTCCGGAAAGCAGCCCAACGAGAAAAGTAACCTAGGAAATCCAAAGCAGTAGTGTCAGGTCACAGCAAATAACATTACTCCATATTTAAATGACCGAAATAAGAGTTACCTCGATTAATAATAGGAGATCTTCGAACAGGTCTTTTCACAAAGAGATGAACATAATCGTCTTTAATGTATCCTTTTTTGACACAAGACCTTCAAAATGTATAGCAAACGAGCTGAGCATAATCTTATCTATGCTAATACCAGGAACTAATAGAGTCCCGTGCTAACAAGAGCCCTAGAGATTTGGCGGAAGTAGGAGAAAGAGGTAGCGTACAATTTACTGGCGGATGCATCGTCGTTGGTAGCCTGAACCGCCGCTCTGTTGCTGCGAGATTCTGCCGGCGGAGTCGCCATATCTTCCGATCAATCAAATCTCTTTGTCGCTCGTACCAAATTAAGTGAGGAGTATCAGATCAATCTTCTTTTTGGGCCTGATACTTTTTTTCCATTAAAGCCCAACAAGGGCAAAGATTACTGTACATGTGGAGAAAAAAGGCCCAGCAATTATGATACTTAATTAACAATTTGTATAAGATTACATCAATTTCCGTGGTATAAAAAGGGTAGAGGAGAGTAGTCTCTTCCCGTTCCTCTATCGAATTACCCGGCCAGGAAAACCCTAACCACCGTTGCTCTTTTCGTCGGAATCGTACTGGTATTTTCCGATTCTTCCTAGAACCTTTGTTTATTACTGCTTTAGGTTTCGTATTGTCGTTAATCGTAGTGCTTTGGTTTGTAGAAGATGGATATCGAGCAGAAGCAGGCGGAGATCATCGATCAGCTCGTTAACCGAGCTTCTACTCTCAAAGGCGATGCTCTGGGCCCTATCATAATCGAAGCTACTTCGCATCCTTCTCTTTTCGCCTTCTCTGAGATTTTAGCTCTACCCAATGTTGCCGAGGTCTTTCTCCACTATTTTGTCTCTTACGCAGCTTGAATTTTGAATGCTAATCATGTGTTGGATCCATTATGCTTTGATTTTGGGGGATTTTTCGACGATCTAGGGTTTTGACTTGCTTTAGGAACGCTTGCTTTCTGTTCGCATCTATAGATTAGGCATGGGGGCTTTCTTGTTTGTTGTGGAGTAATCAGCCGTCAATGTTTGTTTTCTTCTGAGATAGTACTCTATGCTTGCACTTAGCTAGTGATCTTAATTAGTAGGTCTTCTCCTGATTTATTGGTATCTTAATTAAGCTGTTAACTATGCATTGCAGCTTCAAGGAACCACAAATTCTGTCTACCTGGATGTATTACGCTTGTTTGCCCATGGCACTTGGGGTGACTACAAATGTACGATTAAATCTTTCACTTATCAATGTTGTTCATACACCTGTCTCGTTTTCTTAAAATCTCCTATTCCTCTTCTAAATTGTTTTCATTGAAACTCTAGGCAATGCTAGCCGTATTCCTCACTTGGTTCCTGATCAAATTCTTAAGTTAAAGCAGCTAACTGTGCTTACCCTTGCGGAATCAAACAAGGTATGGCTCTCTTTTTTTTTGTTGGTTGGAATCTGACCAGTTTGATACTTTTGTCCTAAATCATCATTCATTTGGTTCTGATTACTCCTAGCCTTCTATGTTGTATTTCCCTTTCATTTCCATATGGTGCTTGTTAATGATAGGTACTGCCCTATGATACACTGATGGTCGAGTTAGATGTCACCAATGTTCGTGAACTCGAGGACTTTCTTATCAATGAATGCATGTATGCGGTGAGTGCTCTGAGCAACTTTGTTCCTTTTTCTTTCCGAGTAATCTCTATTATTATTTACCAGCAAGAATCAGTAGTTGCATAGACAACTAACTGCCACAATGCAGAAAGGCACAGAAGCATTGTGCTGACTTTGTTATAATTTTACAGGGTATAGTTAGAGGAAAACTGGACCAGTTGAAAAGATGTTTCGAGGTGTGTTTTGTGTCTCATTCTCCTATACTGCCATTGTGATTTTTATTTAAACTTTCAAACGCCTTTTTAAGTGTCATATGTCTTGGAAACATGCAGGTTCCATTTGCAGCTGGTAGGGATCCCAGGCCAGGACAGTTGGGGGATATGTTACACACATTGTCAAACTGGTAGTTTTTTTTTATCTAGCTTTCTTCTTCCCCTGGTTTCCTGGATTTGTGTGCTCTATGTCTATTTATAAGAAACCATACATGACGTTAGAATATATGATAGTATTGATTTACCTCGATGACCTACTGCAGAGTTCTATGTGAAGTGTCCTTATTTCATAAAACAGTTTGTGGTTTGCATAATTTGTGAGACTGACTGTTAATGCATTGTGGCAAATTGATGTGTAGGTTGAATACATCAGAAAATCTACTCGTTTCAATTCAAGACAAGATCAAATGGGCAGACAATATGAGTGAGGTGGACAAAAAACATCGTAAGGAAGCAGAAGAAGCTGTGGAAGAAGTGAAGAAGTCTCTATCCATGAAGGTCAGTTATACATGTGATGGACTTGGTTGGAGGCCTAAGAGGTTCACTATTCCCTACTAAGTATATAATGTAACTGACTGATTATGGTTTCATGGTTACTTTTACTCTTAACAATGAGTTAAGAGTTTGGTTAGGTTTTCTATCTTATATCTATAGATAATTAAAGTGGGTTTATCAATAATTTAAAGTGTAAGGGGGAGGGAAGAGACTTCATTTAGAAATCTCTCAAGGTCTTTCAGCTTTGCGATTCCTGCCGGTCGACCATTGCGGGTTCTTTTTTAATGGTCAAGATTGCTATTCATGGTTGTAAAGATTTATTATGAAGTTATATAAACAAAAGCAATTATAATTGGCGCTGCTGTGTTACATTAAAGAATTAGAGGAATGAAGAAGTTGATCTTAACTTACCCTGTAATGACCAGAGTGATTTAGTAGTTATTTTTCGGTGGAATGAAACAAGGTTCTTATGGTTTGATATAATGTAGTGTTGATGGTGGATGTAGAAAGAAACGTATAGTGTTTTGTGAAATTTGATTGGGAAGCGTGTTGTCGATGTAGTCTTACTTACAATGTTGGCAGGGGGATGTGGACAGCAGAGCTTATAAGGAGATGTTTGGGGATCCAAGTGGAGTGATGGACTACGAAGAAGATGGATTCCGACCAAAGAGGTAACATACCATTAGTTATTGCTCTGATGATACAAAGCATGTTCAAGTATGAGCTGATACCATAACATGTACACGCTCAGGCCTACTCACTCACATTTGGTACGCAGGAGGAGGCATCCGGTGAGAAGATAGAGAGAGGAGAGACTAAAAGGGATTTGTAATGGTGTTGATGGACATACCATTTACCTGAGATTAGAAAGATTTTGAGGGAACTTAGGGTTATGTAAGCCCTCTTTTGCATTTGGTGGCGGATATTTTGTTATTTCTGGCCTTTGATTTCACAACTAGGCCATTGTTATGTCTAAACTCTCTCTCAAGTCTCAAGTGTCTAAAATGTCTTGATTTCTCATATTTACAAATTTGACTGGCCCAAATGATATGAATTGTGAAGCAAAGATGGATTGATGGGTACATACAATTTGGAGACAGAAATGTTGGCATCTAAATAATTCAGTAATCAAAAAAATTATCCCAAGTCACTGAGCCAAAAAGCTAGGCGGTGGGGTCATATTGTAAAAATAATTGAAAGCGAGGCAAGGAACTCTAGCCGTCAGGTTTATTATATCAGTGTTCCGTCTTCGTTTAGCAACCGGCGAAGATGAGGTTGGAACCGGTGAACTTGGGCGGCGCTTAGTGACCCTTGCAGGCTCTGGGCTGTCAATGCTGATGAGGTGAGGGAAGTTGAGCTTAGCCTTGGCCCCTCGCATCTTGAAAGCAGCTCGATCATATGCGACAGCCGCTTCGTGTGCAGTCTCGTAAGTACCGAGCCAAATCCTGGCTCCATGTTTGTTGGGGTCTCTGATCTCCGCAGCGTATTTGCCCCAAGGCCTTCTCCTCACTCCTTTGAAGTTGGCCTCTTTCTTTCTACTTGGTGATTCGGGAACTGTATCCAAGTCATCCTCCAACAAATGTCGCCGAATCGAATCCAACACCGAGGAGCAGTTATCTGATGGGAGATGTCCTTGCATTTTCGCTTTCTTTCTGAATGCTAACACTGAGGGAGGGTGACTTTATATATAGAGAGGCCCATCCTCACTTTAACTAGTATAGTATTATATACTTGCACTTGCTCGGAAACGCCGCATTTAGTCACGTTTTTTTCTACCCTCTTTTGTCTACTTTTATAATATTTCTAAATCAACTACTATAGACTTCCACGCGCATATCATCATGATTGTTTTTAAATTTATGCCTTGGAAGCTTTTTACTATTATTAGTTATTTCTGTTAACTAAGTTTATAGCTTCCTTCAACAATTCTTTTCAATTTTCCATGAGCTACTAGTCTCAATCCTCTGCTTTTCACATTTGGGCTTATGTAGCTAGCTTTTAGGTGTTGATAGTTGGCCTCAGGCTTTTAGAAACACACGTAGGTTTTGAGTACAAAGAAGTGGAGTCATCTTAACACAATTTCCCATTGTAAATGAAGATTTCAATGTTTTGTACAACAAGGGATTTACAAGTACATTTGCCACCTTTCTACTTGTCACTTGCCAATGTCTCAAACTTAACACACTTTGATGTTGACACCAAGACTCTGCAGCTGATCAACAAGGACTTGTCTCTTAGATGGTTTGAGCCATAAGCATGAGATCTTTGCAAGTGCATTTTGGCTTACAAACTGGACCTTGCATGCCAAACTCTGCTCTGGCAACACATCCACGCATGAAGCATCACCGCCTGTCTTTTGAGGCTCATCATACCCAGCCAGATCTGACTCTGTCACAACCACCATCGACCCATCGTCAAAAACTGACAACACTTGTTTCTCTGCCGCGCTTCCTAAGCCTGTTTGCTTCACAATCATGTTGCTTTCTTTTGCCTTCCTTCCCATACTGGCATTGTAGAATTTCTTCACAGCCTGCCATTCAAAATCCATCGTCTTAGCAACTGTGGTAACAAATGTCGAATGAAAGGATAGTGAAAGCGCACCTTCCACTGTGCTGAAGCAAGGGCGACCCGCGGCCTTGTGGACCTAATGTACTCGTAAGCACACTGGGGTGTCATTTCCTTGTATTTGACCTATCGGGTAAAAGGGTAAAAAAGAGCACGCTAGTAGAAATAAAGTGGAGGAGGAGAGATGGCAAACCAGGTAACAGAGAACAATGGTTGTGCTGCGTCCTCGGCCAGCCTTGCAGTGAACATATGTAGTCTTTCCACTTGACGCATTCTCTTGCCAAATACAAACAAAAGGATGAGCTGATGACAAGTTAAACAAACAGAAATGTAGATGATGAAACTTACGGTGAATAAAATCAACAGCTCGGGAAATATCAGCGATTGATGGAGCAAAGAGATAATCTCTGGTGGGAAGCTGTAGATGCTTGATACCATAGGCCTACAAGGTGGGAGGAAATCAATTAGAAAAGAATAAACAGAGGAAGCAAGCGCTTGAAGGTGAAAGAAACATACATGATAGAGAGAAGTGGGAACCAAAGTCTCAAAAGGCTCGTTGAGGGTAATGACGCCACACACACCAAGATCCTTGAGACGTGGAACATGAATGGGGAAAGGAACAGCACCTAGCAATATATACTGGTAGAGAGATAGAAAACCAAACAAAGAAAGCTTAATTAGATCCTTGAGACCCAAAAAACAGAAATCATCATGTTTTCTTTACCTCATGGACAAGATCCCACCAACGGAATTCGGACTGAATCATGTTCCTGAGAAGGTTGTAGAGCAAAGTTGGGTAGAAGAGTGCGCGGCCTCCAGCTCCAACAAGAAGACGTTTGGCATTCCAGTCACCTAAATCACTTGTACAAGACACAATCCCACTCTGGTCAAGAGATTCCTCGCCTTCCTTAACCTCTTCGATGTGCATCTTGAGAAGATTTCCAATAACTCTAGAATAGAATTGAACAAGAGAGCATGGAGGACTAATTCGATTGCAAGAAGACAAGTCCTCTGATTGATTGATTCAAAACTCAAAGTTGCAATCTTTCTTTCGTTTTTGGTTTTCTCACCAAATCCAGTGATTTCCTTTTCTTTTTACTTTACAAGACAAGTGGATTGATTTCCTTTATTATCCTTAATCTTAATTATTCTCCTAATTACGCCTTTTTTTCATCATTACTTGCTCAAATTATTTATATTATTATATTTACTACCTAAAATTCTCTATGTTTGGGCTTGGGCTTGGGCTTGGGCTTTCGACCCATTCCCTTGGGAAACATCAAAACCTCTCAGTCTATTGCCTCGGCTTTGGGTAAATGGGACTCACACCTCAAGCTTTTTCTTTTGTAATTTTAAAACAAGTCTATCAACCTTTAATTAAAACTCATAACTAAGAAATCGTTACTGTATATTGTTACAACATATGCATGTCTAATCGGGCAAGAGAGTGAATACATAATAAAAGGCAGAGAGAGAGAGAGAGCTAATGAGAGTTATCCGAGACCCAACCGGAGACCATTCCCTCGTCCACAGGCTTCAGACCACCACAGGATCTGGCAACCGAGTCAAACAGTTTCTCAATCTCAGGCGCACACCTGATGAAGCCTTGTTTCCAGAAGCCATATCTTGGATTCTTGATCAGCTCTATGAATGTGATTAGTAGTCCCCATGGATGTGGCCGGTTCACTATCAGCCGTTCCAACAACACTCTTGTTATTTGCTCCTGTATGATCTCCTGCTTCATTCCAACAACAACAAAAATCAGATTCCTAACTTATCTACACAGCACTCTTTCAGACAAGGCAAAGCGGCCTTACCTGGTCAGTCTCAAAGAAGAGATAGAGCATTATGAAGGAGAAGTAGTGAGTGTGGTTGTTGGGATATCTAAGCTGATTGGCAATTGCATTTAGGAATAGGTACCGCCCTTCTGTGTCAAGTTCCATACTTAAATACTTGAACATCTGCAAGGCCACAACATTTTGAGCCTGCGTCTCACCCCCCTGTAGCTGTAGCTGCTGAATAGCCTGTTAAGTTACATATTCCACACCAGATCCATTTAGTAAACTACATTTACAGAAAACGCTCTATGTATACTCATTACACCCATACCTGCATTCCAGTATACAGCACAAGCGAGTTGATCAATGGTACACTGTAACGCGTTCCCGCTGAACTAGCCTCACTGGGCGAGAGAAGCAGCTTCTGCTTCAACTCACTTAGGAAAGTTGAATTCTGTTGCCTCGGCTGCAGAAAACTATATGAGTATCCTGGTATACTCTGAATAGCCCTAAAAGGTGTATAAGTAATATGAAGAACAATGTGTTAGATTACCATGAGGTACTCATCCACGTCATTCTTCATTTGCTTTGCTTTAAGCGCAGCATCAACCTCAGAAAGGATACAAGGAGCATCTATTATCTCGGGCAGTAAATCAATCTGCAGCGAACACAATAAAATCAGCCTACAAGATATACTTTTTCTTCAGAATATGAACATGCTGGGCTCTCCACTATCATCTCAAACCTTTAAGTTTGGGGTAGACGGATCTGGAAGCCTCATGTTACGAGGAAAAGAACTAAGAATAATATTCCGCATTTGAATGCAACTTGAAGGAATCACATCACAGAAAGTAAAATGATAATCACAGAGGAACTCGGGGAAGTCATGAAGCAGCACCAGCAACACTCTCAATGTCCCTTTGTATAGGCAATGAACCTACATAATTGATAAACAAACAAGAGCGAGACCACTTTAAGAACACTTCAAGTTACAATCAATGAGCAAATAACAGGAGAGAGAAAGAGTCACAGACAGGTCCTCCAAGTTCAGCATTTCTTAAAAATGGCTCAAGAAACTCGAGCAAGTCCACCAGCAGTCGTTGAACATATGGCCAACCCTTCTGGCCATTTACTGTAAGTAGTTTGGGCATGAAGCTTCTGTGGCTGACAAGCTCTAGCCATGCAAAGCTGGAAATTTTGTAAAAACCGTCAGTGGGGCAGGAAAATATAAAGCACGACTCATCAATCATAGAAAAGAAGCCACATGTGTCAACCAAATGAAGCATTCGACGGCATAGGTATTCAACTGCCCTCACAGTTCCTGGTAGATTACAGTTTTTAATCAAATCATGGTGAGAAACACGTTTCTGTCCTAACCTGAAAGCAGGAATCTTAAGAGGCTGCAATTCGTGGAATGCATTGGCAAAAGCTGTGAGAACCTGCGAAAAATGATGCACATTAGTAATAGCAATAAATAGCAACTACTTCAACGAAAACAAAACTCACTTGAAAGTTTGCACCATCAGTCCCAGGATCCAGGGAACATAAGTCCAGTAGCCAGTTGATGAACAATCTAAAATATGGTCTTGGATTGAGTGATGTCTTTTTATCTTCTGCGTCCTTTTGAATAGATCTCACAGTGACAGCCATGATCTACAACAAGTAATCATCAAACACGTAAACCTTTTTCACCAGTTATATTAAAATTTGGATTTATTTACAATAAGAGTACGTGTTTGCTAACCTCTGAAAGAAGAAATAACTTGCTGCTAGACTCTTGTTCAGGGAAGTACTGAGCAGATTGCCATAAGAAACAAAACAAGCTTAGCCAGCAGTGTATTTTGGGTTTAAATATCCAAGTTGCATACCATAATTATTCATGAGAATTTTTACCTTCAAGATTGAAAAAACAAGCTTTGCATAGATATCGATGATAAGAAATGATGGACCCTGAGCTTGCTGAGGAGATTGCACAGCACCAGAACTAATATCTTCAGATGTTATACAATGAGCAACAGAAAGTTCCTGAAAGGAACGTCCAATTTAATAAAGAGGCCTCCCAAGATTTTAAAAGTGCTGATGCCAAGAAATCATAAAGATTAAATTACCAGAAGAGTTCGGAAAAAGCTCTCAGTTGTATCATCTCCTTTAAGTAGCCCAGTCTGATGCAAATGCAAGACAAACTGTGAACAAGCGGATTCATTTGCACCGGATTGTTCGCAGATTTTGAACCAGTTTCCAAAAAGTAAGGTCACCTGCCGAACCATACAGACCAACACATATGAGAGAATGTAGCAACATAGAACTGAAGAGATAACAAAATATGTAAACATAGCATTAGAGTGGAAAATTAAAATTCAGATACGAGACAAAAAGGTTATGAAAAACAACATGCATACTGAATGATGCTAGCTTCACAGAAACGTTCCTTTTGATACCCTTGTAACTTGATTGTAGTGATGCAAGCATTTCAGTTTAGATTTATGCAATTCCCAACTTACCGACAAAAGCCCACATGCTCTTCATCCATATTGAAGTAATGAAAGCAAGTAACATGTAGATAATAATTGACGACTTACCCGTTCACGGAAACCCGCAGGATCTGATTCCACAAATTCCAAGCTGGTATTCTCCTCTGTCTTAGTAGTGGTATTGCTCCCAACCTGACACCAGAGCAAACATGTCAAATAAATTTAGAGTCTGATTACAAGCAACTTTTGGTAATGCAATCATCTGAAACCTTTTCATCCTTTGATTGCCTATCATTGTTCTCATTTCCAGTTGCACTATCAGAGAGACCAGCAGTGTTAGCAACTGGATTGCGTATGTTGTCAATTAGCTGTTGCAGTGACTCAGAGGATCCCGATTTTGAGGCAAGCTACAGCCAAAACAAGAAAATTGCAACATCACCAAATAATAATGCCAAATTTCTGAACATCGCAACATTATATATAAACATGCAAAACATATCAGCTAAAAACGATATGTGAACCTAACAACGATATCTGACAATATCACGCAGTAGATTTATTTGATCCTATCCACAAGTTGTATTTTTCACACCTGTTAATTGGCACTGTTTTTAAAGAAATGTAATTGATGATAGAACAAGAAAACTATATGCGAGACTGCAACAGCAAACGCAGAAGAAAGTTAAAATTGCCACCTTTGCCAGCGCATCAACAAGACTGTGGAGCTCTGAAATGACACTCGACTCCTCAGTGACCAAGGATTGGAGTAGAGAAATAGCAAAGTCAGTTGCGCTTTCTGCACAGAAATAGACAAGTTAGCCACGTTCACTGACCAAAAAAAAAACATAAGGACATAAACAAGTGTATGCCGTTCAGCATACTGTTTCTCCCTCCATCAAGATGCTTCGCCATGTGGACATTGTACTCCGCTAGATTAAGCAACTCGCGTTGGATAAGACCGATAGTGATATCTTTGTTGAGCTTCCGCTCCTCCTCTGAGTAAATCACCTGTTTCAAGAAGTTCAAAGAAAGTTACACAATATAACCAGAGATCCCAAATAAACAAATCTCATATACATAACAATTCGAAAATAGTTCTTGTCATGTCTCATCAGTAGCTCCAACTACAAGAAATAGGCTCGATCTAGAACTGAAACTATGTGTTAAGTCAGATAATAGTGGCATATTTTAAGAGAAATATCAGAAGAATCTGAAAAAAGCACAAAAGATAATTGTAAGACATAAGTGAAGATATGAACATACCCAGCTAGTGAGCTCTTTGACTAAAACCTTGCAAACATCACGAATAGCCACAAGAATTGCTAGGTTAGCACTGACGTTAAGGTTACTTGATGCATTCTCATAAAGAGCCCTAAAAGCTTTTTGAGCGACAGCCAAAGCTGCTTCATCTCTGCTTATGCATCTGAGGATTATTTCAGGAACTTCAGAAACTACAGCCTGAAAAATCAATGAGATACACAGTAGTTATTAAATAATATCGAGTGAAAAGATAGGCCTCAACTGGGAAAACCCACAAAAACTCATTAATTCATTATTACTATTAGATGAACATAAATGGATACCGATTCTGCACTATAACCACTAAGGTAGGCACTAGAAAATCAAGTACCTGAATTTCATCATCTCCTACATTATTGGCAACTAAGTCCTCCATCTGAAACAGTTTCACTCAATTAACCACATATGATATAGAGCAGACAAGCCAGAAAGGAAAAAACCGAATAGCCACTTTACTAACTTTCTGAGTAACAATTTGGTACTTATCCAGTGCATCTCTCGTGGAAAGAGAAGGCTGTGTGATATTATTTCGCTCCATGGTAGCAGCAGAAGTCAATGTCTGCAATGATGTTCCAGTTTCCTTGTGTATAAATAAGAAGCACAAGTTAGTAATTCAATATAAATCTAAGCGCGTCAAAATTTGAAAGTATATCTCACCTTCATAGCAGTGTCAGAGGATTCAGCCAGGTTCAATTCAGAGGTTGAAAGAGATTTAGAAAATTGAAGACCGGCTGCGTCACCAGCTGGATCAACTTGTGAACTTTGAACACAGGCAAAATGAAATGTCAACATATCAGCAGTAAAATAAGAGAGAAGAGATTAAAGCAATTATGTGCGACAACAAAGCACCTCAAAAGGGAAAGTGGAGAAGATTCAAAACCCTCCACAGAATTATCTGATGGCTGGGCGACCATATCCATCCGAGCGTTCCCAGCACTAGAAGAAAAGTCAGAAGCAAGTTTTCCTGATACTGCACCATAACCAATTCCAACATCGCCAGATGAGCTTGAAGCAGTAGATACCCCATGTGAAGTTTGGGTTGACTGCTTTTGCCAAGGAAGTTGAACAAAGTCCTGAAAATGCACATGTAACACTTAGTGATACAAACACAGAACATACCAGAGGCAACTACCTTTGAGAAACAGCACCTCATAAACTCGCTGCTGAGAAAGGGACAAGTGTCCAGGCTTTGGTCGGAGGGACTCGGGAATAAAACTGGCAGAATTTTGTGATAGCATGTTTGGATCATAATAGGAGGATCCAGCACCATCTCTATGCTTTCTCCGTAACGACAATTGCTGGGCAATGTCTGCATCAATAGTTTGTATTGCCTGTAGGGACACGGGCATATAAATATCACTGAACTTTATAGCGAGGCTCATAAATAAAGATTAGTAACAAGAAGGAATTATATCTGGTAAAGGAAGGTGCCTGCACAACCCCAATCTAAACCTATTCTGGTGATTATTTCAATCAATTAAACTTAAAGCTGAAAACTAAATAAAAAATGAGATCTAAGATCTAACACAAACCTTTTCTGTAGCCGCCTGTTCAATGGCAGCACAACCCAAATCAAGGTTGTCATTGGTGACAAGTTGCACGATTTGTTCAAGACCTTCATTTGTAGTAGTAAGGCCCTGGAGAGAATTCCGTAGATGACCTGATATTGAAGTGCGTAGGGGTTCCTACAAAAGCGGATATGGCACAAAAAAAACAAGAAAGATCAAAATAGAGCTGATTGGTTTAGTGTAACAGAGAAGAAATATAATAGCATAAACATAAACCAGATGTAAACAAAAAACTTAAGAATCCAAGGCTCATTAGCAGGAAAAACCTTGCATGTCACATGAGCCAAACTCCCAGCTAGACTCGCAACCATCAAGTGAGCTGCGTTATATATACGTGTTTCATCTGGTTCCTGAGCATAATCCTGGAGTCAAAAAAGAAGTTAAGAATGTAAATTTAATAAATAAGATCAAATCCCTGGAAATTTTCAGCTTAGAAAACAAAAAAGATACAACAAACTATACATGTATACTGCAGATCTAAGCTAGACACGGATGCTTGTGATAAATGGGAATTAAATAATTTTAAGCTCTGGAGTTAAAAGCGATGGAGAACGGATGGGAGATGAGAAAAGTATTTCAGGCAAGAAGTATAAAAACAACCAAGGCCCGTTCCTAGAAATTAAATAAAATGCAGAAAATATACGAGATTAGCCAACCTTCAGCACAAGCTCTTTTGTTGTTTGGCATGCAATACAAACACTTCGCTGAACAATACCAGACACAATCTCCTTGATAGCTCTGTCCATGGCAAGTGGTACCACT
Source organism: Arabis alpina (assembly GCA_900128785.1). Taxonomy (NCBI): domain Eukaryota; kingdom Viridiplantae; phylum Streptophyta; class Magnoliopsida; order Brassicales; family Brassicaceae; genus Arabis; species Arabis alpina. The sequence continues at coordinate 65,807 of LT669788.1, forward strand.
CTGACAATGGGTAAAAGTTGTGTTAAAGAAATACCTTCAATGCACTATATACATTATAATTTTTATAGTAGGAGACCATCAGTCACTAACCTTTGAAATGCAAAGTGCCCATTAAATCCGCTTAATTTCTGATTAATTACAACATGATTTCCAATGTTGGGAAGTGCTGCTGACAGCTGTTGGCCATCACATTAACAGAATAAAGAGTTGAAACAAGCATATATACAATAACTTTGATCCGACTTTCACAAAACGAAAACTCTACCTGACTGATAGAAAACAATGGGGATGGAGTTGACTGGAACAGCCCTTGAGGTGATGGGAGCTGATCAGACAAACCTAGAGTGGGTACTTTTTCTTCTTCCATCAAAGTATTAGCATAAACACGTTGAGGGGCTACATACTGAAAAGAAAAAGAAAGGGGCTAAATATAGTTGGTAACAAAAAAAACTGACATTATAGATCAATAACAATAAGTACACAAAATAACCTGTGATAGTAACTTCGAGGGAACGTCTGTATTAGGTGAATTTGCAACATCAAGAGGTAGGTCTATTTGCTTAAGAGGAGAAATTGATTTAGGCTCTGCAATCATCTGTGGTTGAGATATATGTGTTACACCAAGATCTTTGTTACTAAAATCAGGATTCCCATCTATTTCTCTTTTCCGATCTTTAAGAAGGGAAGTCGGTGCTACTTCCTTCAAATCAACACCGAGGTTCTTGAATAAAACCTGAAGAGAAAGACAAGATGAGAACAAAACAAAGAATACACTTCTACCTAAATCCTTGTTAATGCCAGATACCTCTATATCGAACTTCAGATTCATTTTTAGGTTTGGCATTGAATAGATCTCAGCGAGCAACCCAAGTATAGCCATCGTCCAAGGATTGGGAGGCTGATACGCAATACTGTTTTGGCATGGCTCCAGAACCTGCAGTATCCACAAATTAGAACTCAAGACATCAACCCTACAAACAGTTGGGAACACTGATAAACTATTACCAACCTTTGAAGTGAATGGAATGACAGCTATCATCAACCCTTTTTCATATGCCTGCAATAGGAGAAGAAAAAAAGTTCACTGTCTACAAACTAACACAATCATTACAAAAGAGCGAGATAAACTTTTGAAGGAAATTGCAGCAATCACCTCCACAATCAAGGATTTTGGATCAATTTCTCGCGCCCTTAAAACATAATTCCTTCCAATGGTCAACTTTCCAAGCCAGCTGCCTAAATTTTTAAGCAGAGATCGCTCTTCTGAACTTGACTTTATGAGCTCTGAACCCAAAAGAACCTGCAAACCCCAAAGAAATTAAGGAAATAAAAATCTGCTGAACAAAAATACACCCATCAGAGCAATTATTTGTGTGAAGGAATCTTTACCTTGCAATTTTCATAAGTATTTTGGAGAATCTCCTTAAACAACAGCTTGGAATCAACTTTGTCCAAGAACTTCAAGTATAAATCATGAAAATTTGGCTCGATGCTCGCTCTAAACGGGTATTTGACACATGAAGGAAAAACAATAAGAAGAGAAGAAAACCTCACATAAACTGCAAACATTAAAAAAAAAGCACAAAACTATCAGTACCTTTTCATAACCATATACTGTGCGAACCAAGGATAATACTGTTGAGGCAAAATTTCAGCAAACTCTTTCCCTTTAGATTCAATGTTGGCTGTAGAGATATTATTGATTATGAAAGAAATTTTGTCCTGAACATCTGAAGGTGGAGCCTGGAAAAAAAAAAAGAAATAACTCCTTGTCATTCATACTAATCAGTGTACAGTTGGCCAATTGACAATTCATAATGCAATGTAACGAAAAGCACATAATTCTGAATGTAAATGCACAACACAGCTAAGTACCTCTATTGCGTTTTCCCTTCTCTCTGCTGCAGCAACTAGGGTTTCTATGTTCAAAGCAGAGCCAAACCCTGTGATAATCGAAGATTAGCAACACTTCCTCTCTTGATAGGAATAAGCCTATATTACCTATCATATTTATTAAAAAAAAAGTCATAAAACCAAGTTGACTGAAGATTACTCGTCGAGGTGGCTCCACGATTTGAACGACCAAAACCAGCTGAGGTTGATGAAGTAGTTGAAATGCCAGGATTCTGCAAGAATAACTAACAAAATGAAATGAAAACTCCTCCCACCCACCCACATCCATAAAAAAAAATGACAAAGGTCATCACCTTAGGAACGACAGAAACATCAGCCGCAGTGGAAGATGACGATGGCAGAAGAGGCTTTGCCTCGTTAGGTGGCACACTTGGTACTTTGCTGCGGTCATCAACATGCATCTCATTTCTCTGTTGTAGCTGTACAGGAGAAGGAAGTTGTAATACAGATTGACTAATTCCAGAACCACTCAACTGCCAAGGGATGAAAAGAGAAACAATGTGTTAATCTCCTTCGCACCTTAAATTTCTAGAAAGTCCATTTATGCTCCAAAAATAAATAAGAAACTGATAAGGAGATAACAAAATAGACTGCGAGACAGATAGCCCGCACATTCAGTCAAAAGAAAACTTTTATATCAAAATTCTACCTCGCCATTTCCAGGGAAAGATTGTGAGGGCCCAGGGTGCGAAACAGAGACATCTGATTCTAAGTTACCAGATGATATCCTTGAGAGCGCTTGTTCAATAACAGTGACAAGCTCAGGGTGAGTGCTACGCAGATGAGATATTTGCAAAATATGGTTGCAGTATTGAGGCAATTCAACCAGACGATTCACGAACTGTTCCAGAGCTTTGCTTCCAAACAGAAACATCTGCACGAATCAGGAAAGAAAGATGATGACAGATCTCTCACAATCAAAAGCCCGAGAGACAAAAACTAAACACAATAGAATCCTTACTTTTGAATCTGCAGGTTTACGCAAAGAATCCAAGACAAGACGCAGGGCCATCCCCAGTGTGAGGGAAGTTATAAGCTGGTGCTTGATAACAGAACCTGAAATTTGTATAAGTCACAGGAGATTCAAGAGAATGTAATGACAACAATACACATTTCAAGCAGAGTGCTCAAACAAATGTCACTAGTAATGCTTTAGAAGAAACAACTCACCAAAGAGGATGGAGGCTATTTTCAGCTGTCTTTCAGGATACTTGGGGAAAAACCGATATTCCTCAAATAGATTAGCAATCATGCATTCAAAAATTAACTTTTCCCTGTCAAACAAAAAATAATCTCATGATTTTTATTATGCATGAGGAGCCTAGCAAACATGAAAAACAACCTCAAATAGGTACAGTTTGCCATTATCAAACCTTTGAACCAAAGAGTCCTTGTATCGGGAAAGCATTTGAACCATTGCATCAACACTCAACTGACCAGAAAACATTTGATGGAAATAGGCGTTTGCTTCCGCCTCAACATCATCTCCATAAGCATTGGAAGCTGATGAATCTTTAGCCTCACCATTCTGCAGTTTCGAACTAGAATCCAAGATTGCTGCATTGACCTTTTGTATCTCTTCGACCAGTTCAGAGGAAGTAATTACATTATCATGAGCTTTCAAAACCTGCAAAAAAGGTTCAAACAAATTAACATCAATAGATATGAAGCAATAGACAAGCCAAACACGAAACCAAAAGGGAAAACTAACTAACTTTCAAAAGTGAAGAAGTTGCATCCAAATGAAGATCTGATAAGGGATCAGAAGGATGAAAATGTTTGGCAGTAAAATCCTCTGACTCACTAAAATGCAGATCCTTGACATATTTGAGACACTCCTGATATATGAAAAACATAAATCTGAGGTGTTAGATACCATTTTCTCATCTCTAAGAAATTCAAGTAATAGAACTTAAATTGTACGCAAATGTGTTACCTCCGCAAAGAGGTCCTTATGCACATATAGACAGTTTGGCAACCAGTTCTCAATGTCCAAAAAACCTCTTAGTGAGGCAAGGACTGCCAATCTGATGCTGAATGAGACTGGAACTGATTCTAAAACAACAGAGAGAATCTGAAATAAATAAATAATACAATGATTAGTTCATAGACAAAGAGAAGCTTTTAAAAGAAACAAAACATTTTAAGGATACAATTGAGCCACCATCACACATTTTTAATACAACATATTCACCTTAAGCTCATGGCATATTTGGATTATTCTGAGCATGCTGTCTGCTTTCAGATTTTGGGCATCTATAATCCCCCACAAAACGAGTTCTGCATTCTGATGCCACATATTAAGGATAAAACCACTATCCTGGGAATTCGTTATTATCACTGGAAGAATAGCAGAAACCACCTCACGCTGGATAAGATTATAGGTAGTCTGCAACAGCAGGATATGCATATTTAGCCAAACAAAAAAAGTCATAGATTACGAGCATACATCACCAAAGACCGGTCATGGAGAATTACTTTGATGTGTGTCATTCCAAGAAGCAAGGTTCTAGGACAATGTGTGAGGGGATACTGGAGCAATGAACTAACTAAAACAGTATGACCTCTCTCGGCCAGTTGGCATAGCACATCTAAGAGGTCGAGAGATAGCCATGCATGATTGGAAAGTCCTAATTGTTGCTCATGGCTGTGCAGGTTATCAACATATACCTGAAAAAAACAGCTAGTCAGAATAGTGACAGTATCAAGGAAGAACAGCTGTAAACACAGACATGCGCTATCTCACCAGCTTCCTTGGAGAATGCATAAAGGTGAATACTTCTGGTGGGGCTGATATTGCATGCTTAAGAAAGGATAATTGACCTTCCAAATTTTTCCAGACAGAACCACAAATGGCATCAAGAGGAAATGGCTCCTGCAAGAATCAGTTTAACGCTCTCAAACAAGAGTGGAAGTGGAAACAACATAACGAACAAGAACATATTTTGAACTGTCAAATTAGACAGTATGAGAGAACACACCTTGCAGGCGGTTTTATACAGCCGCATGAATAACAAGAAAGACTCCATGTTAGGGATTTCAAATCCTTCATGGTCGAGATTTTCGATTACTTTCCTCCAGCTTGTGCCAGGAGCCTGCTTTAGCATGACAAACTTAAGCGTACGGACCAAATAACACACAACAAATAAGGTAGATACTTCGGGACAAATCCATTGATAAAAGAAAGATAATGGTGCACACCAGTCACAAAAGGATAAATACGAAGACTAGGATGAAGTTTTGAAGCTATCAGTGATGTTGATTTGACAGAGTAAAAGGGTTTCAGAAAACTTACAAGCTGCTTGATTGTTTCAACTAGAATATCAACATTCCATGCCCTTGGCGTGGGAAGTTCAGTTGGAATGCAGCAACCAAGGGCCAAACTGAATGTTGAAAAGGTGGTATGATTATCTTCGAGATCAGCACATGTACGAGCAACATTACCAAGAATTTTTGAGATAGTAGCCTCTCTTAATGGTGTGAAACTAGACAAGATCTCTTTGCATAGTTGGGCATCAGCAGTGAATCCACAACCTAATTCTCCCATGAGATCTCCAACACTGGTTTCCATATCAATTTCAGCTAAGATAGCATCAAACTCGTTTTCAGTAGAATCACTGTGAAAATCCATGCTCCTACAGCAGAAGAGGAAAACCGTAGAGAGTCAGAATCTGTACATATGGATTAAAAAGGGTAGCAGATGAAAGCAACTCATGAGCAGCACCTGAAAACATCAGTTTCGTGAACTTCTTGAGAACGGATAGGCGTTAGAGCAAAAGAGAATTCATCTCTTGGTTGAGCAGAAGACAAAAGCTGTGTGAAAGAATCCAAATGCCTGGATAGGTCTTCAGATTTCTGGAGAAACAGAATAAGATTCTGAATTTGCTCGGTTGACTCAATCTGGGGGCCAGAATTGGCACACAGTTCCTCAATCACAGCAACTAATAAGTTCCGTCCTACAAAAGGAAAGACAAAAATGGCATCAGCAGACAGAAAAACGTAAGAGATGTGAGACCTAAGAAGGGCATGGGAAGAATCAAGCATACCAGTTGTCTTTGCATCAGATCTTTCAAAATCGGCCAGGGCAAGACCAAAGGCAATTTTCTCAGAGATTGAAAAGTCCAATGCATTAGTCAAATCATCAACAAACTCTTCAGTGAGCTCAACATCTTTTAGTGCGTGAGAGAGCACGGTTCCAAGATTAGGATTCTTCATCACACGTTTAAACACCAAGGAAACAACTTTCTCAAGTTGCAAAGTATTCCCATGGCTTGTCCGGACGGTAAAGCAATGTAGGCAGGTTTTGAGAACAGGAATACTAGCATCTACTCCAACATCAACCAACTGCCGAATGTTATAAGAAAAAGAGACAAACATCAGCAGACGAAATGAGATGAGTGCCAACCCATTTTATCAAAAATGCATTTCTCATCCAAATGCAGTTTTCTCTCTGTAAACCCGGCACACAGAATAAGCTAACAAAATTCCAGAGGGTGAAGTTGGCTACGAAGAGAAACTAAAGCCTTACAACGAGATATAAAGTCGAGGCTAGTGAGTATGAGTACCTGGGAAATCTCATGGGCGATGGAGGCGACATCGGAATCAGGAAGGGAGTCGAGCAGGAAGCGGGTATTCCCGGCGACCTTGGACGGAATCATCAACATGGCGGATCCGAGATCCGAAATGGAAGTAACTGACTAGGGTTTGGAAGATCCAAAGAGAGACAGAGTAGCTCGGAGAAGATTTTGATTCGATCGTTCCAACAAGTTTGCGTTTGGGTTTGTTGCATCACTCGGCCTTTGTTTCATACTATATAGTTACCACCGCCCCATTCCTACCTTCTTGGGCCTTTTACTCAGTTAAGGATCATTGGCCCATATTCATATATCTTCCTTCATCATTTGGTCATCAGAAACCCAATTTCAATATTATCATCATCCTAGAACCATCTCTTTGACTATTGCTTATTGGAATATCAGTTTCATCATGTCACTAGCTACTTCTTCATCATTCATGGACTCATTGTCTGCCCCAGAACAAACACTTCCTATATATGCTTACTTGAGAGGCTAGGTGTGGAACCAAACCAAATATATTGTAGAACAAATTTTAGCACCGAGTTATAATCATCATAAAATACAGAGTTACCAAGTATCCTTATCCACCCAAGCTGACTATAACTTTCTCCATAATCCATCATTCATCATCCACTTTTAATTTGTTCAAAAAGCCCCACGCCACAAACACGTCCTCATGGGAAGCTGACTAAACCCATTAATGACTTAGGAAATCAAAAGACAAGTGAACTGTCTTAGTTTCTTGATTTCCCACTTACTTGCCTTTGTGTATTTCCTAATTTCCTTGATTGCCCAACAAAGGAAAAGCATTCCTTTTAATCTATGTGTGCCGGGGGATTTATCATTTATGTTTGGGTGCGTGCCGTACTCATGTGTTTCACACAACAAATTAATTAAAGAACATATCTTCTTTCTATATTTTTATCTTTCACTAATAATTATTGGCTTCTTTTCAAATATACGATCATCATCCTTTTGATTATGGAACTTTTTACCAGTGCAAAAGAATGCTAAAGTAGTCAAGAGGTAGGGTTGTCCACTTGTCCCGAATGATTAGATAAATTATTTATCTCACCATCTATCATCTGTTTATGTCTCTTCGTTCAGTTTATTTTCATTGCTCTTTGACTGCTACCTAACTTGTCTTTATAAAACAAACTAACTATATATTAAATATCAATGATCGACATCTTTGGCTTGGAAATATAAAATTTTAAGGTTTGAATTTTGAAAGAGGACAAAGACGAAAAGAATTTCCTCCAAAATGGGACTCAAGTAAATCTTTATCCCACTACAAGGAAGGATCACTTGATCCCACTTGTCATATTTTATTCGCATGTTTTATTGGTTTATTATCCTACTAATAAGTTCATTTTATCAGCCTCCCCGTCTAACACTAATTACTTGTCACATTTGATTAAAGAGCTCATTAAGAAGCTGAAATTGGAATAAAGGAATACACACTTGTTGGTGGTGGTGGGACATGGCTTTTTATTTGAAACGGGTCCAGGAAATGACACGTGGTGCGCATGCCACAGTTATTTACACGTCAGAAATTGCTGTTTAAGCTACCTTGTCGGCCAATCTCTGTTCTTCACACCCACAAAGTTCCTCGTCATATTATTTCCCAATTAATTACAGAGAATCAGAGTATAATTAAGGGTGGACGGTTAATTGTTAATCAAGAAACGCAAAGGATGAGAGAGTGCATGTGTTTAACATGGCCAACCAAACTCCAAAACTATCGCCTGAAATCTGCCACGTGGACCACTCTCCGACCGGGAACTTGAGATCACCGTTGATCTTGTCTCCTCTCCAGGTTCTTCGATCATGTGACTGGTGCGTGTAACCAACGCTCCATCTATTTTAAACACTGTGTGCGTCTCTTTCTAGTGCAAGTCGTCGAGTCGCATCAAACTTGCCTTATATCGTGTTAACTCGACTCCTTCTATAGATATTATTATAACCGGTTCAAAGAAAAAACCAAGCCGCAATAAATACTGTAAAAGCAAACAATAAATGTGTACCAAATTGCATTAAACCTAACCCGTGCCATTTAATTCATCTCAATCCATCTCTACATGTAATGTTGATGATCGTTTGATTAAATAAATATTTACCAAATTCTAAAAAGATAAACAATTTGGTAATCAGAACATTCTAGGTTTAGCAACTACAAGAAATCAGCTCTTAATTAAGTAAAGACAACAACTCTATACATTGCTCTTAAGTTGTCGACCAAACTACCCGAGGCTTGAGAATTCTATCGTAAAGCCACAAGCCACACTTACTTGTACGTCCCACCGAGTATTTATCGATCCCAATATAGTATAGTTTTAACCTATGATATAACGGCTTCTTCCATAAACCAACAAAGGGATCTTTTTTAGGTAACCTTAACATTGAAGTTAAAACATAAAAATGTAATAAACACAACTAATTAAAAGGATATACCCAATTATGTTGCAAAGGAAAAGAGAACGTGCCATTCCACTGGCACTAATTTGTTTGGGGATCAACGGTATGATTATCAACAACTTTCTCCTTAATTAATTAAAGTACAATATCATCATGCTATTTTTATACTAAAAAGGTAGCATATAGATTGGACAATACTAAACTAAACTATATTTCTCCCTTAAATTTACATGAATATTACAGATGATCCAAGTTGTCACTCCATAGCTAAAAATAACCACAACAACGCGCGGAGGCTTTAATGGTTTATGGTCAATAATGTTAGATTTCTTATAAAAATAGGAATAACATGATTAGTAGCATTATATATAAATAAAATCACACAAGTTTAGAGTAGTATAACATAATAATTTAAAATATAGAATACATTTATGGGCAACAAGAAGGAAAACGCGAGAGCTTAGCATAAAAGGCTCGTTGGTTCGAGGTGTTACTTAAGAAGATAACATCAAATTAATAATTTAATGGTTCCACACCCAACTATTCGTAGAAGTAAATGACACAAACGTCCTTATCCGCTTTATGGCAAAAGGGGAAAAAGCATTTCGATAACTTTCCATATTTCTAAAACTGTTTATTATCAACTGTTTGTTCACATTTACCCTCTCACTCGCCACACCAGCGAGCGTTTCGTCACGTCAACATCGTTTTAAAGTAAACCATCTTGTGGTAGAGTCTCCTTAATTTACATTCAAGTCGACAATTTGATGGAGATGAAAATAAAAGACCAAAATTAGTTTATGCTTTTAACACGCGCTGACGGATCCATACTTAAAGGAAAAAGGACGAGACAGGAGAGGGTGAGTTTTTTGGTTAATAATAAAGTGAAAGGACAAAACTGTCATTCGACACCAAAACTCCCTATTTTAAGGTTGGCTCTCTCCATCTCTCTAAAACTGAAAACGACTGCAAGCAAAGCAAACCTGTGCATTTACACACACGCATAGTCTATTAACGTATAATATAGTATATATATAGAGAGGCTTGGCTTGTGGAAATAACTAGTCTAATATCACCGCCTTCATCTACTTCTATAAATTAAAAACTTGAAAGCTCTCTCTCTCTCTCTCTCTCTCTCTCTAGAACAAGAGTCGTAGAAACAAAATAATTAAGCGATCATGGAGAGGGTTTGCTGCATGTGCGGCGATGTGGGTTTCTCCGACAAGCTCTTCCGCTGCAGCCACTGCCGCAACCGTTTCCAACACTCGTAAGTATTCCTCCTACTAATTAATTCAAATTTACTAGCTTCTTCTTCTCCATCATATATGCATGGTTATCTGTAATTAATATTTGCATATATAGTTATTGTAGCAACTACTACAGTGAGTTAGCGGAGCCGACCGAGATATGCGACTGGTGCCAAAGCGACGACCGCAAGCTGACCAAACATGGCGGTTCTTCTTCAAAGAAGCCTTCTAATTCCTCCCTCAACTACGAGAATGGGTTCACAAACCGGTCCGAGTATTCGTCCGGTGGCGGCATCAAGCACAATAATAACCGCCACGATCAAGTGCCCAAGAACGCTGCCGGAGCTGGGGGAGGAGTGCCGTCTCCTAGGACCGCCACACGAAGGTACAAGCTACTCAAGGATGTCATGTGTTAGATCAAACTAGACGAATATGGAATTAGGAAACTTATATAATAGACTATATATATATATATGTAGTGTGTGATTATATAAATAGTATGTATCATATAATCAGCAACCGTCGAGAGAGAGAGACCCAAAATGAAAACGTCTTTTTATTTATTTATTTTCGCACTTTTAATAATAATAAAAATATATAATTAATGTGTGTTACGTTTGGCGTGAGCCTATGTTTTGTTAATCAGTAAAGTTAATCATATTTATAACTGTAAGTTCCGTAAAGGTCTCTTTTACCTTTAAAACATTTCGTAAAAGTCTTTATAAAACATAACTTTAACATTCATACGTTCCACTTCCATGTAGATAGCTTATAGCTAGGTATGGTTTTCTTAAGCTTCGGTAGACACCATTAGTTAATGCGAGTATAAAAGTCATAATGATAAATCCTAATCTCAAAATATCAGTAAACCCTGATTGTCGACATGCAATGGTTGGGTGTATACACACAACACAACTACACACGTGCGCCCGTGTGTGTGAACATACACGTATATAAAGAACCAACCGGTACGTGATTGACAAATTGGTATGGGGAATTAATGAGTGGACAAATGGAATATATACGAATGGTAGGGAAGAAATAGAATAGAAGAGAAGTGGGTAGTACAAGTACTTAATTAGTAATATGAGTCGTAAAGGACACCTAACATGTAAATGTAATAATAAGGTCGGTCCATTTTTTACATATACCTCCTTAATTTGCTCATCTCCTCACTGCTTCTATATATATACTATTTCATGTACCTTCTTGTTTTTTTACCCACTAGGAGAAGTAGCAATCCCATCAAAACTTCCATGTTAAGGTTATATTTTATTTTATTTTTTGCTAAATTGTAAATATCATTAAGGAATGAAATGTTCAGGCTTTACAAAAGAGTAATACCTTACCATAGAATAACCGAGGCAAAAAAAATATAAAACAAGGTTACACTAAAGATTGGGATTGATTTGGGATGTGTTACCGAATCCAGATTGTTCAACGTGCACTGTTTATCCACCTTTTCAAAACGGAAACCATCACGGGAACAACAAGTAATACCACCAGGCCTGTACGTAACGTACCTACAAAATGGTATTTCTTGATTGTTGACAATAACAATTGAGTTTAAATTATAATGGGCTTCAACGGAACCTTTTCCGGCCTGAAACTAAACGAAATGAATTTTCTTGGGCTCGTCAACTCTGATACTGGCCCATAAAAACATAAGGTTCTTCTTCCCACACAAGCACAATCTCACTTTCTTGTACCAGTTTAAATCATTTAGTAAAATCTCTGTACCCTATAACTATAAGGCTATAAATGATTTTATGGAATAAAAATCCTTGTAATGTTTTGCCGACCATATTTGAAAATGGAACTTTAACGCACGCACGTGATCTGTCTAAGGCCTACGGAATGAAATATTGGCAAATGGCTCCATTTAAAACATAGAAAGAATTGGAGGCTACACGTTATGAATAAGTTAATGTGTTAACTACAAATTTTGATATAAGGAAGGAAAACATTAGGAGAAGTAATTGAAATATTTAGTAGCTCATTTTATTTTAACAAAATACTTTTGTTTTTTTTAAAAGTTTTTACACTGGTGGCCCCAAAATTCAGGCAATTCGCACATACATTAACCCATCCCATGATATGTTTTATCACTCAACCTGATAAATGACACAGTGCTTGTGCCATGAGTTGACTGATGCATGCATGAGACATCATATTATTATAAGCTATTATACGTAGCTAGACACACGAAAAAGCTGCAACAATTGACAACCAGAAATAAAGGGACGAATGAGAAAGGGAAATCTGTTGAAAAAACAGTGTGGAATTGTTCACGACTGAATCAAGTGTGAGAAGCAAGAGGCGAATAGAGGAAGAAAAGGGTCACACTGTTGAATTTTATCAATTATCACACACATTTCATTATTTTGTACCACCTCGCTCTTTTTTTTTAGTTGTTTCATTCAAAGGGCTAGTAAACGTCATCTATAAATCTAGACCATGTGTCATCTTGGCAGAGATTGATAATATATCTTACTTACTTTTTCACGTCCTGATTCTTTTGTACTAAGTAAGATTGCAATCATTTTGACATGAAAAGGAAAAAAGCAAAAGTGATGTAACATTGGTAACATAATGATTGAACGAGGCAGTTGTTTCATCAAAACCATGTAACCTAAGACTTTGGATACTCTCTCCTTCCTCTTTTTTTGTTTGTTGTAATCATTGACTTTTCAAACACCATGTATAACCTTTAAATTTTTTATTTTCTTTGGGTCTAAATGTTATCAAAACAGAATATATAAATGAGCAATTTCCAAAAATACCATTTTTTTAAGTTTTTTCCAAAAATACCACCTTAAATTTTGTTTTCTAAAAATACCACATTTTTTCCAAAGTTCCAAAAATACAACTTTTTAAAAAAATTCATTTTTAACATTCAAAACTAAACCCTAAACCCCAAATCCAAACTCTACCCCCTAAAACTATACCGTAGTTTTGGAATAGTTAACCCAAATCCAAAAAATTTAAATTTTAAACTTTAAAAATCAACTTTTAAAAAAATGGTATTTTTGGAACTTAGGAAAAAAATATGGTATTTTTAGAAAAAAAAACTTCAAATAGTGGTATAGGAGGGAATTCCTCTATATGAATATTTAGCAAGATGGCTAAATTTTTTTTTTTTTTTTTTTTGAAACTTAAGATGGCTAAATTCAGTTAATGAAAGACATGCGATTCCAAATAAATGACATGATTCTGGACAGTCCAATCTTTGACACGGAAAGAGTCACAACATAAGAAGAGTCTATGTAACAACGACATATATGTAAATAAGAAACCGACCATATCTTGCCCTACATACATATCTATGATCTACATAGGAGACGCGTTATTGCGTGTGGTCCGGACCATAAACAAAAGACCCTAGTCCTCGAAAGTTATATCATCATTTCATTTGATTGCTCTTCTCCATATATATTTTTTATGCCAAAGGAATTAGGGATGATATAAAATAGCAAAGGAGGATATTTGTTATTAATGGTTGGGCCATGGGGCTTTTCATCCCCACTACACCGGGTGGTTCGTGCCAGAAATGATCACGTGAGTGTTGCTGCTGAAATTTAGCTTGCAGACCCGACCCGGAAACCCGCTCTAAATTACCCAATCAATTTTGAATAAAAGTAAACGCGACCCACCCAGCTGGAATTAGGGGAACCATGGCCATGTCCTTGTATCATAATCTGTTGTATTTGTACCTAGGAAAAGGGAATATTGTAAAACTGGATCCTATTGACTTAATTCACTAATGCAAGTAACACACTCATTATAGCTATATTCCCTTATCATCTCATATACTATAGACTCAAACGCAGTGTACGTACTTTGTGAATTTACTAATCTACTACTACACAAAAAGGTTACTAATTAAACTGCGCAGTCAGTAACTAAATAAAGTACGCAAGAGTAGTAAATATACGCCCAAAAGATCCACATTTATAGCTTGGAACTTGCCTTTTACTTTTCTAACTTCATGGATAGTGGGGTATGTAGCATTTATACTACAACCAATGAAAGTACAAATTAAATTAAATCTGGGTGGGGGTGCAAATCACGTGGCTAATTAAATTTAGAAAAAAGAGAGTGAGTGAATGATTAATTAGCTTCAAAACGGGGGACAACGAGACCAACCAATTTTCCAAGAAAAATGGAATTTAGCTCAACTTTGAAAACTGATTGAATAAGGAAGCACGTGGCCGTCATCGATCAGTCACTTTCGTAAGTTTGGTTTGATGTAGTTTTCAAAGAAAATTCCAGCAACGTTATCAGACACATGACAGTCCTCAATAATTCTACAGTTCCCCTAAATGAATAAACCATGAACCAACCACCATGCACCTCTCTCTCTTAACTTTCTTTTACTACCTTTGTATATTATCAGGCCCATTCACACGGACCCCAACTCATTATGCAAATTAATCTAAGAGATAAGATTCAATATCACGTTGCTTAATTAATCTCCACTACTAATTAAAGTCAAAAACAAACAACGAAACATAGAAGAAGAAGAAGAAGAAGAAGAAGAAGAAGAAGAAGAAGAAGAAGAAGAAGAAGAAGAAGAAGAAGGGGAAAAAAACATCATTACAAGGACCAAATGTCAATTTATGGATATGACTAAGATGATAAACAACAAGTGAAGAAGGAACTGAACACTCTTGTTCTTGTAGCCTAGCCACTGGAGAAGAAGATTGAATTTGAGGAGGAAGTCGCTGACGTGGAAGAGGAAGGTGTTGTCTGGTACCGGAAACACTCCAATGATATTGTAGGCGGCGATGTCGAGGAGGACTTTATGTCAGAATCGTTTGGGGAGGAGGACTCTGATGATTATTAGCCGCAAGAACCACAATACTTAAT
Organism: Arabis alpina; assembly: GCA_900128785.1. Taxonomy (NCBI): domain Eukaryota; kingdom Viridiplantae; phylum Streptophyta; class Magnoliopsida; order Brassicales; family Brassicaceae; genus Arabis; species Arabis alpina. The sequence continues at coordinate 80,832 of LT669788.1, forward strand.
TAGCCTATAGAGAGAGAGATTATTTGTAAATGGATGATGGCAAGTCATAATTAATTAAAACAAGTACTTGGAGGAATGGTCGTAATGTCCAGTGTAGTGGGCTTGCCGCTGTCGTGTGCTGCGGAGGCTACCTGGTGACACTTACGGCGGCGCCGGTTATGGTCAGCCAGTCTCTTACGGCAGCTCCGTTTCCCGTTGTCGAACTCCGACAGCAAGTGGAACCTGCAGTTTCATACGTAAGGACTACTAAATTAAATAATGATACAGTATTTAAAAAAATCCATAATGAATAATAAAGAAATGATTTGATGGAAAAAGGCATCGGGATCAGCCACACGTATTGACTTGTCAATGATTAAGCAAAGGTCATTTCAGTCATTTAATAAAGCTAATCATAAAATGGATCTAACTAAGCAAGGTTAAAAATCTGTACGGACAAAATGCCCCCACACACACAAAGTCACCAACTTTCCAAAGGTAAAGGAGAAGTGTACGGACAAACAAACATGGTCTAATGATGTATGTGTGAACCGGAAACAAGAAAGAAAGGTGGGATCTTTAGGAGACAAACCTGCTGCATTGCTGGCAAAATCTCTGGCTCAGCCCCGCCGCAACAACCGTCGATGCTTTCGAGTGGAATTCGCACACTTTGTGTCTCCTGTGATAGTGTTTCGCATGACTCAGATCCGAGTTGCATCCCTCTGCTTGGCACCGTGGAGCACTCAGCGAGTTTCCCATTCCCGGTTCTCCCGGTCGAGATCGCCGGTACAGACGGCTAACGAAATCGTCATCAGCGGCGGAGAAGTAAGTGCGACCTCCAAGATTGAGACCGATCCTGTTTGGAGTGTAATCGAGCGGACGAGAGACGTCGACTTCAGTCTTGGGAATGAGGAAGTTGTAAGAAGAGCCGGAGTAAGAAGAGGCGGGTCCTCCTGAGCCGGTTCCGGGCTGGTCAAAGGAGAACAAAGGGGAAGCAGAAGAGTGGTAGAGGGAATCGGCGTAAGGAGAAGTGGTGTTGCGTGGGTCGTAGTAGGAGTGGTGAAACTGGTTGGTGGTGATATGAGTGGTCTGATGACCATAGACGGTCAAATGCTGCTGGTTTGAGTAGGAAGAGAGGAGAGGTGGAGAAATCAAGTGACGGTGGTCGTTGTAAGGCTGGTGATGATGGGGAGTTGTGTCGAAAATGGACAAGGCTCGAGTCGGGTCAGAGTCATGGTGGTTGCGTTCATCTCCGGACAGCATAATGGAGGAAGGATTGTCCCATTCGTAGTCCAACATGTTACAAGAAGGAAAAAGAGAGAGAGTGGTAAGTGACGGCGTCGTATAGAGGAGATCCCGAGGAAGATACAGAAAGTGAAAGAGAGAAGAGAGAGAGGCTAATAAAGGAAGAGTAGAGGAGACATGTCGGTGCGGAATAGGTTATGGTGTGGTTTTAATGGGCTGAAAGCAAGCGACGTACTATACCTCTATTAGAATTAGAGTCTTTCATTTGCGTTGTTGATATACTAGTATACTATATGATGAGTGTCTCTCTCTCTGCCAAAAACCCTAACTTTCTATTTGAGGGAGTTTCTCTCGAGCTGCCTCTCTCTGTAATACTAAAAGGTTTTTTATATTTTATTTTTGTTCACTTGTATTTAATAAAAATAACAACTAGTGGAGTACATATAAATTGATCTTGAGGAAAAAATAAAATAAAGTAAGAGTAAGAGTCTTGTCCTAGAGAAAAAAAAAGGTGAGGATGGAGAAGAAAGGTCACATGGGTGGGTGAATCCTCCCATGTTCAGTGTGAGTGTCTGTGCCCTCTCATAATTTAATTTGTTTACCAATCATCAATCAGCTACCCTTTTACTGTTTGCTTATTATGATCTTAATCTGAATCCAAAATAGTACTATGGTTTATACATGGAGCCTCTAATCGATCCTGCTTTTGAGAAAATACTACTACTGAGCAGGAGTAATTAGCTAGCTAGTGACAGTGATTATAAGTCACTCCTGTGTTTTTTTTTTTTTTTGTCGTCAGTCACTCCTATGTTTTCTTTGTTTGTCGTCAGTAACTCCTATGTTTTACGATTAAAACGCACTAGTATGATATTTTGTTGTAAAGATAACAAAAAAAGAGGAGTTTGTGATCGTGTGGTTAAGGATGAAAGAAGGGGGGTGTGTAAACGCGTTATTAAATATGTTGGACCCCACTTCTGCTGCTGGGCCATTCTGTCTCTTCTCATTTTCAAAATTATTTTTTTCCTTTAAATTTCGTCTAAATACACAATACTATTATGCCATAGCCGTTTCATTGCTTTGTCTTTTTGTAGCGAAGGAAAAACACGAAATGATGAATCACAAAACTCTCTCCTCGTCGATTACATCATGTAATTTACATGTGATTTTTGAATTACACCAGCAAAAAAAAAAGAAAGAGAAGAATTTTGTAAGCATGTAGAGGGAGGAGGAAGAAGACAAGAAGGTACTGGAGAAATGCTGTTGGGGTTTAGAAAGACAGGATGGCAATTCCGTAAATAAAGAGGAAAGGGAAGGTGGATCGTTTAAGGGAAGACAGATCGTATCTGCTACGTACTCCCACCTTATTATTCGCCTCACGCGCCACTCCACTGCCTACGAATTGACGGCTACGATTCACCTCTGATACACGTGGCGTAACGGGGAAGAGAGTAGCTAGGGTGGTGCGAGTGAGGGTGTAATGAGTCCAAAAGAAAGGAGGGGGAGTGGGCCCCTTTTGGTGCCTAAAGGCTGCCATCGACGTTGACCCAAACCGTACGGACTGTCTATTATCCTTGGAAATAAAAAAAAGGAAATAACTTTCTATTTTTTCATATGAATTACTTGTATTTTTTTGTTACACTGTAGAATACTGAAACTGCCCTCAATAGTATGCAGTTAGGATGCTTTTATTTCATCCAAGGAGACAAATTGATTGTTCATTTCCATGATTACACTTTAGTTTTGTGGTGCACCACATACCAAACAACTTCGTGTAAACGTAAATGAGATCTATAATTATTAATTCATCCCATTCTGGAAATAGGAGGTGTGTTACTTTTCTTATTACGATATGAGTAAGCAAAAACAAAGTGGAATAAGTTTTATTACTAAGAAAATAAAAGAAACAAGCGAAATATTTAGAAAAAGGGGGGTAGAGAATATGCATGAGAATGGAGAAAAAAGCAAAGCAAAGGAGGAAGATAATGCCACACCAAACTGGTTGCCTTGTCAACATCTCTTTACTCACCCAAACCACTTATTCCACTCACTCTTCAAACCCTATTTCTTCTCTTCTTCCACTTATTCACCATCACGTATAATATGAATTCGCTATTAAAATGATGATGTTAAGGCATATTGTTCAAGACATATAAATTTTGACATTAAATAGGCAAACATGTGGATTGATTGATTGATACAAATGTCCCAACGAAAAGGAAATGAAATGTACATATGTTTACAAGTTTTCTATGCATTAAATCCGGATGTAATTAGGTACTATGAGAGGTTAGGCGCAAAATCTTAAGAGCATTTTTATTGGTGGTTTTTTCACAAGTGTCTTCAGATTTTAAAAATAAAAAATATTGAAACTTGATGAGAGACAACTAAGCGAGGGTTTTGAAGTGGAGCTTTTTGACACTTTTAAAGTCAAATGTTATCATCAGATCGGTGTAATATTTTTTTAGTTAATTAAAAATTAGATAATAATTCAATTACAATAAAATAATATTTATTAAGACACCCATCAATAGCTCAACATTAATGATGCTCTAAGGGAATTTTCGAAATGACCTGGTCTCATTGCATGATTATACTAGGAACTAGAAAACGTGGGGCATGGATAATGATTAAAAAATAAAAATATCTAACACAAAAAAACAGCCCCGTCGTGTGGGTCCATCTTTTTATTTGGGCCTTATGCTATTTTACTAGTCATTTACATTGGGCTTTATTCTAATGAACAATGTAACGAAACGTCGTCGTCTCTTGCTCCCTAAAGCCGCCATATTTCACGGCAAATTTCTTCCGCAATGGTTTCAATGAGTCTCCACGCTTTGTTTGTCTCCCCCAAGTCTCAACGTCCTCTGCGGTAATCATTTCCTTGTTTTGATTCTCTCTTTCCTTTGGAAGCTAAGATGGTCCAATTCAATCTTACAGGTGTGTCGTAGCCAAAGTGAGCAATGAAGCATCGACCAAATCAAAACTCGCCAGGTCCATGGCTCGTGCTGTCAACTCTACCCCTTGGTCAGACGAAGTCGAGTCTTCACTCTCTTCTCTTCACTCATCTGAACCCATCTCTAGAACCACCGTTCTCCAAACCCTACGTCTCATCAAAAACCCCGCCGATGGTCTACGCTTCTTTGACTGGGTTTCCAACAAGAAGGGATTCTCTCACAAAGAGCACTCTTTCTTCCTCATGTTAGAGTTCCTTGGCCGAGCTCGGAATCTCAATGTAGCTCGCAATTTCTTGTTCTCCATTGAGAAAAGGTCTAGTGGTTGCGTTAAGCTCGAGGATCGCTACTTCAACAGCTTGATTCGGAGCTACGGAAATGCTGGGTTGTTCCAGGAATCAGTGAAGCTGTTCGAGACCATGAAGAAGATGGGTGTCTCTCCTTCCGTTGTTACATTCAACTGTCTGCTCTCGATCTTGCTTAAGCGTGGCAAGACTGGTATGGCACATGATGTGTTCGACGAAATGCGTCGTACCTACGGGGTTACTCCAGATGCATTTACGTTTAACATTTTGATAAGGGGGTTTTGTAAGAACTCCATGGTTGATGAAGCCTTCAGGGTTTTTAAGGAAATGGAGACGTATAAATGCAGTCCTGATGTTGTTACATATAACACCATCATCGATGGATTATGCAGAGCTGGAAAGGTGAAGATTGCGCATAATGTTTTGAATGGAATGATGAAGAAAACAACGGATGTGCATCCCAACATTGTTAGTTATACCACTCTGTTGCGAGGGTATTGTATGAAGCAGGACATAGATGAAGCCTTGGTTGTGTTTCATGAAATGTTGAGTAGTAGAGGGCTCAAACCCAATGCTGTAACTTTTAATACTCTGATTAAGGGGCTCTCGGAGGCTCAGAGATATGATGAGATCAAAGAAATTTTGAATGGAGGAGATTCATTTACCACTTTCGCTCCAGATGCTTGCACTTTTAATATTTTGATCAAAGCCCACTGTGATGCTGGACATCTGGATGCAGCGATGAAGGTGTTCCAAGAAATGGAGAATATGAAGTTGCAGCCTGATTCAGCTTCTTATAGTGTTTTGATCCGTACTCTGTGCGTGAGAAACGAATTTGATAGAGCCAAGACGTTGTTCGATGAGTTATTTGACAAGGAAGTATTGTTGGGCAAGGATGGATGCAAGCCTCTTGCTGCAGCTTATAACCCAATGTTCGAATACTTATGCGCCAATGGGAAAACAAAACAAGCTGAGAAAGTTTTTAGGCAGCTAATGAAAAGAGGAGCGCAAGATCCACCCTCTTACAGGACTTTGATTACTGGTCACTGCAGAGAAGGTAAATTCAAAGCTGCTTACGAGCTGTTGGTTCTAATGCTGAGGCGGGAATTTGTGCCTGATCTCGAAACCTACGAGTTATTGATTGGTGGGCTATTGAAGATCGGTGAAGCTGTTCTTGCTTACGATACCCTACAAAGGATGCTAAGGAGCTCTTATCTTCCGGTTGCAACCACGTTCCTTTCTGTACTTGCAGAACTTGTGAAAGGGAAATTTGCTAACGAGTCTTTCAGCATTGTAAGCCTTATGTTGGAGAAACAAATAAGACAGAACATCGATCTATCAACGGATGCTGTCAGATTGCTTTTTAGTAATTCTCAGAAGGAGAAGGCATTTCTGATTGTTAGGTTGCTTTATGATAATGGTTATTTGGTGAAGATGGAGGAATTACTAGAATTCCTCTGCGAGAATAGAAAACTAGTTGATGCACACAAACTTGTGCTGTTTTGTCTGGAAAAGAGTCAAATGGTGGATATCGGCACTTGCAACACAGTCATAGAAGGACTCTGTAAGGATAAGAGACACTCTGAAGCATTTAGTTTGTACAATGAATTGGTAGAACTAGGAAACCACCAACAGCTTAGCTGCCATGTTGTTTTGAAAAATGCCTTAGAGGCTGCTGGAAAGTTGGAAGAACTTGAGTTTGTGTCAAAGAGGATGGCTACACTGAGAAAGTCAGATGATTGCAATGGATTAGAACAAGGAATTTTATCTTAATTCTTCTTGACCTGGAGGTCAAACTTTGAGCAAACATGTATAAAGCGTTTGGCAGGCCCTTTGTGTTCCATTCAAACAGGAAAATTGCATGTGAAACGGTGTCTCTTTGTTTCCTGGTAAATCTGGTTGCTTTCTTTGTGTTTCCGTTTAAAATGATCCATTGTATATATTAGTAAAATTCTTGTCCCTCCGAAATTAAACAAGTTTCTTTTTCATTGTCTCTGATACAGGTCTTTATGGATGTTTCAACTCTCTGTTCCTAACTTTCACCTTCATGATACCTATTACTTGAGCAGATTAGGCTTATAATACTTATCCTGGGAGAAACAGGTTTGTTGCCTCTTTCATGGTCTATTTTGCATTTCTAACCAACACAGGCCAAAAAATCACCAAACCCTAATAAAATAATTAGTACTCTCTTTTCATGATCCTCACTCATCAACACCAAACTCTCTCCAAGAAAACCCTCAACCCTTCCTTTATAATCCTTTGCTTTTGTTACTATTCTGCATCCACCACTTTCCTTCTCAGTAATCAACTGAGTTTGCTTCCATTTGCACCTGAAAAGAGATGTCAAGTCTTGGGATGAATGGAGTTGAGAAGCAAAGCAGCATACTCACAAGGCGTGTAGCGCATCCCGGGAAGGCAACAGTGCTTGCTCTTGGCAAGGCCTTCCCAAGCCAAGTGGTTCCTCAGGAGAATCTCGTGGAGGGATTTCTACGTGACACCAAATGTGACGACGCCCACATCAAAGAGAAGCTGGAACACTTGTGTAAGCCTCACTCTCTTTACATTTATTTCACACAGCTATGCTCTCTCTTGTGATGATGCTGAAGTTCACTAATGTTTTGTGCTGTTGTTTAGGCAAAACCACAACTGTGAAGACACGTTACACGGTGTTGTCGCGAGAGATACTGGATAAATACCCTGAGCTAACAACAGAGGGCACACCAACAATCAAGCAAAGACTTGAGATTGCAAATGAGGCGGTTGTGGAAATGGCATTGGAAGCCAGTTTGGGTTGCATCAAAGAATGGGGAAGGCCAGTGGAAGACATCACTCACATTGTCTATGTTTCCTCAAGCGAGATCCGATTACCCGGTGGTGACCTTTACCTCTCTGCAAAGCTAGGCCTGAGGAATGACGTGAACAGAGTGATGCTGTATTTTCTGGGATGCTATGGAGGTGTGACTGGCCTCCGCGTGGCCAAAGACATTGCTGAGAACAACCCGGGAAGCCGTGTTCTGCTCACAACCTCTGAAACCACCATCCTCGGGTTTCGCCCACCAAACATGGCTCGTCCTTACGACTTGGTTGGGGCTGCTCTGTTTGGAGATGGTGCAGCTGCAGTGATCATCGGGGCAGACCCGAGAGAGAGTGAAGCTCCTTTCATGGAGCTGCACTATGCTGTTCAGCAGTTCTTGCCGGGGACACAGAACGTGATCGACGGGAGGTTGACTGAGGAAGGCATAAACTTCAAGTTAGGACGAGACCTCCCGCAGAAAATAGAAGATAACATAGAAGAGTTCTGCGAGAAGCTGATGGGAAAGGCTGGTGATGAGTCCATGGAGTTCAATGACATGTTCTGGGCTGTTCATCCAGGAGGACCTGCGATTCTAAACCGCCTGGAGACAAAACTGAGGCTGGAGAAAGAGAAGCTAGATAGCAGCAGAAGGGCGTTGAGGGATTACGGGAATGCGAGCAGCAACACCATACTGTATGTGATGGAGAATGTGAGAGATGAGCTGAAGAAGAAAGGGAACGCAGCACAAGAGTGGGGACTTGGCTTAGCTTTCGGACCTGGGATCACCTTCGAAGGCCTTCTCATCCGCAGCCTCACCTCTACCTAATTTCATATTGTCAGACCAAAAAAGCGAGAATATAGTTGTTTACATTTGGGAGTTATAAAGTTATATTGTAAGCCAGTGTTTGAATGGATTGTAATAGCATGAAATGAGAGCATTGTTTTCTATATAGCATGTGACTAGGAATGTTGGAAAAGGTCAAAAGTAGCAACACGTGTCCTAAAAGCAAGGGGTCAGCCACTTGGAACCACATAAACAAAAAGACACCAAACCCATTCTTCCACTAAAAACAAGGGCTTTCTCCTTTTTAATTCACACCCAAAAGTCACTTACACATAACACACACACACAAAGAGAGTCATGAACTCATCATCATGCATTGATTTCATCATGTTCAGTCGCGGACAACATGATGAGGACAACATGTCACGTCGTCCATGGAAGAGGGAGAGATCCAACCATGTCAACTTGTCTCCAAACGAAGACGAAGAGCTTGCCAACTGTCTTGTCTTGTTGTCCAATTCAGGGGATGCTTATGATGATAGTAACAACAATAAGCATGGACATGGTAAGGGCAAGACAGTCAAAAAGCAAAAAACCGCACAAGTATTCCAATGCAAGGCTTGCAAGAAGGTGTTTGCGTCGCATCAGGCATTGGGTGGACACAGGGCAAGCCACAAGAAAGTGAAAGGTTGTTTTGCATCTCAAGACAAAGAAGAAGAAGAGGAAGAGGAATACAAAGAAGACGACGATGAAGACGAAGAGGAGGACGATGAGGAAGACCATGAAGGCAGATCAACGACTCATATCGCAAGAAAAAGATCCAACGCTCACGAATGCACCATCTGCCATCGAGTGTTCTCGTCGGGACAAGCCTTGGGAGGCCACAAGAGATGCCATTGGCTAACACCATCCAATTATCTTCGCATGACATCGCTCCATGATCATCATCATCATGCAGGAAGACCCCAACAGTTAGATCAACCATCTCTAGATCTCAACTTAGCATGCCAAGAGTATTCGGTTGATCCAACGGTCATGAGCGTAGGGATGATTGGGAGAGATGGTGGTGGTGGCACTATTAATCACAACGCTACTTCTTCTTCATGGTTAAAACTCGCAAGTGGTGATTGGTCTTGACGACTCACTGAGTAATTACGTTTGCTAATTATATTCATTCATTCGTTTATATTCTTACGTATACAAGTGCATTGATTTATAGAGTTGTATGAATTTTATATGAACTATTATACGCCTTTACGTACGCCATTGGAAGTGCTAGTTTTTTAGAGAGCCATTACTTGCTCTACCCCAATATATTCGTATTACCGTAAAGATATGTTTGTACTTTAAAGAAAACAAGTATTATTACAAGAGAGAATTGCCACCTATAATTGCGCTAACTTTTTTTGGTAAGAAATTGCGTACATATTTGCCTACGTAATAAATTATGGGCGTTGATAACTAACGAGTGTTAATTTTTTGTTGTAATTAAGAAAAAAAGAAAGAAGAAAATATCACAAAATAACGCTTGTGATAAACCACATAAATTGCGATCTTTATGAGGAAAACGCTCTTACATAACCGAAAAGAAGGCATGAACATAAGTCAACGGGATTGATAAATTTGGTGGGTCTTCTTAATTAAGCACGATTGCAAGGAAATGGTCATATTTATCTCAATACTATTCTATACATAAATAGTTCTTTGGGAGAAGTGGTTGCCATTACAAGTTAGTATGAACTTTTGACTTTAGGAAGTTGATCAACTATCAGCTGAAAACTAGGATTAGCGGTGGAAATTAGATTTTTGTCAACTGATATCCAATCTCTCTTTGAAAAAGTCTCAAGTAAAGTATATAGATATGATTTTTGTGGACCAATAAAAAATCTTTAATCAATTAACTCAAAGATATATATGAATGGTTATGGTTTCTAATCAGCAGTCGGCACATATACATAAGCTCGCTTTTAATACAAGGAATTCCTGGTATAGTGTGGCATAATCTCGTTAGTCGTTACAATGAGTTAGTCTACAAATAATAATAACCGTATTGTTGCGTTGCTTGGGAATTTTTCATTGTTGTTGCTATATGTTTTCGATGATATGTTTATGGCTTTTCATGAATATAATTAACAAAAGAAAAGTTGATTTTAGTTGAGCTTATTGAAAATTAATTAATATCAGTAAGAGATTTTTACGGAAATACACAATGTGGCGTACACGTATTAGCATAATAATCAAATAACTTAGATGTGTATACATGCATGGTTGGTAAGAGTATTTTTTGTTTGTTTGTTAGTAGCATTTTTAGTTAGAGTTTTTTTTTTTAGTTAGAGTTGTCAAGTGTAGATATTTATAGAAATTCACCCAATAATTAAAAAGAGCGTGTAGAAAACAAAACAAAATTACAAAGATAGTCAACATAAAGAGCGTGTGAAAATGAGTCAAAGACAACACTAAGTGTTGAGAATTGGTGTAATTTACCACAACACTATAAGACATTAAAGTGTGGTAATTACTCAATTTGAATATTGTGTTGCTCGTCGTTACAACAAACCTCATCAGTTTTGTAAGCATTGTTACAAACCAAATCCCACCGTTTTTCTTTGTAATGCAGTTTTCATCACAAAATGTCAAAATCTATCTATCAAACGTATGAATTTTTTCAGTTACAAATGTTTAGCCATAAATATGCTTGTATTGAAACTGAAAAATTCATAGTAAATTAAAGATCATGACTTTTGTTTGGGGGTAGTAGAAGGGTAATATTGGGGAAAAGTCAGCATGTTACATGTTTGATCAACCGCTCTTTCACTCTTGATTTTTTTTCTTCAATATGCAACAAATAAATACAGATCTTATGCTTACAGGTCATTCTTAAGCCGTTTTGATGAATATTTAAAGAAAGTAAACTCCTTTCTTAAGTATCCATTAATTCTTTGAATTATTTAAATTTAAATACATAAAGAAAGAAGAAGAAAAAAAGGCTTTTCTTGTTGTTGGGAGTTCGTATATTAAGCTTTAGGTGTTGGGTGGAAGAGTGCTTCTAACCTACTCCGACTTCTTCACTTCCCTTTTTCTCTCTCTCTCTTTTGCTCTGTCTTTTCTTTGGTGGGTTACTAAACTATGGACGAGAAGCACAAGTGTAAGTTGTGTTGGAAGAGCTTCGTTAATGGAAGGGCTTTGGGAGGTCACATGAGGTCTCACATGCTTCTTCATCCTCTCCCGTCTCAACCCGAGTCAGCTTCGTCTTCAATGCCTGATCAAGACAGAGAGAGCGAAACCGAATCCTCCAAGAAGCCCACCCGTAAACGATCCAGGCTTAACCGGAGATCCACCTACGTCTCATTACATCATCAACGAGAAGAAGGAGAAAAGAAAGGTGAAACAGCAGCGGAGGTCAAGACAATGATCAAGCCGAAATCGAGCCAAGAGTTGAGTGAATCGTGTACAGAGCAGGAACCGATGAGCTCTGTATCGGACGCTGCAACAACGGAAGAAGACGTGGCCTTTAGTTTGATGATGCTATCAAGAGACAAGTGGGAGGAGGAAGAAGAAAGTGATGATGAGAGATGGGATAAGAAGAAGCAGAAGACGTGCGAGACTTGTGGGAAAGTGTTTAAGTCGTATCAAGCGTTAGGTGGACACAGAGCAAGCCATAAGAAGAAGAAAGCACTTGAAGGTTCTTCTTCTTCTTTGATTGATGAGAAGACTAATAAGAAGAAGAAGAGTAGTAGTAGTGGTCATGAATGTCCAATCTGCTTGAAGGTCTTCTCATCTGGTCAAGCTCTTGGAGGCCACAAAAGATCTCATGCCGCAACAGGATCAGATAGTTCACCGGCGAGAAGAGGAATGATTGGGTTGATAGATCTCAATCTACCAGCTCCATCGGAGGAAGAAGACTTGGTCTCTTCAGTTTTTAATGCATAAGTTTGGTCAATATATATAATATCACTTTTTGGAATCAAAGAACATTCAATGAAACGTATTCTTAACAAATTCAGTAGCTACCTAGGGGGGGGGAGAGATCTGATCTAACTCTAACTCTACTAGTTTGGTTTGTTCAAAGTGTATTTTGGATGTAGTATACTATAGGGTCAAAGAAACAAGAAACAAGTAAGAAATCATGTGACATTGATCATTGTTTGATTAAGTAATAAGTTTGTTTGTGGGAAAATGGTAAAGGAAGAAAGCGTGATGAGTGGTAGTTGGGTCAAGTGTGATTCGTAATACAATGCCCAATCTTTTTGAACCAAAAGGAGAAATAAGAAGAAACACTTGTCGACAGCAAAAAAGCTTTATTAGATGATAAATCTCGATTGGCACTTTGTCTTGTGACTTATCTTAACACATGTAAATACAGTAGTAGTTGGGAACAAGTCACATCTTTGGAGTTTGGACGGCCAATTCAAAGCTACTAGTACGCATGCATCTACTGTAAATAATTGCTTAATTTTCATTCCCTTATCCCTTAACCGGTTGGTTCAACTCTCATGGTACTTATTGGTTTACTTTTCAGAAATGATTCCGATTTTGTTACCAGAAACATTTCGAAGAAGAAATGATGAATCCGATTTCGTACAGGTTCACTACTTCAGCTTCTCGTCTTGCATTCCCTCGCACAATCTCCGCCATGTCCTTCTCTTCTAATTCAACGGAAGAAGAAGAGAAGGTGAGATTGGTTATCAAGTACCATAAGCAGACGAAGCATTCCTTCACCTCTTACGCCAGAGGTCCTCGTGGTCTCGATTGGGCCAATCAACCTAACCCCTTTCGTCGTTACCTCTCTGCTCCTCTTCTTCCTCTCCTACACCACCCAATTCAGGAGGACTCCGATGATGACTCTCTTCTCTACTCTTCTCTCTTTGATTCGCTTCCTCCTCCCAAACCCATCTCTCTCTCAACCATCTCTCACCTTCTCTACCATTCTCTCGCTCTCTCCGCCTGGAAATCCACCGGACTCTCCACCTGGCCTCTCCGCGTCAACCCCAGCAGCGGCAACTTACATCCCACCGAAGCTTATCTCATTTCTCCTCCAGTCGATTCACTCTCAGACTCTGCTTTCGTTGCTCACTATGCTCCTAAAGAGCACTCTCTGGAGGTTAGAGCACACATCCCATCTTCCTTTTTCCCCACATTCTTCCCTCAGAATTCATTTCTCATCGGGATTTCTTCTATCTTTTGGCGTGAAGCCTGGAAGTACGGTGAACGAGCGTTTAGGTACTGTAATCACGACGTGGGTCACGCCATTGCTGCTCTCTCCATTGCAGCTGCAGAGCTTGGCTGGGACTTGAAGCTTCTCGATGGCTTTGGAGCTGATGATCTCAACATGCTAATGGGTCTTCCGAAATCTCACATACCTTCTAAAGGTAATAAAGGTAAAGGTGAGTTCCCAGAGATTGAGTTCGAGCATCCTGATTGCTTGCTGCTTCTTTTCCCCAACGGAACTAGAGATATCAACTTAGATTACCATGGAATTAGCTCTGCCATTAGAGAAGAGTTCACTAGTCTTGAGTGGAAAGGAAAGCCCAATGTCCTGAGTAAAGAGCATTTGTGTTGGGATATCATCTATACAACAGCCGAGGCAGTGAAGAAGCCTGCATTGATCTCTGACTCGTCGTCGTCTTTAGTTGTGTCTTCTCTTAGAAGAAGCAGTGTTGTGTTTAGCCAGAGTTTGTATAAGGAGTTAACGGTGAGGCAAGTTGTAAGGCAGAGAAGAAGTGCTGTTGATATGGACGGTGTTACGTTTATAGACAAGTCTGTGTTTTACCAGATGTTGATGCACTGTCTTCCTTCCGGTTCCACTCAAAAAGAGCAGCTTGCTCTGCCCTTTCGAGCTCTTCCTTGGGATACTGCTGAGGTTCATCTTGCTCTCTTTGTGCATAGAGTTTCGGGTTTGCCCAAGGGTTTGTATTTCCTTGTCAGAAACGAGGACCATCTCAGTGATCTCAATAGATGTACAAGGCCTGAATTTGAGTGGAGCAAACCAGATGGATGCCCGGATGATCTTCCGCTGTACAAGCTCACCGAGGGTGATTGCCAGAAGCTGGCAAAAGGGCTTTCTTGTCATCAGGTACGTGTTTGGACAAAGTTGTGATACTAATACATATCGTTTGAATAAATTATCGCTACATCAAGATGGTGGTTGATGCAGGACATTGCAGGGGATGGATGCTTCAGCCTAGGCATGGTGGCTCGGTTTGAACCCGTGCTGCGGGAGAAGGGCTCATGGATGTACCCTCGACTGTTCTGGGAGACTGGTGTTGTTGGGCAAGTTTTGTACCTGGAAGCACATGCGATGGGGATCTCAGCAACTGGAATTGGTTGCTATTTCGATGATCCAGTGCACGAGGTTCTCGGGATCAAAGACTCGAGCTTTCAGAGTCTGTACCATTTCACCGTGGGAGGGCCGGTTTTAGACAAGCGGATCATGACACTTCCTGCTTATCCTGGTCCCACCACCGATGCCTAGATCATACTCTAGTCTCTGTTGAATCTGTAAACGTTCTTGATTTGTGAATGTAATAAGTCAGTTGACCATAGATTTCGATTCCTAAATCATAATTTTAGATAGTTTGATCCATACTATCGAGTGAAGAACTCACTATATTTTAAGCTATAAATGAATAATTGGATTCTCTAACCGTTTTGTTTGAAGAACGTTAGAGCCTATATTTTGTATTGTATGTGCAGAACAGAAATATATATACAAAACCCGGATATCATTGAATTGTAAGTTTGAACAAGGGGAACAAAGGGTACCAAGCTTCTTGAAATAGAGTTTGAAGAAGTAGAGATTCTTGTACACCCTTTGTTCCCCTTGTTAAGCTTGGTATATTTGAAATATATACGAAGATTCTATTTCTAAAGATTCAATGAATTATAAATAGCCTATATTTCTAAATATATAAGTTTGAACACCATTTAGAGGGAGACTATATACCAAGCTTCGTCGCCCTTGTTACCTTTGCACGTTCCATGGATGGTGATGTTTTGTTCGAACTTGAGTGAAAACGTGTCTAAGCTTGAGTGAAAACGATGACAGTTAATTGATAAAACTGATATTGAAATTCGTGATGCAGAAACCAAGTCAAAGAAGAAGTTTTTTCAAAGGTTCTCATGATTTATAGAAAATGAATCTTTAGAAAGAGAATGATATGTTATTTATGGAGAAACTAAGGGAAACTCAAGACTCAAGAAGACGTGGCCTTTAGGCTGATGATGCTGTCGAGAGACAAGTGGGAGGAGGAAGAGGAAAGTGAAGATGAGCGATGGGAGAAGAAGAAGTAGAGATTCTTGTACACCCTTTGTTCCCCTTGTTAAGAATCTTCACATTTGTACCCCGTACAATTCTATATTCTTATAAACTCTTCTCGGAAGGCTGTAAACTACATGTCTATTTTCGAGATAACCTACAAACTCGCGAGTAAGTTTTGAATCCCCGTACATGCCACTTTTGCAACAATAGAGGATGCTTACAATTATCTCGTGGTTTGGGGCATAGACACTCCATTTGGCTTGTCTAATGGCATCCTTGAGTGGTCCCTTCCGTGCTAAACCGTCAATAAAAGTTCCAAAATGTTGGATTGTCGGTTCCATAGCCAAAACTGAATTTTTTTTGGCAAGAATGTAATGGCTATATGCAGTCTCATCGACATTTCAGTAAGTTGCTTGCGTTTTAACCAAAGACCTAGGGATATTCTCGAATATCGGTATGGCAAAACAAGCATTTCCACCAAGGGCTAAAGTGACTATGGTAGAGTTGTAAACATCTAACCTTGCAACATTGGATAGTAGCAATCCCAGAAAAATCGATCAGCCTCAAAGGTGTAACCACTCGAGATATTAGTTTTTTTAGTTTGGAAACAATCTTAGACTTTGATCCATACTATATTCAACCACATCTAACCCAATTGACCAATATCAAACAAAACACTAATCAACCGAACTTCAAAATAACTTTTAGAGTTATTTATCATATCAAATCTTATTATCATGAATATTTTTTTTTTAATAACTTTGCATAAACATAAAGCTATGCAATTTTTCTTCATGATAAACAAATCGTTTTGTTATCGGAATATAATTAAGTCATCATATACCTTATCTGGACATTTGCTTTTAAAGATTCATGCAATGGCTTAAACATTTCGATGAGTTAACATAATGTTTGTTTATGCAATTTATAAATAGAAGTAAATTTGCACAAACAACTTACCTCTAGTATACCATTTAAGTTTTCTACTAATCATTCTAGGTAAATTGCCGAGAATTAAGGTGTACAATTGTGGCACAAATTTTCTATTGTTATATGAGCATGAGCCTTCATAATGAAATCATAAAAATGAAACCTATGACCGTGAATGAATATATATATATATGGTTAGTTGAATTGCCAAATCCGGATTCAAAACCATTGTCATCAAGTGTCTAATTTCATTTAGCCACATTACATTATGATTAATTTGGGAGAGTTTTAGAAACATGACATCATTTCTCCAATTTTTCTCGTATATCAAAACCAAATGAAAAAATTAATGCAATTTTTTTTTTTGAAAAATCAGAATCATTAAAAAACTATAAACCAACTTCATTTATCCAATACACAAATTAATGCTGCAATTACGTCCTCATTGGTCTTCTATAAAGTAGAGTTAATATTTGAATGTTGATTTTTTTTATAGAAAAAGTGATAAACTTGCTTTATTCATTAGGAATTACGAGTAATTTAGCGTGTGGAATTTGGAAGGCTAGCATAGAGAAATGTAACAAGTGAAAAAAGGTGAGGGACTTATGGTAAAATGTACAAAGTTACTTTATTATATTTCAATTTTGTATATGGAAAGTTTAGCATAGAGAAATTTAAAATTTTAGTTACAATTCAAGGAGGAACAAAAAAAATCAAATACATATATTACTTGTAATATCCTTTCTTGTCCTAAAATAATTTAAGACTAGAGGTGCGTCAAATTCTCACCAGTATTGTGGTTTGAAGGGCTGAGCAGGAGCCGCTACTATGTCTTTCTCCGACAGCAATTTCAGCTTCTGCAAAAACATTTGGAAGACTCTTTTAGATTCTCTATAAAACCAGTCTTTGTGGAGTAATGTTTTTAGCTACTCATCAACTGCTAAAAGGGATATGCATTTCTTTGATGTTACCGTGATGTATTGTGGGGGATCGTCGAAACTCGTGGAGCCTAGAACCACTTCTCTCCTCAAGCTGCTTGTCATCTTGTGGCAAACTCGGAGCTGCAGCAAAACAAAAAGTCATGCTCATTTTCTTTTTGGTCACAGTGCTAACTCAGGTACGATTTGTTTGTATGTATACCTCGGATCGAGTTGCCCCACCAATAATGAATACAAAGATGCGTTGCCCCAGCTTCTTGAAGTCCGCAGAAGCACTTTTCAACACTGAGTCACTGTGTGTGAAGATAGATATGCACTACTCTTAGAATCATAATGGAACAAAATTATAATTCAATTATGTATAATAGAATATGCTTTAGAGTGTGTGCCTGGAATATCCATCGTCAGAAGAATGGGGACGTGCCCAAGTTGCAGTTCGTCTTGATCTCATTGAATGAGGTGTGGCTTTTCGCTCTGGAACCGTCGTAGGAGCGGAGCTCTTCCTCACTGATCCTGTTCGGGATTCACTCTCCTCCATCTGACTTGGTTGATTCATACATAGATAGTCGCTTTTAGATAGATCGCCTTTCACGAGTTTCTCAAGTAGCTCCTGCAACAACAACAAAGATTTATATCAGCCACCATGATTTCAAAGTGAATCTGTACCTCATAAGAGTGGTGTTCATTTACCTCGATCATGGGATAAAAGCGGAACAGTTGCCATGTTTCTTCTTCACCAGACCGATCTTTCCTGTTCGCTTGTTTTGTCTATGCCAAAAGCGCAACTGTCAGATTTTCATTGTGGCTACTGTGGATTTTCATAAATAATTTGAATTTAACTTCCCTCTTTTACCTTTCCAGCGTCAAATTTGAGGGAGAAACTACCGGATTTAGTCTTGTTTTCTGGAGATCCAGCTATCAATTGCATGTTGCTTATAACTTTCATATCCACGGGTGATAATTTAGCAAGCTGATAAAACATATGCATTGTTTAGCACGCTACTTCATGCATTAGAAGGGGCTCTCTATCACACACCAAAAACTACCTGCATTAACTTTACGCCCTTGTCACCTTCAAACTTCTCTGGGTACACTGTTGCATAAATCATCAACAGTCGTAATTTGTTTTCTGGGTTTGTGTCCTGCATTTAAAACATTTATGCGTCATGTCAAAACACTAAATCATTTCAGCTATTGGATTTCTTGTCTTCTTTCAAACCATTTCACCTGATTTGTCCTCAGATAATTGATAACGTCCTTGGCAGCTGCGTCTCCAAAAACAAGATCTTGTTCCAGCTGCCCTAGGTCCCGAAGTCCTGTGTCTCTGATTATTCTGTTAATTTTTCCAGCTAGCTGAATTTTATTAAAAGAAACTGTTTACAACCACATCTATTGAAAAACTCTGTTTAATTTTAATTACATGGCGAGACAAACCTCTACATGAGTGGATAGTTTGTCAACTTGTTCTCCATATTGTGGCAAGGCCTGAACTATTTTCTGCAGATCACGTGTAGACAGCTCGCTACCATCTCTGCATCACATTAGGCTAATGTTAACTACATATATAGCAAGTCAGCGTGAAATAATACCATATCATTAGATCACAAAACACAAGAAACTAAAATTCTTCAAGATACAAACTTCTGTAACTGTACCATAAAACTGGTTGTTAAAACTATTTGAAAATACATGAATTTAGGAAGATAGATTCGAAGCACTGACTTTGATCTCATTTGTGCGGCTTTGTTCTTTGAGCAAAAGTTGGTCATTTTCTCATGCAAACGCTCGCTAGCCTAATCATAAAGCAAAAAGATAGTATCAACATGGTGAGCTATTCAGGATTAGATAGATGTTCATAATTGTGTTATACATCTGCTATATGATTGTGTCGAAGCTCAAGCCACACTGGATCATGATCTTCAAGCACTATCTCCTTTTTCTCAGGAGGCCCACCAGTTTTACTGGGAACCTAGCAGCATATGGTAGAAAATTTAGGAAGAGCAAAGTAGAGAGAAGTACAGGTCAGCCCACAAGTACTAGAATGAAGACTAGACATACCTCAATAACATGTTTATTCCCCTCCATATCAAGCAAGTCATGGCACATAGCATCATAGGTCCATTCGTGTATGATAGGAGCGATCTACAGTTGCATATTACTCTAATCAGAAATAGATTATCAATACGAACTTTAAAGAGTATTGTATTAGAGGAGTCTTAAAACCTGATCCACTGATCTATCCACAATGAGCAGCTCACATGTTTCGGTCTGGGGAAAGTTGGGAATGGCTTTAAATTTTGAGATACATTCCCAAATAGCAGCAGCAAGCTTTGAGGGTACCAAGTCCCGTGGTGCTGTGGACTTAGCAGCTCGATACCGGACAAAGGGTAGTTCCTAAGAACACACAATACATGATAATAAAGAACAGAGACCGTATATTATTAATTTGGCTCAGAGAGTCCATATAAAGAACATCTTGAAAGCACCAAATTCTAAAGTCCTTGCGACTATAAAATGAAGACGTAGTAGCTCTCCCTTTAAGGAGTTGTGCAGAAAGTATTTACCTTCAATGAAGCAAAGACAGTAGCAATTCTAGTTGCCATGATATTCAAACAAATATTATAATGGCGTGAATTCTCAGCATCATCAGCATAGAGCGTTTCCAATGCTTGCTCGTGATCAGTTAGAAATCCCTGGGTAAAGGTAAGAAACTTTGCATTGTAATTTCCGTTTAGAGGAAAACTATAATTATAATTACTTCCAATGGTTCAAAATCCAACTTGAAGATGTCTCAGCTACTACAACTAGTTGTTAATGCGTTCCACAAAGAGTACCTACCTGATTATCTATGGGGAAGTATTCCATGTTCATCTGCAGTAAAAATTCAAGATGGTCAGAATTTGGTAACTAGAAGAAAAAAAGTGGTATAAGAGCATGGAAAGTGAAGATAGCATGTACCTCTCTTAATGCACCAATGCGTGGCAAGACACTTGAATCACTTTTGATGTGATTGACCAATTCTTTGGGGATGGTTGAACTGAAAAATATAAATGCCCTGCAGAAGAAAGGTAAAGTAATCACATGGTAGAAAAATGCAAAGAAAGGAAAAGGGGAAGAGAAAATGGATGGTGTTGATACTTCCTGTATAAGGGTTCCCTCCCAGACATGTCAGATAGAAACATAACAATGCTGCGAGAGCGAGCAAGGGAGAAATGAGTGATAGTTGAAATAATAATAAGAAAGAGGAGGCAAAGTAGGTAGGTACTTCTCTTTGGATGGTTGGATAAAGTAGATAGCGTCCATGCCAGGCATGGGTTCCCTTCTCTTAAAAAGTTCTTCCACCACTGAGCCCAAAAATAACATGATTGTGTCAATAACAAGAGAATGCAAGATAAGCATAGAATAGCGAGGATTCTTACGGGAAATGCCTTGATCAGTGATATCTGCCATCTTGCAAGACTGAGACATGACTTTCACCGTAACTCTATCCATGATAAGTATCTGCCCCCAAACACAAAACAAACATTTTTTAAGAGAGTGTTGGCAATGTAAGAATCCGTAGAGAGAGAAACACCTTCCAAGCTTTAGAATCCCCAGTTTTGGTAGATCCAAGCATCTCATGTAGCAGCCCTGAAACGATAAACGAACCCTTAGCCTCACAGCAGCAACAACAAGAAACAAAAAGATGGAAAGAGAGAGAGAGAGAGAGATTACGGTCGCGGCTGATCTGACGGAAGAACTTGTAATCTCCGCCATGGGAGGATGAAGACTCTGAATCGGAGAAAGACATTGGTAGCGAGAGAGCAAGTGAGGAACGAAGGAGATGATTGATTGATTGATTTCATCATCATCATAGAGAGCACCAAGAGGAAGAGACGGAGAGACAGAAATTTGTTTGTATGGCTCCGCTTACTTTTAGAATCTCCCTAAGCCTATTTTTAGCAAATAGGTAGAGATTATTCTGATTTGGTTTAGGCTTTTTGGTGAGTTTATTCACTCCACACTTTACATGCCCATGGAAGCTAATATATGTCTTATGCTTGATTCCATCATTTCATTTACTATCCACATTTTAGGTTAATCTTCATATTCGCAACAACATGTTGATTTAGGCATGAATTATCAAATGCTAGTACTTGACTTTAATGGGTAAACTTTTGCTTTCAAATGGGACTATGAATCCTCCCTTTGGAAATGCAGCTACTACGTACATATTATCAGAGATACAGCAACACAAGAGATCCAAAGAATATAATCTCGAATGTTTGTTCATGTGTATCAAATTGTAACAACAATCAATATAAGGGAAAGACCACACAAAAAAATACTAGTAGTATACAAGAAGAAGCAACATCGGACACAAAATGAAGGCAATGAATCATCATCAACCAGCAACTTTCTTTCCTCCTTTGTAGTAACCAAGATACCATCTTACAAACTTCTTCAAACCTGTCTGCAAATCCGTAGTTGGCTTGTACCCTAGCTCTCTCTGCGCCGAACTAATATTAGCATGCGTAAACGGCACATCACCATTCCTCGGCAACTTCATCATGTTCTTCTTAGCTTTCACTTTCAACAATCTCTCCAATATACTCACCAAATCCGTCACCGGAACCGGAGATGTATTCCCCAAGTTAAACACCCTTAACTGAGCCTGACCACGCTTCTTACCACCACTCCCTGTACTCTTCTCCGCCGTGTCTAAAGCTCCCAAACACCCTTTCACTATATCATCAATGTAAGTGAAATCCCTCGCTACAGTCCCGTGATTAGCTCCTTCAAAGATGGAAATAGCTTTCCCTTTGAGTATATCTCTAGTGAAGAAGAAGTAAGCCATGTCTGGTCTTCCCCATGGACCATACACAGTGAAAAACCTCAAACCCGTAAGAGAAAGCCCATAGATGTGATTGTAAGTATGAGCAATCTCTTCTCCAGCTTTCTTAGTCGCAGCATAGAGACTCGCAGGCTGATCGGTTCGATCTTTCTCCGAGAATGGAACTTTCGTGTTCAATCCGTAAACAGAACTCGACGAAGCCCACACAATCGCAGGCTGAGGATTAGCAGCTTTACAGACTTCAAGGAGATTAACAAACCCAGCGATGTTACTATGAACATAAGAGCTCGGATTCTCCATAGCGTATCTCACACCAGCTTGAGCAGCCAAATGCATCACATGAGTGAAAGGAACAACCTCGAAGAGCTTCTTGAGAAGAGTCATATCATTGATATCTCCTTCAACAATGAACACTCCGCTTCGTTCGAGAAGAGCTTGTCGAGATCTCTTGAGAGAAGTATCGTAGTAATCATTGAAGTTATCTAGCCCTAGAACACCATCACCGCGTCGTTTCAATGCGGCGGAGACATGAGTACCGACGAATCCAGCGGCTCCGGTAACGAGAACGGAAACTCCATTACGGGTACGAACACGGGCGGAAGATCTGACCCGTTTTTCCCAATCGGGTCCTCCCCAAGAGTAGTTACGAAGAGAACGACGAGAAGAGTCGGAAGAAACGGGATTGGAAATGGGAGATCTGTAGAAGAAGATGAAGATTAATCCGACGAAGACAAGAGACCAGAAAGCAAGCTTAGCGACGGAGGATTGCCACCGTGTACGGTGGAGGAAGTAGGGAGATTTATCCATCTTGAATTTACCAGGAGTCGAAGGAGTATCGTCGAGATGCGACATTTGCTTCATCTCTCTCTCTCTGAGTTTTGAATGCAAGCAAGGAGTTATCAATCCAGGGATCTAGAGATCTCAGGCTAGAAGATGGGATTAATAAATCCCTGCTTGCTAGGAAAGGGAAAGAGAGGAAGAAGAAGAAGATTGCGATAATGGCGTCGGAGAATCTTCTGGTTTCTTGGAGAAAGGATTTGGGTTTGTTTGGTGGGTGTTTTTAGTGCCTCCTCTTTTTATGGAAACTTCATTTATTTATTTTTTATTTATTTTTTTCAAATTTCGAAAACAATCATATACACACATGGTGAATTAGATTGGAGGGAAGGTAGAGTCAAAGAAAAATAAACTGTAACAATTAAGTTTGACTCTTTTCTTCCTTTTAAAACGTGTAATTATAACGAGATTAGTGGTGCTCTACTGATTCATGTGTTATTAATTGAGAATTAACTCTGGATCGGATCAAGTAAATCTTCTTAATTAAGGTGATGGTAGATTCATTGTCCAACATTCTTCCCGTGGAATTATAAGGGTAAACAACATCATCAATATTATGCTACTAAGCGAAATGAATCGTAATTAAAAGGTTAACTTAATTTCAAAGCTCGTGAGTCCATGGGATATAAAAGCAAAATTTTAGTCTCATAGACAAATTATACGTGTATCTAAACATGATATATTATGACCCTACCACATAACACCTGCATTACCTTAATCTCATTTCTTTCATCTAAAAGAAAAACTAATAATTTATCGTTGAATTAGGAAAAGTTGAAAAACAAATTTTAAAATATAAAAATCATTAAGAATTATGTGGGAAATACAAATGAGAAACAAATGTTTAAAAACAACATGGCACCGCCAGACCATGTGATGTATAAAATTTATATATAAAATTGAAAATAATAATTAGTGACTGAATATCGACAATATAATTGGTCAATTGTTGTACAAACAAATTGGAAACATACTTAATGTCGTTATAAACTCATATTATACCATCACCACCGACAAATGCATATCTTCCGCATTATGCAAACATAACTCGGTAAATACCAGTTATTATTTCATTTGTTTTCCGAATGATTATAAAAACAAGTAAAAAAAACATATAATTGTGATTATATTTTATTTTCTTGATTATAATTTTAAATTTGTTATTTAATTTGGTTTACGACATAAGATTGATGTAATTTTGTTGTTGCTGAAAAACATGAATATGAGTCAATAGACTAAATTGGTGAAAAGTTGTCGCCATGTGATGAAATGATGCCCATGAATGAAACCGATGATGCATTATCTAATACACATTGATTATGTATAAGCATTTGTTTCACTTTGATATAAAAGAATATAGTTAAAAGCGAATAATTACAAGGTAGTAGTTGATAAAAAATGACAGAAAAAATAATCGTCTCAGAAGAATATGTTATTTTTGTAAATTTTAATTAGAGATTACCATAAAAACATTAAAGAAATTTGAAATGTGGAATGTGGAATCTCTAAAGTATTTATCTTTAGGTTTGGTTCGTATCTGAAACATCATCGTTTGTTCCTTTAGTGTTCAACATTTACAACATTCATTACAATTATATGAATATGACCATTTGATTCATAAAAAATTTGACAAGAAGTGAGCTTTGAAAAATTTCTCATTGTCAGACTTTTAGATTGTGATTGGAGCTACAAAATCTCCACTCTGTTTAGTCGAAGTTAGGATTCACTGACATAAAATTCATCTCTCATTATGTATTAACTAAAAGCAATAATTGCCGGATAATTACGGGCTGTATAAAGGCCTAATTTGGTTGTGTGTTAATAATTTTCATTGGGCTTAACGAGCCCATTAATCAGAAAACACATGAGTTCTTCTTTCTTCCAAAGTAAAATCGCAGTCGTCTTCTAAACGAAAATCTGTAAATCGATGAAATTTGGGGTTTAGGGTTCTTGGTCGTCTTCTTAATCTGTCGAAATAACTTGGGAATCAAAAATGGGGAGTCTTGCGATTGCAAAGGCGTATTGTCATCACAACATCCCTTTTCACCATTACAGACCTTCGAATCTCCAAAACCCTATTTCTCTCTTCGCAATCACATCTCCAATGTCATCATCATCATCTCCTTCCATTTCACCCTCAGATCCTCCTAATAAACAACCTCAATTCGGCCACTTGATCATCCCCACCATCGCACTCGCTGCTTCCGCTTGGTTCTTCGTCCGTCTCCACCAAAACCCTCCAATCATCATCGCTCCTATGGAATCGGAGGAAGAAGCAGAAGGTGTGATCACAGAGCTTCCTTTGCAGAACAAGCCGGGTTATGTGAAAGCTCTTCACTTTTACAGAGTCAAGTCAGGTACGGTTTTGAAACTGATAGATGTGTATGACTCTGATAACTACCAATCGTTGAAGTCACGGATTCGATTATCGGTGGAGTGGTTGGAAAGTGCGAGGAAGGAATTGGAGGAGGTGGTTGAGAGAGACCCGGGTCGGGTTATGGAGTATTCGCATGTGGTTGATGAGCTCATGGAGATTCTTAGGGATATGGAGGATTATATAGATAAATGTGAGAAGGAGAACGTGAAAGGTTACTTGAGATCGTGTAATAGGTTGCTTGCTCGTGTCAGGAAAATGGAAGCTCAGATTCTCAATGTTCTCAGAGAGTTTCACGAGGATGAAGAACAAGGAGGAGAGACTTAGGACAAGCTTCATGTCATTACCAAAGGTGCAGTTTTGTTCCCTTTATTATATCTATGGTTGATTAGGTCCTTAAGGAGGATTGTAAATAGGTAAAGTCTCAAGTAATAGTTGTTTACATTGTCTTTCTCATAAGCTGAATTGGGTGTTTATGAGCATTTTAATAAGGCTTATGATCTGGATTCCTTCATGTTTCACCCTCTAGTTTGAACTCTAGCTAGTAATGAAACGGGTTTGTGTTATTGCCAAACGATTTGTTGGTTGAGAGAAAAGTCATGTATACAACAAAACAATCTTCATATCTTCATATGATAGTCCTATGATTATTATATTTTTTTGTCATTTCATTTGTAAAATGTTATTATTGGGTTTTAATAAATTTTCCTACATTACCTAAAGGATTACAATCATATTTATATATAAGTCATAAATTATACATTGACCATATACTTAAAGTATTATCTCACAAGTTGCCATGTGTCATTTTAAATGTTGACACTTGTCCATTTCTTAATTAACTATCTTATATTTATTTTAATTTTTACATTTGAGCACCAGAGTTTATCAATTTTGTATTAATTCTTTTAAAATAAAAGTGTTATATCAATATTAATTTAGAGTGTTTTATGCAAATAACCATTAAACATTAATACAAATAACGTTGTATACGGAGAAGCTATATAATAATATCATATAAGAATCAAACTTTGTAAACCAAAATTGTGATTAGTGAGTTTCATAACCAATTAAATTTTTTTACTAACTATTACATATATTTTCTTTATTTTTGCTCAACATATACTTATATTTTGCTTAATTTTTGTATATTTTTTGTATTAACTTCAAATCCGCGCAACGCGGGGAGGATCCTCTAGTATGTTATATAATAAAGTTGCATATCCGGTTTAACAAATACCGGTTAATTAGGTCAATAGAAATAAGTACCAAATGATTAAACCAAAAGAAATAGCACAAGTAGATACGTGATGCCTATCACAAGATTTGCCGGTGACGTAGACACCGGCGATGAAGACAAGTTTTTGCTCAACCGGAGATTTTTTTGTTGAGATTCTATTATCTTATTATATAAAGCTTGATGCATCAAACATAATAATTCACAAGATCGCGACACGTGTCAAATCGATCGATCGAGATTTTGACACGTGTCACTTTTTAATAACTATTAATTTTTATTTTATGTTTTGTATCTATCTTAAAATTTCCTAATTACCTTATATGTTTTTGTGATTTCCTTTTCTATTTTGTAATTTGTCATTCTTCTTTTTAAAATTTCCTAATTACGTTATATCTTTTTGTGATTTCCTTTTCTATTTTGTAATTTGTCATTCTTTTTTTTTCTTACGTTATATCTTCTTCGTATAATAAAATAAGATTAATACATGTCTAATAAATTATTTTAGTCCAAATAGATTTAGGTTTACAAATCCAAACTCTTTAAGGATTGCAATATCTTATCTATATAAGGTACTTCTGTGATTCCTCAATCTTCTCACCAAGCAATTTCAAATTTCAATAATCTATTCACAAAAAACTCTTTTTCCATCATTACATAAACAATGGCTGCTCAAATTAAGACAAACACCAATTATTTAACCCTAAACCAGTTAAATAAAAAACGTGTTTATCGTCGTATTGTGGTACGTCTCATCAGAAAGTGGGAGGCGGGAAATTTTAATAAAAATAATGAACTCATAGGAATGGATCTTCTGTTACTTGATGAAAAGGTAAGTCTTTTTGTATTTTATGCCACTAAAAATCTTCATCCATAATTAATTATTTGATTAATATTTAACTACAATTTGGTTTTGTTTTAACATAGGAAAATACTATTCAAGGCTCAGTGCATCATTCGCTTCTTGGAAAATTTGGAAACAAATTATGTGAAGGAACTTTAATTGAAATTTGCAATTTCAATTTGCAAGATTGCAGTAAAAGTTATCGTGTGTCTGACCACAAATTTCTAATAAGATTTAGTGAAAGCACAACAGTTGCTTGCATGGAACATCAAGTTTGTCAAATATCTTTAGAAAAGTTTCGATTTCAAAATTATGATAATTTTGCTAAACTCAAAGATACGCGAGATGATCTATACGGTAATATTCATAACTTTTAAATTTAAATTTTATATATATGAGTATCTATGTCTAACATTGGTTTCTTCCTTAGATGCAATCGGTTATATTAAAAGTATGGAAAAGTCGGATGTTCGTACGCATAATTCATCAACTGTTCGAAGAGTAATTTTGACTCTGTTGTTAGAAAGGTATCATATTACTCAATTTTACGCATCATATTTTTCCAGCATAATTTTAATCAATTCTTTTGTCCCTTTCTGTCGTTACATGTATTGTCTAGCATGTTTCAGCATGATTATTGAATTCTAAACTAACGTTACATGCATGCATTAATTAGTAGGATGCATGTATTAATATATTATTTTCCATGATGACTTTTAATAAAGTAATTTATTCTCTTTTACTAATAAACAGTAGCGTTGAAATACAACCAACCATATGGGCTGAACAAGCAGAACAATTTGAAGATAAATATCGTGGAGTTAAAAGTGACGACATCATTCTAATCATGACAAGTGTTTTGATTAAGATGTATCGAGGTTCAATCTGTTTGTCAGCATCTTCTGCGACGAAATTCTATTTAAATCAAGATTTTGATTCCGTTGTTGCGTTTCGACAAAGGTATACTATTAGTAATTTTTCTTTAACAATTTACTCATTAAGATTAAACAAATATATTGCACTAATAATAATTTATTGTATTCATTCAGTTTAAAATACGATGGTGGTTGTTCAATTAATCTTGGCGGCATGATTGAACATCATGAACCGAATAATACCCGTCCTGAAATTCAACACTCAATTAATGATATTTGGGAATTTTACACATCTGCTGAACCTCAGGTAACAACTAATTTTTAATTATTTAGTTATTTTAACCAATTTCCTTTCTAATATCTCTTACTAAATCTTTATAATATTCACACAATTCTAACATATGTGCTAAAATTTAAATGCAGGACAAGATATTTGTGTGTAAAGCAACCATTATTGATATTGTATTACGTAATGGTTGGAATTACATATCATGCTCATCTTGCTCAACAAAATTGCTAAAGTCAACATCTTCACTTAGGTGCAACAAATGTGGTAAATCACAATCTGTAGGAGTTTTGAGGTATTATTCATTGTACTTTTAATTTTAAATTTACATTGTCCATATATATAAGAATACTAACTAACTAAAACAAATCTATTGTTTTCAGTTTTAGAATTGAAATAATAGTAGATGATGGAAACGACTCTGCAACTTTTGTTTTATTTGATGCTGCTGCTTCAAAAATCACTGGCACAACGGCTGAAGACGTAAGAATTGTTTATATTTATATATATAGTTCTCCACAATAAACTAATCTATACATTAGTGATGCTGACTTATATTTCTACTGACTCTTAAACCATTGTTAACACAGATCAAAAATAATTCTAGCGAGCAAGGATTGGAAGATATTCCCTCAAGTGTGCAGTCAATTGTAGGAAAAACTTATTTGTTCGAGGTTAAAATCAAGAAAAAAGATTTTGAGGCATCCTATCAAAATTTCACAGTTATAAAGGTTCTAGACCAATTAGAGGTGAAAAATATTTTACAACTTTGTCTTTACAAGATATCGGTTCATTCTATTATTTTATTTAACACAATGTTTTTTTGTCTCTTTATGTTTAGACAAATTCGGATGACAAGAACTGTGAAAGCAAAAGTCCAGATTACGAAGAACACGACGAACCCACCGGAGCTTTAGTGAAGAAATCACGAACTGAAGACTGAATTTATCTTTGATCTTCACTCTTGAAAAGAATATGAGGTTGCACCAAGCTGAAAGAGATTTTGCAAAATGGATATTACGAATCGGTGACGGCACCGCTCCTAAGCCTGCAAAATATAGGAAAGCAAACAATGAAAATGACATAGTCGAAATAGACAACAAACTGCTTTTACAAAACAGTGGAGATCATGTTGAATGCATTGCAAAGTCTACGTATCATGATTTCGATGTTCTTTTTAAGGACAAGGATTATCTAATTGAGCGAGCAATTCTAACTCCAAGAAACGAAACGGTGGACGAAGTCAATAACTACATGTTATCTTGCTTAAAAGGAGATCTAAAAGAGTATTTGAGTTCTGACAGTATCGGAGACGACAAAGAAGAGGTGGCAAATCAACATATTCTTTACCCCACTGAATTTTTGAATACTTTGAAATTTTCAGGTATTCCTAACCACCAACTAAATCTCAAAGTAGGTGCGCCAGTCATGCTGCTAAGAAATATAAACCAAAGAGCCGGGCTTTGCAATGGTACAAGATTAATAATAACTCGCCTAGGAACAAGGGTTATCGAAGCAGAAATACTTACTGGAACTAATGAGGGAGTACGGGTTCTTATTCCTAGAATTAGCCTCACACCAACAGATGCAAAATGGCCTTTCAAGTTAAAGAGGCGTCAATTCCCTCTTCGAGTCTGTTATGCAATGACGATCAACAAAAGCCAAGGACAAAGCTTAAACAAAGTTGGTTTATATTTGCCCAATCCTGTTTTCTCACACGGACAGTTATACGTTGCGCTATCAAGAGTGACAACAACTGCAGGACTACAGATTCTTAAAGCTGAAACAAAACACTACGACAATAACGTTGTGGAAAATATTGTATTTCAAGAAGTTTTCAACAACGTCTCATCTACAAGACAAACAGAAGAAAGAATTGACAGCGAAGAAAATATTGATTTGTTTTTTTAATTTTGTTTTCTATTTTATTTTTTATAATGACATAGGCTTCTCATACAATTTGTGAGTTTAAATGTTATTAAAGTCCCAAACTTCCAGTAACTTCAAAATCTGACTTTGCTACTTACCGTGATTCACACCAATGTTACCAGTGTTGGAATGCCTTGATACCTTCAAAAAAAAAACACAAGCAAACAAACTCAGACAGTAACCAAAAATCAATAATGGGCACAAAATTTAGAGCAACACGAATCAAAGAGAATAAATTTAGAGTTAAACAATAGAAACATTGCAATCTTACATTACGCATGTCAAGTTTCGAGGCTGCCGTTCCAAAAACCAAAGTGGCTGAGCCAAAGATGATAACAGTAGCAGCTGCGAATGCTTTTCCAACCGCAGAAACCAGAAAATCAGGGCTCATAGATTAAGCACACTTTGCAAACACTAACAAATCAGACAAAGACTCTGCTCTGTTCCTACACTAGCAAGAACAAAAGACAATCTCATCTTGGTGGCAGTTTCTACTTTTCTATACACTTCAAACACCTAGGCTTTCTTCTCTAGAAGCCCATTGTGTAACTATAAATAAACACATCAGCAAAACTACAGAAAGATACTTCATAATACTAAAACTATAACCAAAATTGCCAAGAATTGCTTAATTACTTTTCCTCACAGTCAATAACACACACCCAGAATCACAATTTTATCGATTTAGAGAACGAAGACTAAGGAGGAAATGGAAGAAAAGCGAAATCGAAAAATTACTAGAAGCAGCGCCAATGGAGGAAGCGGAGCATCGATCGAAACCCTAGCACCACCGCGACGATTGGCCGAGAGATGGATAGATAATCCCGTCGGCAAAATGTTACATCGACCAAGAACTCTACGTTTTGTTTCTCTGTTGGGTTTTTATGGCTCGGTTACATACGAATATTAGATCTTACTGGGCTTAAAATTAATATCATACTTTCTATTTTCCTATTTTATTAATTTCCCATTTTGATGTCCGTGTTTATAAAGAGAGTTTTCATGTCCGAATTTTGATCGATCAGTTTCCATAAGCATTGTATGTATTAATTATTGAATAACAATTCATTTAATATTTTAAACAAGATCTTTTACTCTACGATAATCGTTTATAGCTATTTATTGGACAATCTCTCATCTATAAACTTTAACCTTCACTTTTATTCTATGTATTAAACAAACATATCAATAATTTAATGATAAATAATAATTCAAACAACAAACCCGTGCAACGCACGGGTCCTTCACCTAGTTTATTTATAAAGTCTTACGTATATACAGTGCCCTTGGTCACGGCAAAAAAAAAAAAATTCAGCCTTTTTTTTAACTAGAAAACGTTTTTTTAAAGAGAAATTAAATTAGATTGAATAATATGTTAAAGTAAAACAAATTTAATCTGATCTTGATAATGTTAAAGTAATTTTTTTTTTATAATCGTAGTGTGAGCTAATTTTATTGTAATTACCATTATCGTAATAGTATTAGAAATCACTCTTTCGTGGGGAATGCGTAGTAGAGCATGGCTCCGATGGCGAGTGTGGATACGATGAGCTCGATAATTGCGAAGACGGGGTTACAGATCATCAAAGCAAAGAGGTTGATGACAAACATTCCGCAGCCAATGGTAAGAATCCAGAAATACGGACCCCAGTCATTTTCGCCAAACATTAAGAATCCGCCGTGGCTGATAAGAAGTCCCATAAACACCCCGTAAATGAATTCGCGCAAGCCAGGAAATATACTCGTTGGGTCGGGACCCAGGTACACAACAAGGCCCGTCGATATCGCGATGAGACTCCATATGAGAACGAGAAATTTCTTGACAAACCCATCAAACTTCTCCTTCTCCTCCCTGTCCAACCAAAAAAACGATCAAATTGATAATTAGGTGATCATGATATAATAACTCAATAGATATTAGGAGACTTACACATTGAAAGTTCTGTTGGTTAGAAGGGGAACTGTTAGCCCAGAGGAATATTGTTCAAGCGGAAGATCACTTGTTGGTGGCACTGCAATAGTACTGGTGTTGCTTTCGTCTTCAATTATTTCCGTAATGATCGCCATAGTAACTTGTGTAATGAAAAAAAAGTATAAGAACCCTAGGTCCCCCAGCTTCCCTTTATATAGAAATTTGGCTAAGGTATTTTTGTACTAAGGTATTTTTATAACAATTATATATCTTAATATATATATTTTTGTTCAAAGAAGACATTAGAGCATTCCAATGGTAAAGTTCTTGTAAAAATATCTAAACAAGTATAATATTATTATTTCCAATATTGTTTCATTAGTATAATTAATTTTAAGTTAATTTTTTTTGAACCAATCAGGTAAAGATTGTGAATGGAGTCCTCCTTCGTGTCACTGTCGTAAGCTCATTCCAAGACTAAGGAACGTACCAACTTATAGTAAAGGTACCAATCGACGTCCAAATATTACGAGAGGCTTGTCACTTTCGTTTACTCGTTTCTTTCTTGCATTGACAATTTTAAACCTATATATATATGAATATTGTTCTGGCTATAACTAACTTAATTAAAAAGGCAAAATTCTATGAGAGAACAGAATATACTATAACACAAATACTTGTCGAGTTTTTTTAGCATACAAATTATAAACTATAACATATAATGAACAACCCCATGCATTATGTATATATAGAAATATACATGTGTCTGACAAAATATATATATATATATATATATACATGTGTATAGCATTCAATACTTTAGTGTTTGAAATTATTTTCCCTTATTTACCAATATGTGTTTTTATTATATTTTTACGAGATTCAGAAAAATCGACAATATTCTCATTTTCCATTTCGTTTCTTTATTAGTTTCAATTTTTCCTTTGACTTTTCTTCCAAACCTTCTCTCCCAACTTTATTTGATTTATCCTTTCTATTTAGGGACGTTAACAATTTTCTAAGAAAACCATATGTAGTGCAAAACAGAAAGTCCTGCCATCTTTATCTTTCCCTATTTCATAAAAAGAGCATTAAGAGCACCTTCATTGATAGCTTTTATCAGATTTATTAAAATTAAAAAAATTAAAAAAAACAAAAAAAAATGAAAAGAGAAAAAAAAGAAAAAACAGGAAATGAATCTTGTACAAGAGATCTAGAAACGGTTTTTTTCAATTGTTTACACGTGTCATCTAATTATTAGTTATACTACTAAAAATAATTGAAATATAATTCTTAAATTAAAATATTAAACTTTTTTTGTATAAGAAATTTTTACCCAAGCTTTATGATGGAAATGCTCTAACTATGAAATAATGATAATATAATTATGCCACATTGGATAATTTTGATTAATTGCTAATTTTTTTTTTTTTCTTGGCTATTTAACAAATTATCCCATAATTCATACCCATCTCTTTTTTCACAAATTTTGAAATTGCAAATTAACAACAACTTAATTACTAAGCAACGCGCTACTCAGTGGAAACTTTCTATTTCAATACAACTCAAATGTTAATTGTTATCTCAATATCGAACCTACATTTTATCATTTTCCTTCTTACAACATCTTAGATACTGATTTCGCCATATTGACCTATTGACCTAACTAACATTTTATATACGCTTGTAATATAAGATCAGAATCAGGATTGCATAAAATAAATGAATATAAACAAAACTTAAAATAACTTGGAGTATAAATATTGTCACCTCTTTGTATTATTTTATTTTTTAGTATCCTAATTCTTACGCATATCATGTAGTAATATGCGTAAGAATGAAGCTACACATGAAATTTCTTCGATTCAATTATACATAACTAAAACAAACTCAAATATGATACGAAGACCCTGAACCACAAACCAAGAAATTTCGGAAGGCCTCACGTCACGCTTTGCCCATTAATAGATCTCAACAATGACTAAGGATAGAATTTTATAACTTAAATCCAGGAATCCATGCACTACTATTTATACCACAAAGATTACCCACATAACAAAAGTCAATAATCAAAAAAAATAAAAATAAAGGACAAGAGAGTTTCTTACAAAAAAATATGAAACTCTCTTGTTTTATTTTTCTCCTATTCTTCATCTCAACTTCTCTAGCGACCGTACCGCCCAACTCTATTTACGAAAGCTTTCTCCAATGTTTCAGCAACCAAACATGTACTACTCCCGATAAGCTATGCGACGTGGTCTTGCCTCAAAGCAGTGCAATTTACACCCCAACGCTACGTGCCTACATCCGAAACTCCCGTTACAACACTTCCACGTCTCCCAAACCATTGATCGTAATCGCGGCGCGTTCTGAGTCCCACGTCCAAGCCACCGTCCTCTGCACCAAATCTCTCAACTTCCAGCTCAAGACACGTAGTGGTGGCCATGACTACGACGGCCTTTCCTACGTCTCTAACCAGCCTTTCTTCGTCCTCGACATGTCCTATCTCCGTAACATCACGGTCGATATGGCTGATGATGGAGGTTCTGCATGGGTTGGAGCCGGGGCTACTCTTGGTGAGGTTTATTACAACATTTGGCAGACCAGTAAAAGTCATGGCCCTCACGGCTTTCCTGCCGGAGTTTGTCCCACCGTTGGTGCTGGAGGTCACATTAGCGGCGGAGGTTACGGAAACATGATGAGAAAATACGGTCTTTCGGTAGATTACGTCACTGACGCTAAAATCGTAGACGTTAACGGACGGATTCTTGACCGGAAATCGATGGGAGAGGATCTTTTTTGGGCTATTAACGGCGGAGGAGGTTCTAGCTTCGGTGTGATCTTAGCCTTCAAGTTAAAACTTGTACCGGTTCCTCCAACGGTGACTGTTTTCAGAGTTGAGCAAACCCTAGAAGAAAATGCACTTGACATGGTCCATAAATGGCAATTCGTTGCTCCCAAGACAAGCCCTGATCTATTCATGAGGCTAATGATGCAGTCCGTGACACGGAACACAACTCAGACGGTACGAGCGTCAGTGGTTGCTCTGTACTTAGGGAGACAGACCGATCTCATGTCTCTTCTAACCAAAGAATTCCCCGAGCTTCGTTTGAAAACAGAGAATTGCACGGAGATGACGTGGTTACAGTCTGCGATGTGGTGGGCTAATGTCGAGAACGCCACGGTTGCTAAACCCGAGGTCATGCTTGAACGAAACCCGGATACCGCAAATTTCTTGAAAAGAAAGTCCGATTACGTGGAGACAGAGATTAGCAAAGAAGGGTTAGATTTCTTGTTCAAGAAGCTATTGGGATCTGGGAAGCTAAATATTGTGTTCAATCCATACGGAGGGAAAATGAGCCAAGTGCCTACGACTCAGACTCCATTCCCACACAGGAAGAGGCTATTCAAGGTGCAACACTCGATGAACTGGAAAGATGCAGGGACAGTAGCAGAGAGCAGTTTCATGGAACAGACGAGAAGCTTTTACAGCTACATGGCTCCATTCGTGACCAAGAATCCAAGACACACGTATCTAAACTACAGGGATCTTGATATCGGAACCAATAGTCATGGACCAAACAGTTACAGAGAAGCTGAGGTTTATGGGAGAAAATACTTTGGAGAGAATTTTGATAGGTTGGTCAAAGTGAAAACAGCAGTGGATCCAGAAAACTTCTTCAGGGATGAACAAAGTATACCTACCTTGCCCAAGAAGGTATAAATGAGTTAGTTTGAAACATAGCAAGAGAAGGAGGAAGATCTTCTTCTTCTCTTCATTTTTCGACTTTATATCCCAGCCTGTCTAGCTAGGGGTCTCATATACATATCACGACCAACCACGTGAGGCATTTTTATAGCCCAAATTGTAAGAAACTACAAGAATTGACATCTATTATATAAAATCGTGTCGTCCTTAAATTAGAAATACCAAAATTTATACACAACAAATAGCTGTCTGAGATTTAGTTTTTGGATCGGTTTTGTATTACAATTGCAATTTCAGTTGGATCGTTTTAATGTAATTTTTGCAATGGAGTATGTATTCCATGTAATGTTTTTGGCAACGGAACCTCTAAAAGTCAGAACATATACGCCGTATATATATACGTACAGAAAACAACATACATAAAAATACGAAAATCATGCTGTTTTTTGGTGGACGGACAAAACAGTACGCAATGCAGGCTCTCATCATAGAAACAGCAAAGCTTGTATCTCGTTTGCTCAAATGTTCTGTGATGGTCGAGACTCGCTAGATGAAAACTCTCTGAGAACTAATTCAACTTGTTCAACAACACCAAGTTTCTTAAACCACTGAGCCAACACAACGGAAGCTTCTTTCCCAACCATTATAGAGTCTTTCTCAAGCTCAAGCAAGAATTCTAATGCTTCATTTAGCTTTTCTTCCTTTTCATATGCAGCCAATACAAGAGCAACACACTTATCGGTAGCTTTGATTCCAGCTTTCCTCATATTCTCAAACGCCAAACGCGCATTCTGGCTCTGACCCGAGACGCTGTACGCATTTATGAGCAGTCCACATAGCTTTACGTCAGGAGTAATCCTCGCGAGTTGAACTGCATCAAAAACCCGCTTGGCTCCTTCCGTATCTCCACCCATTGAGTAGGCTCTCAACAACGCCTTGTAAACCTCTCTTCCCGCACAGATTTCTTGGGAGTCCATTTCTCTCAGTAAAGCCTCACCTTTCGCGGGCGAGCCAGCTCTAATGTAGGCCATAATCATTGAACCATATGATCGATTGTCTAGCGGTTCCCCAAGCAATTTGACCTCGTTGAAAGTTTCTTCAGCCAGTTTGTGATACCCTGCCTTGCTGTACAACTGAACCATTGCTGTTAGAGTGACTTGATCAATGAGAAATCCTCGGTTTTTCATGGCGAGAAGCGTTCTTTCAGCGTCTTCTACTTGGTTAAGCTTCCCATAGTAATGGATGATCTTGGTATAATCACGAGCATTCGCTTCAAAGGAATCCTCGAGCAGCGAAAATTCAGCAACCTAAGGAGATTGCAAACAAGAAACTTACAACTTGAATAGCAAACTAGCAATAAGGCACTTGCATTAACACATGATTCAAGACAAGTACCTTGATATAAAAGGGAGACTCAAGATTCTTCAACTCTTTAAGAAGAGAAAGCCAATCAGCTCTAATGGGGTTCATTCTCCTAACCCAAACACTCAACAAATCACAAAAACTACCTTTCTCGTTGGAGAAGCAAACAATCTGCCTCAGAAGCGCTTGACAACGTTTGGACATCTTAATAGGAATCCGAGTAAGTGCCTCGTCTTGTTCTTCAGTCAGATTCAGACCAACATCAACCCAATTAAACCTAGGGATTTCTTGTTCCTCTACTCCTAAAACCTTACCAACAGTAAAACCAGCACTACATTTGCAACCAAAACTCCTATTGTGACCGGATTCTACAAGTAATGGGTTTTGTCTAAACATGCAACGGTATAGCTTATGGCTTCCAATATCAAATGGGAATTTCAAGCCGAAGCTCAACACTGCGTTGCAGCTATAAATCCCCATTATAGACCTCGAAGAAACGCAATAATTCATGTACTACCTCAGAGATTTGAAGGCAGAGAAATACAGAATTGGGATTCCTCTAAATAGTAATAAAGAGAAGGTACAGAGAGATTGGAGCTAAGGTAAGTTCATAGAGCAGAGAGAGATATTGGTGGATTGGATAGATAAATTGAAGACCGGTGGAGAAGAAGAGAGACTTGTCTTGTACCTTTGCTCTGCTCTTACTTCTGACTTGTCGCGGATAGGGAAAATGGCTGCGTCACCATGGGCTTTTGTTGGGCCTGAGTTAGCGTTTAAAAGAGTATATCTACAACACATTCTAAAAAGAAAAGAGAAGAAAAGGTATGTTCATTGTTGATGTCCTTTGTAATGTCTCTTATACCTCCCACAAAGTTTAACAATTAACACTAGTAGATATAGTTTTTCCTAGATATATTATGTCACTAGATGTGCTACAATCTGATTAATTTTAAAATTAGTGTGAATAGCACCTTAAACAAATCACTGATATTTCCATAGGGAGGAGGGACGATCTACTTTTTTACCAAAAATAATTAATTTTGAAATCACATAATATCTTATATTTTTGATCAAAAAAGTAAGAAAAATGATAGTGGCCGGGAAAGCATGACCGGGAGTCCACCGGGACGGTCAACAGATACAGATTTCCTCATTTATAAAATACCAAACAATACCCTCAGATTCTCGAGATTACTCGCTTCATGTAACGTAAACACACCACTCTGTTCAAGGATAATTTAGTCATTTCCACGCAATAGGGAATAAAAAATCGGAGAGCACGGCGATCCAAATCTGGTTCTCCTCGGGTTTAATATTGGATGCTACTTCACTCAAGCTCACTTTTTCTTTTCGTTTCCCATTTCTGGGTTTCTCTATCTTTATAGATTTGTAATTCAAATTGATTCCACTGGATCGCTTGAGGAGGAGAATTTGTTATCCTTGTAGATCTGAATTTTGTCAAGTCTCCACGAATCTGGAATGGCTTCTACGGAAGTCGATTCCCGTTTAGGTCGAGTTCTGATCCCTGCTCTCGACAAGATCATTAAGAACGCCTCCTGGCGTAAGCACTCCAAGCTCGCTCACGAGTGCAAATCCGTTATCGAACGTCTCAGATCGCCTGATAGTTCTTCCCCCGTCGCCGACTCTGAATCTGGATCCTCTATTCCTGGTCCGCTTCACGACGGTGGAGCCGCTGAGTACTCTCTCGCCGAGTCTGAGATCATTCTCAGCCCTCTCATTAACGCTTCCGGCACCGGCGCTCTCAAGATTGTCGATCCGGCCGTTGATTGTATCCAGAAGCTAATTGCACATGGCTATGTTCGTGGTGAGGCGGATCCCACCGGCGGACCTGAGGCGCTACTTCTTTCCAAGCTTATTGAAACGATATGCAAATGTCACGAGTTGGATGATGAAGGACTCGAGTTGCTCGTGTTGAAGACGCTCTTAACTGCTGTGACTTCGATTTCGTTGAGGATCCATGGAGATTCTTTGTTACAGATCGTGAGGACT
Source organism: Arabis alpina (assembly GCA_900128785.1). NCBI lineage: Eukaryota > Viridiplantae > Streptophyta > Magnoliopsida > Brassicales > Brassicaceae > Arabis > Arabis alpina. The sequence continues at coordinate 120,228 of LT669788.1, forward strand.
TGTTATGGTATCTACTTAGGAAGCAGAAATGTGGTTAATCAGGCCACGGCTAAAGCCTCGCTGGTGCAGATGTCTGTTATCGTGTTTAGAAGAATGGAGGCTGATTCATCCACAGTCCCGATTCAGCCTATTGTCGTGGCTGAGCTTATGGAGCCGATGGACAAATCTGAATCAGACCCATCAACGACGCAGTCTGTTCAAGGTTTCATTACCAAAATTATGCAGGATTTTGATGGAGTGTTCAATTCAGCTAATGCCAAGGGCACATTTGGCGGCCATGATGGAGCCTTTGAGACTTCATTGCCTGGGACTGCTAATCCAACAGACTTGTTGGATTCTACAGATAAGGATATGTTGGATGCCAAGTACTGGGAGATTAGTATGTATAAGTCGGCTCTTGAAGGAAGGAAAGGGGAACTGGCTGATGGAGAAGTGGAGAAAGACGATGATTCTGAGGTTCAGATTGGGAATAAGCTGAGAAGAGACGCCTTCTTGGTATTCAGGGCACTTTGCAAGCTGTCAATGAAGACACCACCTAAGGAAGATCCAGAGTTGATGAGAGGGAAGATTGTGGCTCTCGAGTTGTTGAAGATTCTTCTGGAGAATGCCGGTGCTGTCTTTAGAACCAGCGATAGGTTTGTTTTTGCTTGTCTTGTTGCATTACTATAAGCCACATTAGGTTGTTTGTTATGCTATCTTTTAGTCTCAGTATTGTTTCCTAAGCTTTTAAACATTGAAGATTGCTAATTAGTATCTATCTGATTGATAGTTGATGGGATGTTATATAGTATCCATTGGAGATTGCTAATTAGTATGTATCATTCATGATGTAACAGGTTCTTAGGCGCCATCAAGCAGTATCTGTGTCTCTCCTTGCTGAAGAACAGTGCTTCAAATCTTATGATCATATTCCAGCTTTCCTGCTCGATTTTACTTAGCTTGGTTTCAAGGTTTCGTGCTGGGCTGAAGGCAGAGATTGGGGTGTTCTTCCCTATGATTGTTCTAAGAGTCTTAGAGAATGTTTCTCAACCTGATTTTCAACAGAAGATGATTGTGCTTCGGTTCCTGGATAAGCTCTGTGTTGATTCACAGATTTTGGTAGATATCTTCATCAACTATGATTGCGATGTCAATTCATCCAATATATTTGAGAGGTATGACTTGATATGTCGTTGTTATTACCTTATTCTATGTCATTAGATTAGGAGACCTCATAATATATATAGTGAATCTGTTCTTTGTTTGTGGTATAAGGCTAGGATTGATTATTATTGCAAACTATTCAATGTGACATGCATTTATGTGTTTGTCTTCTATTTCTATACCTTGTTTTTAGGATGGTCAATGGTCTCCTCAAGACTGCTCAAGGAGTACCTCCTGGTACAATTACAACCTTGTTGCCCCCTCAGGAAGCAGCCATGAAACTTGAAGCCATGAAATGCTTGGTGGCTGTTTTAAGGTCTATGGGAGACTGGGTGAATAAGCAGTTGCGTCTTCCAGATCCTTATTCAGCAAAAGTGCTAGAAACTGATGATAGAAATCTTGAAGAAGGGAGCCATCCAGTAGAAAATGGTAAAGGGGATGGAGGCCATGGGGGATTTGAAAGATCAGAGTCTCAGTCTGAATTGTCCAGTGGGACTTCTGATGCCTTAGCAATAGAGCAGCGCCGAGCTTACAAGCTTGAACTTCAGGTAAAAATTTACCTAAAGTTTGATTTAGTGCTCACTTTGTATAGTCTCATTCTTTCAGCTAAGAACTGATTTGGTTTTATTGATGGCAGGAAGGTATTTCTATTTTCAACCAGAAACCGAAGAAAGGCATTGAATTTTTAATCAAGGCAAACAAGGTGGGGAGCTCACCAGAGGAAATAGCAGCTTTTCTCAAAGATGCATCGGGGTTGAACAAGACTTTGGTAGGGGATTATCTGGGGGAAAGAGAAGACCTATCTCTTAAAGTGATGCATGCATATGTGGATTCTTTTGACTTTGAAGGCATGGAATTCGATGAGGCAATTCGAGCCTTTCTTCGGGGATTTAGGCTGCCAGGAGAAGCACAAAAAATCGATCGCATCATGGAGAAATTTGCGGAGCGTTACTGTAAATGTAACGCAAAAGCTTTTTCTAGCGCTGATACAGCATATGTCCTTGCTTACTCTGTCATTTTGCTCAACACAGATGCACATAACCCTATGGTGAAGAGCAAGGTACATATTTCATTTAGGATCTTACTGAAACCCCTCTTGAGGAAGATCTTAATCCAATCTTGTTTGAAGCTTGTGGCTCATTTCTTAAGTTTTCAATTACAACTTGCAGATGACACCTGATGGTTTTATTAAAAATAATCGTGGTATAGATGATGGGAAAGACTTGCCTGAGGAATATCTACGTGCATTATATGAAAGGATATCTAAAAACGAGATAAAGATGAAGGACGATGGTTTGGGTCAGCAACAGAAGCAGCCGACAAACTCGAGTAGATTACTTGGCTTAGATGCTATCTTAAATATTGTTGTTCCTAGGCGTGGTGACGATATGGACATGGAGACCAGTGATGATCTTATCAGGCATATGCAAGAGAGGTTTAAAGAAAAAGCTCGCAAATCTGAGTAAGTGCAGTGGTCTATTTCAGTCATGTTGGTTTTTCTTCTATTCTTTTTCTCTTTGGGCATCATTCATCTTATGTTCTGATAGTCGCTCTTAGAGGGTTGATAGTTGGTCAGATCAGCATTGGTGGCTTCTGTTCTAGTTTTAATATCTATTTCTTAGTTAGTTATATACCTGGGATTACCCGAAAAAGTTTATTTCGTGGTTTCTGATTTTTGTTTCCCACTGTAGGTCAGTTTATTATGCAGCCTCGGATGTTGTTATACTCAGATTTATGGTTGAGGTGTGTTGGGCTCCTATGTTGGCTGCTTTCAGTGTTCCACTTGATCAGAGTGACGATGCAGTAATTACAACATTATGTCTGGAGGGTTTCCACCATGCTATCCATGTCACTTCTGTGATGTCCTTGAAAACGCACAGAGATGCCTTTGTGACTTCACTAGCAAAATTTACTTCCCTCCACTCTCCTGCTGATATCAAGCAGAAAAACATTGAGGCTATAAAGGTTGGTATCCCTTTTCTCAATTTCTTTCCTTATTTTGAGGGTTCAAAGCGAGTTGGGGGAAATCTCATTCGGTTTCAAGTTTTATTATATGCTGGACTAGCATTCACATGTTGTGTTTGAAAACATTGAGAAAAACATTTCTTGTTTCTTTTTTAAGCTTCTCTACTTTCTAGGAAGCCATTTCCTTCTGTCTTGTTTGCTGAATTGAGTTGGGTACTTTGCGTCACCTTCAAACCTGCAAAATTATGAATACACTGTTGGAGGATACGAAGTCACTTTTATGGATTAAGTGTTTTTGTTTTGTTCACTGACAGGCAATAATCAAACTGGCAGAGGAAGAGGGTAACTATCTACAAGATGCTTGGGAGCATATATTGACTTGTGTTTCTCGGTTTGAACATCTTCATCTATTGGGGGAAGGAGCACCTCCTGATGCAACTTTCTTTGCATTTCCTCAAACGGAGTCAGCAAACTCTCCACGGGCAAAGTCAAATTCCGTACCTGCAGTTAAAGAAAGAGCACCTGGAAAACTTCAGTATGCTGCTTCTGCCATGATAAGGGGTTCCTACGATGGTTCCGGTGTTGCTAGCAAGGCTTCTAATGCCGTGACATCTGAACAGATGAACAACCTGATATCTAATCTGAACTTGCTAGAACAGGTTGGCGACATGAGTCGGATATTTACTCGTAGTCAAAGATTGAATAGTGAAGCCATAATTGATTTTGTTAAAGCCCTCTGCAAAGTTTCCATGGATGAATTACGATCTCCATCTGATCCACGGGTTTTCAGCCTCACAAAGATTGTGGAAATAGCGTAAGGATCAATCTTTCCTTCACGATATCTGTTGTATTTTGGTTGAAACTCTCTTATTTATACTCTTTTGGTTGCAATTGCAGGCATTATAACATGAATCGCATAAGACTTGTCTGGTCAAGCATCTGGCATGTGCTCTCTGATTTCTTTGTGACTATTGGTTGTTCTGATAATCTCTCAATTGCAATTTTTGCGATGGACTCCTTGCGTCAGCTGTCTATGAAGTTCTTGGAGCGGGAAGAGTTAGCAAATTATAACTTCCAGAACGAATTTATGAAACCTTTTGTGGTCGTCATGCGCAAAAGTGGTGCTGTTGAGATCAGGGAATTGATTATACGATGCGTCTCACAGATGGTTTTATCCCGTGTTAACAATGTCAAGTCAGGATGGAAGAGTATGTTCATGGTATTTGATCTATTAAACTCCTAACTCTTACTCTGTTGTCCCTCTCAGTTCTTGATGACAACTCTGCTTACCAAAATCTGTTTGATCTTGCAGATTTTCACCACAGCAGCTCACGATGCACATAAAAATATTGTGTTCCTGTCTTTTGAAATGGTTGAAAAGATTATCCGAGACTACTTCCCACACATCACGGAGACTGAGACAACAACCTTTACAGACTGTGTGAATTGCCTTGTTGCGTTCACCAATAGTAAATTTGAAAAGGATATAAGTCTCCAAGCCATTGCTTTCCTTCAATATTGTGCGAAAAAACTTGCTGAAGGCTATGTCGGTTCATCATTGAGGAAGATCCCGCCAGCTTCTCCGCAGGGAGGAAAAGTTGGAAGACAAGATAGTGGAAAATTTCTAGAAAGCGATGAACATTTATATTCTTGGTTTCCCTTGTTAGCTGGTAAGCCGTTTTTGCACTTCTTGTCGTCTTGCATTTACTTCTTAAATCAACATTCTCAACACCCTGTCATTTTTGGTCTTCTTTGCTGTGCAGGTTTATCTGAACTTAGTTTCGACCCAAGAGCAGAAATTAGGAAGGTGGCATTGAAAGTTCTTTTTGATACTCTGCGGAACCATGGGGACCTGTTCAGTCTATCGTTATGGGAACGGGTTTTCGAGTCTGTTTTATTTCGGATATTTGACTACGTGCGTAACGACGATGACCCCTCTGGTGAGGATTCAAATGATCAGAGAGGTTACGATGGTGAAGTCGACCAAGAGTCTTGGCTCTATGAGACATGCTCATTAGCTCTACAGCTAGTTGTAGACCTCTTTGTCAATTTCTACAAGACTGTTAACCCTCTCCTTAAGAAGGTACTGATGCTATTCGTAAGCTTGATAAAACGTCCTCACCAAAGTCTTGCTGGTGCTGGTATTGCCGCACTCGTACGCTTGATGAGAGACGTTGGTCATCAGTTCTCCGACCAACAATGGCTCGAGGTTGTGTCATGTATTAAAGAAGCAGCAGACGGGACATCCCCTGACTTCTCGTACGTTACCAGTGAAGGTTTGACGGAGGATGTAAGCAATGAGGATGAAACGAATGATCATTCTGACAGACTGAGAAGAAGAAACAGGCAGCTTCATGCTGCCGTAGCAGATGCCAAATCCAAAGCTTCAATTCAGATTTTTGTGATTCAGGTCAGTCAAGTCTCAGTCCCTTTGGTCGATGAAGCATGAATATATATGTATGTGTGTGTATATTTCAGTAATAGAAATAATCTGATGTGTATGTATGTGTATTTGCTCTTTGTTTGCAGGCGGTAACAGATATCTACAACATGTACCGCTCATCTCTCACAGCCAATCACGTGTTAATGCTCTTTGACGCTATGCACGGCATAGCTTCGAATGCTCACCAAATCAACGCCGATCCACTAATACGTGCCAAGCTCCAGGAGCTCGGGTCGTCTCCTGATACCCAAGAAGCTCCTCTCCTCCGCCTGGAGAACGAATCTTTCCAGACATGTATGACTTTCTTAGACAACCTCATCTCCGACCAGCCTTTGGGTTACGACGAGGCAAAAATAGAAACCCACCTCATAAGCCTCTGCAGAGAGGTGTTAGAGTTCTACATAGACATTTCATGTTCAAATGAGCAGTCGTCTAGATGGGCGGTTCCATCAGGGTCTGGAAAACGAAAGGAGCTAACCGCGCGGGCTCCGCTAGTGGTTGCTGCGATTCAGACACTAGGAAACATGGGAGAGTCACTGTTCAAGAAGAATTTGCCGGAGTTGTTTCCACTGATAGCGACATTGATAAGTTGTGAACATGGGTCAGGAGGAGAGGTACAAGTAGCTCTTAGTGATATGCTTCAGACATCAATGGGACCTGTTCTCCTCCGATCTTGCTGCTAATATCTCTCTATGTAAGATGTATCCTCTTCTTCTTTACTTTTCTATTACCATCCTTAGATTTTCTTCTTAATTCTGATTGGTTCTTCTCTCGAGTTTTTTTTTTTAAATCACAATCATATTCGCTTTCTTTTTTTCTTTCTTCATTGTTTGGTAGCCATATGGGAAGAGATTAGCGTTCACGAGTTGTGGTCTGAGGTTTTTCATGTATGTAAATTTGTAATATTAGACAGTCTATGTTTTTGACACATTGCAAAATAAGTCTAGCATACTTTATTTTAATTTGAGGTTGAATGAATCAACACGATATGATAGTGCCATTTTACAACCATAAAGTAAAGAACATTAGAAGCAACGACAAAAGTAAAGAGCTGAAATAAGTTAATAGTATAGATGATGATAAAAACAAATAGAATGAATACATAATTGGAAAAAGATGTCTGAATGTAATTGAGAGATTGGCTATTTTACATACATTTTGGGAAGTGAAGTCAAAACTGGATGCCGAGGCGTCGGATCTCAGAACGGAAGACAGGACTGGAAGAGAGAGTCCGATGAGCCAAACTTCGAATGTCTTCTCTCGAACATTCCTTTGATATTCTCACCAATTCCCATAATGCTCCTCCGCTTATCATCTCCTTGGCATTCACCTCTGCTTACACCAAACAAAACCCCAACACATGATTCATTAATGATCAATTTGTCACATGAATCGCTTGTCTTTTTTTTGGATGCACAAATAATGTCTGTGTCGGTGTGTACACATGTCAAGGGACCCACAAAAGATAGTTAACAAGAAAAGACAAAGGAGAAGATCTCCTCGCACTAACCATGTTGAGCTAAATGGCATAAAGCCAGCTCTATGTGCCGCCTGATTGGTGCTGCTTCATCATTAGCATGTTGTACAATCCATGGAAGAGCACCGTCTTCTATTAGTAACGATCTTCCACTCTTCACACCTTCAATCATACACTCTTCATATTAACCCCCTCAAAAGCCAATATTTATCTCTAAACACTAGATGATGACATTGAAGGAACACTAGAATATGAGTTTTTTACCTTGTGAGGTTGCTCGGGATTCGCATTTTGCAAAGTTTGCAATTCCACGAGCAACTTGAGCTAGAACATCTGGATGTCCGCATCTAACCATTCCTAACAACGCTTTTATTCCACCATCCGACCATAGCCTTGTTTGTAGTTTGTCTGCCAAACAAACATAATTTTCAGACGTCCATTTGTTTTAAAAAACTAAAACCATGTTGAATGTCATTTTTACCATTGCCACAAAGATTAGCAATAGCTCCAGCGACCATGCGTAAGGTCTGTGGATCCTCGGCATCTGCAGCTGTTAAAGACAGCAAGCTGATTCCACCTTGGTCCACAATCAGTTGTTGACTCACTTCTGTTACCCCACAAACCAAAAACTTGAACATATGAGCACAAACTGTCCCACCAAGCGGCCACAAGCCAGCTAATTAATTACTGCGTTTCTGCTTTCACTGTGTGTCCAACCACTAATTTTACTAATCAGTATCAGTGAGAGAGTACCGTTCATTGCGAGATTGGCAATTGCACCAGCGGCAACTCTTCGGACAGTTTCATCTTCGTAACTTCTAAGAAGCATCAGCAAAGATGTAAGACCTCCAGCTTCAACTATCTTTTCCTGGTTTGCCTCTGTTTATCAAACCCCATGAATACTTTGAGAACATATGGCAAACAAAATTGATGCATATATTCTGGGAGTGGGATAAAGTTACCTTCAGCGGCTAGATTGGCCACAACTTTCACAGCATGAATTCGGATGTTTGCATCATCTGACTCGAGCAATTGCAAGATCTTTTGTAGGCCCACTGTTTCAAAGAGGATGGAAGTTATAAGCACCACAAAGATAGCTGTACACACTCTCGTTCAAACATTTAGGAAGAAATTTTCATTACCTTGCTCACATAGTGTAGCAAACGGTGCCTTCTGCCCGTTCACAGATTCTCGTGCTTGAGAATGCCGTGATGGTAACGAGTCTGTGCCAGAGTATGAATTCCCCGGGGAGCCTCTGTCCAAGCATCTTCTCATCTGGAATCACAAGACTCTACTTTTAGATTACAAAGTCATGAGACTCAAGGAGTAGCAACATACAGTTGTTATCAATACAAGAAGCGGATTAGTAGGTGATATGTGAAAATGTGCCTCATATTCAAAATAGCTAGACCAAAGGAAATCTAACAGCACTTGTACTATTCCCTAAGTGTTACAAAGTATTTTCAAAGAGGGCAGATGATGTAGACTAATCCGAAATCTGATGTGTAAAGACATTTTAATACAGCAATGAAAGGAGAGACCTTTACACACACTGAATTTGTAAAATTTGTACCTGGTCGGCTTCAAAAGTAAGCTGCACAAGTTGACTTCGTAATATGGTGACCTCTTCTTCAAGTTTCTTCTTCTGGAGAGCTTCATCCTCCAGCAGTTTTTGTAGTCTTGACATTCCAGCATCTTCGCCTTCCTATACCACCAGAGAGCTTGGTTAAATATTATCTAAGATATTAAATTATTGAGAGGGGAGAGAGAGATGAGCGAGAGAGAAGAATGGCTTCCTACCCCTGATCTTGTCTTCAGTGTTGGCTGGCTTTTTAGTTTGTTAACTTCCTCTTCAGCTGCCTTCCTTAACTTCATTTCATTCTCAAGTGACTCTTTTAGCCTAGTGAGTTCACTAGCCGTAACAACCCCATTGACCTGCAAAGTGATATTTTAATGGTTAAAGATGCGCACTCTCATCACCTGAACAAATAGGAGGTCTATGGCAGGTACCTCTCCGTTGCGTTTACCATTTTCATGGTTCCGCTGGTTTGATATCAGTTTTTCTTCAAGCTTCTTAACTGACTCCATATACTCCATTTGACACTTTAGTTTCTCCTTCTGTAAATAGAATACTAATTGTTTTATGCTTATTTCAAAATTTATTGAAACAAATCAAGGATGAAACCATTTTTCTGATTCTTTTGTGTGCATGCCATAGTGCCTTGTGGTATTTTGCATGAACTTACCTCTAAGGCCTCTGCAAAGTTCTTTTCAACTTCTGATATACGATTTTCTGCTTGTCGATTTATTCTCTCCACATCATCATCAAATGATTTCAGCTGCCTTTCATTTTCAGCAATCACCTTATCCAGTTGGACCTCAAGTTTCTTGGATAAACTCTTGTAATCAAATTCTTCCTTTATCTTTAACATATTCTCCACCTTCATTGCCTGCCCAAGATTAAGAATGCTTATGGATTTGAAATGTCTCAATAGACTTCTGCATTATGGGTTGGGTAAAGTTAGGGAAAACTCACCCTTTGACCAAATAATATGGTACTTGTTGTCTCTCCCCTGTGACGCGGAGAGGGACCAATGGTCACAATTAGGGATGTTCTTGCTGTGCCTGAAATGTAAACAACACATATATACGTGAATGATAATACAAAATAGTCAGTTTAGCATATAAAGAAGTACGTATAAGATATCTAACCACCAAATGAATCTCTCAATAGTCGAGTAAGTTTTGAATCACGAAGCGGAACATGAGGGCTATTCTCAGCTATTGCATTTATGCATTTCCCTAAAGCACTAAGTGAGAGATTAATGGATTTAGCTTCCTCCAGCATGTGCCCTTCACTGCCTGCATTGCAAGAAAGAAGGTGCAAATTGAGCAATCCAAGAAATAAAAAAAATGAGCAAAACTGTATTCTCAAGAGCTTTGACAAGGTAGTGGTTTATACCAGACTTGTGAACACGTTCAGATCCAGCAAGATCTACTAGAACTAGCTTGCTTCTCCTAACCAATGGCTTTGATGGTCTGACAAAGTGAGATGAGTTCTCCATTTCATTTGAGACTGAATCCACGTTTTCTACCACCGACCTCTTAACATGTACCTGAACTATTGATCACGCATCAACTCAAAATAACAGTAGAGATAAACAAAAAGGTTCTATCTAACGCCTAAGGGTTTCAGAGAAAGTTCAGAAGACTAAACTGAGTTCAATTACCATGAGAATTGCATGACTTCTAGAAGATTCAGTATTTAATTTCGTGTTGGCTGCAACTCTATGTGTTTCCCCAAGTTGAAGTAGCTCAAGGAAGTTTTGTTGATTCCTGATCTCTACATGGGTCGCCCCTGGCAAGGATACATCTCCAGTTTTGGGGTCTTCGACAATTGCAATATTGTCATTAGATGGGTCTAAGAGATCTTGGATGGTCTCCATATAAAGCTGTTCAAAGGTTTCAAAATATGGAAGTAAAAGGAATCAAAACAAACAAAAGAATGCAAAGTATTTACTGAAGAATCAAGAAATAGTTTCCAAAGAATCAAGTAATAGATTCCGAACGAAAGAAACCTGTAAGTATGAGACAGTGACAGAATCAGTCTCTAGAGAAGTGCCTCCAATGATATCTTCCATAGATCGAACCATGATACCACGAGCAGCAGTATCTTCATCTCCTAATCTTCCAAGGGTAAAAGTCTTTCCGGTACCCGTCTGACCATAAGCCATCACAGTTCCATTGTAACCCTCAAGAACACTCTACAAACCAAAAGTAATTCACCGTGAAGATAAATAAAGGACCCTGAAGGGTCTAAATAAAGAAACCAAAACAAAATGATGAATTCGAGACAATACGGACCTCTACAACAGGCTTGGCAACAACTTCATATACTCGCTTCTGTGAAGCAGCTTCAGTAAGCACCTCATCAAACTCGTAAGTCTCTGTGTCCCAATTGTTTTTCCGTAGTTTCAACCTTTTAAGCTAACACAAAACAGGAACTGACACAATGAGTGGTAAAGATCAAACACATGACTGAATAAACAAGGAAATAGAGACAAACCTCAGGTTGCAACTCAACACAATCAGCAAAATCAGCATCTGCTACAGACTCATCTGCATTTCGAGGTCGTAATCTTACAGCCACTCGAACCCTCCCAGGCACTGTAAAACACAATTCTACATTTGCTCATTTGGGTTCCAATAGAAGAAGTCATCGAAAATCCAGAAAACTAAACAATCATATCCTAGCAGCAATTAAACCTCAGGGGATCACCAACCCAACAACGGAAACAAAGTCGCTCTCTAATGGAATCGAATCTGAGTAAGTAAACAGTAAACGGACCTCCATTGTCGGCGGAGGAAGGTCCAGCGAGAGAAGCAGCGGAAGAGTTACGACGAGGAGCAGGAGCGGAGGAAGGAATCCTGGATTTGAAAGAAGACGATCTGAGATTAGAGGAATTAGCTCCAGAGACAGGTCTTAAGGATCCTCTAATCGCACCATTTCGAGAAGACGCCATAGCCATAGATGCTTATTATGCAATCTTCTTCGGAGACGGCGGTTTAAGCAAACACAAGGAAATAAATTCAAAACGAAGAGAAAAGGATTGAACAAGACTGCTCTCTCTTTTTTTTTTGGGGGATTTTCGTTTTTTTACTACTCTTCTCATTTTGTTTTTGTTTTTGTTTTTACAGTGAAGAAGGTGGAGGATGGCGGGGCCCACACGCGTTTAGAATTTTGAATGAGGACAGAGACAGTCGTTGGGGTTAACTGGGTCCCACTAATGTCAAATGAGTACGTTTATTTACCGTTTTAACCTTACCGGGTTGGTTCCAGTCTAGGTAATGGCCGTGTGATCGCTTTTATTGCGCCGAACGGGTCGGCTTTACTGATCAGTTGAAAATACTGAGTTACCCCTTGGAAGTGATCCATCTGTATTGGATACGGGTCGGGTAGGTAGGCCTCGGTGAATTTTGATGGCCCATTTGGAATCATATCTAGACTCTAATCACTTGTATTAGTTAAAAGTTAAATCACAACTCACAAGACTCTAATCACTTGTATTAGGCCACATTTTCTACAATTACTATTGGTCTTTTGACATTTTTGTGTATTTGAAATCTTGAGGATGATGATGTTGCTGAGATTGTGTAATAAAGCCTCAACTAACTTTTACTAGACAAGAAAGATATTGTGTAACAACATAAAACCCCTTTCAAAGTACAATGATTGGTAAAATCCAGCACATAGGTGAAACAGTGGTTGTAGTTGAGTTTCTGAGTGATCATGTCAGCTTTACCGAATACAAATGAAGAGAACAATAGACCTTGATTCGGTTTTGCGCTTAAGCAGCAAGGGGATTGGCGTGGATCGTCACACGGTTTAGCCTTATCTCAGCAAGTGGTCTATCCCTGGGTCCTGTTTGAGTCTGCAAGAGCTCACAATCACATCATTCAAATCATTAGACAAGTTTCGTTAAAGAAATTCAGATCAACTAAACTTCAATTCACCAAAAACTCAAGACCATTGTTCTTTAAGACTAACTACCTTCAGGCTAACCTTACAACACTCACAGTAGGGAAGAAAGCCTAAGAATCCATTCTATAATGTTTTGCTTTTTGGGGGGGGAAGTTGTTTACCTTTTCCATAATGTCAAGCACTTCGAATCCATGAATGACTTTGCCAAAGATAGTGTACGCTCCATTGAGATGAGGTTGTTTTGCATAGGTTATGAAGAACTGGCTTCCGTTGGTGTTTGGGCCACTGTTTGCCATTGACAGCATCCCTCTTGCATTGTGCTGCATAAGAGAATGGCATCAGTCATAGGTTTTTCTAAGTCTTATGGGTTTTGAGCTAATAGAGTCCTATATATACGGCTGCTAACATAGATTATCAAGACACTTAACCATGACACAGTAACATCACATTTATGAATAAACCACAGTTGGGAGGATAAACTGAAAGTATTTGGAAATCAGTTTAGATACCTTAAGGGACTCCCGTATCTCATCATTGAATTTCTTGCCCCATATGCTAGTTCCTCCTTTACCAGTGCCATTTGGGTCTCCTCCTTGAATCATGAACCCTTTGATATTTCTATGAAATATAGTACCATCGTAGTAACCACTAGCACATAGAGCCAAAAAGTTCTGCATCACAATGAATAACAAAGCCAAAGGTTAAGGTGCTTCATACATACAAAACTCCCATCAATGTCAAAGAGAAACAGCTCAGAGAGACCAAGAGACTATAACTAATGGAGGACAAGATAAAATTCAGTTGATAATTCAGGAAAAGGAATATTCCCCATCATAGCATTCACACAACCCTAATTTCGCCTAAAATCCAGAGATTGAGCAAAACAAAATCCTCAATACAAAAACCCAAGCAGAGATAATAGCTAATTAATCAATCCAGGACTCTGAAAACTGTGATTTGGTCAGCTTTGGATTTTGTAAACAAGAGACACAGATTATAAGAGAAAGAAGTCGAATCGAAACATAAGATGGGAGAAGAAGAAACCTCAGCACTCTTGGGAACCTCGTCACAGAAGATCTCACACTTGATATCACCCAGATTCGTGTGCAAAGTTACTGACTGCGCACAGAAGACGAATTAAAATCAGGAATATATATACACAGAAATCCAAAGAAAAGCTAAACAAATACTAGAGATCAGAGTCTCACCATTGATGCGACGATGCTTGGAAACACACCAAATTCGAAACGAGAGCTTTCCAGTTACTCTTTTTTCAGTCGCTTCGATTGCTTTTGGCGCTTCTGGTTCGTTCGAGATTTTTCCGCAGTGATGATATTCGTCTTCTTAAAACGACGTCGGTGGCTTGTAGTATTGGGCCTCATATGGGCCACTTTAATAACATAGTGGATTCGTTAAGAAAACATCAAACGGTGCCGTTTTTTTGCTGTAAAGTACTCCCTCCTCCGTTCCTAATTAATGAATTTTTTACAAAAAAATTTTGTTCCAAAATAATAGAGTTTTTAAAGTTTTCTATGCACTTTTACAAATTCCAAAACAAATACTAAAATACTATTGGTTAAACTTTATTGAAAACTGTAAATCGTAGAAATCAATCCGTTTTCTTAATAACCGTGTATTACCTTAAACATCTATTAATTAGGAACAGAGGGAGTAAGACTATCACAATTTTATGTTTTGGTGTTGGAATCTCTAATTCCATGGCGACCGAAGCGCCCTCTTCCGCCGCAGTCTCCGGTGAGATTGGTCACGCAGAACATAAACTGCCACGATCGGTATTTGACTTGAAGGAGGATTTCTTTGACTCTTGTCGGTTATTGAATCCTTCGGTCCGGTTCGAACCTGTGGTTTTACCCGCTTTCGATCCGGACCAAAGAGACGAAGTGGAGGACAAGGGTTCCAAGGACGGAGTGATTTTGGATAGATGGACTTGTAATACTTGTAAAATTGAGTTCGTATCTCTTCATGATCAACGCTCGCACTTCAAATCCGATATTCATCGCCTTAATGTAAATTCTCGTTACTTGTTAGCATTGTTTCCATTTTGTGTTTCACGAGTAATTCGAGTTTAATTTGGTTGCTGTGTGATTGTGATTGTAGATTAAGCTGAGTGTTGCTGGAAAAGCTATATTGAAAGAGGAAGATGTTGATGAGTTAACATCTGAGTCTGTCCAAGACTATGATGTGTCTAGTATCTCAGGGTCAGAGGACGAAGCTGAGGCTAGAGCCTCTTTCCACGTTGATCCTCAGAAGGGTATTGATAAAAAGAAGTTATTTTTTCGTCTTCATAGTGGTGATAAAGTTTCTATATGGAAATGCTTAATAGTGGACGAGGCTGAGAAGGTTTCATACGGGAATGACAGAGGAGTTTCTATTGATGATTGTGGAAGTTTCTTGGGAGAGAGTGAAGTGGCTGAGAGGTTGAGAAATTTGATTAGAGAGAATACGAAGGATGATAGGAAAATGTGTGTCATGTTGCTTGCTAGTGGTGGCCACTTTGCTGGTACTGTCTTTAGGGGAAAATCGGTTGTGGCTCATAAGACATTTCACAGGTATATCATATACCGTATATGTCTCTCAAATTCATGTTTGTGTCTCTGCTTGCTTCTTGATTGTTTTTTTCTTCAGTTTCTCCTTTTACTTATGAAATAGTGCACATTTTGAAAGCTGACTCTGGTAAAAGAAGATTTAGTATCGTTTGTTTGGAACATAATAGAGTCACTTGTTTAATATCTGGAGCATTTGGCTTCTCTTTATCTTGTATAAATGGGTCTTCCCTAGTGTCTTCGTGTCCTTTGATTCCCTTTCCCATGTGTAGATACGTTGTAAGAGCTAAGGCTGGTAAAAAGCAGTCCACAAAAGATGCAAGCGGGAGAAGTATACACTCTGCTGGAGCCTCACTTCGTCGATATAATGAACTTGCTTTGAAAAAGGTTCTTCTCTGAACATGCTATCATGATCTGTTAATGTTTTCTCGTGACATGGTTTTCAGTTTATGATTTTTCTGAAAACCTTTATCACGGCTCAGATAGGTCTTTTCATCTTAAGTGAGGAAAGAATAGCTTAGGGACATTAAAAGAATAGATAGCCCCTTATAATATCTGCGGCTTTTGAAAAGATATTATAGTTTGGTGTATAGTTTTGAAAACATGATTTTGGCCGTCTTCATGTTGGGAAGGAAAAGACAAAAACTTGTTGGTCATATTGGCTTGATGTGCAACTCTAATAATCTTTTTGAACTTTGTTAGGATATTCAAGACCTACTTGCTAGCTGGAAGGCTTATTTTGATGGTGCTTCTTGTGTTTTTGTCCACGCTCCCTCAAGTAGTAGGCAATTGCTTTTCAATGGAGGCAAACCATATTTTAGCAGCCAAAACTGCACTGTACGAAACGTTCCATTTACTATCAGGCGGCCAACATTCAAGGAATCACAGCGTATATATGGTCAGTTGACTCAGGTTTCATATGTAACTGAGGAGATCTATGTAAATCCACCAGAAGAAGCCAAAGCTAATATCGTGGTGCACACCCACACTGGTGAAATCTCTAGACATGAAGAGCCTGGTGAAGCTTCTTCTACCAGCATAATCTTAGAGGAACCAATAGAAGAGGATCTCGTGGATGAAGTTATTGGTACGTCAACTCCATTACATGAAGCTGCTAAATCCGGTGATTGTGAGAGAGTTCTGGAGTTACTGGAGGAGGGTATGGATCCTTGTGCTAAGGATGAAAGAGGCAGAACACCATACATGCTTGCAACTGAGAAGGAAGTGAGAAACACTTTCAGACGATTTATGGCGTCAAACCTTGAAAAATGGAATTGGCATGATGCTAAAGTACCCAGCCCGCTCACCAAAGAGATGGAGGAATCTCAAGCTGCCAAGCAGGTACTATGCATTGATTTGTTATTTGCCGACTTCTGAAGTTTTGTAAGAATTCCGCATCAGGGAAACATAGGACTAGAGCAGAATTCCTTTCCTTATGCACCGGTTATTTAGGTTAGACATTATGGATACATGTTGTGGTGGTGTGTTAGGGTCTGATATCTGCCAAATACATTGATTCATATGGTGTTTTATAAAAGTTATGCATTCATCCTCCCATGATTTTGTGTTCAGAGACATCTGGATAAATATGGGATTCTGAATCCACCATCTGACTAACTTGATATGTGACGGTGATGATTCATGATTGTTCAGGTAGAGAAAGACGCCAAGCAGAAAGCAAGAACAAAAGAATTGAAGAAACTACGTAAAGCCCGAGAAAAGAAGGCTCAAGTAACGTTTTAATTCAAAACAATGAATCAGATTACTCGATACAAGTTAACTTGTTACCTAACCCTCTTCCTGTTTGTAGGAGGAAGCTGCGCAGGCTGAGAAGGAGAAACCGATTTCTAAAGTGGTGAGCTTCACAAACCAAAAATGTAAAAAATATCATTTGAGTATGATTTCTAAGGAGAAGTGACACAACATTTGTTGTCTTTGCTTGTAAATAGGAGCAAGTGAGGAGAGCAATGGCGGCCGAGAGGGAAAAGAGAGCAGCGGCTGCGGAAAGACGAATGGCATCACTTAACATTCAGAGCAGCTCAACGACTACATCATCCTCAGCATCATAGTAGGAGCAAAGACAAAAATAATCTATATGCTAGATAATGTAATTGTTTGAACGCTAGACAAAAATAACTTCATCAACCAAAACATGCCTCTTCCTTGCAACTTTGGTACTATATCTATTTTGATATTTGGCTCCACAAAAGTTAAAGTAACTAAGACTGATATGACAGCTACCAGCAAATAGTAGTACCAGAAACTGTTGCTTTGACCAAGAGCTTCGGCAATGCCTTGAAATTCAATCAGAGAAAAACAGTTAGCAACTTAGCATCTCCTTACCACTACTAATAGTATAGGATCCATCAACTCCACTGTATAGAATACAAATCCAGCACTAGTTACTGCGAATTTACTATAAAAAAAAGGTGGGTTTGAGTTCTAAAGCCAATAAAGATATGGAGCATTTGACTGTAGAACATTTGGATTCCAACATAAGCAAACTCAATATTCTCCACAAGAAGTCATAATGACAATCACCTTGGTTCAATGTAACTTCAACCAATTGGTTTTGCCATCTTTTGATTGTAGAAGCAAAAAATCCGTCTTTCTCCAATAACGGTGCTTCGAGGAGTATGTTTTTCTTACCAGTCGTAGAATGCCAAAAGCCGTTTTTTCAGTCCGAGATGCCCTCTCACCAATTCTTTAAAGAAAGAATCAACATATATACATTCGAGTTTGTCTAGATGAAGCGAGTAGATGTTTTGCCTATGAATCTTGTTTTCCGACAGTGTTCTTCCTCAGCGAGCGGCTTCAAGTAACCCAAGACAAGCTCCACATCTTTAGGTTGAAATCGGAACCCAACAGCTTTGCGGATTGTACAAACCATGAACGAGATTAATTACAATGATGAGATTAGCAAATAGGAAACTATTGTCATGAACATGAAGATAAATGTATTTATTGTTGTGTGGAAAAATTCATTTGCGATTTCGTTCAGCTACTACGGTTTTCGAATGAAAAAAGAAACATTAACTCGTCAAATGAATTTTTCTTGGGAGTGTGTTGTAGTTCTCCACCCATTATGGACAAGTGATGGCAATACGTTGCCTTTACTTCTAAAACTAATGAGGTAAAGTAATTATAAATTTCAGTTATGTTTTTTAATTTATTTATCAATGCTAATTTGTTTTTTTATTTTTGATGTAAATATGTTGTCAAAAGAGTTGCATACTTTCACTCGAAATCAATAGTCCACTAGGACTTGCGTCCTAACAACACTATGATAGTGTTTGACATACATTTAGTACAACTATTGGTCACATTGCTTATATTAAAATACCAATGATAAAAGTAATTTGTTGAGTCAGGATAATATAGTTTGGGATTAAGGACTGACGAGCACGGTAACAAATAAAAAATGATGATGAAACTAGTCAAGTTGATTTATTCAACTTAAGATGTATAATGTAATACTTACAGCTCTTACTTCATTGTTGCAACCATTTCTACTTACAATTTTTTTTCTAAACGTTTATTACATCATCATTAGATATATTCGATCTTATAAAGATATGTATTACAATTTTCTTTATTAGTGTCAAGAAATTGGTTTAATGCAAACAAACCTCTTTAATTTTCAAATCGGTCCTAGAGATATTTGCTTTTAAGTTTATCGAACAAAATTAGAACTAAAATTAAACTTACTCAAATCGAATGAAACCAAACTTGAAAATTGAAATTCGTTTCGAGGTTTTTTTTTGAGAAATTCTTTAAAATACCACACTTTGAAGTTTTTTTCCAAAAATATCACTTTAAAGTTTTTTCCCAAAAATATCACATTTTTTTCAAAGTTCCAAAAATACAAATTTTTTTAAAAGTTGATTTTGAAGGTTTAAAATTTAATTTTTTTGGGTTTGGCTTAACTATTCCAAAATTAGGATATAGTTTTAGGGAGTAAGATTTGAGTATGGTGTTAGTTCTGAATGTTAAAATAAATGTTTAAAAGTGGTATTTTTGAAACTTTAGAAGAAATGTGGTATTTTTAAAAAAAAACTTCAAAAAAATGGTATTTTTGGAAATTGCTTTTTTTTTTTAACAAAATAAAATTATGACTAATTGGGTTTCATGAAGTACATGAAATTAGTCCGGGATCTTCAAGCCAAGGGCATGTATGTGCCGTTTCAGTAGCAAAACAGATTTACTTTTTGTGTTTTGAGTTGATTCTTCAATGTATAATAAAACACTGCAAAATCTTTTTTTCTCTATTGCGATAGTCACAAACAAGAAAAACAGATTTACTTTTTGTGCTTTTCGTTTCATGTCATTCATTGAATTGATTCTTCAATGTATAATAACACTGCAAAATCCTTTTCTATATTGCGATAGTTTCAAACAAGGAAACACCTCTTTTATAGCTTGATAGACTAATAAGATATCCTCAATGGTCAGAGGAGAGGGCTAAGTGAAGGGCATGTTCTGCTTCCTTCAACAACAGTTTCGTGAGTTGCTTCTGCCCTCTCCGGTACACTACGCTTGACCACTTGTTTCTGCTCATCCTTGTCCCATCCTCCAACTCCCTATATCATTTATTTCAAAACATACTCACTCCACAAATCTAACCATGTCTCGAGAGTGTCTACTTGATGCAAATATACATTATATATTGTTTAGATTACCCTACTTCTCTCATATTCCACTCTTAATCTGTCTATATATGATTATCGACATTGTACCTCGGCTGTTCATGGCTCTCTAAAACACATGCCTCCTCAAGGAGACAAGCATCTTGTTCTTCACTGCCCGATTTCTCTTCTAGCTTCATCATCCTGCCAGTTAAAAAAAAAAATGCATAGCTTTAAACATCACTTGATGGTGATGCAACTCAAAAACACGCACAAGTGTCTTAAGAACACTATCAAACAAAGGTTCTACTCTGATTCCACAAACATTTTTTTTTAGTTAGCTCTTAATATCATGTCACAGGTAACGAATTCAATTGCTTACTTTGCATTAAGGAGGTCCACAAGTAACTGCAAAGCTCCAGAATCCCCGCATGCTTCCCATACTGCCATCCTAACCTCAGTTTCAGAAGGCTGCTCGTCTGGTCTTGACTCTACAAGCTTTCAGGGAAAAGAAATACTCTTGTCTCAATGGAAGCAAATATCGAGTGATCAAATGGAAGACAAACAGTGGATATTATCAGATTCCGCCTTCGTTTCCCAACTCAATACTTTCAGCAATGGAATATCTTGTAGGATTTGGGTTTAGTTGAACAGATGACAAGGGTGAGTAAATTATACCTCTTCAATCATAGCTGAGACCTTATAAATCTCATCTTCTTGCATGGCTATGGTCCTCAAGCCAGTCATAAAATCTTCTGGGAAAACTAGTTTGTTCATATATGAGGGCATCTTACGCTGCCCAGACCAACTGAAATTACAGGATCTGACTGTTTCTTTCTCATCACTTTCTCTGACTTTTGATGTGGTTTGAGGGAAAAACCCATGATCCAGGAGCGATTTTGGCAGTAGACACCGGAGTTGAGCATTCTGCAATGAGGATTTTTAGAGTTCAATAGTTACATATTAAATCAAAATAAAATGTATTAGAGGGTAGGATACATTGTCATCTCTGGTCTATATGGAGGGGTAATAAAATCAAAATTTTGGGTAAGATAGTGCAAACTAACCTGCGCTTCAAGAAGCTGTCCCTTGGAATCAGAAAAAGGGATACTCGGGATCGCCTCAACAGGATAATGTACCTGAATAAAACCAATGTTACAGATGTGAAAAAATAATTGACGAGCATCTTCTTGATCTTGAAAGTTCATCAAAATCCTCAAGACTCATAATACATAACTAGTTGAAAAAAGTAAGGAACTAAAGCAAACATTACCATGAGATAATCATCTGGATTGTTCTCTATCACAAATCCGTACAGGTAAAGAAGCTCCTGCATAAAGCAAGAAGGCACATCACTCGAACAAAGGACTAAATGTGATGCAAAAAACCTATGTCCTTATTACAAGACATTCAAGCAGACAAAAAGAAATATTTGACTGGAAAACAAACAGGATCATGGAATTTGATATTCCAATGAAGTTGCCAGGAACTGTAAAATGTCTTACCTCATTTCCTTTGTTACCATAACTGATCGAAATCTCCTTCTTTGAGATAGGATTTTGTGCAACTGTTCAATTATCAGAATTATGGCACTTAGTTTTCCACATCAAGAATGTTAGATATTTGTCAAAAGTGAGAGGAACACACACAACAATATAATCAACCTGAGAGAAGGTACATGGAGAAAGGAACTCTAGATATTGATCCGGTCCCATCAACTTCCCAAGTCGCAACAGGCTTCAAATCTATACTGCCATAACCATAGTACATCATATCACATCGGATATACTCATTAACCCTAGTAACATTATGGGACAGAGTGAAGCTGAAAATCGAGTCTGTTTTTATTTGAAAACAAAATTGGCATACCATGGTTGCAAAAGTCAATGCCGGGAACAAGCCCCTCAACCCACACAGTATCTCCAGGCCCTACAGATGTGGCGCCAGAGACTGGAGCCTGATTATCTACCCATCAGAAAATGAAGAAACTCATGAAGTTTTGTTACTGGCCAGAGAGATTAGAAAATGCATTTCACATAGAACTCAGCAAACCGACATTAAACGACTTACCTTTTCCCCCATTCGAATGATCTGGATTCGTTTCAGGTGTATGAGTTGTTGAAGGACCTCCCCCAACATCTTCCTGGCTTTGTGGAAACACAAAAGAATGTGGAAGAGGAATGTTCAAGGCACGACTCCAGAATACAGAATTTGCCCTGGCGTAATGGAAAAGGTCTCAAGATGACACAAGCAGCCCTTTACAAGACACAAAACTCTAGTTCTACTAATACCAAATAACATACCAGAGGAAGTGTTCAAAGGAGACCTCGCTGCATGAAAAAACGAAACAAAATACAGTTGGCTCTCCATCAACGAACAACAATTTAATCTAAAGTCTCGGTTTGTTTACCTTTCGGAATCGCCATCCAAAATAAGAAGCTTTTTCACCAGACCCTCCACTTTCTCATGGTAAAGTGAAAGTAACTTCTTCTTCTGAAAAAGGCAGAGAATGAATTCACTATGGTCATCATCCAAATTCACAACAACATATTGAAAGAAATGTACCTGTAACTCGGTAGCGTGATACAAGTTTGTCCCTTTGAGCTCAAGGATCTCATCATCGGAAAACCAAAGAGGATTGCCAAAACGAGTAGGAAGCATATCAAGATACCTACCGTACCACGTGATTTCTAGACATATGAATCCACTTCAACTTAAAGGCTTAGACTATGAATGAATGATACAAACTTACGGCTTCCAAGAAGAGTTTTTACGAAGACGCTCCAAAGTGAGGAACAAAATCATGAGAAAACGGTCATCTACTTGTCCTTGTTCGAACATTTTCTGACACTCTGGACCCAAAAGAGGATCTTGAAGAACTCTCATTGGAGTAATTGCCAAATCAAGCGGAACAACAAGCAAAACATCTGATGTTTGAGTGGAGAATATGCCAAATCCTTTACGAGAATCGGAATATTTGATGTTGCAGCCTCGTAATTCAGCTCCGTTCACCTGAAGCCAATCTAAGAAGAGTTCTAGTTTCGCTTCTTCTTCTGAAATCGCCATTTTCGTAATATGAATCCTCCGGCGATGGGTTTATGGGAGCAGAGGATTTGCAATCGTACAGTCAAACCCAGAACTGAGCTTAAGGACTAACTCGAAACGATGTCGTTGAGCTTCGACCAACGAATGCCTTCGTCTCACTGGGCTTTCTCTATTCATACTGGGCCTATTAAATTTTAGTTTAGATACTTGATTGATCCTAAGTTTTTTTAATGTGTTCAAACAAAACTTTTGAAAAAAAATGCACATTTTCATGTGTTTCATTTTCTATTCATACTTGCACTCAGAAATCAATAGTCCACTAGGACTTACGTCCAAACAACATTTTGATAATGTTTGATAGACATTCACTCATTGCAAAGATTAGTGATTTCCGCATTGTTTATGTTAATACAATTGATATCGTTAAGTTACGATAAAACATTTAAGAATAAGAGCTGGCGAGCACATCAAAATATCAAAAATGATGATGAAACTAGTAAAGTTGATTTATTTAAATTAGGATGTATAATGTATTACACTTTGAGTCATGTAAACATCCATATCACTTCGATAATATTTAAAACTGTTTGTACTAATTTGTCTCTTCACTAATGTTGCAACCATTTTTACGTTTTACTTATAATTCTCTTTACTAATGTCAAGAATTGTGGGTAATGCAAACAAATCTCTTCAATCTTGAGTGTAAGCAAGTCAATTCTACAAATATTTGTGCGCTTAAACTAATTGAACCAGATTAAAACTAAAATTAAACTTAGTCCAAATGAATAAAACCAAACTTGAAAACTGAAATTCGTTTCGAGGTATTTTATTTTAACAAAACAAAAGAATGACTAAATTGGTTCAGGCGGATTTTATTGCAAAATCAAATTGTTTTCAAAATTGATTTTGCGTCTTGATTCTCTCTGTCTCACCATAATCCAGTCTATTCATACTGGGCCCTTATTACATTCAGATGCTTGATCTCTTTATGTGTTGTTGTTCCAAACAAAACTTTTTTAAAAAAATGTTTCTGGTTTCTTTTTTAATGAATTTTATGACTTTTAATTTTATAATGTTGAAAGAGTAGGTAAAGGTGAGAATGAGGTTATTCGAAGAATATACCCTTTTAGTAAGTATAGTTTGCTACGTTCACTTGATTAGTATATGTAGTGTTAAGTGTTTAGATTATTGTAGAAGATTAATGTTTGTTTCTTGCTCCTTCCAATAATATTAGGATGCGATTACTGTCGACTTGTCAAGCACCGCTTCACGTGCTTAGTAGTTCGCACTAGACACCACCTTTTTATTCACATACGTGTCGCTCTACTTTCTATATTGCTTGGAATATCCGCTGGAATTCCCGTCTACTATATATTTTCTGTTGGAAAATTTGGTTTGATCTTCTTTTTCATATACTAAGAACACATCCCTTTTCGACTAAACTGGAAAAATCACGTGGGTACAAAACAAAAGCCACTTACCTATAGAAATAGAATAAGAATTGTACTAATAAAGATATATAACATCGAGGCCCGATTCATCTTTTATCACTCCCACGACTGAATTGCCATCTTGAGATAGATATATATGCTATCATATTCATAATTGAATAGTAAGAAAGTATGTTATTTATGTGTAGTTGAATCCGATAACATTCTGAGTTTATGGATAGATGGTTGGAGTAGAGCCAGGTATACATAACCATTATTCCTTTAGATCCAACATTCGAAAACTTAATCATTGGAATTAGATAGGATAATTACATATAAACAAAATATATACAATCAAATTGTTAGGCTAATTAACGAAATTCGCCCATAATTAGTTAACACGATTTATTTTGGTACGACCACTTATTTAATCTCACGACATATGCATACGTGTCTACCTAGAGTGGAATATAAACGTGGGAGCCGAGTAGTATATATTTACATACACCACACGTGCATAATGCATATATATAGAGGGGTTTCGCCACTACTCTAGTACTCCATCTTTTTTTTGTTTTTCATGCCTCAAGAACATTTGCTTTCTTCTTATAATAAAATATCCTCGACATAGCAAATTAACAACGTACGCGAGGAAAAGCTTATATTGTAACAGGTTAGTCATGTGGACGTACGTATTTATTGACATCTTACATGTATAATGCACGACACATACATAGATAGTGTATGCAAACGAACTTTCTTTTTACGTAATGACATTTCTCACCGAGTTTACATAGGAATAGCTTTTACTTAAGCTCTTAATTAATTAGGTGTGGTTAGAGATGAACATCATCATGTTTTTTGTCTATCCTTGAAACAATTACAACATCGACATATATCAATTAATATACAATATTGTAGTATATTATTAGGTGAAAATTAATGCATATGCATCTGTAAATATTTTCAAAAGTAAAATTTTAAGAATTTAATTATTACTTGTAAATTTAGATAGACATGAATTATTCCACAGAAAAATTATTAAGATGCCAAGTTAGTAGCCTAGTATTAAGATCAAGAGTATTATTTTAAATGCATGATAAAATGATATTATCGATATACATATTGGGCCCTATATTTGATGGGTTATGATTTGGGCTTTACGCAATTAACTATTGCTCAAATTTCGCGCCTCTCTCTATCTGTCTCCAGCGATTCCAATTTCATCAACTTCCAAAAATAACTACTACTCTCCATGATCCTCCGAGAATCAGAATTTATTTGGATTACATATTCACAAGTAGAAAAAGAACAAATTGGATTATTTTCCCGCTCTCTACCTTTCGTGTATGATTGCTCACAAACTGTTCGACAGAATGTAATCTGCCAATTTTCTATCCATTGTGATAATATCTCTGACCAAAGACACTTCTCTTACACATAAACCCGAAATACTATTGATGGGTATGGTGGAATGCTTAGGATTTAAGCTGTATAACAGTATAAGTGACATTTGTAGCATAGTAACCAAATTCATGCTTCTATGCTCTGATTTATATTGCTGTGTATCTATAACGAATATCAATCCCATTCTTCTTTTGTAGTCAGATCTGAAATAATATGGTTGCATTTGAGGTTGAAAGAAAATCAGATTCAAGAATGGAAAGGGTAAATTCAAAAAATTTGTTTTATTATTTCCTGTTTTTGTTGTTGTTGTCGTGGAATAGTTACTCCATATCTGTGTCTGAAACACGGCTCTGTTTCAGATATTATATAGACTATAAGTTTTTGAAGAAGCAAGTGAACCAATATAAGCAGCAAATTGATGTTGGTACACAAGATCATAGTTCTGTTCTCAAGGCTTTCTCTAGAATTCTCGATTATCAGGTAACATAATAGACGAGAGATTTCTCGTTAAGAACACTTGTAATGTTTTGAGAACTAATGTTTCTAGGCTCTATTTATGTTCTGTCTTTGATGTGGCAATTACTTGAATATATACCGTATAAAAACTACTATTGCTTAATGTTTTGGATTGACTTATGTGTGAATGTTTGTTTTCATTAGATTGAAAAGGTTGTCTTGTTTCTTCTGGAACAACAAGGACTGCTAGGACACAGATTATCATCTCTTGCAGAAGAGCGCAATGCAGTTTTTCATCGGAAAAAAAGAAACAACATATATGAGCTTGAGCAAGGATATAGACTAGTTGGACATGATCTTTTGAGGCTACTTTGTTACCTTGAGATGAACGCCATCGGTATTCGTAAGATCCTGAAAAAAATTGATAAGAACTTTGGCTACAAATTCACAGACTACTATGTCAAAACTCGTTCAAATCATCCTTATTCTCAGCTACAACAAGTCTTCAAGCAAGTGGTAACTTGTCTTTACCTTTTTTGTCTTTTGGCGTTGTTTTTGTTTCTTATGACTCTCTGACTCATTCTTGGATATGTAGGGTGTTGGAGCTATTGCTGGGTCTGTTTCTCGCAATCTTTCAGAACTACAGGACCACCAAGGGACTTATATTTCAATATATGACCAATCTGTTTTATCTAACCAGGTATCCTTCAATAAAAAACATTCTCCTCCTCATCAATTTGCATTCTTTTTTTGTCTTTATGCAGGTAACAACAAGTTATTTGTTCTCAATAGTACATGTATTGCAGGATTCTATGGTTGATTCTATTAATGCAGCTGTTAAAAAGCTATCAAACTCGACAAGCTTTCTTGATTTTTTGGGGAAACATGCGTTTATCATATCAGAAGACTCTGTTGCTGAGGAAAACTTTCATTTTATGTCCCTTCTACTGAACTTGGTCAACGCATTTCTGTATATGGTCAACACCTACATCGTTGTCCCTACGGCAGATAGTTATTCGCTTAGCCTTGGAGCCGCGGCAACTGTTTGTGGTGTTGTGATTGGTTCCATGGCAGTTGCTCAACTGTTTTCTTCACTTTATTTCAGTGCATGGTCAAACAAGTCTTATCTGAGGCCGCTTGTGTTTAGCAGCATTGTTCTTCTCATTGGAAACACATTTTACGCCTTGGCATATGATATGAACTCTATTGTAGTTCTTCTGGTCGGCCGCCTCTTCTGCGGGTAAGTTTCAAGCAAAGCCTAAGAAAGAAAATAAAGTACTTTACATGGTCTTGGTGATTGATTTGCATAGTGTGATCTGTTTTACCTCAGTTTAGGCTCTGCAAGAGTCATAAATAGGCGTTATATAAGTGATTGTGTGCCGCTTAAGCTTAGAATGAAGGCTTCTGCTGGATTTGTCAGTGCAAGTGCGCTAGGAATGGCATGTGGTCCAGCTCTTGCTTGCTTATTTCAAACTAACTTCAAGATTTGCAATCTCACATTCAACGAGAATACATTACCTGGTTGGTTCATGGCTTTGGCATGGCTAGTGTTCTTGCTCTGGTTATGGTTATGCTTTAAGGAACCTGTGAAAGAATCTAAAGAGGATGTTGGACCACAAGAAGGTAATCTTCCATATGTTGATTCCATTGTCAACTGTAAACTAAGTGTTTGCCCGGTGTTTCTTATGCAGGACCTTCAAATTTATGTACTTCGCAGGAAAGTCTTGTGGCGCCTTTGCTCTTGAAATGTGAAGCTAAACAAAAGACGATTTATGAAGATGAGAATTGTGAAGAAGACGATTATGAGGAAGACCAAAAGCCAGTAACTTCAATTATCTCAGCATACCAGTTGCTTTCACCGTCAGTAAAGGTGTATAATAAGTTCAGCCCCAAGTTTAGTTTTCTAATTAACTACTAGCTAGTGATGTTGAAGTTGAACAACAATGGTGGATCTTCGGGTTCAACTATTCGTCTACTTCATGCTCAAATATTCGATGGAGATCTTGCTAGCTGAAAGTAGCGTCATCACAACTTATTACTTTGCCTGGAAAACCAGTGCAGTTGCAATCTTTCTTGCATGTCTCGGCCTTACGGTGCTTCCAGTTAACGTTCTAGTGGGACACTACTTGAGCAACATGTTTGAAGAAAGGTAAAATCACTCTACAATCTATAAAACTGTCTGCATATCATAAGGTTTCAAGTAGTAAAAGAGACTTATTTATCGTTGAATTTGGGATCTTTTTTAGACAGGTTCTTCTAGCATCAGAGATGATGTTGTGTATTGGCATTCTCTTCAGCTTCCACATCATTGTACCGTACTCTGTTCCCCAGTATGTTGCCTCTGCTTTCATCACTTTTGTATCTGCAGAAGTGCTTGAAGGCGTGAATTTATCGCTGTTATCTACGGTAATGTCATCGAGGTTGTCTCGAGGAACATTCAATGGAGGTTTACTATCAACAGAGGCTGGTACGCTTGCTCGAGTCATAGCCGATGGAACCATAACAGTTTCAGGATACTTACCAGAGAAATGGCTCTTGAATGTCACTCTACTTCCTTCATTTCTAATATGCCTCTCTTCCATTGTTGCAACCATTTTTACTTACAACTCTCTTTACTAAAGTCTAGTCTAGTTTCAAGAAATTTGTGTCTAATGCAAACAAATAGATAAGTAGATCGGTTCTACAAATATTTGACATATACCGTATCACTTTATTACATAAGGAAACCAAGTAATGATACTCTTGTCTCTCTTAATCATAAACCTTGAATATGTGTAATTTTCACCTTAATCTTGAAAATAAACCTCTCTTTTTACTTTCCTTCTTACCTACTAATGACACTTCATCTAGTCTCTTACCCTCTTCTATGGTAAATTTTATCATTTGTAGCATGGATGTGACCAAGAATCCAAGTGGTAGATGTTCTTGCCTTACTTAGGCTTGTGTTTAGTGTTGCTTTGGAATACTAAGTAAGCGGTTATTTCCCATGAATATGAGGACACACTCAATGATGAGAAACTTCTAAGTTCGTTGAAGATAGTGAGTTAGTTGAAAAAAAAATTGTTTGAAAACTTTTTACTTGAGGTTTGTATAAATATTAATTAATGTGTCTCTACAAGAAAAAAGAACTGGACATGTGACTATGGGTTTTTCGAAACATGCATTTTGTCTATAAAACGTGTAGAAAATTTGTACAAACCATGAACGAAATTGCAATGATGAGGTTAGCGGATAGGAAACTATTGTCATGAACAGAAAGATAAATGTGTTTATTGTTGTGTGGAAAATTTCATTTGCGAGAAAAAAGAAACATTAACTCGTCAAATGAATTTTTTTTTAGAACTTTAAATTTCAGTTATGTTTTTCAATTTATTTATCAATGCTGATTTGTTTTTTATTTTTGGTGTTGACATACTTGCACTCGAGATCAATAGTCCACCAAGATTGAGTATAAAACAACATTATGATAGTGTTTTGATGGACATACACTTAGTGCAACGATTGTTCATATTGCTTATGTTAATACTTATGATAAAAGTAATTTAAAAAAATATATATATATATTAGTCTGACGAAAACTCTGAATCTTTCCTTCCCTCCTTCCCCCTCGAGACGCACAACAATCCCATCTCAGCTTTCTTCTAGTTCTTTCTTCTTTCCTGTTCAAAGAACAGTCTGTTCATCTTTCTTTTTGTTCTTCCCAAGCTTTTCTTATTCTCAAACGTTTATCACCTAAATTTCTCTCGATGGATTCTTCATCGGCTCTTTTTTTGTTGTCTTTATCTTTGTTGTTGGTTTCTATCTTGCTTTGCGAAAGTCACTGCGTTCTCGGAAGCTTTCAAACCGTTCTTCACCATCTCCTCTACCATCTCCACTCTATAAACAATCCTCATCTCCAAGTTTCCGAGTTTCTTTAGAATCTCTTGAATAGTGTTTTGATGGACATACACTTAGTGCAACGATTGTTCATATTGCTTATGTTAATACTAATGATAAAAGTAATTTGTTGAATCGCGATAATATAGTGTGGGATTAAGGGTTGACCAGCACGGGAACAAATAAAAAATGATGATGAAAATAGTCTAGTTAATTTATTTAACTTTGGATGGATAATGTATTACTTACAACTCTTCTTTCATTATTGCAACCACCTCTACTTACATCTTTTTTTTAAAAAAAATTAGTAGTGTCAAGAAATTTGTTTAATGCAGACAGATCTTTTTAATTTTCAGATCGGTTCTAGAGATATTTGCTTTTAAGTGAATCGAACTAGATTACAACTAAAATTAAACTTACTCAAATCGAATGAAACCAAACTTGAAAACTGCAATTCGTATTTTTTGTTTAACAAAATAAAAATTATGACTAATTGGGTTTCGGGCTGATTTTATTTGCAAAATTGAATGGTTTCCAAAATTGTTTAACTAGTCAAAGATATCGAACATGGTTCTATATAAACCGAATAAACTGAACTGTCTAAACCATTTCGATACCAAATTTAAACCAAAAATCAAATCAGATCGATTTTGGTTTGGTATTAACCAAACAATCTAATAAATTGAACCAAACGCGAAGAACAAATCGGCGTCGTTAAGCTCTTGTGACACGCAAATCACAAGGTTCCCAAAAGTTTTGAGATTTGGCTGCGAGAGAGAGAAGAAGACAAGGACCAAGGAGGAAGCAAGCAGTAACAATGGCGGCGGATATGCCGGAGGCAACAGTACAGAACATTCTAGACCAAGAGTCTCTCAAATGGGTTTTCGTCGGAGGTAAAGGAGGTGTTGGGAAGACGACATGCAGTTCTATTCTCTCAATTTGTCTCGCTAGTGTTCGATCCTCCGTTCTCATCATCTCCACCGACCCGGCTCACAATCTCAGTGATGCGTTTCAGCAACGCTTCACTAAATCTCCCACTTTGGTTCAAGGATTCTCCAATCTCTTTGCCATGGTACTCTTTCTCCGATTTCGTTTCTTGATCGCCCTGAGTTTTTAGAGGTTTTGATCTTATCGTGGAATTGGGTCAAATCTCAGTCTCAATCTTAGCTAATTTCGCTTGATTGTTAGATCAATCTCGATGTGGGAATCAGTAATCTTGATTTAGTAATCTGGATGTAGAAACTTGGAGGCCAATTTGTATTATGAGTTTATGGCTAATCTTCTAAGCTTGAAGCTCTTAGATGTGAATGTGTGTATGTATATACACATACTACAAGTAAATGCTTCTTGGAGTACTCTTGATAGTGAATCTTGTTTGCTATTCTCAGGAGGTGGATCCTACTGTTGAAACTGATGACCTGGCTGGTCCAGAAGGGATGGATAGTTTATTCTCCGATTTAGCAAATGCCATTCCTGGAATCGATGAGGCCATGAGCTTTGCTGAAATGTTGAAGTAAGTAGTTACACTCTGAGCCATTGCTTCTTTTAAATATTGTCTAGCATTAACAATGTGATATCACAGTCATGGTTTTTACATGCTTTAATGTTTTCTTAGGTTGGTGCAAACAATGGACTATGCAACTATTGTTTTTGATACAGCTCCAACTGGACATACTCTCCGTCTGTTACAGTTCCCTGCCACACTAGAGAAGGGACTTTCAAAGTTGATGTCTTTGAAGAGTAGATTTGGTGGTTTGATGAATCAGGCATGTCTTAAGCTTGTGAAACTCAGTTTACTTGGCTATTGATAATTGCTCTTTGGTGGTTTCTTTTGGCTGATTTTTCTCGGAACTGGTTGGTGTTGTAGATGAGCCGCATGTTTGGCATGGAGGATGAGTTTGGGGAGGATGCTCTCTTGGGAAGACTTGAGGGGTTGAAAGATGTGATTGAACAAGTAAATCGGCAATTCAAAGACCCGGTAACATTTTCTCAGTTGTTTAAGTTCTATGCTATTTTCAGTATTTATTGACTGTTTTCTCAACTCTGTTCATGATTTTAGTTTTATATTACTGTACCTATTCCTGTATCACTTTTTTTGCTTTTGGGGTTACTTTACATATGCATGTCATTACTCTGTATAGGATTTGGTAGCATTCATCTGCATTGGTTTAAGTGTTACACATTTCTAACAAACTCTGCATTTTAGGATAAGGAATTGAAACGTTTGGCTCCATTTTGCAGGATTTGACAACGTTTGTTTGTGTCTGCATCCCCGAGTTTTTGTCTCTCTACGAAACAGAGAGACTCGTTCAGGAACTCGCCAAGTTTGAGATTGACACACATAACATTATCATCAACCAAGTACTATACGACGACGAAGGTGCCTACTTTTTGTTGATCATTCCCTCTTGTCTATTGTCTTCGTAGCAACTTTTGTTTATATACAAATTTTAATGGTTACTCTCATTTGCTTTTTCTCTAGATGTGGAATCCAAGTTGCTTAGAGCAAGGATGCGGATGCAACAGAAGTATCTTGATCAGTTTTATATGCTATACGATGACTTCAATATCACAAAACTTCCTCTGCTTCCAGAAGAGGTAAGAATGCATGGCATTCATTAGAGACAAGAAGGAACATAACTGAATCATACTCTGAAATTATAAATTACATCCTGAGATTTGCACTTGTTGTGGATGATTGAATGATAGGTCACAGGGGTTGAAGCCTTGAAGGCGTTCTCACATAAGTTCTTGACGCCGTACATTCCACCCACGAGCAGAAGCAATGTAGAGGATATGGAGCGGAAAGTACACACATTGCGTTTGCAGTTGAAAACAGCTGAAGAAGAACTCGAACGGATGAAGAGTGGCTAAAGATGTGTGGCTATGTTCTTCCCTTTGATCCTAAGTTTCTTTCCCAGCCACCTTCACTTGATTTCTACATGGCGTCTTCTGTATCTGGATTTTTATTGAGTTTCTTCTTTGTTTTCGTTTTGAGCTATTTATAGGTGGAAATTATACTCAACTCTATTTCTCTCTAGTTCGTCTTCTGGCAAAAACTCTTTATAGGACAAGGATCAACAGAATAATCTTTTATCTTCTTTGATTGTTATACAGTGGATTTTATTTCAGTTGTAATAATGAAGACTACGAATTGTAAATCATACATTTAGAGACTCACTAGCCTCTACCAACAAATTGTTTTATTTCAATTCAAAAGATTGATGAGCTCAACATGGTAGAAGAAATTATGGATTAAGAGTAAAAAACAACAACCTGAGTCATTATAAGAACCACTTTGTACACCACAACAAATCATGTTTTATCAATTTATATACCCTTAGTATTATGTGCAAAGTTTATCATTCTAACAAAAGGGTATTATGTGCAAAGTTTATCATTCTAACAAATCTCTCTCCATCCAATTTAAACTCTCTAAGATATAATAAAATCCACTAAATCGTAGAAAGTATCACTGCTTCATAATATACGTATCAAATTGTTAAATTCTCTTGTATAGCTATGAACGATCCAACAATGTTACCTCCAACGTCGGGGAACGCTTCATTCCCGCGAAGTGGCCGGACTTTACCTTTCCGATCAACTTCCACTGGATACTTTAGCAGATGTCCTCTCATGTCTGAGACTTCTTCAGCTGCAAACTGTTTCCAATTATCCTCCCCCATTGTTCTCACTTTCTTTACACATTCTATACTCTCCGGTTGCGTGAAACAGTCATCTAATGTCGCCATGTGCTCTGCCCAAAGCGACATTCTGTATCCATAGATCTGCACAAGAACAAAAAAAAAGCCAATTATCCAATCGCTGTAACTGGAAAATGAACTCGTAGTTGGATTATCTTTATGTGGTTGTCGGGATATACCTGACCCCGAGGACCAGAATATTTCCTTGCCCATGTATGTTGAGGCTGGTAAGCTCCCATTGCAATCTCTGTATCTCTTGTGCCTT
This sequence comes from Arabis alpina, assembly GCA_900128785.1. Classification (NCBI taxonomy): domain Eukaryota; kingdom Viridiplantae; phylum Streptophyta; class Magnoliopsida; order Brassicales; family Brassicaceae; genus Arabis; species Arabis alpina. Next base: position 154,110 of record LT669788.1, read on the forward strand.
CCATTGATCGTTGGTTTATGTTTGCAGAACCAATTAATACGTATTCATCATCGACCACCATCCCTTTCGAGTGAACATAGATCATAAATCTTCTGCTTTTCCGACTCAATGACTGCAACAACATCGGGAATCATCGTTTTAACAACAGGACCAAGTTAAGCAGAAGGCCGTCTCGGGTTTAGTTACCTGAGGAGTGTTAGCGTTACTTGGACTTCCTGTTCCCGAGTTATCGATTCCATCCACCATTTCTCTGTTGCCAAGACAGAAAAAATTGAGATAATCTTGTGGCGAGAATGCTCCTTCAAGCCCGGTCTCCACTAACGCCTTGTAGACAGTCTCATACATCATCTGCATTGTCTTATGCTGCAACGATGATAACACGGATATTCAGTTACATAATCTCCAAATACTCGGACAGAACTCATGTAAGAAGCATGAGTCTTAAATGCATATATCTCACTTCTAAATCGTTCAAATCTTATTGATGATATATGGATCCATTATACATTAACAACAGGAATATATCCACTAGCTTCCACTTAGTTTTGTGATTTCTGATCTGAGAAATGTAAGAAAGATTTTGGTTTACACAACCACACAACAAGTTTTTACTCAGATTTACCTGCCAATATAGAATCCTCTGGGTAGCAGCGCCGGTTGGAACACCTTCTGGCCACATTGGAATGACAATATATGCAGCAAAGCGTTCATTTGCCCTGATCTTTTCAGCTATCTTCAATGCAATTTCCATAGGAATCAAATTATTCGCACCTACACACCAACATTGCAGAGCAATGTAATGTTGAGAGCCAATGCAACTCAGATATAGAAAACGAAAAACACTCTGAATGACAAATCAAGAAAAATCAGAGTGTGACACAAACACAAAAGTAACCTAACGCTAGTATAAAGTTTTTCGAAAGAAAAATAGATGTTCATTAATTTCATAGATGTCGTAACATGTGACACGGTTTGGGATATATAGACAAAACCGCCTGATGTCTATCCTAGGAAAATTCTGAAGTTTCTTGTATACTTGAAATAAACAAGCAGAGAAATATAACCAAACCTATGTCCTTGTGCGCATTCCAGTTGTAGGAAGAACCAATGAAATACTGATTCTCGATATAAATGAAGTGCTGCGCGGCACGGATGGCCTTAACATACGCTGTGTGAATGCTCATATCAATGAGCACGTTCTTCCCACACACCAAGTTCTATCCAAAAGAATAACCTTTTCATGGATTAGTTTTTTGAAATGTTACGACACCCAAACATTATGATAGCTACAGCTTTCTATGATTTTTGAAGTCACCTTGCATGTAGCCTCTTTTGGATCTTTTGGGAAACCTTTGACAGAGTTTGAATCGATTGAACGGAAAATCTGTATCAAACCAGAAAAACATCAGCTTAGCGTGCATAATATGAACCACAATTATATTTTCCACTGTAATGAAATATCAGTCTAGTCACTAATTATTAAATATCATATGTTCAATTAAGATTGCAGACACACACTAGGAGAAACTGAATGTTGGTTGGTTCCGCCTTCATGATAAAGTTCATCTCTAACTCCCATGCAATGCTAAAGACTGGCGCAAGATCTAAATCATGGTTTCGTAAATTCTCAACTTCTCACCTTCTAGACATTAACAGTATTGATGTTCTTACCTGAACATGCCAAGCCTCAGGATCGTTCTCACTAACAGTAGGGGTATCAGAAACTCCTAATATATCTGGAATCCTATCAATCCTTAACAACGCATCGTCATAGGACGTCTTAAACTTCTTAATCCCACTAGGCTTCGCAGCCTTCAACCATCTCTCCTCGAAGTTGGTCAGCACATCATACGCAGCTGGGCCATCGATCTTACTGTGTAAATCATGCCACGGCTCTCTTGGACATCCCGAAAGGTTTCCCTGATGAAATGATGACATTAATAAGTACACAAAGTTAATGTTATCCCATTCAGAATAAAAATATCGGCTCCCAGATGGTTATCGATGTTAGAGCGCAACAAATCTTGATGTTCCTAACTGACAAAACCCACCAGGAGGAGCTATTCAAGATTGTTAAAAGACAAAAGAAACTTTGGAAGACACTATCTTTTCTAAAGAATAAAAATCAGCAATTTGGTTTTATATGACACAATGAAAGCACGACTATTGAAATTGTTAGACATTAACGCTTAAACAAGTTCAAGATCATATTTCCATTAAAAGAACGAATTTCACTTATAGCTACTGATCAAGGTAATCACTTACTAAGTAATTTCCAAGAAAGCTATGCAAGAATCTAAAATGAAAAGGGATATTAAGAAACTGTACTGTAAAAGTGGGGTTGTGAAAATCATCTTTATGAACTGTCTGTAGTGTCCTGAACAATGGATGTTGAGGAGTGTCATATCGGCCATCACACAAATCAAGCCCACCGACAAAAGCTACAATTTTCCTTCTGTTACCACCAGCATCAGCATCTACTATTACGTTCTTTTGGTGATGTGTATAGATTGTCCCAACTTCCTGATATACTAAAATTTAATTAGAAGTTGGATACCTAGTTTAACCCAAAAAAAGGAAAAAGAATGTGATACTCTACCCTCTGCTTGACCCAGCTATGTCGCTTTCCAGCATTTCGAGGGCAGAGCAGGACTTGAACTGAGGAGTGCTTGAAAAAACGGCGTGTCTCCTCATCATGGGTTGCCATAACGCCATCCTGTATATTTACCAAGTTGAGTCAAAGATAAAACTAAAATGAGACACAAGAGATTTGACAAGCCATACCAAATATATAAGGTACATATGAAATAGAATACGAAATGACAGCCAAGGGTGTGTAACGTACTGTTTTGTAACCTAAGATGCTACGTGAAGTTGGGTCATCCCATATCAAAAGCAGGACTCTCACGCCTTCTTGGGACTTTGATCTTAGGAGCTCACCAAGGGTACATTCTGATGCCGGACCTGCTTTATCCCGAACCAGCTTAACTTTGTGCCACACTGACCAACCCGTGATATAAATTAAACGCCTCGCCTGGCGTATAGCATCAAACATATCATACCAACACTTCCCATGTTCGTAAGACATTCCATTGTCTAGTCTTATACTTGGGAGCATTCCTTCTGGGACATGTGCATCTTGGTACAGTGTCATAGTTCCACCTTTTCTTAGCGGAAAATATGTTCCAGGTACCCCCTGGTAATCAGGACCTGCCCCAACTCCATGATGATAGACACTAAGTTTTTCCATAGGCGTATACTGGATGGATAATGATAAATTTGCCCCTGGTTTACACGGCTTCCCATTACTGTTTAGAATCGGATAGCTTCCTTCAATTTTGGCACCTGAGTATATCTGTTCCACCGGGATTGTAACCAGTCCTATAAGCTGTGAACCCACAACATCACTGTCTTTAACAACAAAATGAACTTCTGCAGCATGATGAGCAACGGGAACATAAAAATGTTGCATCCAAACAGGATTTTCGCTGTTGCTCATGACATATGTTCTTCCAATTACAGCGCCTGCGACTGATACAGAAACGTAAGGATCACTGGTAATCTTCCTGGTAAGCTGCCCTTTTCCAAACATGTCACCCAGTGTCTTATGGAACATATCCATGTTTGGGAGATTCTGTGCATGATAGATCCAGATATCCAAATTCCCATGCAACAATAGGACCTTCAAGGACCCTTTACTAAAGAGCGTCATCTGCATATCCACACTATGTGGAGATTCAGAATAGCCAGGAGCATAAGAACTTGATGAATCTACACGGTCTAACAACGGCAAATGAGAGTTACTTGGAAATGAGCTGTTAGGATAACCATACAAATCCCCTGGACGACTTTGCCAAGAGTTGGAAGGGTAGGAAGATAACTGTGGAACCGAGGGAGCTGGGTGGTTATCAGAAATGTGCAGACCACCTAGCACTTCATCAACAGGAGGATAAGCAGATCCAGCATTGCTTACATTATCATGAGCCGTTCCTGCTACAGAACCGAGACAGTCTTGCCTCTGATATTCAGGATAGCCTTGAGTTTTTGGAGGAGGAGGAGGCTCTTGGGGTTTAGTTTCAGGCGGGGGAGCTTGATACTGTCCTGGCTCTTGATACGGATAGTGAGGACGCAGACCATAGTTCCCAAAGTTACCTTGCGGTTGTTGACCAGGATAAGGGTAAGGAGAAGGTTGGTAGTCGAAAGAATGGCGTTGATAATCGGGAGGACCGGAGAGAGACGATGATTGTGGGTTATGACTATAGTCCAGTGGTCCTGACTGTGTGCCTGAAGGGTGCTGATGAGGAGGTGGCGATGCATAGGGTGGTGGTGATGCATATGGTGGTGGTGGGTAAGGATAATAAGGAGCATTGTATTGAGTGTTTGGAGGTGGTGGGTATGGCTCAGAGCTTGGAGGTGGTCTATAAGGAGCTGGGTACGGGTAAGGGTATGGGTACTGACCATACGGGTATGGATAACGTGATCCATTATTCTCCATTTTCAATCAAACACATAAGCTACTGATTCACGAGCTGCTGATTCCTATCGATAACAATTCAAAACAAAGTAACATCAACCACCTAATCAACAACAAATCATACACTCACAGGATTCAAAATTCCCTTGTTCCGAATCAAAGAACACCGAAATAATCCCGACGACTCTAAATCACCACATAATCAAGGTTTATACGGGGAAAATACAGACATCTAACGCAGGACACGAGAATTTGGGTTTATTATCAAGTATTTCCTCTAATTGATGCTAAAATAACAACACGGGGTTTGCAATTATCCCAGATTCCGATGAAGCTTCCATGAAATTACCTTGCCGGAGCTGAGAAATGGATCCGTCGGAGAAGAAACGCGTTACGTACGAAATCTTTTGTGTTTGTTCTTGGTGTGCGTAACTCCAAAACGACGTTGATACAGAAACGGGCTATTCCAGGTTCCCTATGTTTCTCTTTGCTTTGGAATTTGGAAGATACCTAATATAGCCGGTTGCATCTTTCCCGCTATGCCACGTGTTCTTCTCTCTTTGGTCCAACTCACCTGTACTAATCACACTCTATATAATTCTACTCTATCTTCTTCTGCCTGATTTCTTTCTATTTATAGGTTTGGCTCATAGATTTTTATCTGCATCTTGATCTGATTTTCTAATTGTTTCACCATATCAGTTACAAATGTTTCCAAAAATTGAAACAAAAATAGAAATTTTTTAAATATACTATTGATTTATCTTCAAAATCTTACAATTTACAGTAAGCTTTTGTTCAGACAATAATTATGTTTTCTTTACTTCTTTGCCATTATCAGACAATAACATTCATGATTTATCATTAGAAATTTGAGTCCCACGTCACAGCAATTGGGCTTCTGACTTTATACTCATCACAAATCCAAACCAAAGCTCCAAACGAAGAAGAAGACGAGTTTTTAGAAGCTTCTGCAACAAACGTCACCGTATAACTCAAACTCTCTCGAACCTTTTCAAACTTAAGAACCTTGGGCTCAACCTTCACCTTCACACCTTTCGGTTCCACAACATGAGCCACATACTCACACGTCGGTGACCCAACATTCGTCACAGTCCTCTTATATCTCACCGTTACGTCATTAACGAAATTCACGGCAAAAGACGGATAATTCAAATCACCAGGACTCAAAACAACGTTACTAGGACACGTGTACTTGGTCCCAGAGAACAAGAGTATTCTCTCTGCTGTGTAATTCAAACTACAAAGATAGTTAAGATAATCAACGGTTGATAAATCATATACCAATCCAGGATCTACGGCTCGATTCGGCTCCACGTTTCCCGATCCAAAATCAAACGCCGTAGCCACCGAGTTGGGTCCCGCACCCATATCTGAGATCGGTTGGTTCCGGTTATTGATAATACTCGCCGTAGTCATAAGCGCCGATTTAATCATCGCCGGTGACCAATCACCGTGAACGGATTTTATCAGAGCAGCGATTCCACTAACGTGTGGACAAGCCATTGATGTACCAGAGATAATGTTGAATACGACTCGTCTCGGATCTGAAGCGAGAAGACTCGGACTCGATAACGGTGACCAACCGGCTAAAATGTTTAAACCGGGAGCTGTAATGTCCGGTTTAACAATCTCCGGTCCGGCTAAACTAGGTCCTCTAGATGAAAACGCAGCTACGATCGGAGCGGGTGCACCGTACACTGTTCCTCTGAATCGAATCGAAGCCACGGTGGTGTTTGCCGCACCGGTGGCGACATACTTCAGCAAGTTAAAACCATCGGTAAAACCAATCGAAACCGCCGGTAAAACATGAGGATCAGCTAAAAGCTCTTCTCCTTCGGTTACTCTGCTCACAAGAAGCATCGCTACTCCACCGTTACGTTTCACCTCTTCTCCTTTCGCCGTTCTACCGTTTCCTCCTCTTATACAAATGACGATTTTACCCTCCACGAGTTTTCTAGTGAGCGAGTTAGCAATACAGTACTCGGCGAAGTTGCCTGCTCCGGCTGTTCTGTTATATACTAAAGGTACATTTTTGAATCCTTTACCTTTATACAAAGACGATCCAACTATATTTTTACCGCGAATTCGGACAATCGCCGGGAATGTTCTGTCGGTATAACTCGCGGCGACGGTGGTTAACCAAGGAGCTCCATTGCTTACAGTGGATTCAGTTGGACCTGAGTTACCAGCAGAGCAAGAAACGAAAATGTTCTTTTGCATTGCTTGGAAACCAGAGATAGCGATCGGGTCGACGTAAAACGGACGTGAAGATCCACCTAGCGAGAGAGATATCACGTCGACACGGTCTGAAATGGCTCTGTCTATAGCGGCTAGTACGTCGCTGCTTGCACAACCTAACGCCCAACATGCTTTGTAAGCAGCGATTCTTGAAGTAAACCTCATTCCCGAAGCGAAACCTTTCGCTTGACCGTAGTAATTCGCTTTTGGGACAATGTCTCCAGCAGCTGTTGAGGCTGTATGTGTCCCGTGTCCTTGTGCATCTCGAGCCGACCTACGAAATCAAGAATCACTCTAATTAAAACCATCCTAATACCAAGAATATGGAAATAAAAGTTACATTTTGTTATCTAAATGACCTTATGAGTTATGAGTGCATGTTCTCATTAACAATGTGAGATCAATAGAAGCTGAAACTTTAGTGTTATAATTTGTTCAACCGTCTAACCTGAAATCCGTGGTTTCATTGATTCTTCCAATGATGGCTTCGTAGCCTTTGAAAAACGCACCAGCTCCAATGATTTTCTTGTTACACGTAGAAGCAGAGAAGTTTGGGCCTTCGTCGCACGAACCTTTCCATCTAGACGGGACGGGAGGCATGTGTGTGTCTCGAAAGCTCACGTGCTCGGGCGAGATCCCCGTGTCCACAAGGCCAATGATAACATCCGCGGCTAGGCTCGTCTGGTTCCAAACTCCGAACCCAAACTCGAGACCAAGAAACTTAGGAGAATGTGTCGTGTGTAAAGATAAAAGCTCCTCTGGATAAGCTGATAGAAAGCCTTTCGTGTTCTTGACCGTCTCAAGCTGGTCGTCGGTGAGTGTAGCGGAGAATCCGGACATTGCATTTTCGTAAACATAGTGAATCTCGGGGAGAGAAAAATCATCATCTTGAAGATTCTCTGTTTTGAGTGAATCAAAAAGCGAAGTTACGATGTGTTTGGTATTGGTTTTTGTAGTGTGGATCACATAGGTTTGTTTTGCATTACTTGTTGATGCGAAGAATATGAGAAAGAAGAAGATTAAGGATCTGACGAACATCATGGGACTGTTGTCGTTAAAGGGGAAAAAGAGCATTAAAGAAGTCGATGTATGAAGTATTGTCTATGATTCTCACGGCTCGTCTCTGTTTGTATATAACACATAAAGAGTTGCGTGACGTGTGAATACTGTGAGCTGTGATCAGCTGAGAAAAATGTGACTATAAAGAGCAATATAAGATAAAAAGGTTTGGGTTTATTAGTGAAATATATGTGATATTTGTAACTGTCGCTATAGTGTGGTTCTTGTGCGGGTCCGTTTATTACTTAATGTTGCTTTACGAGTTCTGGGTTCATTCATACTCACCAATAAAAACAAACAAATAAATACTACTACAAGTTTTGATTAATATCAGTTTAGAAGAAAAGGAGCCTGTGCTGTACTAAAATATTTGCCTAACCGAAAGGAGCTTATTGATACGTACTTAGGTGATTCTGCATCTTTCACACGTCATTTTTCTAGTGCATTTGTGATTTATTGTGAGTCATTTTCGCAACTATGCATGGTTTCATTTCATAATTAAAAGGGTGACCAATTTGTTTCGCAACTTCATCTTTCCTTTTCATACAAATGTCACATTTCATGATTGTACAACGTCACCAATACAGATTTTAGTAATTTTCGACAATGAAACAAAACAGTCGATGAAATGAATTTTACTCTAAAAACAACAAGTCGTGTAAGTTATGGTTTTCTATATATCTCGTACTCGTCCAAGTTTTAGCAAATTTGAACTAGTAAAACAAAACAGTCGGTGAAATGACTTTTACTCTTATAAAAACAAGTCGTGAAAGTTTGAATGTCTTTTGAATATTCTATCGCGTTATTCTGATTTAGAATATTCCACAACACAATGTGATTATACGATTGGTCACACTTCCACTAAAACACATTAGCTCTGCCAAACACAATGTCACTAAATAATTCGTATACACGAGTAATGAAACATAAATAGCTGTAAACTGATAATGTCTTATAATTAGTTGTAAATATAGATAACGGCTAATAATCTCTCGTTACGGATTTTAAAAAATTGATTATAGAAATCAGAAAGAAAAAAACAGGTAGTGGTTTAGAAGAAGAAGAAAGATGCAGCTTCCACCGTCGGTAGGTGATATTAAATGAGGGGGACAATGCAATAATAATTGGGGCGTGACTTAATATTACTCATTTCTAAGTTTTTCTTACCTCAATATTTTCATATATATACATGCTTCAAATCATTGCTTGTTCACATTCACACTTTCACACAGAATCTTGGCTTTGAATCCAAGTTGGAACACGTAAGCCGACGATTTACATTATTTTTTTAGTTCATTCACTCATATGAAATAAAGTCAGAGAATATAAATATTCATCGTATCTTCCCATTTAATTCGATACCTTAAAAAAATATTGTTATACACCATACGTCCATACCATATAATTGATTTACATTGTCTTGACTCTTAAAAATATCTATCTTATTATATATTTTGGACAAATATACTTAAAGTGTAAAGATATCAATAATTTGGGATAGTTAAATTTTCTTTATATATTTGTATGCATGCTTTAGGAGGGAAGATACTATACAGTGCATACAAGTAAAACCTTTACACGCTGATCTTCATCAACAAAGCCCGTCTAGCTCAGTTGGTAGAGCGCAAGGCTCTTAACCTTGTGGTCGTGGGTTCGAGCCCCACGGTGGGCGAATTGTTTAATTTTTGTTCTTTATTTTGTTGCTTAACATCTAAATGGGCTACTACTACATATTAAAGGCCCACGTGAGATAAGCCCATAATCGTGGCGGGTGATGATTCCTTATATAGAGAGAGATAGGTAGAAGAAGCCAAATCCACACCATAACGGTAAGAAATTAATTGATTTTCCTTTTGATACGCTCTTCTTCTTCTTCTTCTTCTGGGTTCGTCGATTCGGTGTAGTACAGTGACCAGTGTTGTGTTTCCTCTTGTTTAATTGATGGGTGTGGGAGGAAAGTTCTGGGATTTGCTCAGACCTTATGCTACACAACAAGGGTTTGATTTTCTCAGAGATAAACGTGTCGCTGTCGATCTTTCCTTCTGGATTGTTCAACATGAGACTGCTCTCAAGGGTTTTGCTGTTAAACCTCACCTAAGACTCACTTTCTTCCGTACAATCAATCTCTTCTCAAAGGTCCCATTTTTAATCTCAATTGTTCTTGTATTGCTTCGATTCAATTTCCCAATTTCGTCTCGTTTTTCTCTTTTTGGGAATGTGGGTTTTCTAATTTTGGTTTTGTTTGATTTTACTTCTTGATTTCGCTGTTGAAATGATTGTAATGAGGTTTAGGGTTTGCAGTTTGGAGCGTATCCGGTTTTTGTGGTTGATGGTACACCTTCTCCGTTGAAATCTCAGGCGAGAATCTCTAGGTTTTTCCGATGTTCTGGAATTGATACTTCGAGTTTACCTGTAATCAAAGAAGGTGTTTCGGTTGAGAGAAATAAGCAGTTTTGTGAATGGGTTAGGGAATGTGTGGTAAGTTTGGTTTCCCTTCAAGTCTTGATGCTAGTTTTGTTTCACATTGTTTTGTTTATGAGCTCTTTGCTTCTGTAGGAACTACTTAAATTGCTTGGTATTCCGGTTTTGAAAGCAAAAGGTGAGGCTGAAGCTCTCTGTGCACAGTTAAACTATGAAGGTTATGTGGATGCTTGCATTACTCCTGATAGTGATGCTTTCCTCTTTGGTGCTAAGTGTGTCATTAAAGGCATCAAGCCTAATTCAAGAGTAAGTCTTCTTCATTTGTAACTTCGTATTACTCTCTGACTCAAAATGGCCTTTTGACAATCTAGATTTCTTTGTGTGTAGGAGCCATTTGAGTGCTACCATATGTCAGACATTGAAGCTGGCCTCGGTCTGAAGCGGAAGCACTTGATAGCCATGTCTCTATTGATTGGAAACGACTTTGATTCAGGTGGTGTTCTTGGGATTGGTGTGGAAAAAGCACTTCGCATTGTCCGTGTCTTCTCTGAAGACGAGATACTTGAAAGGTATAATCCATAAGCTTGTCGTCTCTACTTTTCTTTTTGACTGGTCATTTCTTGAACGTTTGAGATACTTCTTGTAGACTACAAGACATTGGAAAAGGGTTGAAATTTGAAGTTAATGGTGGAATCAAATCAGTTGATGATGGTGAAGAATCCTGCCCCGAGATCAAAAGAAGACTTCCTCACTGTTCTTGTTGTGGACACCCGGGTAGCAAGAGAACTCATTTTAAGTCTTCTTGTGAGCATTGTAGTTGTGATAGTGGTTGCATTGAAAAACCTGTAGAGTTTAGATGTGAATGCTCCTTTTGTTTCAAGGATCGAGATTTGAAGGAACAGAAGAAAACCGAGAACTGGTGGATCAAAGTCTGCGATAAGATTGCTCTCTGGCCAGAATTTCCTAACAGGAAGATTATTGAACTGTATCTATCCGATAGTTTCACAGGTATGAAGTGACTTATTAACTTCATGTCCGCATTGCCTGATTCTTGTTCTGAATCCTAATCTTTGTGTACTTATGAAGCAGAAGATGGCTCTTCAATGTCTTGGGGAGCTCCTGATACCGGAATGTTAGTGGATTTCCTGGTTTTCAATCTGCATTGGGACCCATCTTATGTTCGAAAAATGTTACTTCCGATGTTGTCGACCACTTATCTAAGAGAAAGGCCAACAAACAACACGGACAAGCCATTGTTATATGACCAATACGAGTTTCATTCAATCAAGTGCATAAAAACTAGATATGGTCATCAATCCTTTGTGGTAAGGTGGAGAAAACCCATATCTACAAGTCGTTTTACTCACGGCGAGCCAGAAGAATCAATTGTATGGGAAGAAGATTTGGTCGAAGACGAAGAGTCTGTTGATCTGTTAGATGGGTTACACGAACCACAAGTGCAAGATGCTAACGGTGACTGCTTCTTGCTAACTGATGAATGCATAGGACTTGTTCAGTCTGCTTTCCCTGACGAGACAGAGCATTTCCTGCAAGAGAAGGTAATGAATAGCTCTCTCTCTCTATATAATATGGTTGTTTTGTCTTATGTGCTCCATTTGACACTTAAAATTTGTTTAAACTGTCAGAAAATGCGAGAGTCGAAAAAGAAGACTGTTTCTGAAGAAGCAGCAACACCATCAAGATCAACAACACCGGGTGTACAAAAAAGCATAAAAGATTTCTACCGCTCAGCGAAAGCAGCATCAACTCAAAGTACTGACCCAGGAATGAGCTCAAAAGCTTCTACTTCTGCTGAAAAGAAGAGACGAGCAACTTCTAGTAGTAGTAGCCTTCCAAAGTCTGTAAGACGTCGTCTTTTGTTTGGATAGTTGTAGGTTGATTCTTGGTAAAAAACCCCAATTTTTGGTCTGTACAAAGGAACTAGTACCAACTCTTTAGCTTTCTTACACAGTATAAGAGCATCGCATCGGTCTTTTTTGTTTTTGGGATTTTTAGAAGGAAAAAAAGAAACTAAATGGTGCTGCCCGGGATCGAACCGGAGACCTTTTGCGTGTAAAGCAAACGTGATAACCACTACACTACAGCACCTTTGTGTTGATTATCAATAAACTCAACTTAGAAATAATATAAATCTCCAAGAGTACTAAACTGATACATACGAGAGCAGAGGTTGTGTCTTATCGGGAACTATGAGTTTGGTAATAACATCATCAACCATCAACTGCAGATCTTTCTCGCTGTCCCGACCATTTCCGTCATGGATAAACGGAGACAATTCTCCGTCATTGCTAGGGGAAATACCCGCCGCTTTCTCACGGCGGAGCTCAGCTATATTCTTAACGAGAGTGTCATGCGCGAAGAATCCAGATGATTACCACTCAACCCTCAAGTCTCTCAATTCTCGTGGCCGATTTCCCAGAAAATCGCTTGGCCAGGTTCTCTCTTTCTCTGTTCCACTCGTAGACACATACATTTCTCTCCTCTATACATTTGAATTCATCCTCTGCTTCGTTAAGGCAAATGGTCGAACACCTTGTGTGCTGTATTGTCATTTTTTTCTTTGTTTCTACAAATGGGCCAAATAGAGTGATTAAAACCTTTTTGTCTCACAGCATTACATGTTGAATTCGGATATCAATGATCAGCTAGTGTCAGTGGCTGATGTGAAAGAAGGAGACTTTGTGTTAGAGATTGGTCCTGGGACTGGTTCTTTGACCAATGTCCTTCTCAACTTAGGTGCTACAGTTCTTGCCATTGAGAAGGTTTGCTTACTGTCCCATACCATCAGTTGATGCACCCATTGTTTTGTTTATTTGCTGTAAATGTTGGTTCTGATTTTGCTACTGGCTCTTTAGGATCCTCATATGGTGGATTTGGTGAGAGAACGATTCGCAGGTTGTGACAAGTTTAAGGTACCAAACAACTTGTGTGTGGTTTCTCTCTTATGCTTGTGCAGAGTTTGATCCAATAAGGTTTTTTTATTTCTGATGAGATGGCTACTTTCTGTAGGTTTTGCAAGAGGATTTTGTCAAGTCTCACATCCGTTCTCATATGCTCTCCGTCTTTGAGAATAGAGGAGATCAAGATTTTGCTCTTGCAAAGGTGACAATGTTTTCTCCATGAGTCACTTTGCTCTAACTCAGCACCATGAACCACAAGTATATAATGGAATTTGTATGTTAATGCAGGTTGTTTCCAACTTACCTTTCAATATAAGTACTGATGTTGTCAAGCTTCTACTTCCCATGGGTGACATCTTCTCACAAGTTGTTCTCTTACTCCAGGTAATGCAGAAATTGTTCTTCTCGTTTTCAAAGGATCATCTCAAATGCTATATATCAAGTGTGACAAGTTTTTGGCTAAATCTAGGATGAGGCAGCTTTGCGATTGGTTGAGCCAGCATTACGAACATCCGAATACCGACCCATCAACATTTTGGTTAACTTTTATTCAGGTATTTGTTCCATAGTTGATGCAAATCTTGTGATCATTCATTTAGTTGTTTCTGAGATATTGTGTAACTTCCTTTGTTTCAAGAACCGGAATACAATTTCAGAGTTCCTAGGGAAAACTTCTTCCCTCAGCCCAAGGTAAAATTCACAGTTTTGATTCTCCAAACTTTTGCATCACGAGTAAATTTCGCTACTGTTACATGGCCACTTTTTTTCCTTGATTGCTACTTGCAGGTTGACGCTGCTGTTGTAACATTCAAGCTGAAGCATCCCAAGGACTATCCTGATGTTTCGTCCACCAAAAGTTTCTTCTCTTTGGTTAGCTAATCCTCTCTTTAATCTACTGGTTCGTTTGTAACATGAAAACATCTGAATCCATTTCTACAACAGGTGAATTCTGCATTCAATGGGAAGCGAAAAATGTTGAGAAAGTCCCTCCAACATTTATCGTCATCACCTGAGATCGAAAAAGCTCTTGGAGTTGTTGGTCTTCCAGTCACTGTGAGTAATCTCTCTCTCTCTCTGATGACTCATATGAGTCTTGGCCAGCAGTGGATCTAGCTAGTTTTAAGATGATATCATTCGCTCCTATCTTCTAACCGGCTTAGTAGTTATTACTGAATCGATACTCAAAACCTTGAATCATATATTTTGTTGTACTACCTCGCAGTCAAGGCCTGAAGAGCTTACCATGGAGGACTTTGTCAAGTTGCATAGTGTAATCGCCAACGAATAGCAGCAATAGTGAGAAGGACCGTAAGCATCTTTTGTGTGACATTTGTGTATTAATCAAAGAGTAAAACAATCATTCATGCAAAATAAATTTCCAAGTGTATTTGTATCTTATTCTTACTGTAGCCTTTAGAAAGTGGAATCATATGAGCATAATAAACATAATTTTGAAAAGAAAGAATAATTCCAATTTAGTCGATAAAGTGTATTTGTCTACTGCTGTGGTTCTACTTCTAGTTACTGCAGTAGCAGCTGCTACGCTTGTAGAGTGTTTCGTTTTGATAAGTAGAGGCAACTCATAATCATCGTCAAGGTTTTGTTTTTATAATCAAAAAGTTACAATCACAAAAGTAAATCAATATCATCATCCATGGAATTGGTAGATAAGATCCAAAGCTCTCAACTTGGTGGCATTTGGGTCCAAATCATGGCCACACCTCTCATCCGCCGCAGAAGTCTCCACCACTGCCGAAGACGGAGACAATGGTCGCTTGGCTCTCTTGTTCCTAATGAAACACTCTCTCATCTTCTCTTCTACTTTCTCCACCGTCGAATCTCTCTTCTCCTCCACCGTTTCTTCTTCCTCCTCTAATTGCATTGGCTCCACGGAGGAGATAGATTTCTCGGCCGCCTCGGACAGGAATGCGGAGAGGCGGTTGTGGGCGATGCGGAGAGAGGAAGTGATTTGGAGGAGCTGGTTCTGTTCCACGGCGGTTCCGATTTGCTTCGCCATGAGTGTTGCTTGCTCTAGCGATGAAATTAGCTCAGCTAGTTGCTCTGTACTACCCATGATCCTTGTCTCTCTCTCTCTCTCTCCAGATAGTTTGTGTTAGATTCTGTACGGCTTCATTACAGTAACCACCGCATCGAGGAGCAGAGTCTGGTCGGAGAACGAGCCTGATAATGTGTATACATTTGTGGGAATATAGCTTTTATTTGGGCCTATACTTTTAGAATTTGGTTCAAAGGCCCAATAGGATTTGTAATTAATGTATGTTCTTTTCAAATATGAAGCTAAAGACTAATTAAAAGGATCTTCAGACTTCGATTAGTATTTCAAGTCAGACGAAATAAACTCATCCATATCAAAGGGACAGAATTGAAATCCAGTTTTTTTTTCCACCAATTCATGAATTATACATGACTATCTGTTGACAAGGAAAAGTTCACAATTATCTTGTTAAGGTACTATATGGTCATTCATTATACACTTCAAGGTGTGAAGGTATGATATGCCTTTGTTTAATCATTTGCATTGCATGTACACTTTTTTATCTTTTCCAGTCGTTACCTTTTTTTTCCTATAATGAATAAAGTGTCCTTTGTGTGTGTGTGTGGGAGAGAATTTGAAAGAGTGTAGCCAAGAGAATTCAAAAACCAATAGATTTTGCATTTAATGATCTGAAAAATAATGAGTATATGTGTAAATGAGACACCACATGGCCAAATTAAATTCAAATTATTGTTCCAGTAACATAGATCAAAGAGCATATCCATGCATTCCCCCTCAACGAAATTGATATTTATCATCATAAACTAGTCTTGTTTTGGCGATCCAAGAGTTTACCATTCTAATTTTGATTGTAGTACACTAGTTGTTAACATGTTATTCGGTTTAAAATACTAATATCACATTTTTTTCCTTCATTTTTTTAGTCAAACACTACGGGAATAATGAATCATGTAGCACCATCTAAAACAATAATTTAACACTTATATTTGCATGTCTGTTGAGAAAAACCAATTAATTAGGTAGAGTTTATTCCATTAAAAACGATTAACATAGCATATGGACGTAAGTAAGTGGGGCCAAAGCACATAGCTCACGCGACTCACACATGCTAATGTCTACCACTTTTGTAATATCGCTAAAACCACAAGCCCATTATCGTCATTAAAGAGCTCTAGGATTCAAATGCTCCACGACACGTGGCAAAGGTAGCCACGTATATAACCAGTATAAATATTCAGAAGTCTCTCAGTTTAAGCAGATCGAACGGTCCTACAACAAGACACGTCAACGAACTGTGAGTAACGTTATAAAAACACAACAAAATCTAACGGTCCAATCGAATGTGGTAAGATTAATCAAAGCCGTTGGATTAGGAAAAAGAAAGTTACCGGTTTTAAGGGAGTAGGAGAAAGAAACTACTAGGGTCTTTTCTTGGGAGGGGAATCTCAGTGACAGATCGACCAAACACTGTAGCTTTTAAATGGTTATTTTGTTTCTATAAATTTTTAGAAACAAAAATATTTAGATTTTATTTTGTCAACTGTTTTCAAGAAAGTAACCAGCTAAATAAAGAAATATGGATATTTTTATTTTATTCTTTGATCGAACTTGTCTTTCTTTTAGTTTGTACTCTCTGCTCTTTCCTATGTTCCTTTATCACCTCTCTCTTTTTCTCTCTCTAAATCGTCTTTGTGATTTGAATTTTTTCAAATATTTAACCAGAGCAAGAGGAGCAGGTTCTGTTTTCTATTGTTTGGAGTTTTGGCAAGTCAGTAGTTTGTATTTTTGCAAGATTTCAACAGCTCTGCTTAATTGTCTTCATTACAGAACAAAAAAACTTGGTGGTTTCTAGGTAAGTAAGTATTGGGATCATTCATGAATGTTTATCATAATTGCTTTATCATTCAAGTTTTTTTAAATAGTTAAAGTGAATTTTCTACTTTGAAAGTTTTGATTGAATCTGCTGTCTATTTCTCATTCATGAGCTTTTTTTGCTTTCTGGGTTTAAAGTTGAATCTTTTTGTCTTTTTTGTAACCAAAGACGAGTTATTTGAGATTCTGAATCTTAAAAGGTTGGTTCTTTGGGGTTGATGTTTACATTCACAAGAAAAAAAGCTTAAGTCATGATCTCAAACTCATAATTGGGGTTATTAATTGCTTTTTTTGTTTGGTAAGATTAATTAATTGCTTATCATCTATAGAGACAATTTTTTGAAATCGATTTATAGAGATAATTCTATAAATCTTTTGTATATATCACAAGATTTATATACTTCCGATTAACAAATTCTATAAATCTTGTGTATCTCTATACGTTTACTTACATATTCTCTATCTAAATTTCACAGTTCAAGTTTTGGCTGGCATTTCTCAATGGATGCATAATTTTCAAAGTCAAGTCAACCACTAGACTCAAGGTAAAATATCTCAACCCCTTTAAGATCATCCTAGAAGATTACTAGTAACTAAGTGTGTAACTTCCTTACATTGATGCTTACAAGTCACAAGTTGTGTCTAATGAATAGAGAGACAGAGACTTCCCACTGACTTTCTCTTCTAAGAAAAGTCTGCTATTAACTTTAAGCCTCTTCTCTTTTTGTGTTACTATCAACAAATTGATCATCACAAAATTACAACTTGTGTTTCCCACTTTTAAAGAATTTTGTCCAATCACGAAACTAACCTTTGTGAGTATTGAAAAGTTTGCATTGACAATGATGGTTCTTTGCCTTGGAGAGTGAATATATAGATTGGTGGCTGTGAATGAGTATGATATGTTATTCATATAGCATATATATTAGGGAGAAGCATTTAATGAATAAGCATCTAGAAACCACTCAGAAATGATATGTCGTGGGGAAACTTCTTTCTTTTCTTAAGCAATGGCTTTGTGTGATCTAGTTACATGTTGTTTTCATACAAACTCTTGTGTTTCTTAAACTTCCCATACTTTCTTATTCTCCAATTGAAGCTGATCAGATTTGTGATCTGAAATTTACAGTGAAGAACACAGATAAATAAGGCTACAGTTCAATTTCAGACAAGGTAGAGTTCTTCTAATTCCCCATATTCATGTTCTTTGCTCAGACATGTACAAGGTTGTGAAGCTTTGGTTGTTCTCTTCAGGTCTCATTAGCACTTCATCAAATCCAAGATTAAGAAGAGAGAATGAATGTTCAAATAGCGTAAAGCTGTGATTTTATTCAATGGGAACAATGGCAGAATTGGGAAGCATGGGGAAGTTTGGAGCCATGGCAGAAGAGCAGCAAGTTAACCAGATAGTCTTGTATAAACAATCAGCAGAAGAATGGCTATTGCACATCCATTCGCTCATACCAACCGTTCTCACCAAAGCGAGAACAGTTCAGAATTTCGCAGCACGATGGAGGATGATAATCTCAAAGATCAATCAGATTCCAGGTTGTTTATCTGACCTCTCAAGTCACCCTTGTTTCTCCAAGAACAAGCTCTGCAACGAGCAGTTACAATCTGTGGCTAGGACGCTAAACGAAGTGATAGAGCTAGCCGAGTTGTGTTCGACGGAAAAGTTTGAAGGGAAGCTCCGTATGCAGAGCAATCTCGATGCTTTATCTTGTAAACTGGAATTGCATCTAAGAGACTTTATGGTTTTGATCAAGACCGGGATTCTCGGTGAAGCTACATTACCTCTATACATCTCAGGCTCATCAGAGACACCTAAGGTATCTAGCTTAAAAGAACTTCTAGCGAGGCTTCAAATCGGTCACTTGGAATCCAAACAAAACGCTCTCGAACACCTCCTTCGAGCAATGCAAGAAGATGAGAAGATTGTTATGCCTTTGATCGGGCGAGCCAACGTAGCAGCTTTGGTTCAACTGTTAACAGCAAGTACGACGAGAATCAGAGAGAAAGCAGTGAATCTGATCAGTGTATTAGCGGAATCAGGACACTGCGACGAATGGCTAATCTCTGAAGGTGTATTACCTCCTCTAGTGAGGCTAATCGAATCAGGAAGTCTTGAAACCAAAGAAAAAGCCGCAATTGCGATACAAAGACTGTCGATAACCGAGGAAACCGCACGGGAAATCGCAGGACACGGAGGAATCACAGCGCTCATCGATCTCTGTAAAACAGGGGACTCTGTTTCACAAGGTGCATCTGCAGCTGCTCTGAAAAACATCTCAGCAGTTTCAGAGCTACGACAGTTACTTGCAAAGGAAGGAATGGTTAGTATCACGATCAATCTTCTAAACAATGGGATATTATTAGGAACAAGAGAACACATGGCTGAGTGTTTGCAGAATCTCACTGCATCAAGCGAAGCTCTACGTGAATCCATTGTTACAGAAGGAGGAGTTCCAAGTCTCTTAGCTTACCTCGACGGTCCATTACCGCAAGAACCAGCAGTGACGGCGCTGAGAAATCTAATCCCATCTGTGAATTCAGAGACATGGGTCAGTCTCAATTTACTTCCACGATTAGCCCATGTTCTCAAATCAGGATCTTTAACCGCACAACAAGCAGCAGCATCAGCACTGTGCCGTTTCGCTAGCTCCCCGGAGACGAAGAGGTTAGTAGGAGAATCCGGGTGTGTTCCGATGATCGTGAAGCTTCTGGAATCGAAATCAAACGGATGTAGAGAAGCTGCAGCTCAGGCCATCGCAGGATTAGTGACGGAAGGGAAGATTCGTAAAGAACTGAGAAGAGACGGTGCTGAGACGAATCTAGTGATGTTGCTGGATTCGAATCCAGGAAACACGGCGAAGAAGTACGCAGTGTCGGGGCTTTTGGGATTGTCGGGGAGTGAGAAGAGTAAGAAAGTGATGGTTTCGTATGGAGCAATTGGGTATCTGAAGAAGCTGTCGGAAATGGAAGTTACCGGAGCCGATAAGTTACTAGAGAGGCTTGAAGTAGGGAAGTTAAGAAGCTTCTTTCGACTAGGCAGGGAAATGTTAGCCGGATCCGAAGATCCGAACCGGAGACGACCCGAAAAATGTGGTTTGGATCGGATTCAATTCCAATGAAATAATCCAAATGCTTCTTGATTTACTTCGGATCTCGGGTCGGATCGGATATCCGAACAAGTACTTGAAATATCCGAACATAACTAAAGTAATATTTATTTTCTTTTATATAACTCGAGTCTAACCGTTTCGAATAATCCGAATTGTTTAGATTAAGTTTAGTTGTATGTAAAATGGTTCTTTAAACTTTATCATAAAGCCCATGCGGCAACTTAATATAATATGGAGGCCCATTATTTTAAATTGTTCTCACTCAACTGGTAAACCCGAATATTTGCAAAGTTGAAGCAGCACCATTAGCTAGTACAGAGATGATTTGACTGCAAAACGGATATGATATTTAATTAGTTGTCATTAAGTAGCTAATAGTGAATCTCCAGTTAAAATGCGGAGAGATATTTGATAATCATCCATGCAAGTTTGGCTAAAAGAGCATCTTTCGAACACATCAACGTGTATTTTTTTTTGTCGGCCATAATTTCATTGACAAAGGCCCAAAATGGGCAATACAAATTTTCGGAGCCCAATAGCTCTCATCAACGTGTACATGATAATTTACTGCAAAGTGGAAATGATTATCAAATTAATCGTCATCATCTGCGAGATAAAAATTAATCATTTACTACTAAATCACAAGTCATTGTGCAAAGAGAGAGTGACAAGTGGAAAATCATTCAAAATTAAAAATTAAAAATAGAAAAAAAGTTAACACAACGGTTTTTTTAAAAAAAAAAAATCTATAAAGAAACCTAAATGTTCTCATCCATAACTACCATTTTTAATTTTTAACAGTTTTTTAGTTAACCCTTGGATTGAAGTGATTCTTAACCCGTATGTAGTACGGGTCAAATACTAGTAGATTGATAAACTGAAAGAAAATGTTTTTTTTGTTTGTACAGATCATTAGGAGATCGAGATCAACGGTCAGAAATGAATCAAGGTGCAAAAGTCCCATTTCGTGTGGCGGCTTCACTATTTGGCATTTTCTTATCGGAGAGTCTCTCCAATTTTACTCTGTTTTCTTCTTTCTCGATTCCTCTTTTCGGATTTGTACGTAAAGGTAAATATACTCTTCTTGGATCTGTGTGTTGTTGAACAGATAATCTATCACTTTGTGTTTAAGGGAAATTCTGTTTCAGGTAGAGATTTTTAGGGCTTTCTCACTTTGTGTACATTTCTTTACGAAAGTAGGAATCTTTGCTAGACCCAGATGAGATTTTGCTGTGAATTGATCTATAATTCGGTTTAATTACTCCTTCGATTCTTGTTTTGGGATTTTTGATCTGAAACCAAATTTGGTGTTGAAACAGGTAGTTGGTGAGGTTAAGAATGAGTACCCTTGAGACCACGAGAGCTGAGCTTGGTCTGGTTGTTCTGTATTTGAACAAAGCCGAGGCAAGGGACAAGATTTGTCGAGCTATTCAATACGGTTCCAAGTTCTTGAGTGATGGTCAACCTGGCACTGCTCAAAATGTTGACAAGTCTACTAGCTTGGCAAGGAAAGTTTTCCGTCTCTTCAAGGTTTGTTTCTTCATCTTTTTATCAAATTTCAGATCACAGTTGTACATGTAACCAGTGTCGATGTTATGACTTATGAATGTTTTAGTGGAAAATACAGCTAGATGTATTGATCCATGGCTATATCCTAGTTAAGTTTGAGCTTAGAATCATGTCTCAGATATATGATTTCTTGGTAATTACTTGAAGTATTCGAATCATGTTTTCGAAGATTCACTCTTGAATTACAACATTTCTGCCTTTATGCTTTAGTGAATCTTATAGTAGATCTGGTCAAATGATTTTGTCTTGTAAGTTGGAATAGACTGGTTTTTGAGATTTAAAGTCCGTTAGCTTCACTTGCAATAAGCTCTGAATTGTTTATCTTGTGGTGTAGTTTGTGAATGATCTTCATGGTCTTATTAGCCCTGTTCCTAAAGGGACTCCTCTTCCGCTTGTTCTGCTCGGAAAGGTAATCTTGTTGCTTGCTTTTTAGAACTTGTTTCTTTCTTTTCCAGAAATTGATTGATTCATGTTCTGATCTTTGCAGTCAAAGAACGCGCTGCTGTCTACGTTCTTGTTCCTCGATCAAATTGTGTGGCTTAACAGGACTGGTATCTACAAGGTGGGGAGAAGTTAGCATAATAAGAGACTTGTTTTATCGTGTTAAACTAATTCTGAATCTGCTGCTGTAGGACAAAGAACGCGCTGAGCTCCTTGGACGTATATCCCTCTTCTGTTGGATGGGTGCTTCCGTCTGCACATCCTTGGTCGAGGTTTGTTCTGCGTCATTGAATCGTTTCTTGTGTCTGGTTCAAACGCAACACCGCATTGTGTAATGCCTACTAACTTTTCGACGCCAATGTTTAGATTGGAGAACTTGGTAGGCTCTCAACATCAATCAAGAAGTTAGAGAAAGAGATTGGGAACAAGGATAAACACCACGTAAGCTTCCTCAAGATCTAAACCATGATTCTCTATGAAGTGAATAAGAAGTTTTACTTACTGTGATATAACATTTTGCAGAACGAGCAATACAGTGCGAAACTACAGAAATCAAACGAGAGGTCATTGGCTCTGATCAAAGCAGGAATGGATGTAGTAGTTGCTTTTGGATTGCTTCAATTAGCTCCAAAGAAAGTCACTCCCCGAGTCACAGGCGCTTTCGGATTCGCCTCCTCTCTTATCTCTTGTTATCAGGTATCATTTCCAAATCTTCTATCTTTGGCATAAACTCAATGACTAAAACCACTCAATCTCTCTCTCTCTTGTGTAGCTATTGCCATCACATCCTAAATCCAAGACAGTCTGAAAAAGGAGAAAAGAAAGACACAAAGTAGTTTCATGTACTCATGTTCCATAGTTTGGTATTATCAATTATGCTTGTCTTAATACTTACAATAATGCTAAAAACGTTTCAGTCTCTTCAAATAATTACTAGTACAATAGAGTCGCATTGGACAATTACTAGTAACAATAGAGTCTTATTATTGTCTAAAACAATGAAAAAAAAGGTAAAATAATCAAAAGTTCAACAAAGAACAAGCTTCAGAAAAGTGATCTGTGTTAAATTCACAAACTTGTGGTTCCTTTGGCGTTACTTTACAATCCAAATTGATCTTCTTCTTCAAGAATGAATCTTTGAAGTTTGAGTACCACCGTCGCAATTCGTCGTCTGCCTCTGGCTTTACTCCGATCATCATCTTCTTCTTCTTCTTTTTGTTCTCTCTCGCTTTCTTACGCTTAGATTTCTCTGTTTGCATCACCTTATGAATCGAAGAGGATAAAGCCGATAGATTAAGTGTAGTAGTTTCCTTTGGAGCATCATCTATTGTTTCGATCGCACGGTTCAGAGAGCTCAGATTGAACGGAGATGTAACATCGTCGATCGCATCCTTCAGAGAGCTCAGATTTAACAGAGAGGAGCCACCGTCGTCGTTGCTCCGCCGTCTAGCTGCGGCGGTTCTCTTAGTTTCCGGCTTCATCACAGAATTTTACGGCGGAGTCTTTGTGTTAAAATAAAATAGATGATACTTGGTGCTTTATATAGTGAGTGAATTACCAAGTTTGAGGTTAAATGGGCCTTTCTAATGGCCCATTAACAATAGCATTAAAACAACGTAAAGTCTAGGAGCTCTCTGTGATGTTGCAATATAACGATTAGGGCCCATCCGATGCAGCTCTGTAACGACGTCGTTTTTGGAGTTTATAGCTTGTGACAAAATAATATTTAGACCATTACCAAACCAGTAATCACACTCACACATGTAGATCATTACAGAGCACACAAGCATTGTTAAAGTCAGAAGTTGGAGACATTAGTGCGATCAAAGAAGAGACCAGATGGGTCTCCATTAGGGACCAAAGCGAGTTTAACAGGACTCGAAGCACCTTCTTCAACGGTTAAAATCCCAGTGTTGAAGTTGATGTCTGTGTTAACGAAACCAGGACAAACACTATTGATGATGAATGATTTGTTCTGCTTAGCTAAAACTCGTGTCAATGCTATCACTCCAGCTTTTGATAGTATGTATCCAGACATTACTGTTGGCCAACCTTTGGCTTGTAATGAACCTTCTTTGTGATCTTTGAGGTACTCATTGATCACTTCATCTATTTTCTCTTCTGTTAGATTCTCAGCATCACTTAGCACTCCTTTTGCCCATTCATTTGACACATTCTGTGGTAATAATACAAAAATGTTCATACTTATTATTATCTACCTAAAAGTTTATCGATTAGAGATGAAGATGGTACCTCTAACTTTCCCATGGTGGAAGCAATGCTAACGATTCTCGGGGAATCAGAAGATTGAAGGAGTGGAATCATAGCCTCGCACATTCGTTTTACGGTAGTAGTTTGTATTAATACACTCTTCAACTATCTCATATGTATCACTCATTATCTTAGAAATATCGGTAGGTGCACCAGCCTGTTCTAGTCATGTATATGTGTAATACTACCTCTCCAGCTTATGCAATTTCGATCTCTATCAAAAAGGGAAGTTTAGAAACCGTACCTCAGCAATTTGAGCTTTGAGAACATCGACATTAACATTTGCCCCTCCAACTCCAGCATTATTAACCTGGAGACAACACCAAACAAGAAATCAGAAAAAGAGTGTTGCTACTTTTAGACATGGTCACTTAAGATTAACCACTAAACAAGATCAGATCCTGATATAAGAAGTGTGATCTCGGAAAGGCAATTGTAACTCACTAAGAAGATCCGAGAGTTGCAGCCAATATCGAGCAGATTGATGGAGGACAAAGTTGAAGAAACTTACGAGAATATCGAGTTTCCCGAAGTGGGTCTTAACGAAACCAGCAAGAGAAGCGATGCTGTCTGGATTGGAGACATCAAGTTGGTGAAAGACAATGGCTTGATCAGGAACACCATTCTCTCTCTTGAGCTTTTGGACAGCTTCAAGACCCTTCTTCTCATCTCTAGCTGTTAGGATCACAGTTATTCCATTTTTAGCAAATTGCCTGCAAATCTCAAACCCAATTCCTTTGTTCGAACCAGTAACAACTGCAACTCTGGACATATTCAGAGGAAACAAACGATCAAATAAAACTTATTTGAAATTCTAGATAAAAAAATATTAAGCCGAGCTTAGAGAGAGAGAGAGGAAGCACAAACCTTGTGTGTGCCATTGCATTTGATGAAATGAAAGAAAAGTCACGGAGCTATCTTCTTGTGGTGGCTATGCTTTCATTTTAAGTAATTTACTTTTACACTTTTTTTTTTTTTGAAAAAGTTACTTTTACATTTAGTACCAAAGTTGTTTTAAACTTTACTACAGCTGAGCGAAGGGATCTTGTTTGGGCCATATAGTGTTTTGACAGTTTATTGCAAATTTTTAAACGTTGGTCACCAAGTTCAGTAAACTCAAATGAAACATATTTATTTAAAATCACTTTTCCATTTGCCTATGCTGCGTTAAGTGTTAAAGAAAATGTCGGCTAATTTGTCTATTTCTTTTACCACGCACGTGTTACATAATGAAATTATTCCTTGTGTTATCATATTTTCCCCTGAAATGGTTCAGATACTGTTGTTCTGAGATCAGAGGCTTAACCCAAATGAGAGATATGTACTGAACATGAACATACGTTGGTGATGGTTATAGGGGCATACAATTTCCCATGAAAGAACCTACCACAAAAAAATATGGCCACCAACAAGAAGGTGAAAACTGTTCTTGTTCTTTACCAGAATGAAGAAAAGTCATCAGATTGCGAGTGAGCCTCCTCCCTCGATTATCTGGTTATCGTCAGATGAATCTGGTTTAGGCTTACTCGTCGTCCTTGAGAAACCGTAGCCCAGAGAGCTTCCGCTTGCTTCACATAGCTGCCAATGAACATGTACACCATATCTCAATACTAAGCAATCAGTCCATACCAGATTCTCATTTTAAAAATGTAGAATTTGATCTAATAAATGATTCGCACCTCGGTTAGTTCAGACAGGTGACGGGCTCTGAACTCGTTGATCGTGTTTGCGATTTCTAATGTCGGTAATTTGACCTGAGAAGGTTTGATCCAAAAAATGATCATACACTGTGTTACTTCTATGTTTAGGATTACTCTCACTGACAAGAAATCATTATGTTTTTACCTGAGCAAGAACAGCAGCTGCCAACTGTAGACTTGGCTCCAGAGTCTCCGGAACAACCTATGAGTTTTGGGATTGAGATTTATTAGTATATGACCAAGAAAGTGTAAGTCTTATAGTGGAGTGAAGGGGGTTTGTGAACATTACAGCAGTAGCACCAGCTTTTTCTAGATTAAGACCATGAACAACGTCGTGTGCACGGACAAAGGTTTTGACATTGGGGTAATACTTGCTCAAAGCCCAGACACATCTGTAATTTGCTCCTGGGGAGTCTAAGGCAACCACTGCAGCACATGCTCTATCAGCTCCAATTTTGTGGAGAACCTGTTTGTTTCCACACGTAAAGTAATAATGTTCAAACGCTGGTATATAACATGTAATTGTCTTTAGTGTCTTTTTCTTCTTCTTTGTGTATGTACCTCTCTACTACCAGCGTCTCCAAAATAAACAGGGAGATCCAAGGAACGTGCGATAGTCACCCTTTCACTGCAAATAATAGATAATGTTTTCAGGTAAGCAAAGAATGCGAGGAAGAGATATGGGAAACTGTCTGGCACAATACAAACAGACTAATCTACAAGAACTTTATAGTAGAGAGGTTAAATTGTGATCTCAATGTGTGTGGAAGTTACTGATAATGCCAACATTTTCGGTTTATTAGGGTCACAAGATATTTGAAACCGGCTTTCGCTCACAAAATGATACATCACCAATACATGAAAATGAATAAACGACGTTGTATTACCTGCTGACATCGAGGGCAACGAATGGGATAAGTCTTTCTGAAAGAAGCTGGGCAATTATCTGGAAGTAACATATAGAATATGGTGAAGAAGTCAGAAACTCCGAGATATCCCATGAAACAAACTATCTACACAGAGATTCTAGTGTGAGAGCATAAACTGTAGAAGTTCAGATGTATAAACCTGGCCACCTCGTCCAAATCCACAGATAATTATGTGATCCTGCAAATCATCAGTCTGCAAATAAAATTAGACAAGAAAAAGAGGGATTAGGCACCAGATAGCCTTGTAAAGATTTCCTCAACCTCAGAATGTGCGAGTCTCAGAAAGACACTGAAGTCAAGTGGTGGATTAATAATTTACAAAGTTAAAATTCTATACAGGTATCATCAATATTCCTACCTCACTTTCAACCGGCAATAAACTTCGAACATCATGCAACTCAAATCGGGATGCAATTAACTGGCCACCAGCAGCTAACCAAGGTGTTATAGCCATTGAGAGTCCCACAACAAGAAACAGCAACGAAGATAACTGAGGAGACATTATACCCTGGAAGAACCACCGATTAGACCCTTAGAGAAAAATAGTTTATAGATTTGTCCGTGTAAGAAAAAGCTGTTAAGTTTAGATAACAAACCTGATTGACTGCTTCTCCGAAAGCAACAAATGCAAACTCTCCGCCTGGAGCCAGAAGAAGACCGGCTCTAATTGCAGATATGATTGAAATGCCAAACAATTTTCCCATGATCAAGACTAATGTAGTCTTGCCTACTATCAAGAGTCCCAAAGTTCCCACTACGACAGGGAAGTTTGAGAGAAGAAGTTTTGGATCAATAGACATGCCAACCTGAAATGAGTGGAACTCTGTTTGTTAGTTTTATGCCTGTGATTACAGTTGAAAGCAATATCAGAATCTCACGAGTTCCCATCAACAATTTCATGATCTTTTTCAGAAATGATAAGTATATGAATGAAGTTATTTCAAACTCATAAATTACCGTCATGAAGAAGAGTCCCAAGAGAAGACCACGATATGGAGCAATATCTGATTCTACTTGCAAGGAAAATTCTGTCTCTGCAAGAAGTAGACCAGCTAAAAACGCTCCTAATGCCATGGAAAGTCCAGCCTGAGTTATAGAAACAAACAAATTTAGCAAAAGAGAAAGAATGCGAATGGCAGAATAAAAGATGGTAAAATATCAACAAGATCAAGGTCATACCCTAGCTGTTAGTAAACTAGTCCCAAGAATCACGAGAAGTGTGTTGGCAGAGAATATCTCGGCGTTTCGATTTTCTGCAACTTGCTTGTAAATTGGTCGAAGAAGCTGAGTGCCAAAAGAGTGTTATCAATGCGTTAGATTATAACTCCATTGGAACATATGAAAAAGTACCCGAAACAGCAGTGAAGGCACAGTAAAATTTCATGGAAACATGTGTCTTCCTTTTGTAGCACATCTAAAACATTTCACCTTACAACTGTGGTAATTAATTTATTTTGATATCTGGCGTCACAACAATTAAAGTATCTGAGACTTACAAGACGGCCACCAACAATTATGGCAGTAATAGCAACTGCTGCTTTGACTGCAGCAAGTCCAAGAGCTTCTGCAATGGCTTGAAATCCAATCTGAGAAGAACAGTTTGAAATTTATCATTTTCCTAAACTGATATTTCCTAGACTTCCTTAAGTATATAGAAATATCTGGCATACTAGCATTTACAACCAGTATAACCAACAGATAACAACAACGTTTCTTCTTACTTTAATAATTGCAAACAGATGGCATTGAACACAAACGCAAACCGAACTCAAGAAAAAGAAGGAACACTAGAGATGAGCTTACCCCTCCTTTCGATGAATTAGGTGAAATAAGTGGGATGAGAATCAGTAAAACAACTACGGCTAGATCCTGTGAAGAAAAATAACAACATGATGAGAAATTCCCAGCATAGTTATATTACTATTTATACACATGCAGAATGAACTCAGTTCTGAACCGACCTGAAAAAGCAAGACGGAAAATGTAGCCCGTCCATGTCTAGATGTACTCTCACCCCGCTCTTGTAGAACCTGAAAAACCAAGTACATTTTTCTGATCAACGAATGGTAGCTTTAAGTGCATAAAAAAACCAAATGAAAGGACTGTTACAAAAATCCTTGGAAATGAATACAAACAAAAATGCTACCTGAAGGACAACCGCAGTGGAAGACAATGCCAGGCCATTTCCAATAACTATCGCCGCTGGACCTGCCTGACCAGCAACATAATGGGCAATGAATCCAACTACTGCTGCTGTCACCAGAACCTAGACAACAACAATAGAAGTTATCATCAGAGAACTTGGACGCAGAAACATCAAGTATTGTAGTTGATCAGTTATGTGGAATGAGATACAAGGATCTTCAAAAAATCAAATCACCTGAGCGGAGCCTAATCCAAAAACATATTTCTTCATGGAACTCAGTCTCTCAACAGATAGCTGTCAAATTAAAAAAGCAAAACAATTTGGCCCTTCTACCAAACACAGTTCAATAGAAAAAGTACAAGGATACACATATAACAAATAGTACCTCAAGGCCAATGTTGAAAAGCAAGAAAACAACTCCAAATTCTGCAATCGCCTTAGTTGCGTGCACATTACGGATTATTGAAAGACCATAAGGACCAATCAGAATTCCAGCTGCCAAATACCCAAGAACAGGGCTGCCTATACATTGAGCAGATGAAGCCATAAATCTCTATGCAACATTATTGCAAGACGAGAAACTGAAAATGTTTTTGGCTGAAGAGGGCATGAATTCGTAGGAGTTTGAGGCAAAGGGAAAACAAGGAATATAGATAGGGATGCACTTGAGAGAAATAACAAAAAATGAGTCCTACTTACCTCCAGGAATTTTCTGAAATAGAGGCACAAATATGACGCTTGCCAGCAGTAAGCACAAGAAATCAAGAAGGGAAGCTTCTTCTTCATTGACCTAATAATTGCAGAAGTTTCAGACTGAAAACTACATTCCATACAACGGCTCGGGACTTTGAAAAGAACAAGAACAATCATTCATACCTCCTGGTGAGGGAGCATCTCAAGCAGTTTCTTAATTCTCTTCGGAAGTTTCTGCACCTGCCGGATCAACGGCTTCTTACTAGAAGAGACATCTTCTGTACTAGTGCTGATAACATCTTGCTGTTGAAGCAGCTGCTTCTTCCCCCGTACTCCATTGGAGTATAATGTCAGTCTGAAACGAATAAGAAGCTCATAATCAACAAAACGACCAAATTTTATGTACTAAAACGGTACTTCAAAAAGTGACAAAACAAAGAGTAAATTTTCAAACTGACCCTGCCCCAAGAAGTGCAATTCCAAGAACAAGCTTGGGCCATTGCTGTTTGACAGAATCAACCATACTTGCAATGGTCCCATCTGGATTGGAAGAGAAGAAAGACGCAGAAAAGAAACGGGATGATTTATTAAACGATGCCTTGGGCGAATTCAGAGAAGAACCCTCTTTTGGCAGATCTTTCTGTGTTTCCTGTTTTTTCGTCTGAACAACAGTCTTTGACTTTTCAGTTTCTGCGTCAGCCACTTTAGAAGACTCTACAGTTGGCTTTCCATTCTCATGATCAGCTGTCTTCGGCACCGCTGATAAATCTCCATCTATTGGCGATTCTCTTTCCACCTGCTGGCTAACATCTTCAATATTATTTGAGAGTACCACCTCACCCACGAGAGATTTTTCTTCATCAGAGAGTTGGCCCTGAGTTTCTTCTGGGGTCTGCGAGTTGGAGAGAGATTTCTCTGCTCTCTGCAAAGCAATCTCTGCATCGTTAGCGCGTTGAGTAGCCTCAAGCTCAAATGCGACAGCTTCTTCAGCCAATTTCATAATATTTGCAACATCTTCCTCGGCTTTCAAAGCATTGATCTGTATTGTCTCAGCAAACTTATTCAATTTGTCCACTTCCTTCTGCAGCTCTTCTTTTTTGCTCTGCAAAGAACTCAGTTGGGCCTCACAGTTAGCTAAATTCACTTGGCATTCTTTTATGTCATCCTTAGCAGCTAAAAGGGCTTCTTCTTTATCTTTAACATCTTCTCTTTTCTCAGTCTCTTCAGATGGTACAGAAATATCATTCCCTCCACCTGATTCAAGTGATTCCGCTACAACTTGAAGCCTTGCTTCAGCCATAGACAACGCCATTGTAGCCTTTTGAACAGCTTCTTTCGCAACAGATTCCTCATCAACCGTATCTCGAATAACATCAAGGGTTTTGTTTACCTCAAGCCAAACACTAGCCGCTTCATCCTTGAGTGCTATCGCAGTTTCTGATATTCTCTGAGCCTTTTCCTCAAACATGGTACTATTGAGTCTAGCAACTTCCAATTCGTTAATTGCGTTCCTTAGTAACTCCCTGAGTTCCTCCAAACTATCAGTTTCCTTTTCCGCTCTCACATCTTTTTCTACTTCCAAAATTGTATCTCCACTTTTATCAGAACTTACTGAGAATCCCGCATTTTGATCACTACTATCAACATCCACAAGAGAATCATTACCTTGACAACTTAACCTAAATCCAGAGTGAATACTTTTCGCTTGGCGACCATTTCCAACTATTGATTTTCTAGGATACAAACGACTACAAAATCTTCCAGTAAAACCTGAATTCAAAGTCAAAGTACCACTATGTGCTACATTCCTCCTCAATCTATTACCCAAATGCACTTTAGAATAAATCTTTCGATCCAAAAATCTACCGCTGATTCCATTGGGACACAGTTTCACACTCATCAACCGATTCGGCAAGCAGTAACTGGAACCATCCCCACCATGAAAAATCGGTCCCTGAACAGTACACGAAAATTCCATTTCGAATCAATTTATCGTAGACTAGCCTCACTTACTTCGTTCCTCGAACCTAATATAGAACACCTGCGAAGCAAAATCGAATTTCCAGGGGTTTTAGGAGCTACAGAAATCACATTCGCACTATAAACGAAAATCAAATCCGGAAACTGCAGCTCAGAAATCTGTATATGAAATATCGGAAGATAAAACCAAAACGAAGACAATCACATTCGAACTTTAAACGAAAATCACAATCGGAAACTGAGCTCAGAAATCTGTATAAGAAATGCGAATACCTCAAGTGCACATCGGAAAATCGATACAACCAAAACGAAGACAATCGCGAAGCAAAACTTCACAAGCTTGACGGAGAGAGACTAACCAGGCATGAGAAACGGTGTAAACTGAGTAAGAATCAATGGCGGAAAGTAGAGTGAAGACTGATCAAAGTGGCTTCTCCTCTGAGAAATTCTTCATTTCCGTTTCAACAGATTTTTTCTCGGCGTCTTCAAAATTTTCCAGTCAACGAAGAGAAAATAATCTGAACGAGAAAAAGCCCAAATTAAAAACTGTAAAAGAGCCACCAACCTTGATACAACAAATTTGTTTCATGGACAATCAGAAAAGGCGTTATGCAAAAGAAGCCTCAAACTATCCTGTTTTTATAAATCTAGTTTTAACGTTTCCAATATTTAGGAAATACTACCTGACTAACGCAAATATTGCAATACAAACCCCCGAAATTAGCAAGATAAGTCCACAAATTATGTATCACGGGATTGTGCCATTTGAATTTCTTTTTTGATAAAATAACGAACACTTATGTCTTCTTTAAATAATTAAACCATTTCTTGTGATAATATTACCATCTTCCATTTAAGCATGTTTGGTTAATGTCGATGCATTAATAATAGTGGCATGCTTGCTGCTTTTGGCATCATAGTTGTGTGTCTTGCTTTTTCATGGAACCAACCAACTATGGAAATATTTCTTGTTTTATCATATTTTTCCCCTGGAATTGTTCAAATCTGGTTGTTCTGAGATCAGAGACTTATCAAACCAAACGAGATTATATGTACTGAAATGAACATATGATGGGTCCTTGATCGGATGAATCAGTTTACCATACACCGTGACCCAAGTCGGTGATGGTTAGAAAAAATGTTATAGGGACATACCATTTTCCCTGAAAGAAAAATCAAGGAAGAAAATGGCCACCAATAGAAGGTGAAAACTGTTCCTGTCCTTACCAGAATGAAGAAAGGTCATCAGATAGCGAGTGTGCCTCCTTCGATTATCTGGTTGTCATCAGATGCATCCGACGATTGAGGTTTAGGCTTATTCGTCCTCGAGAAACCGTAGCCCAGAGAGCTTCCGCTTGTTTCACATAGCTGCCATTACCATTATATCCCAGCACAAATCAATCAGACTAAACCAGATTCTGATTTAAAAAAAGGTGAACTTGATCAAAAATGAAACGCACCTCGGTTAGTTCAGACAGGTGACGGGTTCTGAACTCGTTGATCGTGTTTGCTATTTCTGATGTCGGTAATTTTGCCTAAGAAGGTAACCCAAAAAGGATCATACACTGTTTATTCTGAGTTTAGGATGTTTCCACCGACAAGAAATCATTATGTTTTACCTGAGCAAGAACAGCAGCTGCCAACTGTAGACTTGGCTCCAGAGTCTCCGGGACAACCTACGAGTTTTCGTGATTGAGATTAATAAGTGTACAATCAAGAAGCGTATGAATTTTCTAGTTGAGTGAATGGGTTTGTGAACATTACAGCAGTAGCACCAGCTTTTTCTAGATTAAGACCATGAACAACGTCGTGAGCACGGACAAAAGTCTTGACCTTCGGGTAATACTTGCTCAAAGCCCAGACACATCTGTAATTTGCTCCTGGTGCGTCTAAAGCAACCACAGCAGCACATGCTCTATCAGCTCCAATTTTGTGGAGAACCTGTTTGTTTCCACAAGTTAAGTAATTTTCAAACGCTGGTATAATGTGTAATAGTTTCATGCATCTTCTATTTTTCGTACCTCTTTACTACCAGCGTCTCCAAAATAAACAGGAAGATCCATGGAACGCCCGATAGTAACTCTATCACTGTAAACAAAATATGACGTTTTTAGGTAGCACATAATGCGAGGAAGAGTTATGGGAAACTGGCTGGTGCAATAAAAATAGTCTAGAAACAAATATTTTAAAATCAGATAGGTTGACATGTGATCTCAGTGTGTGTGGAAGTAACTGATAGTGCTGACATTTCCGGTTTGAAATGAGAACAAACTATCTAGAATCCACTTTAGTCCAATTTGATAGCCTATTCCACACAGCTGATACTTTGACAATAAGCGAGTTAAGTTACCTGCTGACATCGAGGGCAACGAATGGGATAAGTCTTTCTGAAAGAAGCTGAGCAATTATCTGGAATATAATGAAGAAGTCAATAACTCCTACTCTGTAATATCCCGTCAAGCAGAATATCTACACAGAGGTTCTCATGTGAGGGCATAAACTGAAGAAGATAATGTATTAACCTGACCAACTCGTCCAAATCCGCAAATAATTATGTGATCCTGCAAATCATCCGTCTGCAAATAAAATCAGACACGAAATCAGTCAGCCTTTTAATGATTCCTGAACATAAGAATGCGTGAGCTTCAGAATGGCAATGAAGCCAAGTGGTACCAAGATTGATGGATTACTGGCTTACTGAATTTAAACTATATACACGTATCATCAAGATTCCTACCTCATTTTCAACCGGCAATAAACTTCGAACATCATGCAACTCAAATCGGGATGCAATTAACTGGCCACCAGCAGCTAACCAAGGTGTGATAGCCATTGAGAGTCCCACAACAAGAAACAGCAACGAAGATAACTGAGGAGACATTATACCCTGGAAGAACCACCGACTAGAGCCTTAGAGAGAAAAAACAGTTAAAAATATTTGTATGTGTAAGGGAAAACTATCATGTTTTTATGACAAACCTGATTGACTGCTTCTCCAAAAGCAACAAATGCAAACTCTCCGCCTGGAGCCAGAAGAAGACCGGCTCTAATTGCAGATATGATTGAAATACCGAACAACTTTCCCATGATCACGACTAACATAGTTTTGCCCACTATCAAGAGCGCCAAAGTTCCCACTACGACAGGGAAGTTAGAGAGAAGAAGTTTCGGATCAATAGACATGCCAACCTGCAATGAGTGGTCTTTTTGTTAGTTTTATGCTTGTGACTACACGTGCTTATAGTATCAGAATCTACTCGAACATAATAAGACTTCCTTTTAGCATGAGTAATTCCCTGAACCCTCAGAAATGATAAATTTATCGATAAGATATAGTTATTTTGAAACTCATCATTTACCGTCATGAAGAATAGTCCCAGTAGAAGACCACGGTATGGAGCAATATCTGATTCTACTTGCAAAGAAAATTCTGTCTCTGCAAGGAGTAGACCAGCCAAAAATGCTCCTAATGCCATGGAAAGTCCAGCCTGATTTATAGAAACAACAAATTTAGCAGAAGAGAAAAACGGCACGGCAGAAAGAACGCAAATGACCAAATACCGACAAGATCAAGGTCATACCCTAGCTGTCAGTAAACTAGTACCAAGAATAACGAGAAGTGTGTTGGCAGAGAATATCTCAGCGTTCCGATTTTCAGCAATTTGCTTGTAGATTGGTCGAAGAAGCTGTGTGCCATAAGAGTGTCAATGCATTAGATATAGCTCCACTGTAAAATATAAATGAGTACCCGAAGTAGCAGTTATAGCACAGCAAAATATTATAAGTACATGGAAACTTTGGTTATTAACTTATTTTGATATCCGGCGTCTCAAAAGTATCTGAGACTTACAAGACGGCCACCAGCAATAATGGCAGTAATAGCAACTGCTGCTTTTACTGCAGCAAGTCCAAGAGCTTCTGCAATGGCTTGAAACCCAACCTGAGAAGAATATTAGAAACTTAGACATCCTTAACTATATAGAAATATCTAGCATACTAGAATTTACAAGCAGTACTAGCAACAGATAACTACAAAATTTCTTCTTAAGAGGAAACCGTAGTCAAGAAAATGAAGGAATCCTAGAGATGAGCTTACCCCTCCTTTCGATGAATTAGGTGAAATAAGTGGGATGAGAATCAGTAAAACAACTACGGCGAGATCCTGTGAAGAAAAAATAAAAACAAAATGATAAGAAATTCCCAGCATAGTTGTTTTTATACACGTGGAGAATGAACTCTGTTCTGAACCGACCTGAAAAAGCAAGACGGAAAATGAAGCCCGTCCATGTCTAGATGTACTCTCACCCCGTTCTTGTAGAACCTGAAACCCAAGTACATTGTTTCTGTTCAAATACAGAATTCCTTTCATTAAGATCTCTATCTAAATACAACATAAAATCTTACTTGAAGGACAACGGCAGTGGAGGACAGTGCCAGGCCATTTCCAATAACTATTGCCGCTGGACCAGCCTGACCAGCAACATAATGGGCAATCATTCCAACAACTGCTGCTGTCACCAGAACCTAGATTACAACAATACAAATGTAGATTAGAGATCTTGGACACAGAAACATCAAGCAGGCACGTACTGTAGTTGATAAATTACTGAGAATGATAATACGGAGCCCAATCTTCAAAGAAACAAATCACCTGAGTGGAGCCCAAACCAAAAACATATTTCTTCATAGAACTCAGTCTTTCAACAGATAGCTGTCACAATAAATAAAACAAATTGGCTCTACTATCAAACACAGTTCAATAGCAAAAGAAAAGCAACCACATATATTGAATACTAGTACCTCAAGGCCAATGTTGAAAAGCAAGAAAACAACTCCAAATTCTGCGATGGCCTTGGTTGCGTGCACGTTACGGATTATTGAAAGACCATAAGGACCAATCAGAATTCCAGCTGCCAAATACCCAAGAACAGGGCTTCCTATACATTGAAGCAGATGAAGCCATCAAGACAGCACATAAATCTCTATGCAACATGATTGCGAGACCGAACTGAAAATGTTTTTGACTGATGAGAGAATGGAAATTGTAGGGATGCATTGCACCAAAGAGAATCCTACTAACCTCCAGGAATTTTTTGAAATAGAGGCACAAATATGACGCTTGCCAGCAGTAACCACAAGAAATCAAGAAGGGAAGCTTCTTCCTCATTGACCTAATAATTGCAGAAGTTTCAGCCTGCAAAGTACATTCCATACAATTTTGCTTGGGACTTTGAAAATGAACAAGAACAATAATTCCTACCTCCTGGTGAGGGATCATCTCAAGCAGTTTCTTAATTCTCTTGGGAATTTTCTGCACTTGGCGGATCAACGGCTTCTTACTCGAAGAGACATCATCTTCTGTACTGGTGCTGATAACATCGGGCTGTTGAAGCAGCTGATTGTTCCCCCCTACCCCATTGGAGTATAATGTCAGTCTGAAACGAATAAGTTCATAATCAACAAAAAGATCAAATTTCTGTCTAAAATGATTCTCTAAAAAAATGCAAAACGAAGAGTAAATTTTCCAAACCGACCCTGCGCCTAGAAGTGCAACTCCAAGAACAAGCTTGGGCCATTGTTGTTTGAAAGAATCTACCAGACTTGCAAACACTGTTGTGGTCCCATCTTGACTGGAAGAGAAGAAAGATGCAGAAAAGAAACGGGATGATTTATTAAACGATGCCTTGGGAGAATTAAGAGAGGAACCCTCTTTTGGCAGATCTTTCTGTGTTTCCTGTTTTTTCGTCTGAACAACAATCTTTGGCTTTTCATAATCTGCTTCAGCCACTTTAGAAGACTCTACACTTGGCTTTCCATTCTCATGATCGCTAGGCTGAGTTAGTTTTTGAGTCTTCTGACCAACTTTATCAGGCACAAGATCAGCTGTGTTCTTTACCGCTAATAAACCTCCCTCTATTGGTGATTCGCCTTCAACCTGAGGGCTACCATCTTCAATTTTACTTGAGAGTACCATCCCATCCACAAGAGGAGTTTCTTCATCAGAAAGTTGGCCCTGAGTTTCTTCTGGAGTCTGCGAGATGGAGAGAGACTTCTCTGCTCTCTGCAAAGCAATCTCTGCATCATTAACGCGTTGTGTAGCCTCAAGCTCAAGTGCGACAGCTTGTTCCGCCAATTTCATAATATTTGCAACATCTTCCTCGGCTTTCAACGCACTGATCTGTATAGTCTCAGCAAACCCACTCAACTTATCCACTTCCTTTTGCAGCTCATCTTTTTTGCTCTGCAAACAACTCAGTTGTGCCTCAAAATTAGCTAAATTCACTTGGCATTCTTTAGTGTCATCCTTGGCAGCTAAAAGGGCTTCTTCTTTATCTTTAACACAATCTCTTTTCTCAGTCTCTTCAGACGCTTCGGGAACACCATTCTCTCCACCTGCTTCGGGAACACCATTCTCTCCACCTGCTTCAAGTGATTCCACCACAACCTGAAGCCTTGCTTCAGCCAGAGATAACGCCATTGTAGCCTTTTGTACAGCTTCTTTAGCAACAGATTCCTCATCAACCGTATCCCGAATCACATCAAGAGTTTTGTTCACCTCATTCCAAGCACTAGCCGCTTCATCCTTGAGTGCTATCGCCGTTTCTGATATTCTCTGAGCTTTTTCCTCGAACATGGTACTATTAAGTCTAGCAACATCCAATTCTTTAATTGCCTTCTGTAGTAACTCCCTGAGTTCCTCCAAACTATCATCCTCATTTTCATCTTTCCCATCTTTTTTTTCTTTCAATACTGTAGCTTCGCTTTCATCATTACTTTCCGTATTACCTAGAGAATCATTACCTTGACAACTTAACCTAAATCCAAAAGGGGTATTTTTAGCTTGGTGACCATTTCCAACTATTGATTTTCTAAGATGCAAAAGACTGTAAAATATTCCACTTTGTGATACATTACATCTCAATCTACTACCCAAATGCACTTTAGAATAAAGCTTCTGATCCCAAAATCTACTGCTAATTAGTTTGGCACTTATCAACCGATTTGGCAAGCAGTAACTCGAACTAGCCCCACCATGAAACAAACTCGGCCGCTGAATACTACACGCAGATTCCATGTCGAATCAATCGAACTTAGCCTTACTTTACAGAGCGCCTGTGAAGCAAATCCAAGTTCCACAAAATCACAAACGGAAATCAAAATCCGGATACGAACAAATGAAGTAAAACTTCAAGTGCACATCAGAAACTCGATTCAACCAAACGAACAGTCGCGAAGCACAACTTCACAAGCCCAGAGAGAGTGTGAGGAAGAGGAAGAGACTAACCAATCATGAAAAATGGTGGAGATAGAGTTTCCCGAGCTGAGTACTGATCAGAGTGGGTCGTCTGAGAAATATTTCAGAGCCGCCGTGTCAACAGATATTTTTGCCGTCTCTTCAAATTTTCCGGTCAAAGATTCTCACTCCTACTTCTCTGAGTTTTCTCTCCAACCAGACATGGTAAGATTTATTTTTGGCCCGTTTCAGTGAAATTTACGAAAACACCCTCTTATACGTATGATTCATATCATCCCATAACCACTTGGTTTGATCCGGTTTGATTCAGTACCTATAACCGAACAGACATTCTTTCGCATGCAATTGCAAAGCATATTCTCTCACTTGAAAAGTCGTCTCATTGTCAAATTGCATTAGAACATATCATCTATTGCAATAAAATGACAAGATTCAAATTCAAATATGGATCATATTACAAATGAGAAATATGGTTAGTCAACTATATTATCAAAACGGTATAATAGACAACTATGATATAAAAAAGTTAACTATACTTTTAAATTGATAACCATATTCTAAAAAATAGTTAACTAAATAGTGTGAGATAGTTAGTTATCTTTTGAGATCAATAAAATATGTTGTTTCAACAGTAGCTAACTACATATTAACATAGTTAATTGTTATAATTAACTATATATTAAAATAGTTCGCTGTTATAAATATGTTTTTTCGACGCTTGTTTTTCTAATCCAATTTTATTTTGTTTGCATGCTAGTTATAGTCTTATAGATCTACTATTTCATAGATAAAAGAGGCCAATTTTCAAGAAATAAAGAATATAATATTTTTAAAGATTTTGTTTTTAATTGTCAATAATTATCACATTTAATGGTAATTATCACATTTAATATAGTGATTGATTATTACAGATTCAGATTTCGATATTTTCTGCATAAAATTAGCCCAATTAAATAGGGACAAAATCGTCATACAATTGCTTCTCACAGTTACACACCTAAATATAAATCACGTGATGTTATATAGCTATTTTTTTCTCTAAAACCTATTATTCAGCTAATTCACCCCAAATATACAAAAAATGAATTCTAAAAAAAATCAAGATTACAAAATGACATTTCGCAAGAGTAAGCTCCATCATAATCAACAAGCATGAGTGAGAAATCAAATTTTGCTTTCTTGGTGTGTAATAATCAAATTTAGTTTTGTGAAAATCAAAGAAACCGTGAATTTGAAACGAATTAGGTGGGTAAACATAAATGAAAGAAAATTAGAACGGCCCAGCAAGTGAAGAGTTTTCGGCCCAGCTGAGACAATCACTGACACTAACTATATCCCACATCGAATACAAGCGATACTACTTGTCAAAGGATTCATGTATAAATTAGCCAATGCTTCACTGTTCAAAAGTCATGGAGCCGTGTAGTGAGCACAAAGCGAACTATTCTTTCGCCTTTTACTAAAGAATACCGTGTGCTCTCTACTCTAAACGGCATACACCTATTTTTGGAGGAGTCACTTCTTACGAAGTTTACTCCATTAAACCCCTCAGTTAAAAAATTATTACTACGGCTTGTTTCTCATACCGGTTAGGCCTGCATGTTGAACATACGGTTTGAAGAACATATTCTTCTTACACTTGAAAAGTCGTCTCATTACCAAATTGTAATGTTTTCAAAACCGGACCGGACCGGCGGTTGAACCGGGTTCAACCGCGAACCGGTCACATGTCCGGTTTGGGTCAATATAAAAACCCAAATGTAGTTGAACCGGCTATCGAACCGGGTTGGACCGGCAAAACACCGGGAACCGGCGAACCTGTTGACCCGGATCAAACCGGGTTCAACTGTTTTATAATTAAAAAAAAAACATATTTTTATTTCATTTTTCTTTAATTAATATGTTTATCAAAATTAAAATTAGAAAAATAAGGTTTATAGATAATGAAATAGTAATAAAGGTTTAACATTGTTTCTAATATAATCATATTCAGTGGAAAAAAAACATTTTTCAAATAATTATAATCTTTTTAAAATTTTAGACAAAAAAAATTAGTTATGTATTTAAGTATCATCATTTTTTATTTAGTTTTGTTATAGCTATTGAAGTTTTTTTTATTTTTCTAAATATTTGTACTAAACTTAATATTTTGTTTGATATTTGGATAGTTATGCACATACAT
Organism: Arabis alpina; assembly: GCA_900128785.1. NCBI lineage: Eukaryota > Viridiplantae > Streptophyta > Magnoliopsida > Brassicales > Brassicaceae > Arabis > Arabis alpina. Next base: position 195,424 of record LT669788.1, read on the forward strand.
ATAAAGAACAAATTCTATATACTAATATTTTTAAAATATTATTGAACCCGGTTGAACCTCGGTTAGACCCGGTCGGACCATATTAACCCACGACCAAAAAAAAATCCGGTTCGGTCGCCGGTCCGGTTTTAAAAACATTGCCAAATTGCATTAAAACAAGATCTAGTGCAATAAAATGACAAGATTCAATTCAAATATGGATCATATTACAAATAAACACAAAAATGAAATCTAAAAACTCAAGATTACAAAAAGCTCCATCATCATCAAAAAACATGTCATAGCCGGACAGTGAAAAAAAAAATCAAATTTTGCGTTCTGGGTGTGTAATAGTAAATAAATAAATAAATGTATAACGAAACGAATCAAGAAACAAAACAAAAAAATAATGTCTTCATAATGGAAACAACTCATTACAAATGAAATCAAATCTTTCTTCCTCAACATTCAAATCACTCCACAAGTCACAAACTCACCAAAGAAGAGACAATTCAACTCGAAACTCCGTTCTCTTCCTTGGCTTCGACGGCGACAACTTCTTCGGTGGTCTCCGGTGGAAGAGGGTTGCCTGAGGCGGTACGACGGTGGTTAGCTGATTGAAGGACATGAGCGTAGTTTCCTTTCTCCATGAAAAGTTGGTTAAAGTGATGCCGACAATACAGAACACCGTCTAGAGAGGCGTACGAGGAGTGAGTGAGCGTGCAACCACCGTGAGCACACCGGAAACATGTCTTGTGGAAACATTCTCCTTCCATTTGCACCTTTTTTATAAACAAGAAACCACATGGACGTAAACCAAACCGGACTTAACCGGAAGAACATTAGAAATTGCAATTAGTACTAACCTTTTCAAGAGGATAAACAGTTTTTTCACAAGCAGCACATTTGTCTTGTGTTCCACAGAACATGGAAGAAATCTTGCTAGGAGTCTTAGTCTGTAAATTAATGATGAATCAAATACACATAACCAATTATTGATCAATCATTACAAGAAGGAAAAATAAAATAAAAACAGCTAGAGAGAAATGATGAACGTACCAACTCAGGCTTCTCAGTTTTTCCTGAGACAATAAAGGAATTTGTTTCAGTAATCATGATGATTCTAATGAAGAACGAGATAGAGATATTTATTGTAATAAGAACCTGGTTGGAAATTTTTGTTGAAATTGCCAGATTCCTTGAAGAGTTGCTCAAAATGAGTCTTGCAGTACAAGACTCCATCCATGGAGGAATAGTTACTCATCTACAATCATCAAAAGTTTCCATACATCAAAGAATGTTTCTACGTTTGGAACTTTGATATAAACAAGAAAATTAGGAACCAAATGGTATACCTGAAGAGTTCCATTGCAATGAGTGCATCTGAAGCAAGACTTGTGATAAGGCATTCCTTCAATGGACAACATGTCCACCACATAGACTGTCTTATCACAAACATTGCATTTGTCAGTAGTTCCTGTGAAAGACATTTTTTTGTTGTTTTCTCTGTTTTTTTTGGTCTTTTGTTGTTGTTTCCTTCTTCAAGATCCTATATGAAACAGTATTATTTGTCTGAGGAAATAGTTAAAGAAGAAAACACACAAAAAGAAATTTAAGGATTTTGATTTTTGTTACCTCAGACAAAGGAGGAACCAGCGAAATTTATGTCTTCTTTTATACGAAATTTTGTTACAATTGTGAGGTTGTCACAAAGTAAGTTTTTCTCTTTCTCTCTTTTGTTTTCTTTTGAAGAATCAATGAGATAAAATTGGGTGGCAAAAGTGATTGGAGTTGAGCAAAAGAAGGGTTGTGGTTTCTGACATTTTCAAACCCATTAAGGAAACGTTACTTTAAGCCAACTGTCTCTGAGGTGGTGCAACCCATGTCAGATTTTTCTAATACCTGCAAAGGAATATAACTACCTAACATTATACACATATTATATTCTTCTTTGTTAGTTATAATACACATATAATATTCTTTGTCAATAAAAGATATGCTTTTGAGTTTTGAATACATAGTTGTATGCGTATGTATCAAGATACACAGTTGTAAATTAAAGCAATAATAATATAAAGAAAGTGAAGCACCACTAAGTTGAATTCGTGTAGTTCAAGTCTCGTTTCATATAACATTACCCTACAATAATTTGAAATAGAATAATGTCTGATTTGTTTTGTTAAAGTAAAAAGTAGTGTTACAACACAACTTGTTGACACAAGATAAGATCTGAGATTGTTTTTCCATGTCGATCAATTCTCCTCGAACAGTTGACTCCACCATCTAATATGTTCCTTACCACAACATTCAAAGCATGAATGCCTTTAACATCATATATCTCTACTGACACAATTTCATCGTTTGGTTTTGCATCGGTTTCGAGAAACGAAGAGGTTGATAACAGAACTGATATCACATTTTTGACCCATTGATGAGTAATGATGAGTTTTAGACGCTCGATGTCTTGGGGATAATGTGGGATTAGTGAGAAGTTTATGTCGTTTCCTTTATCACCAGCTCGGCTATGAGCAATAGAGTAGAGTGGGATCTTTTGGCCAGTTGGGGCAGGAGAGTGATGAAATCTAGATGAATTTGTCCACTGATCGCCTTTCATGGTAACGAGATCTTGATTTTCGATGGGGATCTACAAATGGAAGCAGTGCCAAGCTGTTAAAATTGTTTTTTCGCATCTGAACACATACAGAATCGTCCATACACTAGATTGAATCGCCAAGGAATTTGTCTAGTTCGTCTAAGCACTTAGTTTAGTTAGCTTTTAACAAGGGAATTAACCGACTTGAGCAAGTACTTTCTCACTAACCTTGCGGAGTTCTTCTCGAGCAACTGGAGAACGATGTTTAGGGGTCTCTGACTCTGATGTGTTGGTGTGTTGCAGTCCAGTTTTCCACATTACAGATTCACGGCTGACCTGGATAACCAAACATATAGCATCAGAAACCGTGAAATTGATTAATGCAAGGTTATATTAGTTGAAATGTCATGATGGAGACAGCATACCAAGCGCTTTTCAAGAACAATCTCCATCTTGTGTCCGGTACTGCATATAATTACAAGCAGTCAAGTCAAACCAAAAAGACAATCAAGAATCTCATATGCTCTGTTTAGAAATATATAAAGACATAAACAGACTCGATCTTGTTGATAATTAAGTATTTGTCAAGTCCCTACTCATAAGATGTACTACTCTAATGCTACAATAAGCATTGGATTGAGATATGGCAGTGATTTGGAGAAAACATTAACGTGAGGAGTTACCTAATTCCACCACCACCAGCTGGTCCGTTTGTATATAAAGCAGTAAACTCTTTCGTTAACTGGACCGCATGTTCCTTTAGTGTGAAAAGACCATCCATACGTAATCTAATATCTCCACATGACTGCCAAGATGATTCAGTGCCGTTGCTTGTCGCCTTCAAGCTATCAAGCCCAATCACATAAGAAAGAATACAGTGGTTAACACCAGGAATGGTTTCTTCCATCCAAGATCGAACCTGAAAGAAAGTAAAATATGTAAACACTTGATAAGAAATCAAACCCCAATTCCAGGCACCATAAGGAGTCATTTCAAGTGAAACAAACTCAAATAGGGCCAGATAATGCTACTACATCATAGACATAGGCACACCAGAAACTCAGAAGCTTTAGAACGTTGAATAGATCCATGTCCTCCATAAGATATCTCTCCCCATCCTTTCCAACCACACTCCTGCAAAGAAAGTACGAATTATATAACCAACCTAGGTTGCTCTATTCAGTATCAATCTAATGTTACCAACATTTTCTATGGATAAACAACCTTTGGAATCAACCTCAAGAGTTTCTCAGGCACAGAAGTGTTAGCAGATGGTTTTGCTCCACTGCATTGTACTTTGCAGTCTGACAGGGGGAGGAAAGAAACATCTCGAATATCAATTACCTGTAAAGAAGGTTTTCAAATTGACTGTTTCCGTTGTTGTTATAGCTATTTCTTCTAGATTTTGTACCTCTAACTTACCACATCAGGTGTAATGTAGGCACTAGGATCAGCAATTTCATATAGAAGTTGCTCGGCGCAAGTAGAGGTATTTAAAATTCCACCACTGCCTTCAGCCTTTGCTACACATAATTTTCCATCATAGCCAATTTCTGCATAAGGAAGTGACAAATCCAGGAGGAGAGGGAAATCCATGTCTCTATACTGATCACCTAAAATGCATTAAAGAGCAGAATGACCATACAGATACCAAAACCGCAACCCCGTTAATTCTTCCCTGAATCAAGTAAGTGTAATACGCACCTGGATGCATGAAATATCCACCAGTGAGCTGACAACCACACTCAAGAAGGTGGCCAGCAAGAGTTCCCTGTGCTAGCAGCTCCAAGTCATTCCAATTCCAGCCTAGTTCATAGATCTATCCATGAAACAAGGAAATGATCAGACCTAAATCACTGAACTGATATTCAATCCCAGTGATTATCTGGTCCAACAAGAAAACCGGACTGGACAGATCTCAAGTCCTCACCATTGGTGCTAAAAATAACGCGGCATCAGCCACTCTTGAAGTAATTATCACGTCTGGTTGGTACTTCTCCAGACATTCAACAATAGGAGCTGCTCCAAGATAAGTGCTACTACCCTTCAACAAGGAGAATAAAACTTCAGGACAATCATACATACCGCTAGGAGGACCTAAATAAACCATGGTAATCGGAAGTTGATAATATCCTACAGTCCTTCACAATACACAACCATGAGTACATATCTTCTAGTGTATCAAAATAACTGTCACTAGCTGATAATATCCCATTGACACATGCGATCAGGAGTTAGAGAACCAGAATCATACCCCACCAGAGCAACATTGACCGCCAAAAGATTGTCCAGAGCCTAAATGAGATTCAACGACAAGGGTTAGACGCACTTATTACGGCTTCAAACAGTGCCAATACTAAGAATACTAATTATATTAAAATTGCTAGGACCTGTTTCAAAATGCACCTCATGAGCCACAGCCACGGCAATTGAGAGCCCTAATTCACTGGCTACCTCAAGAACTTTCTTCTGAGCCCCAGACGGATCAACTACAAAGAAAAAACACAATAATTCAAATATAAGAAAAACCAACACTCACAGAAAAGAAAGCCTCAGTAATAGATTCAAAGCTCCTTACTTGCACCCATGTTAGTGATTATACAAGTGCCTTTCTCCACAGCAACAGGCAGTAACAAACGCATCCACTCTGAAACTGAACAACACCAGAAAAAAAAAACTGATTTTGCAGTCACAAAAAACACCCTTACTAACCATTTTAACCACTCAAATAACTCTTTCAGCATATATAAACCTCCAAAACACATACCACGATATACAGAATCGAAAATTTCCGAAACATACCACGAGGGTCGTAACCTTCACCACCAGATGCCATAGACATCCACCGATCAGCCAATGTCCGTTCAGCTAAACACTCAAGTACCAAATAATCAATCTCTTCAACTCTCTCAAGCAATTTAAGAGCTCCCAATGGCCTATCTCCCCCGAATCCAGCACCACATCCTACGTTAACCTTCTCTTTTCTCCTCTTCGGATTCTCTCTCTGAAAAAATCAATCAAAACCATATCACAACAACAACTCTTCACCCAAAAACAAAATGAGTATTTTCTTACCAACTTTATCACACAATCGCAGAGATCCTCTTCACCGTCAAAATTCGCCATGAAAGTACAATTCTCAGATCACAGATCATGAAGAATTTGAATTTTGGGAGAGACGTGAAGGAAGTGAGTGTGTTTAAGCTTATCCCATTTGAGTTAATAACTACTTTTAAATACGGTCCCTAAGATTTAAACTATTTACACGCGGGTCCTTCTTCTATTTATCACCGAGAGTGGGCCTTTGTTGGGCTTTTTTAGGAGCCAAATAAAAAAAAACTGGAGTCGGGAAATTCTCGCCGGCGTTCAGTTACAATGGACGGGGGAGGATTCTCCGGCGATTGGGGAGAGATAGTTTCAGAGAAGGTTGTTTCGGCTTATGTATCTCTTCCGAAGAAAGGAAAACCTCAGGGACGTGAAGTCACCGTCTTATCAGCTTTCCTCGTCTCTTCTCCTACCCAAGGTCTCTTCCCATTTCTCTCTCTCTCTCGCTTTTCTAACTCTCAATTTTGGTTTCCTTGTTTCGATTTTGAGTGCAGAATTAGAAGTAATAGCGTTAGGGACGGGGACTAAGTGTGTTAGTAGGTCACTGTTGAGTCCTCGTGGAGATATTGTGAACGATTCTCATGCCGAAGTTGTATCCAGAAGAGCTCTGATTAGGTTTGTTACTCTGTGACTCTGTGCTGGTTATCGAATTTGTATATCCAAATTGCAATGTATAATGGTGGTTATTGTCAATCGTTAGGTTCTTCTATTCTGAGATTCAGCGGATGCAAGGGACTTTTGATAAGAGAAAGTGTTGTAATGAAGCTAAGCGTCAGAGAAATGATAGCCAAACAAGTTCAATACTAGAGTTAGAACCAAGCTGTGATGGAGAAGTGAAATATAAGCTGAAATCTGGGTGCCATTTGCATATGTACATTTCTCAATTGCCATGTAATTAACTTCAATTTGCCTCCTTAAGTTTATGTTCTTCGTTTCAAGACTGTTCTTAATGTGGCAGTGACATGTTTGTCATATGTAGGTGGTTATGCTTCTACTAGTTCACCGTTGTATGCACTGAAAAAGATTCCGTCAACAGAAGTAGATGGATCATTTTTAGATTGCTCGTCGAGATGTTCTGATGTTCCAGAGATAGGTAATAGCAACAAAGGTATTAAGTTTCTTATCTGATAGTTGCAAGAATGTTCTATCTGCTCACGTACCTGTTATTTAGCAGATGAGTATATAGATTGATGTTGGTATCTGTTTACTGAGGATGTGCAAATGTATCCATTTCAGGTAACGGCTCACAAGTAACAGATATGGTACAAAGAAAGCCTGGTCGTGGTGAAACAACACTCTCTGTTAGCTGTTCAGATAAGATAGCTCGATGGAATGTTCTTGGAGTTCAAGGTTTCTTCTGTAGTCTGTTAATGTTTTTGCTTTGAAAGCTGATCGAAAATTTGAATTGCATAATGCATATATGTTATAAAATATTTGGTCAATGGTTTTCTTCTTGTGGGTCTATTCCCAAGTTTGATAGAGGAGTTTGTTGTGTCATTCGAGATTTTCTTATGGGAATCGTCTCTCTTTGTGTGTTCTTACTTCAGGAGCATTGCTTTGCCAAGTCCTTAAGCCTGTGTATATTTCTACAATCACCGTTGGACAATCTCTGCATTGTCCGGACAATTTTTCTTTAGCTGATCACTTGCGAAAATCTTTGTACGAGAGGATCCTCCCATTAGCAGATGAGATAGTATCTTCCTTCCGTTCGAACAAGGTTCATTAGCTGAATTATACCAAAGTATCATTTAAATTGCAGTAGTTACTCGGAGACATTGTTCTAATTCCTTTCCAGCCTCTGTTTTTTGTAGCTCCAGTACCACCATCAGACTTTCAGCATTTAGAAACTGCTCAAGCTACCTTAACATGCGGGTTGTTTTCAATGCTCTTAACTCTTCATCACATGACTTATTTGCCTTTTCTTTGTCTCTTACAAGGTGACAATTTATTTGTCGTCTGTTAGATATTCTTTGTATTGGAACCGTTCTGGCTTACACGAAGTTGTTCTTGGAACAACCGGTAGAAAGCAAGGCACCTCCGCCAAAGGTGCTGTGTATCCGTCTACTCAGTCATCTATATGCAAGTAAGGGGAGGAGTCTTGTTTTCCAGGCATGATCTTGATTATATCTAGTTATGATTATCATGTGATAACATATTCATATATTTTCTTAGACAGCGGTTACTGGAGCTATTCTTGAAAGAATTGCATGGACATGACAGTGAATCTTCTAAGTCAAAAGAATCTTACCGAGAACTGAAGGTGCGTGTGATACTGATTCTTTTCTGCTGCTTCATTTTGGGTTAACATGCTTCCATTGGCACTACTAACATACTAAAGTGTATGAATCTCATAATGAGTGTTTGACATGCTTGCCGCAAGATTATGATATTGTTCTTGATTTATTCTGAAATGATTTACTTTTTTGGGGTTTTCAATTATGCAGGACAAAGCTACGGAATACTCTTTGATGTCAAAGATTTTTAAAGGAAAGTATCCATTCAAGAATTGGCTAATAAAACCCTTGAATTATGAGGATTTTCTGATAAATTAGTTGTGAGGTATGTTTTCCTAATTGCTCTCTCTATCAACCTGGTAATTTCTGTGCATCATTAGTTCATTATCGTCAACAAATTGCTTAGTTTACGGAAGCAAAATAATTTTATGAATATTACTTTCCAAAAAAAAAAGAAGGTGCGATGTTGAATCAAAGAAAATACAAAGAGCGGAAAAGTAAACAGAAAAACACCAGGAAACGAAAGTAGAAAATATGAATTTGACTGAAACGAATTAAGATGTGGCAAGTTCCATTCAGAGATTGACTCGTGCTTTGATGATGTCGAGGCTCATCTCGCTAGGATCAGTTGCTTGCAATTCAACTTGAATCCCATCCATTTCCCTCTTGAATCTGTCCTTAGAGCTTGCATACAACATCTTACTCCTCACTCTTGATATATCAGGTGACCTGAAGAAGCAAGTCAATGTCTCAATCATATGAAAAACTACATTTCCGAATTATTGAAAAGAAGAAAGTCAAGGGGAAAGAGGAAGTGGTACCATGCGATGAAAAAGATCTTGCTCTTCTGGCAGTTCTCAGGGGTGGTGAAATCGAAGTCATAGACAGCATATCGGCACTCGTCCTCAGGCATACGTTTGGTGAAATCGTCGTAAGTTTCCTCTGGATTCCCAACAATGTCAATCATAACTTGCTGAGCCTTCTCATCAATTTTGAACACAATATACCTATAATTCCTCTTTGCTTTCAACTCCAAGAACTTGAGCTTGCACTCATCGCTAACGTGCATACCAGACGCTGAATTAGCCTGCACAAACACACACACATGATCATCTTTGTATGATCACAACACATCACATCATTTGCAGTACCGGATTTTGATGAAATGAGATGTAGGAACTTACCATGTTCTCTGCTTGAAATTCGTGTTTGATGATGAGAAACTAGAGAATGTAGGGGTTTTAAGAGGAAGAAGAAAGAAGTAGGTTGGGTTGGGTTGGGTCATTAGGCTGGTCACGTCTTTAAACGAAGACGACTTTGATGCTGTCACGTTGTGCCCATATTTTCTTGATTAGATAATAGTAGAGGAGTCTATATTCTATTCATGCATACACATGTATAAGTTTGTTCGAGACATTATTGGGAAGTTGAGGTTTCATGATGTCCATGTTTGTCTTTGTTTTTATTAAATTTCTGACTTTTTCTATCCTCACGATAGGTCGTAGACCTTGCTAGTTTTTATCGTTTGAAACGGATTTAGATAGAATTTAGCAGAAGAACAAGAATTAACCTTTGAGTTATTGAAGATACATCAATCAATATCCAAATTATGTTGAAGCAGAAACAATTTGCAACGCAACGACCAACGTCTTCCAATAAAACTTGGTTTATTGGAAGGCCTATAGAGTATAATAGACTTATGGTAAGCTTTGAAATGGACCGTGAACAAAGCCCATGGGCCTCTGTTGAAAGGCCTATAACTGAAACATGATTACGGCGGGAGGGGAGCCAATCTCTCTCCCTTTTTCTCTGCTGCGGCTGCTATTTCTTTGTTAGCCAACCATAATTTTTATCGACTTGTCGGGTTATAAGTTATAAGATACTAGAATAGGATCCGCATAATATGCGGGTATTAGATATTAAAATTGATTATTCATATAGTTATAATTCTTATAATTATATTCTACATTAAATCACATTTAAGTATATTCTAAATTGAAACTCGTATAATCGTATTTTAAGTTGAAATCCGTATAATTATCAATTTATTTATCATAAATTGCATTTTGTTAACCGCAAGATAGAAAATATAAATTAGTTCAAATCACTTCTCCTTTATATAATAAGATTTTTTTATTTTCTCTATAATTTTTGTTTATTTATTTTTTATAATTTCTTTAGGTTAATGTTTTTACTAACTATTCGTTCTATACTTTCAGTTTTTTTTCCACTTATATATCTTCTCGATTTCTTTCTTAATTTTTTATATATGTAGTTTGGATTATAAATTTTATTTTATTTCTTAATTATTTTAGACTATCATAAAAAAAAATTCTAATTAGTTTAAATTATTAGAATTTTCCTTTTCACTATTTAGTTAGTCACTTAACAATTTGTTTTGTTAGTTTTCTATATTTTTTTAATTAAGTTAAACTATTACAAAAAATTTTCCACAACTTACTTAATTATTAAACAGTACTTTTGTTAGTTTTCCGTCTTTATTCTTTTTACACATGTCATCATCTCGATCGATATAAGACACGTGGCAAGATCTCGTGAGTTACAATTTTGACAAACTCTACTTTATATAATAAGATGGGTTGTGTTAGAATTACAGTAAAACGTCTATAAATTAATAATGTTGGGACCGGGATAATTTATTAATTTAGAGAGAATATTATTTTATCCATAAATTAATAATTATTAATTTTATAGGGAGAAATCCGTTTTAGGTAAGATTCTTCTTAATTTTTTTTTCCGAATAATGTTATATTATGGAATTTAATAAATCTATGGATACATTTAGAAAGCGTTATTATAAAGAATCAATTATTTTGCCTAGAATTTTTACAAGTTTATGGTAAAGACCGAAAAAACAATTATAAAAGTTTTTGATGTAACATTTAAATTAAAAGATAAGGTCTAATGAGATTTTCATTTTTAAGTTAAAACAAAAATCACTAAAACCATGTTTAGTACATTATCATATATATATATATATATATAATTATATATGATTATTAATTTATGTTATTATTGTGATCATATTTTACATAGGAGTTTCAAAAAAATTATTATCTTATCATTTTATCAAATTGAGTTGATTTTTACATTGGCCCGACTCGGGACATGGATAATTTATTAATTTATGGTGTTTATTAATTTATCGAGAGGTTCTACTGTAGATTTTGGTGTATAGAATATTCAAACTTGTGAACATCTCTGACCAAATTAATTTCCTCTGGGTTTCGAAGCTTCCCGTCTGTTTTGGCTACTTGACTACTTCCACTTCGGTTTTATTTGCTTGGAACATTTTTATATCAAAACTTATATAAAGTTGATGGTGGTGGATTTGAATTGTAGCTACTGACTAGTGCGAGAAATAGGAACGAAACGTGTCTCCTCTCTTCGATCGAGATTATAAGATTTGTGCTCTTTTCTCAGCTTTCTTTCTTTAATTTGAGCCAAGTATTTAAGTTTATCGCCTACCGGAGGATTTGGTTACTGTCACTACCCGAGTTGACTCACAAGAAGGCCAGCGAGTTGACAAGGTACGTCCTAATTCTATACACTACCAATTCCTGTGATTTTAGGCGATGAGAAACCAGACACAAAGACTCATTTTTAAATTTGATCTCGAGTAATTATTAAGATTGAGAAATTTCTCCTTTTGTTTCCAGGCATTACAACATCGATGGGAGGTCGAAGCTCTAAGATTGGTAGTATTTGTTGGAAATCATCACACAAGACTACTCTTCTTGAAGCTCCACATACTGGTTAAGTCTCTCTCTCTTTTGTTAGAACAAAACATGCTCATTTTTGCTGTTTTCTAAACCCTTTTGTCAATATTACAGAAACCGAAGAGAATAGTGAGGTCACAGATGTGTTGTCTTTTCGTGAATACACACTCGAACAGCTTAAGATCGCCACCGCTGATTTCGCTTTGGAGAATGTTGTATCTGAAGATGGACAAACATCTCCAAATGTTGTCTACCAAGGGAAGTTGGAGAATCATCACAAGATTGCTATCAAGCGACTTTCTCGAATGGCCTGGCCTGATCCACAACAATTCCTGGTATGATCTGTTTGTTTCAGCTTATCTAATGCCAATTCTTGTCTCTCTTTAACTTTGGATTTGTCTTTTTTCCAGGAAGAAGCAAGCTCGGTTGGTCAGTTACGCAGCAAAAGACTGGCCAATTTACTCGGTTACTGCTGTGAAGGCGGCCAGAGATTACTTGTGGCTGAGTTTATGCCTAATGAGACACTAGCCAAACACCTTTTCCACTGTAAGCAAAAAGCCTTTGATCAAGAATCTTTTGATGCTCTTTTCTAGATGTTGTCTTAGTATTTGTTTAATTACGATTCAGGGGAAACACAGCCGATGAAATGGACGATGCGACTAAGGGTTGTTTTATACATTTCAGAAGCTCTTGAATATTGTAGTAACAAAGGGCGCACTCTGTATCATGATCTCAATGCTTATAGAGTTTTATTTGACGAGGTAATTCCATAAACTTAGTTCTTCTCCGAGAAACCATTACTGTTTCATGTTATTCCTTCATGGACTCTGATGTGGCCATTTAAGGAATGCAATCCAAGACTTTCAGCGTTCGGCTTGATGAAGAATAGCCGGGATGGGAAGAGTTACTGCACAAATCTTGATTTTACCCCTCCCGAGTATCTACGAACTGGTGAAGTTGAATTTGTCCCCTCCTTGTAGGTTATATTTTCCCTGATATTCAAATTGTATTGAGACTTATTGTGTGTTGCTACAGGGAGAATCACAGCAGAGAGTGTGATTTACAGCTTTGGCACTCTTCTGTTTGATCTTCTCACTGGAAAGCATATTCCTCGTAGCCATGTAAGTGTCCATGGTAGCTGCTATTATCGTTACTTGAACTCTCTTTTAAAAATGATCTCAGCTTGTTGTTGTGTGTATAGGCCCTTGATTTAATTCGAGACAGAAATCTTCAGACTCTAACTGATTCCAGCTTGGAGGGTCAATTTTCCGAGAGTGATGGCACAGAGTTAGTACGCCTGACATCTCGTTGTCTTCAGTACGAAGCTAGTGATCGACCAAGCATAAAATCTTTGGTCACTGTACTGATATCTCTCCAGAAAGACACTGAGGTTCCATCTCATGTTCTAATGGGTCTGCCTCAAAGTGGTACTTGTGTGTCACCTTTATCTCCTTTTGGTGAAGCTTGTTCAAGAAAAGACCTGACCGCTATGCTTGAGATCTTGGATAAAATTGGATACAAAGATGATGAAGAGGTAAGCCGACAGGTTTTACGTTTATAATTCACTTATGGTTCCCATCCAACGAAGTCTTCTTCATGGTTTTATGTGGAATGTTTAAATGCAGCTTTCGTTTTTGTGGACGAACCAGATGCAAGAGGCTATAAACTCGAAGAAAAAAGCCGATATTGCATTTAGGCGGAAACACTTCAATGAAGCTATTGAGTTTTACACACAGGTCTGTCTTTTTTCTCATTTGAATCCATAGCAAGACCTTCCTCCTTAGTTAACGATGTCCTTGTATATAAATTTTGGCCCAGTTTCTTGATTTAGGAATGATCTCTGCAACAGTCTTTGTACGGCGCAGTCTAAGTCACCTAATGAGGAACATGGCGAAAGAAGCTCTAGACGATGCAATGAAAGCGCAAGGCATTTCTCCTGTGTGGTACGTTGCATTGTATCTCCAGTCTGTTGCTCTTGCTGTCCTGGGAATGGAGAAGGAATCCCAAATCGCACTTATCGAAGGATCGAAACTCGAAGCCAAGAAGATTTCAGCTTCCACACGGAACTAAAGACTAAAGCTATTTTGAATTTTGGTAAAAGATGAAGAAGCTAAAGGTAATCCATTGTTACACATTTGATACATAAGAGCGTTTAGATGTTAAAACATTGTACTAAACTAAAACATTCATCGTAAAAGCTAATCCATTGTTTTAATTGGTACATAAGAACATGAGATATACGACGAAAACTGAAGTGTATCTTAGCTAACTTTGATTAACAGATGCAGAAAGCTTGAGTAAACTAAAACCTCATAAGGTGTTTTGCAACTCAACCTCTGCCTCCATTTGAGAAATTGGGTGAGAGGTTCTGTATTCTTCCTTTGACATTCCACAGTAAACAGCTTCTTTGCCTCCATAGGTTACGAAGTTCCAGCCAAACGCAGACCCTCCGATAACCTCGCCATTTCCATTAGAGTTGTGCTTCTCAGCTTGGACATTCTCAGATGATCTCAGTCCACTAGTAGGTGTTTGATTAATCGCCTTCCCGTTGGATAAAGACTCGCTCTTAGCTTTTTTCTCACATTTGGTTGTTTCTCGGTACAGTTGAAGCATAAGCTTCATCTCTGCAAACATCATAATCTCAACTCAGAATCAAGAAAAGTGTAAGTGAAAAAGTAATGAGTGTATGAGCTCACTCTCTTGAATTTCGATTGCTGCTTTACAGTTGTTGAAATCTGGAGCTCGTAACACCTGTAGCAGAAATCTCAGTATTCAATTCTTAAATGTTACATCTATCGAGGTTATGTTTAATCAATGGACCTCGATTTTTACAAATTAGCGTACCTCGAGAACATGAGGACGAAGATCTTTAAGAAGAAGACGCATCTTGTAGTAATTAGAGTTCTCAATCTGAAGATTCACTTCTAACGTTCGTTTTCTTCCTCTAGACGTCGGATCCGTCGTAGCAACCGACGGAGGCGTAGGTACCTGAGCTTGTTGAGGCGCGGCTGCCGGAGTCGGAATCGTACGTCCTTGAACGGTGGCAGTCGGAGTAATCACCGGCGAGCTATCCAAGTTCATCGTGACCGAAGGTAATTCAGCTGCGACCATCGCCGGTGAAGATCTCTGATCTGAGGCTGCAGGAGGAGGAAGATCTTGTACTGGAAGAGAAGGTTGAGTCGCCGTCGAGGTCGATGTATCCATTTTCGAAGATTTTCTTCAACCGCTCAAAGATTTTCAAGCTCCGAGCTAACAGGAGCACGAAGATGAAGCAGACGGGTTCTTTAAAAAACGACGTCGTGGAAATATCTGAATTTGTTAGGGCCCAAAGAGGCCCATATCGATACGTACCGAAACAGCACAATTGTTAAATAACGTGTCGTTTACTTGGGAAAACACGTATAACATTGGCTTTTTAAAACAGTAAAACGGCTCGCAGTTTATCTAGAACTTTTCCTACTGTAGCATTTCCGTCTCTTTGTTAGCTCATTCTTCATCGTCGTCAAGGTCAAGGGTCAAGCTTCGGAGATGAATCCACAAGTGGACAAGGTGGTGAGAAGAACGACTATGGTGGCGACTGCTGTTGCTTCCTACTTCCTTTTAACTGCCGATTACGGTCCCGAGCCAAATATTCTTGATCCTGTGAGTTCCGATTCAACTTCTGTGTCTTTTCTCTGAGAATCTGTTTGTTTTTCATCAAATCTCCGAGTTTCTGAATCGGAATCGCTCGTTTTTGTTTGATTCCGTCGTCTTTGTTTGATTTACAGGATGTTGTAGATGATGAACGAGTCGCTGATAGTTGCTAATTTGTCTCTATGTACCCTCTATTATGGTTTAACTAGTTACAATCAGTTAGATTGGGATTGCTATTGGTTAGATCTCTTGGTAGTTGCTACTTGATAGTGTTGAAATTTGATCCTCCATGATGAATGTTCGACCTAGTTTTGGATGAGATCTGATCTCTGGGAAACGTTTTCTGATCAAATTGAGGATGAATCTTTACATAATGCTATTGGATTCTATCATCAGCTTTTGTTGTCTTTGTAAGAATCTGTTGTTGAGCAGTCTTCAGTGAATGACTACTTTCATTGCTCATTGTGTTTATCTGTTACTATTAATGTTGAGTCCTGAATGTGATTGTTTTGTCTTGAACAACTGATGAATTTTGCCTATGATACTTACCAAATAACGAGTCTTCTTGACAGTTATATGCATCCATCCGAGTCTGTGATTTTTACTTATAGATGATACTGTTATATTTGCAACAATGTTTTTGAATTCTATTATCAGCTTTGTTGTCTTTGTAAGAATCTGTCTTCAGTGAATAATGACTAGTGAGTGTTTTTATTGCTCATTGTGTTCTTCATCTGTTACTACTAATGTTGAGTCCTGAAAAATGCTTATTTTCTCTTGAACAACTGATCAATTTGCTTATGTTTCTTACCTTGATGACACTACCCAAATCACGAGTCTTCTGGACAGTTATATGCATTTATCTGAGTCTGTGATTCTTACTCATAGATGGCACTGTTCTATTTGCAGATCAAACAGAAGATCACATCAGCCCAAGATTCTGTGAAAGAGTACTTCTTTCCATCAAAGAACAAGTAACATCACTCCACAACCGACCAGAAGTTAAGATGTAGCTGAACATGATTGCCCACTTTGAAATTTGTTCATTTTCTCGTTTTATGGCTAGTAGAGATTAGAGAAGTCACTGTACTCGCTTTCTCTAGTGTGGTTTTAGCCTTTGGTAATCTCCACTATACTCTCTTTAGACTAAAAGAAATGTTCATAATAACAAGTCAGATCATCTGTGGATTACTTCTCTAAATCAAAAACCCATTTCGAAGATATAGATAACCCCAATGAGTTACAGCTTTTGTCGTATACTCTTTACAAAACACCTCATACTAAATATGCACCTAGTAAAAGTATTGTCAACAATAACCTCATCAACTAATCATAGGATTCATAAGCATAAAACTATTGAATTGATTACGGCAGAAATAAATATTCGTAGCTTTTTGACTTTTATGCCCACTAGAGCGGAAACAAGAGACAAGTGGATTTTTGTACCTAACAGTAATACACTGACACATCACAACGAGCACCGTCCGATTAGAGAGATTAACCCGAAATCTGACGGTCTGTCAAATAAACGAACAAACACTGAACATATTAAATAAATCTATATGGCGGCTCCGCCGAATCGGCACACTCATTGACCACAATCGATCTCGTGTTACCATAAAACGCAAAAAACTAGCGTTTGCGTTTGCATTCAGCGGCACCAATTCATCTAATAAGGCTTCTGCATGTACATGAACATATCCTGTAGCGGAAACATCTGATTACTCCCTCCTCCAAATGCGTTGTTATCCACAGTGGCATCTAAGTAATTAAACCCAAAATCAAGGGTACTATTGTCAATAACAGTAGCAGCCGCCGATGACCAATCCTTCCATTTCGGTTCGCTCTGAACCTCGCTTGTGAACTCCGGCGACACCACATGCTCCGAGCAACTCGACTCCGTCGTATGCAGCTTCGGCACGGAATCTGAATTATCAAAATACACAAAATCATTCCCCGTCGCCGTCTGTTTCTGCGGCGGAGGCATAACCATCTCCGTCAACAACTTCGGCTTCTCCTCCATGACCTCGTCAGCAACTCCGCCGTAAACCACCGGTGGTGGTGGTACTCGCTTCTCAATAGCTCCTTTTTTGTTGTAAATCCGGCAAAGAACCCAATCATCAAGCTGGTAAAATCGAAACCATCGGTTTAATTAACCAAACCAAACCAAACCACAATTCAGCAAATCCAAGAAATGAAAATTAGATCTAAATTATATACATACCCTGAGACTATTCTTCTTCTTGCGAACCGACCGGTCAACATCAGCGAGCCGGTACTCGTGCATAATCCAATTCGTTTTCTCTCCCTTCGGTGCTTTTCCGGCGTAGAAAACAAGAGCTTTCTTAATCCCAACCGGTTTAGGAAGTCCAATCGGTTTATCAGCTCCGGTCGCTTTCCAATAACCAGAACCAGCTGACCGGTTTGGCCGTGAACCGTTTGGATATTTTCTGTCTCTCGGAGAGAAGAAATACCATTCTTTCTCACCATACAAAGCTAAACCTGTGAAATTTCACCCAAAATCGAGTTAGTTATCAAAAAAACCTCAGATTTATTAGAATCCAAATAAAGATTGGAGAATTTATAATCACCAGGAAGCTCCCATGGATCGTATTTGTAGAGATCGATCTCAGCGATGATCGGAACGGCGATGGACTGCGATGCGCATTTCCGGCAGAGATAGTGCATGACGAGTTCTTCATCGGTTGGGTGAAATCGGAAACCTGGAGGTAACTGTAATTCTGACATTTTTACCCTTTTCTTATCGTGATTATTACCTAGAATTGCCACTACGATTAGGATTGTTGGTAGATTAGTAGAGCCTATCCTAATCCTCTAGCTCTGAAAAATGGCGTTTGAAACTTGGAAAGAAAGAGAGAGGAGTCAAATATATAAGGAAGAGGGAAGGGACACGTGTCGAGATCGTGGACTTGTATGTGTGGGGGAGAAAGAAGAGTTTCTAGAATACACGTGGGTGGATGACGATGCAGAGACACGTTTCGGAAGGAGAAGTGAGTTGATGACGTGGCGATGAGGGGGATGTTGTCACTGCTTACGTCTGTCGTGTTTGGGTCCCACTTGCTAATCGTAAAAATCCAAATCCGACCGGTCCGATACGACCGAACCTGGGGTCTATCTTATGGATTCTTCGTTTCCGGTCGGTGGATCTGTGGTCCCATTTTTTTCCGTAAAAGCTTTTTGTCTTTTTCCGTAAGGTTCTATCTCTATCGACATCAAATCAAGTCCTAAATCAAATTGGACGGTTTAAACAGTAAAAGTACCATAAAAGTTAAGTTTATTGTATTTGACTATTTTCTCCACTTGTCTCAAAACAAAACTACGATGTTACTTATCAAATGGTTCGTAGTTTCTTATCCCTTACATAACTTTGGGTATTCTTAACATTATGCAACCATTTGATTTTGTGATCGTTACCTAGATGACCTTCTATATTTGTAGATCAAACAAAGGAAAATAGAATTAGCCCAAGATTATATGGAACAGTTCATCTTTCAATCAGAGATAGATCAGTTTCAATGTAGAACAAGATTATGGTACTATATTCTCTTCAGACAATAATAGATGTTAAAATAGTAAAGAAGTAATATGCGAATGAGTCAAACACACAGACTCACTTGATTGAAGTTTGCAGGCAAGCCATATATCTATGGATTACCTTACTCTGAGCTAAACTGGTCAGTTTAGTTAGCTTTTGGCCTTGCATGAACTTGGGTGTTCTTCACATTATGCAACCATTTCATTTTGTGACTTTTACCTAGATGACATTGTATATTTGTAGATCAAACAAAGGATAGTAGAATCAGCCCAAGATTATATGGAAGAGCTCATTTTAAATCAGAGAAAGATCATTTTAATGTAGAACAAGAACAAACAGAGGTTATGGTACTATACTCTCTCCTACGACAGTAATAGATGTTAAAAATTGTAAAGAAGTAAAATTTAAATGAGACAAACACACAAACTCACTTGATTGAAGTTTGCCGGCAAGCCATACATTTGTGGATTACATTTCTTTGGGCTAAACTGGTCAGTTTAGTTAGCTTTTGGCCTTGTGAAAGCTGGGTGTATAGTTCCCTTCAGAGAATTGGATTTGTTGATGCTTTCTTTACACTCTCGCATTCTCTTCACAACTAGAGGCATTGTGGCGACGTTCCTGCACACTGTTTCCTTGAGTTGAGCATATCTATCTGGAGACTCTTGCTCTTCAGTTCCTAGATGTGCTCCATATCTTGGCACAACGACTTCTTCTGATCCTGCAAAGATCAAAACCGCTAATGGGTTGTTATAATAAATGACTATAACAAAGAAAGTAGATATGCAGGACAATTACAGACTCTTGTATAGTACAATGCTATGAAACCTTCTCGTGGTTTCTCTTAAGAACTACTACAATGGCCACTTACTTATCTCATGGTATCTCAATATCTTCACAGAACACAATAAAACCCGCAGCTAAACAGCGATTGGCTAAACCTATCATCTATTAGTCTCATGCTTGTCTTTGCAAAACACACTCGAGTCTAAAGCCACATCAATCTTCCAGATTGTATACTACCGAGTATCACACTCACAGTCAGATACAAAACTCCACAAATGAAGCTACATGCATGATATTAACCTTCGGTCTCCACAAAGAAGTGTCCATTTTGAGTTATATGCAAAGAGGATAACAAATGTCACAAAGCAATCAAAAGGCAAGCCTGGTGCTAAGCAACTTACTCTGAAATAACAAAATCTACTCAGACAGAAAATGGTAGAACTTTGCTGGCTTTCCTTTGAGTTACTAGTTCTACAATGCACTCATGTAATTTCATAAATAAGAAATATATCTCCGTGACGCCAAAACACGAACATTTTTCAAGAAGAGACTCTCGATCTTTTCCAGTATCTCCAAAACAAGACTTAAGTTCAACATTGGATTCCCACAGAAAGAAAACGAAGGCCATATTTACCTAATCGAAGAAAAGGAGGAACCATAACTGTATAGTCGAGCGGAAGGGCATACGAACCAGAATCGATGTTGGGTCTATGAGAAGAAATCGCAGAATCTAAAGTGTTCTTCAGGCTAGGTTTTTCCTGTAATCGATAACCTTCAGAGCCATAAGCTTCACATCGGACTCCATTTTCTCCAGATCTTCTTCTTCTTCACCATCGATGTCAAACAAGTCTTCAAAATCGCAATCTGCAATAGTCTACAATTCGTGCGCACACAGAGAGTTTTCAAATTTTGGATCTCAATCAGAGACCAAGAAGCGGGGAGACAAAATCGAAAACTGAAAATATAAACCGGCCAATTAAGAAGGTAACCGACCGGTTTAATCTAGATAGGCCCGCGGATAAAATGAGCCGGTACAAAATAAACCAAAACTAAAATTTTGGCCCAGTCTCGTCATGATTAGTACTGGACTGAGCAAGAAGTGAGTTTATCGGCAAGATACAACAAAGAGATATGAATAGATTAGTTTATGTGTAGAGTGATAAGCCGATTACATTCCAAGCAAATGAGTTTTGTGTCTTAAGGAGGATACCAATTATTATTATATTACCAAATCGTTTTTTTGTTG
Organism: Arabis alpina; assembly: GCA_900128785.1. NCBI lineage: Eukaryota > Viridiplantae > Streptophyta > Magnoliopsida > Brassicales > Brassicaceae > Arabis > Arabis alpina. Next base: position 216,293 of record LT669788.1, read on the forward strand.
TCCCAATATCTTTCTTTTATTCGCTGCGTCGAGTACTCGTATGCTCAGAGCTTGGACGTGATGGAAGGTTTAGGAGGTCTAGCCTCTCTCAACAAGGTCTCTTGCGTTAATGATACAACCAGCTGTTTCACAAATTGATGCATTTAGCAATTTTGAAAAAGATTTGCAAACTTTCATTATCTATCGTCTCAAAATACGTATTCTCGGCTTCATGTTTTAAACACGCAAAAGAGTATCAGAAGCGTACCTCTCCTTTTCTGTTGAACATTTGACCTGTGACAAAACCACGGGTCGCGTGCGCGGTTGGACTGACAGTCTGCAAGAGGCATAGTTGTAAGTGTTACACGGTAAAGAAGTGTATAGATTTCTATGTTTCTTCTCTTTCTCCTTTCATTAAGAAAAAATCTATGTAATGTTCAGAGACAAAAAAGGTTAGAAGAAAGTACCACATAGAGCAACCAGTCATCAGCTCTTAGAGGTCGGTGAAACCATATCCTGCAAACCAAATGAGGCAAAGTAAGTAATAATAATTACTGAAACAATGATTTGGTACATCCCTGCTAGAATAATGTCTCAATGCAAGAAAAACACAAACATACAAAACTCATACTTCACCAAGAGAAGATAAAAGCTTACGCATGGTCCAGGCTAAGTGCAGAGGATCTCAGGCCCTTTCTGCGGTGAGGGTTCAGACTAACACCAGCAAATATTAAATCCGAAGCAAATGCAACGACACATCTGTATAATTAAAGTGATCTGCCAGATGATCAGTTTGCTAAGAATGATAAATAAAATTTCAGATAGAACACCATACCGTAAATTTGTCCATACTAAATGAGCAATAGCAATATTTTAAGTGGCAACCCTGATTTACATAAATGAAGTAGATTGAGGTAGGTACTTACCGGTGCAAAGCTTGGTCATCAGAAAGCTTTCCCTTTGCTCTAAACCAATACCTCAATCTGAAAACATTAATTAATTTTGTATAAAATCACTTATTTGAGGTAAGTGATGAGTTTCATATGCAATTATATGAGCCAAATAGCCTATCCATTCTGCTTGTCGTCCTGGGGGAATGTATGACTATGAATATACACCCAAGAGTAGTCTATGATATTTATTGACGACTTAAAGTGAGTTGTTGACCTCGGCGGAGACGGTGTCTGATTTGTTGAATTGTTGGGCTCGCAAAATCGAATCTCTATAGGCCATGGAACAAAGTTTGCAGTTGCAACTTTGTTCCGGTAACTCCTGCAAAAAGCAAAAACAATTGGAAAAATGGTCCAAACTGAGCTTCTGGAGTAATTTTTCATACGTTGGAAAACACTACCACCTACCTAGGTAAATGAGGATCAGTAATACGTCGTTCACGTAACTCCTCCAGTGATAGAAGCTGCAGCAGATAACGGTGAAACGGGAAACCCTCAAAAATTTATTGAAACCCTTAAATCTGGAAAAAGGATTTACCGTATCAGGATCTGGCACAGAGGGCATGATTGACTCCTGGTGATCAAATCCTGGTTGCTCTTTCTATAGTGAAAGAGAAATATTAAAAAGCAATTTGCACAGTTTGGTGAAAGGCTGTTCTCTCCTGGTGGCAGATAGTAAGAGGACCGTAGAGATTCATTAACCATCTTGTAAAGAATAAAATGTAAAACCTGAAATGATGCAAACAATATGAATATGACATTTCCTTTCTGAACTGCATCTACTCTTCGTGTGGCAAAGTTGTTCCCATCACGTATTCGGTGAACTTGATATATAATAGGGACTGCAAGAGTAAGAAACTATTATAATTAGATGAATCTAACAGCAAACTGGGTTTCAGTAAGGAAGCAAAGCATCATTTCTAGCTGGCAAGAGACTAAAGTTATGTTCATACTATCAATATCGCCGACGAGAAGAAAATAGGAATGTAAACTGTGTACTATCTTCAGAAAATCAACAGTTTTTGATGCTGCAGCAAGTGCCTGTAAAGTAAAAGGTATTGGTTATGGTTACCATGGCCTGAAAATGACACAAAACAAACTGTATATGCACATGAATCAAATCAGCAATGTTTATAGTGAGATAATGTAACCCTATTTCAGAATATGACATACCTGTCCAACAAATTGTCCTCCAAAAACCTTTCCAAATTTAGGAGCATCAGGTAGTGTGATCCCCCTGAAGATATTCAACTACAAGAAAGAAGCACATAGAATAAGAGATCCACCGCATTTCATGTACCAGCACATACAAAATTGTAATATTATGAAACAACCATAATTCTGTAGATATGCTGACAAAAACAATGCTTAGATTGAGTTAATTCTAGGAAATTGTAAAAACGGGTAGTTTGAATAGGTAGCATAAAAACTGAGAAGACGTAAAGAACAGCAGTGGGATGATCATACTTCTAAAGGGTCCAGTTGCAATATGCGTTCCACTAAAGAGCATTTCTCAACAGCTGTATCTGATTGCCAGATTGAATTTGTCTCGAGCAAGCGACAATGACCACTCGGCAACACCAAACATGTAAGCTGCAATAACATGGCACAAAATAATTCTCGTTTGCATATCTTCAGCTAAAGGATATTGAATCTATATATGCAAATTACAGGAAAACAAAAATTCAGCAAGAACCTCGGACATAGCAACTATGTCTGCTGAATAAACATGCCCAGAAATACCTGTAGAACAACAACAAAAAATAATGGAAGCTAACTATATCACCCAACCAAACATTCAACGGATTAAACTTAAAAGAATGGACAGTAAACAAGAATCATCGTCTCACCGTGGCCGAAGTAATCATATCGTTTCAAGAGAAATTCGGAACGGTTTTCTTCTTCAGCAGGTTCAGAAACCTGAGCCTGCAAACAAAGAATCAAAGTTCAATAGCTCACCATGTATCTTCTTTTAAAGAACCTTAATACATCATTAGAGAAACTTCAAACAAACCTCTCCTTCTAAAATGAAATAACATCCATCCCAAGCTTGATCTTCCCTAACCACATAATCACCTTTCACTACAATACAAAACTTTTACAGCTAAAGCCTTATCTCCAACTAAAGAGCTTCAAAAGCGAAATTGAGAATCGTAGAGATCACTCACCGTAACGTTTCAACACAACGACTTCGGCGATTTTCCTCAGAGAAGAACCAGGCAACTTCTGAAGCAAAGGAACGTTTCCAAGGAACTCGACAACTGCAAAACCAAAGCAATAATAACATGAAATCCTTCGATCGGAGATAAACATCTCACTACAACTTCCGACGCCGGAGAAAATTACGTTATCGGAGTACCTGATTCGGTGTTCATGGCGGCTCCGGTTAATCGGAAGAAATCGCCGGTTTAATGTTGATTCCTCCGATTTGGGAAAATGGTCATTTTTTATTGTTCAAAGGGTAGTTATCTGGTGCTTTATGGTTTATGGTAGAATTTGTGGTCTCGGCTAATCTGATCAAACAAACGGTGCAAATCTGATCTTATCATTTGTTTTTTTCTTAACGATTTACAACTTACAAACACAAACTTTAGTAATTAGTAATTACAAACAAAAAGCTTTAATTGTAGAGGTTGTTATACCTAATGACCATCTGATTCCATTGTTTTTTAAGTTTTACGTTTTCTAGTATTTTTTTACTAATTGAAAAATATGAACTAAAACAATAAAAAGGAAGTTCTTAAACAAAATTTAGTGATTTGTTGTTAACTTTTTACAAATTGTTTATTTCTTTGGCTTTTTACCTCCTACATTACGCTAGTTGAAATGGACATGTTGAAGTTATTAGAAAACAATACAAACTAAATTTTGAACTGGCATAAGTCTTTAAACTGTAGCCCAATAAAAGAGAGGGTTACATAAAGGATCAAGAATAATATTAGCTAGTAAGATTCACTCGTGATTTGATTATAGTCGTAATACGATTAAAAACAATGGTATCAGCTATGTAAGATTTACTAATGAATTCGATTAGAGATATAAAATGGATAAAAAGTTTTAGTCATAAAAGATAACGGTAAAACAGTAGAAAAATAAAAGTAATAAATACAGTACATGTTTGTTTTGTTATCGTTAATATTTATATGATTGGTAACAAAATAAACGACGCATCTTTGGTAAAAGATTATAACCAGTTATTAAAACCACTAGGGGAACACCCGCGCTACGCCGCGGATCTTTTTCGTAATTTTTTTTATTAATTTTGTGTCATATTTTGTTAAATTAAAAATAGATTAAAAATGAATATTTTGATTGAAAAATAAATATGTTTGATATGGTATAGATTTTTGATATTATTGGCTTTTGAGATGATGGGAACAATTATCGTTTTCTTTCAAGTAGTTTTCTTAATTTGTACCTCTTCCCAACTTACGTCTAGTCATGTTTGCTTGTAAACTCTTAAACCCTTCAATTATTCTAAAATAAGATAAAGTTACGGTTAAAGTTCTTTTGTAGATTTTCAAGTTTTGGAATGTGAATGTCGTCACTAAATCCTCATATTTTAGTATTTGTTAGAACAACAAATGGTCTTTACTCGAATCTGATATATCTCTTTCCTCTGACAGTCCATAAATAAAATTTCATCAACGCCAACCCTTCAAATGGCACCTCCATTTCTCAGTGTCAGTGTCCATATCTATGTATGGTCATTAACATAACTTAATGTCTTTTGATCACTTATGTTTTTATCTAAATAGCTACGTAATATGTTTGTCTTGGCCTGTCGCTGAATGCAAAATATGTTTGATATTTAATTCAAAACAATCGAAGACCAAACTGGATGTACGGCTTTCGATTCCTGGTGTGGAGGAAAACATCATCTTTGCTTCAAGCATGCGTTTGGTTTGTGCTAGGTTCAAAGATTGTCGAGCCTTCACATTGATCCTCTGTAAATTTCTTATGTCCCTCAATGGACGTGTGTTTCATAGTCGAGCTGCAGCAGATTTTTAATGGCTAGAATGAACAAAACATGGTAAGATGTCGATGTTGTTGCACGTTTCGAAAACAATATTGTGTTCTTTTAGTGGCTCAAGGATCCATAAAACCAAGCTTGGATGATCCAAGTTGGTTCACACCTAGATAGTGTTAATGCAATTTCTTCAATACAATTTTGAGAGACATTTGCTTTCATGCTCGGCTCATTGCAAATCTCAGTTGAAAAGCAAAGAAAAGTAAGTAGAATTCAATCGCACACAGAAAGGGAAAAAGAGAATCAATCAAAAAGGGAAGAAGAAAATAAAATCTTGTCTTCTCCGGAAAAAAAAGTAGAACACATGAAAGGATTAGGAGAAAACATCAAATGTTTTTGTTTTCGGTGAAGCCACTCTTCATCGCCGTCTTTGACTTTTCTCTCATCCTAACCATGATTCTGCATCTCCGTCAACTTAATACAGGCGCACTTCACTCTCCTCCGTTCTTTACAATAAGCTAAAGTCTGTTCTAGATTTCACTTGTTGAGAGAATCCCATCACAAAATAGGACAAAAAGAAACTTCAGATATATATGAGTTTGATTTGTTTAGTTGGATATAAATTATGTAGACCGAAAAGATTACTTGCTAGTCAAACCATTAATTGGTTTTTTGTTTAATGGTCAATATTTCTCGTTGATTTCATAAAAAAGATTGATTGTAGCTTTGGTTTCATAAGAAAGATTTATTGGAAGATGGGAAAATGAATAAGTCGAAGTCGAAGAGGAAGAGACGCCTAAAAAACATTTTTTCCTTTTTTCTTTTGAATTATCAGAAAATCTATGTGTCGCTACCTGTTGCCTATATTTTATTTATACTTCTTAGTATTTATTTAATATCAATTTTTACATAAAATCAAGAAATGCACAAGTTCTATAATTTGAATTTTCTATATACTTTCTTTTGAATTAAAGCAAAGTTATTATATATATAACATTTTAATGAAGTTTTTTTGTTCGAAACATTTTAGTGAAGTCTCATGCCAATAAAAAACAAAAGTCTCTAAAAATTTCTTGTATATCCTTTTACCATCGGATACTTCTAAATGAAAAAACAAACAATAACTAACACCTAAATTACAGAAAACAATTGCTCATTATTAAACTGTTAATCCAACTAAGTTATAAATAACCACGTTAAAATATACTATTTAAATTTTGAACGTCTTTGAATTCTCATCACATTTTTGAAGGTCTATATTTTTTATGAATATTTAAAACCATATCTAAGTTTAGCATCCATTAAACTGTTTTTTATTTATTTATTCTTTTGGTGACCAAAAGTGATTTAATTGGAAGTTTGAAAGTTGGAAATTATAAGCCACGTTATATCTTATATTAAAAATAAAATGATGTGGATGATGTGTAATAACAAAATATTGTAATTGGTTAAATATTTTTAGAAGAGGTGGCAGCTCCAAAACAAGTAAAAATGCTGATGTGTCATCTTATGGAGAGACTTTTGTGTTATTATAGTATTGATTATAGTGATATGTAAAATACTAAGACGTGCAAGTTAGTGGAAAAGTTAACGTTTGTTTGTTTTGTTTGGTCACTCATTAATGTTCCATTACAGTCTCAAAGATGATTAATGATTATGTAGTTTTAAAATCATTATATTACCAATGAATCAGTAATTTCATCTTTATTGATAAGTTAGCGTTCGAACATCTAGTAGTTAGTGTTAATCACATCAAACAAATGCATATAAGTTCGATTTTTTCATGTGCAAAAATAGTTCATTAATTGAGTTTTCAATTAGATGCTTGATATGTAATAGATAGTGGAAGACTTTTGTTTTTTTATCAAATAACTTATTCATCTCTTAAACTAGTTGGACGTTTCAACAAAATCTGAATATGTGATCTTCATTAACAAGCTTTTTTCGCTAAAGAATGTTTATATACAAGTTTTTGATAATTTATAACGTTGTTTGGATCAATTAAAATGGAGAAAAAAATTCCAATTAAAAGATATCCGCAGGTCAGCTATTATGTTAACAACACCGGAAACCTACAACGGAGAAGTAGCGACTATCATTCGCTCGGATGACAATCCGCCCATCATAAGAGAATTCGGTCGTCCAAGGTCTGTTTTTTTTTTCAACTATTGGGCTTTGGGTGGGATCAATCGAATATTTAATCATTTTCATTGACAAAATATTTAAACCTCCTTTTGTAGTGTGGAACACGTTCTCGATAGACGCGACTACGTCCCAGAGATGCAAGACGCATCGGTGAGGGTCCAAAGGGCAACTGCTGGTTTTGTCCCTAATCAAAACAATCACCAGCAACTCGTGCTTCTCCAGAACCATGCACAAGAAATTCAGGGCATGATCGCCGAAGAAAACGCTAGGCACGATGGACAACAATGAAGGGCAATAACAAGAACAATTCCTATATCTACCGATTATCTTGAGTGTCTCTTTAACTGTGTTTTTAAGCTCGCTTGTTGTGTTTAGTGTCTTTTTATCTGGTTTTAAGCTCGTGTGTTGTGTGTTTATCTTAAGTTATAAAATATTGATCATTAGAAAACGTTCCCTTTGCTCTAAACCAATATCTCAATCTGCAAAAAGTCAAAAGCATACTGTTAAAGACTTTATAGGGCCAGAAGCAGCGAGAAAATTTTTTGGCTCCTTATAGGCAAAAAAATGTTTAATGATCCATGGAATCATCATTAACAAACATCATAAGTAGACTTAAGAGTGAAAAAAAAGTAAATAAAACTTAAGAGTGAAACAAGTGAGTAAAGTTGGATAATGTCGCCAAATATCTCACCTGAAACTTTTCTAGGTAAGTAACGAGTTTCCTTGTTCCTCCAGTAGCTCGTGTGTTGTGTGTTTATCAATGTTTTGATACCCGACCCGGATGACAAACCGGAATGACCTCCGGGTCGTCGGGTCGTCGGGTCGACCGGGTCAACCGTGGGTCAATAGATTAATAAGTCTAATATTATTTACTTGTATATATATGGTTAAACTTAAAAAATATAAAAAGCTTTCATGGCAAGATATGTAACATACTTTTATCAACAATGTAAATGACAAGCTTTTTACTTCAACAATTTAGTGTTCTCTAACTTCACAAATTGTATTCTAATATTTGAGCATATAATTATCATTAATAAATATAGACCAAAAGAAAATTATAACAGACCAAAAAATATAATGAAATTATAAATAAGTAGTAAGTATGAAAGTTTAAAGAAACAAAAGAAAATAATAATAATTAAAAACGGGTTCATATATGGTAAAACAATATTATCAATGCAACTTATGTGGTTGACATCCTTAATTTTAGCTTTTACAAAACCAAATTTACGTAATTGATATCTTTGATTTAATTTTCTACACAGTTTTTTTTTTGAAATCTAAAACCGGCCGGTCCGGGTCACCGGTTTTTGTCCGGTTCACCGGGTTTGAACGGTTTTTTACGGGTTTTACCGGTTCAATTATTTTCCGAATTTTACTTAAAAACCGATCCGGATATATTGCCGGTTCCCGGTTTAACCGGTCGGACCGGCCGGTCCGGTCTGGGTATCAAAACATTGGTGTTTATCTTAAGTTATAAAATATTGGTCATTAGAAAACTTTCCCTTTGCTCTAAACCAATATCTCAATCTGCAAAAAGTGAAAAGTCCAGAAACATGACACTGAAGAGAATGAAGATGTATTAGAATGTATGTATTGGTTTAGTGTTAACCGGCTTATCCGAATTGGTTAAACACAATGTCAAGCTTTAATTACATTGAACAGAAATAGAAGAAATCAATTCCAAATCTCTCTCTCGATCTTCATCTTCATCTTCTCAGAATGAGAATCTCTTGTTTCTGTTCAACAATCTTGTTTACTAATATGGTATCATAAGCCATGAATCTCAAAATCTCTTTGATTCCGCTAATATTTTTTTGTTGATTTTGAGTTTTATTCATGGTTCTATCATTTCTATGATTTTCTTCTCCGATGGTTCCTCTCCGGAAATTGTCGCGAAAATCAGCTTGCTCCGTCGCATCAACGATCTCAGACCATGTTTCTGACACTCCGATGATTGCGATTTATCCGGATCTAGCTCAGTCGCGTCTCTTCCTCAATCGTTTAGTTTTGCAAATATCAGCTCGACCCACCGTCATCTCAGGTTGTTCTGCTCCGAATGCTTCTCCGATCATTTTCACGGTTGGTCAAGCTTCGCGAATTGCCGAATCGATGGATTCTCTGGATCCGATTCACTCGTTAATGGAACTTATAAAGAAAATTTCACGAGAATCGATTAGATCCACAGCCGAAATCTCCACCGGTTGTTGTTAATCACGCTTCTGGAGCCTTGCGAGTTGTCGCATCTGCGGATTCTCTGGATTTAGTCCACTCGTCCTTCTTCGTGCACAATATTGTGGAAGCCGGAATTCGCACAATTAGATTTGTAAGGGTTTCGAAAGGAAGCAGAGATTTTTGAAGATAAGCTATGAAGAACAATGATGAGCAGAGAGAAATTAGGGTTTGTAATTGCTTTGTATTGCTTGTGTGATAAAAAGTGTGAATGAATCTTTACAAGTGTTTCTGCATTCCTATATATAACCCCCTAAGTCGGCTAAGCCTTTTTCCTAAACCCTTAGGGATTGTCTTTTTCGCCTATGTCGGTCGAGCCTACGTGGGCTTCGCTGCTGGGCTTTGACATGCTGAACCTTCTGGAACCCTTGCTGAACCTTCTGGAACCCTTGCTGAAGTTCTGACGGGCGTTGAAGGACCTGAAGCCGATGGAAAGGCTCAGGCGCCGATGTCAACTGCCTGGATGCCGATGAGGCCAGGCACATCGGCGTCACTGGGCAGTGACGTCGGCACCACTGCCTGTCATCGGTGTCACTGCTCAGTGACATCGGTGCCAAGCAGTCTTCGTCTCTGCAGCGCCTTCTGCTGGCTCTGTGACCTCTCCGACGCTGCATCATGGCTCCTCCCGAGACGAAGACCACTTCGAAGGTTCCTTCAACAGGTAGAAGGTTCAAAGGATTTAGGGGTTTTCAGGAGGTCTTCACCTTCTTCTGTGGGTGAAATGACCTAGGGGTTATATTACCTCTTGCTTGCTTGAAACATGCGCGTTGCTCATCATAACTTTGGAGGTCGAGGCTCAGCGGGTGAAATCCGACCCCAACAGTTAGCCCCCCAGCTCGGTAGTGTTAATGATAACAGTGTCGAGTTTAAGGACCATTGGGTGTCGAGTTTAGCTGTTCAAAGTTATGATGTCGTAGGCTTGAGTCGTTAGTGTTGATAACACTGTAAACGTTGTTTTCCGTTTTTTGAAGATTTTAAGACTTCGTGCTCTGCTTGCGAGAGCTGATAGCGTCTACTGTCGTCAATGACATCCGTACTTAAGTTTTTTTTTTTTCTTTCCGGAGATTTTAAGACTCCGCGTTGCGTTTGCTGACGTCAACAATGTTTTTCGCAACGGGACAGATGAATTCCGAGAATGAAAATTTTCTCTGAAGATTTTTGGTATCCGCTGAGGGAAAGAGAAGCCTTTACCCATTTTTTTTTTTTTCTTTTTTTTTTTTCGACGTCGAGGCAGACGACGACGACGTCGAGGAAGACGACGACGACGTCGAGGAAGACGACGACGACGTCGAGGCAGACGAAGATGTCGAGGCAGACGACGACGTCGAGGAAGATGACGTCGAGGAAGACGACGACGACGACGACGTCGAGGAAGACGACGACGACGACGACGACGTCGAGGAAGACGACGACGACGTCGAAGAAGACGACGACGACGACGACGTCGAGGAAGACGACGACGACGTCAAGGAAGACGTCGTCGAGGAAGACGACGACGACGTCGAGGCAGACGACGACGACGTCGAGGCAGACGACGACGACGTCGAGGCAGACGAAGACGACGTCGAGGCAGACGGAGACGACGTCGAGGCAGACGACGACGACGTCGAGACAGACGAAGACGACGTCGAGGCAGACGGAGACGACGTCGAGGCAGACGACGACGACGTCGAGGAAGACGACGACGACGACGTCGAGGAAGACGACGACGACGACGTCGAGGCAGACGACGACGTCGAGGCAGACGACGACAACATCGAGGCAGACGACGTCGTCGTCGAGACAGACGAAGATGTCGAGGCAGACGACGATGTCGAGGAAGACGACGTCGAGGAAGACGACGATGACGTCGAGGAAGACGACGATGACGTCAAGGAAGATGACGTCGAGGAAGACGACGACGATGACGTCGAGATAGACGAAGACGTCGAGGCAGGCGACGACGTCGAGGCAGACGACGATAACATCGAGGCAGACGACGACGACGTCGGGGCAGACGACGACTGCGTCAAGGCAGACGACGACGACGACGATGTCGAGGCGGACGACGACTGCGTCAAGGCAGACGACGACGACGACGACGATGTCGAGGCGGACGACGACGACGTCGAGGAAGACGACGATGTCGAGGCGGACGACGACGACGTCGAGGAAGACGACGACGACGTCAAGACAGACGAAGACGACGACGACGACGTCAAGACAGACGAAGACGACGTCGAGGCAGACGACGACGTTGAGAAAGACAAAGACGACGTCGAGGCAGACGACGATGAGGATGGTGACGAGGAAATCGATGACTGATTGACTTTCTCGTTTTATGCCTTTTTTGTTTTGGCTTTGATAGATCATAAGAGTAATGGTAATTGTTTTGCTGACCAAGCCTTTAGTATAAGTTGATGGTCGTTTACACTTGAAACGCCTTTGGCTGTTTGTACCAACGTCGTTGTTGGGTTTTTGATTGTAGAGTAGCAAAATCGCAAGTGCGCTTGTGGTCCTTTCCTACCAACGCTTGTTGTTGGGTTTCCATTTTTACCAACGTTGTTGTTGGGTTTTGTAGAATGGCGGTGCTTTCCGAACACGTCTGTTCAGAAGCGATCACACCTTTTGACTTGACCAACGCGTTGTTGGGTTTTCTGAATGATTATTCGGTGTATAAACCTAAGTAATCATTGGCAGCTGCTTTTTACCAACGCTGTTGTTGGGTTTTTGAATGAACGTCCAGGGTCAACAGCCCAGGATCTGAACATTAGAATCAGTCGGGGTCAAAAGCCCAGAAACTGATCGTTATAACTTATATAGCGCGCTTAGGATCCGATGATGGATGTCAATGTGTTCAGGTTCACACATTGTTGCTGTGGCCAACAACAACGACTGTGGATTGAACTTGCTTGAAAAAGGCTTTGAATAATCCATAGAGGATGTAGCTGATGAAATTGCTTGAAAAAGGCTTTGAATAATCCATAGAGGATGTAAGTGATGAAGTCTATGAGACTTGTGTCAAGTGAATCCTGAGAAGGACGTAGACGAAGTGCTCGAGACTTGTCTAATAAATCCAGAAAAGGATGTTTGATGTTTTCAGCATGGTGGAAGTAAAGGATGGGAGTATACGAGTATACGTACCCCATTCCCCCCTCCTTTTACGGAGGAGGGCAACTGAACTCGTCCGGAGACAAGCTGCCTACGTACCCTTTTGCAGGGATCAAGTCACCTCGTAGTTCGTTCCAGAGGCCTCAAGAGGAACTAGTGGCAGTACCTTTCGAGTGCCTTGCAAACCACTAGGGAGTGGTGTGGGAGGTTTTTCGGTGACGTAGGCTCGCGTTGGTGACATGCTGCAGACCTTGCTACTTGCAGACGCGTTGGCTCTGCGTTTTCAGTAGCTTCTGCGAGCTGTAACTGCTATAGAAGGTCGGTCAAATCATTGACATGTTCGGAACTGGTCCTTCTCCTCTTTCGTGATTCTTGAGGTGAAGATTCCTCCTTCTTTTTCTCGGTGTTCCTCAGCTTGTGCTCTGCCATGAAACACATACGAGACTCCTTCTGGTTGCCCCATATCGTTTTTACGCCGATGGGTGTAGGAAACTTGAGGCATAAATGGTATGTTGAAGGCACCGCTCGCATCTGGTTGAGCCAGGGAGTTCCCATGATCATGTTGTAGATGGCTGGGTGATCCGAGACTGTAAAATCAACCATCTTTTTAACGTTGCCAGCTTGGACGGGTAGGCGAACCGTTCCCATCGTCACGATTATCTCTCCGGAGAAACCTATTATAAGCTGAGGCTGCCCTTTGATTGTGGACAAATCAATCTTCATTCGCTCCAGCGTCTTTTTGAAGATGACATCCATCGAGCTTCGTGTATCAATGAGAACGCGAGCGACGTTGAAGTCGTAAACAGTCAAGTTGATTACCATAGGATCGTTGTGTGGTTGATCGAGACCCTCAATGTCTTGCTCATCGAAGGTAATAGGGTCGCTGGAAAGCCTTGGCTTTGCAGGTGCTAATATGTTCGCGCAGACGTCAGTGCGGCGTTGGTAAGCTTCGATCGCAGTCTCATTGTCAGCACAGTACTGCGAGCCTCCCATTGTCATGTTGATAACTTCGTGCTGGTCCTCGTTTTCCATGCCATAATCGCGACGTTGGTCCCTTGGAGTATCCACTTGTTGTTCGGTGTTGGCAGGAGCTTTCTCCTCAGGTTTGAAGTCTGACAGGCTGACGTTGCCTTTCAAAGTGCCTTCAGTCAGTTTGGCTATGAGCTGCTGCCCCAACTCCCAACACTTTGCAGTTGAGTGTCCATTTGCCTTGTGGAAGTCGCAATATAACTCCTCGTCGTACTCCTTTGGTCCTTCGTAACCCAATGACTCCACTTGGTAGTTATGGACCCCTCCGGATCCTCCTTCGTATTGGATGTAGACGTGATTCGAAGCGTGAGCTGGCTCAATTGCCTGTTTTTTCTTTCCGCCCTTCCTGGCTTGGACTTCTTCCTCTGTTCGAGCGAAGTCAGCAGCATGGTGGAGGGCGTCTTGGATTGTTGTTGGCGTGTTGAGGCTCATCTCTTGTCAGAATGGAGATGGACACTGAAGTGCTCCTCGCAAAGCTTCCAATGCTGACTTGTTGCTGATACCTTTGACCTTTGACAGCGTGTTCTTGAACCTTGTCATGAAAGACCGAAGACTCTCGGTCTCGCCTTGTTTGTTATTCCATAGTTCCGAGTCGTAGATCTTCCGTTCCATGAAGATGTTGTAATGCTGCACGAATAACTCAGAAAGCTGAAGAAAGGTGTGAACTGAGTTCTTCTCCAGCTTGTAGAACCATTGTAGCGCAGGCCCCTTGAGACTTTCCACAAACAGCTTGCAGTAGACGATGTCTTTTTCCGTTTCCTTGAAGTTCGCTCTCCCCAAGGAAACTTCGAATTCCATTAGATGATCCGAAGGGTCAGTGGTTCCTTCGTAGATGGGTAACTTGATCCTCCCGGGATCGGAGATTTTTGTCTTCGCGATTCGTTCGTCAAAGGGTGTATTCCTCGCCTTTTCTAGAACCTGGGCGATGGCAGGAGCCTTTCCCGTTCCCTGATGCATCTGCGATTGGGTGAACTTTAGGTCTGAGGTCACCCGATCCATCTGAGCTTTAACTGCAGCAAGCTCTGCAGCGTAAGAGCGTTTGAATGCTCTGCGCTCCTGCTCCTTCTTGTACCTCTCTTCGCTAGAGTAGTTGGAGTATTCCGCGGTGTCCCCCACAATCTCTGTCTTGGAAGAACTTGACGTGCTTTTAGTGTCAGGGGCGCATGGTTCCTGTCGGTTTCCTTCTGGACCTTCCGCCCGTGTACGCTTTGCGGGAGCTGGTTCTTCTCCGTCGGAGACGTCTACGACGCGTTCGGGGGACTTGTCCGTTTCTCGACGCGGAGGTGGTGGTGGTAAATCCTCTGGGTTCCCCCGAGTAGTGCGAGGCGCTGAGAAGTCGAGGCGTTGAGGGTCGACGCGCGCTCTGAGTCTCGTCGTGTTAGGTCTTTCGCGTTTTCTTCGCGAAAGAGCTTTCAGTTCCTTCGAGTTCTCTTCGATCATCTTGGCTTGCTTCTTCTGCTCAGTGAAGAAGTCTTCTAGCATCTTCTTCACCTCGGTTAGGTCATCACGAGCAGGGGTCTTTGCAGCGGTAGCCTCGATCGGAGGTTCTCTTTCCCGGTTGTCTCTGCGGGACGTGTTCTCTTCGCCACTCACCATCTTTGAGTTGTTACGTAGCTTTTTGGTGTAAGAAATTCTCTAAATCCCCTTAGTCGGCGCCAAATTGTGGAAGCCGGAATTCGCACAATTAGATTTGTAAGGGTTTCGAAAGGAAGCAGAGATTTCTGAAGATAAGCTATGAAGAACAATGATGAGCAGAGAGAAATTAGGGTTTGTAATTGCTTTGTATTGCTTGTGTGATAAAAAGTGTGAATGAATCTTTACAAGTGTTTCTGCATTCCTATATATAACCCCCTAAGTCGGCTAAGCCTTTTTCCTAAACCCTTAGGGATTGTCTTTTTCGCCTATGTCGGTCGAGCCTACGTGGGCTTCGCTGCTGGGCTTTGACATGCTGAACCTTCTGGAACCCTTGCTGAACCTTCTGGAACCCTTGCTGAAGTTCTGACGGGCGTTGAAGGACCTGAAGCCGATGGAAAGGCTCAGGCGCCGATGTCAACTGCCTGGATGCCGATGAGGCCAGGCACATCGGCGTCACTGGGCAGTGACGTCGGCACCACTGCCTGTCATCGGTGTCACTGCTCAGTGACATCGGTGCCAAGCAGTCTTCGTCTCTGCAGCGCCTTCTGCTGGCTCTGTGACCTCTCCGACGCTGCATCATGGCTCCTCCCGAGACGAAGACCACTTCGAAGGTTCCTTCAACAGGTAGAAGGTTCAAAGGATTTAGGGGTTTTCAGGAGGTCTTCACCTTCTTCTGTGGGTGAAATGACCTAGGGGTTATATTACCTCTTGCTTGCTTGAAACATGCGCGTTGCTCATCATAACTTTGGAGGTCGAGGCTCAGCGGGTGAAATCCGACCCCAACAAATATTAACCATTCAGGTTTGATTGTGCGTTTACATCATCTTATTCGGTTGGTTGTGTCACCTTGTTCCAGCTTATTTCGATAGATTGATCCTTTATTTTATGGTTTTCAATCAATTTTTGCGGCTCCCTTGTTGATTCCGTGGATCTCTCTCGTGACTGCTCACGAGGGGTATTCCACTGATAAAGCAAGCTTGTATTCTTTAATTCCTGAAGATGTTTCTTCAGTTTTAGTCAATCTTATGACTTTTATCTTTTATCAAATAACTTATTCATCTCTTAAACTAGTTGGACGTTTCAAGAAAATCTGAATATCTTATCTTCATTAACAAAATATTTTCCGCTAAAAAATCTTCATTTACAAGTTTTTGATAATTTGTAAAGTTGTTTGGATCAATTAAAAGGGAGAAAAAAATTCCAATTGTTATCATTGTATCATTGTTGAAAAGAGATAGATTCACACGTGGTTTAATTCATTTATTTTTAACCTATAAATATGGTACCAACCATGAAGTATATAATTGTTGTAATAATTGACCAAAAAATTTACTTCCAATGTTATAGACCTGTCATGGCGAGTTGGCAAAAATAAAGAAAATGTCAGTGTAAAATAAAGAGCAACATTTTTTATAAAATGCATGTGTATATATTTATATACATGTGTACGGTTAGTTTTGAATATTTCAGTATTTTTATATAACATTTTGAATATTTGAGTTGTTGTCACAATTAATAGATGAAAATGTTCGCCAGATACGTAATCTAAGATCTGTCGCATAACTATACATTTTAAGTTTAGTTATACCAACAAAACTGATATGCATGTTATACCTTCCAAACATTTTTTAGTTTTAAAAACAAAACAAAACTGAAATGCATTGATAAACAGACTAAAACATTGGCTCTGTTT
This sequence comes from Arabis alpina, assembly GCA_900128785.1. Lineage (NCBI taxonomy): Eukaryota > Viridiplantae > Streptophyta > Magnoliopsida > Brassicales > Brassicaceae > Arabis > Arabis alpina. Next base: position 233,019 of record LT669788.1, read on the forward strand.
TTTTTATGCTAGTAACTGTTGATAAAACCTACTATTACGTAGAATTAGAAAGAAAAAAACAACGTCTTCTTTTTCTTTTCTTTTTTCTAAAATTACGTATGTTTTGTTGTATGGTTTTGTGTACTAGTTGGATTTTATATTTTGTAGACTTGTGGAGAATATTGCTATATTGACGTCAAAATTTTTTTTTCGCTATATTGTAAATGGTCGAAACTCGTCAAGATTCCTCTTTTATCAAAGAAGAAAAGTCATCGAGATTCCTCGTTTTGGTCTCTTTTAGTTATTCACCTTATTTTATAGGTTCAAGTACGTTCAACTTTTACTTCTCTACATATGAGATTAATATATTGGAAGGAATCTTTCTAAGCGATTATCATTTATAATAAGAAATCCTATAGTGAAAATGAACAATACATTTATCAGCTAAATTTGAGCTAAAAATCATGTACGTACGTTCACATATATACTATGGCTATATGTGTAAATACACTTCGTAAAAACCTAATACGACCCAATTCCTACTAATTGAATCTAGAAGACGATATTGTTTATAAGATTAGCGGGGGTTTTTTTATCGTATATTTGAGATACGGGGACATTAGAATTTCACTATAACATGTTCTTACGTTATTGATAACAATTGATTGCGTGTGTGTATGTGTCCTTCATTAATTAATTCATATCGTACAGTACTATTTTTAGCCTAAACAAACTTTTGTCGTTATGGAAATAATTGTCTATAGAAGAAGAGATAAAGTAGGCTTTTTTATCAATCCATGATTTATATAATTAAAATGGTACAAGTGCCTTAACCATGGATAATAATGAAAACATATTCAAAGTACATATAAATCTGTATATGAATTTCTTAAATTGAGACCTATGATTTTACCCGTAACCAGATCGAGAAGAAGAGTAGGTCCATCACTAAATAGTGTGGTCTTCTTGTTCTTGTGTATGTATAACATTTATCATTGATAGCTGTCTAACTATCCTATTTCTTATAACTCATTTCCTCTTACTAGAAAACCCAATAGTTAGTTAATGAGATAAACCAAAGAAAGATCCCTAATGATGTCCCATGATTAGTACAGTGTATATATATATACATGGGGAAAAAATCAAATTACATAACGGAGTATTTGATAAATTTGATCATCTGAAAACCTCAATCAATCATATGGTTAATTACTCTCTCCCCTGTGGTGCGCTATATATAGTCGCTTTCTAGAGTACAATGCTCATCAATGTAAGAACAATTATTATATACAAGAATTTGAATATTTAGTAGTTTCACATACTATTTTTACCTTCTTGCAACTACGTAAAATTACAAAATATAACCAGAAATATTGAGTCATATAATGCATATTAACAAGAGATCAAGTGAAATCTCGTGTTGGTATCAATACCGTTAGCGTCTCTAACATCTAGTAGTTAGTGTTTGAAGTTGTTGATCAAACAAATGCATATAATTAAGTTCGATTTTTTCATGTGTAAACACTTGTTCATTTGAGCTTTGATTTGGATGCTTGATATGTCATAGATTATCGGACGATTTTTTTTTTATCAAATTACTTACTCGTCTCTTACATTAATTGGACATTTCAACAAAATTCGAATATGTGACGCTAAAGTTTTGAAGAGAGAATTCTAGAAAAGAGGACAATACATTTAATACGGGTGAAGGGAAAAAATATTAATATGGGTAAAAGGGAAATATTAATGTGGGTGAAAAAGAAAAATACTATGTTAATTAATATAGATTTCATTTCAGCATCACTATATTTTAATAACATTGATTTTGGGTTCCACCAAATAGATATGGAATATCTAATTACACTATATATCAATATCTAATTACACTATATTATCACCAAAGAAACCAAGTTGTTGACCCAAAGTCAAAGTTCACAATCTCTTTCTCCTCTGTCTGATTCTGATCACTCAACTTTAAATACACTCTCTCTAGTCTCTATCTCCATTGGGTCAAGCTGAGAATTATACAAAGAAAGCAAGAATAAAGAGAGCTGCAAACTTGAACGTACATGCTTCTTCTTGTTCACTTTTTTTATTCCTTCCAAGTTCGTTTTGAAACTTCAGGATCCATCTGATTCTGTGGCTTAAAGTAGAACAGTACCATATATGTCTTCGATAATGGCGGATGATGTAGAAGCAAGCAGGAACATCAGACTGAGAGAACAACTTGCGGTTGCTGTAAGAAGCTTGCAATGGAGCTACGCAATCTTCTGGTCACCTTCACTAATCCAAAATGGGTAAGTAAATACATAAACTTTTGTTAGTACTCTTGTGTATCCTTATAATTATAGGTAATATGAACAAATTAACACACGAAATTTAGATATTGGTCTCATCTTAGTTTTCTTTCTTAATATGGGCATTGCTCTTTTATTCTTTTTGCCAAGAAATCATGATACCACAACTAAAAATCTATATTTAGTTGTATGCTTACGGAATCTAGATATCTACATGGAATTCTTATTTTCTTACTTTCTTGTTCATATTGCATATATAGGTCTTGGTTGTTGTTGTTATGCATTTTTATTTATAAATCGTGAAACACAAATAAAAAGAGAAATTTATTTGCGTCTGCAATAATTTTTTAAAAAAGAATGATATGTTTTTTAAACATAAATATTTGTGTTTGAAACAATCAAACCCATAAATAAACAAATAATATCTTTAGGGTGTGTTAATGTGATTAGGGGTTTGGAGTGGGGAGAAGGGTATTACAATGGAGAGACAAAGAGGAGGAAGAACAAGAGCTATGAAGCTGAGTCTGAGTATGGGGTGCATAGAAGCAAGCAGCTCAGGAATCTCTATTTGTGTATGCTCGAAGGAAACACTACTCATGGTCATGATGATGATGATAACAACACAAGTGGTAACGTGATGCTGTCACCAGATGATCTCTCAGATGAAGAATGGTATTACTTGGTTTGCATGTCCTACGTCTTCTCTCCTGCCCAATGGTTCGATCTCTCTCCCAAATTATGTTTCCAACTTGAATGCATTTCACATCATGTAATTATTCGATGTTGTTATCAGTGGGTCAGTACAACATTAATACCAAGAAAATATTGAAAAAACTAAACCAAACAAAATTAATATTCAATCTAGCTAGTGGGGATTCCACCTAATAAGCTATTCGAAAATAGAATTGTTAAACAATTCTATTTTCGAATAGCTTATTAGGTGGAATCCCCACTAGCTAGATAGAATATTAATTTTCGAAAATAGAATTGTTGCTAGACCCTGCATCATAAAACCTTCTTTAATAGGTCATGTAATACTTTATACTTTATAGTCTATAGACGTTAGTCTAAACAAACCTGATTAACAAAATAGCATATTGAATATAGAATTCTCATTTAATGTATAATCATTTTCTAAGGGACAATAGCACTAATTAACTCGATTGTGACCACTTATTTGCAAAAACTATAGATAACAGTTTTTTTAATGAAAAAATAACAAAGGTTTTATAGAATCTCTTACTAATTAGTGCTTTGCTTTGTTGATGAATATATATTATATGTGTGTAGTTTACCGGGTAAAGCTTTGGCGAACGGAGAGACCATTTGGCTTTGCAACGCACAACACTCAGAGTCCAAACTCTTCACTCGATCTTTACTTGCAAGAGTATGCATGCTAAGCTTCTAGCTATATACCTTCTTTCTGCATATATATAGAAACTTTTTATTTTTTGAAAATGAAAAACTTTTATTATAATCTTTAATATCCAAATCTCACTTGTCTCTTTGTTCCATTTTCTTTTCATGTGACGTTCCATCGGAAATTAGAGCGCATCCATTCAGGTACTTAATTTAGAGATTTGAGCAAAACATATATAGTTCTTGAAATGTATTAAATACAAGATTTACGGCTTAACCAACCTTGCATTAATCTTTGTGTTTTCTTCAGACTGTTGTATGTTTCCCTTACTTAGGCGGCGTGATTGAGCTTGGCGTCACGGATTTGGTAGCTCTCTAATTCTCTAAAATAGCCTTTATAAATTCTAGTTTCTTGCTTTGCAATCAAATCATAGATGTTGCTTTTAACAAATAATTTTTTTTATAAAAGATTGCAGAAGATCATAACCTGGTTCAACACATCAAAGAATGCTTGTTAGAAACCTCAAAATCCGATTCCTCGGAGATGAAGATCAGTGAAGGAAACTCTAAGCTCGAAGAACTAAAAGATGAAGACTTGGTCTACAAGAAAACATTATCGAATGTTGTTGGATTTTCTGCAAATATATCAAAGAGGAAAGATTTGGATTCATCTGACTCTGGCTCTAGTTTCTTGCGTTGGAAGTCATCATCATTGCCTTCAAACAAAAATCATCAGAAGAAGATGCATAGTAACGTGTTATGGAAGATATTGCATGATGTCCCTCTGATGCACTCTGCAGATGCGAAACAGACAGAAACAACTGGTCTGAATCAGTGTGTTTCAATGGATCACGATGATGACTCTTCTGATAACAAAGAGAAAGAGAAGTTCAGTGTTCTTAAATCCATGGTTCCCACGGTTAATGAGGTAAGAAGCATTTCAAATCTTCTAATTGGAGATATAAAACACTAATTTTGTGTGTTTGATTTGTCTATGAAGGTTGACAAAGAATCAATCTTGAGCAACACGATCAAGTACTTGCAAGAACTCGAAGCAAGAGTTGAAGAGTTAGAATCTCGTATCACACAGCCGACGATAAAGGAAAACATTATTTCTGAAATAATCGAAGAGAGCTCAGAAACAGAGCAAGGGATGGTTAGAGATGAGAGAAATGTGAGAGTTAAGCTCAAAGAAAGTGAAGTCTTGATCGAAGTAAGATGTCTTTATCGAGATTACATAGTTGCAGATATCATGGAAGCCATGAGTAATCTAAACATGGATGCTTTCTCAATTCGATCTAGTAATGAAGATGGATTCCTCTTGTTGAACCTTAAAGCTAAGGTAAGTCTCTGAAAACGAAACTTCTATGTACATTTTTGTAGTTTCTTGAGTAACAAGGTACCGATGGTTATATGGTTTTTGTTCTTATAGTTTCGTGGAGCTGTGGTTACTTCAGTTGGGATGATCAAACGAGAGCTGAAGAGAGTCACATGTGACATTTGAATCAGATCCGTTTTTTGTTTGTTTATTTAATTTGCAATTAGAGTGAGAATTTTCCGATGTAATATTGGTCACTTTGTTGAGCATTATCTCCACCTTCACTACTCCTTCTCGCCGAAATCTACCATTTGGATAGATGAACAACAAAATCGACACAAGATAAGGAAAATTCGCATATAAAACAGAAAAATCATAAGCACAATTTCAGATGCGAAATCTAGAGTTCCCAAGCATAAATCCGTAAAAACCCTATTAAAATTATAAGCGATCGAAAGAGAAAACATAAAGCATAAAGTAACAATTTTGTAAAATAGCATCTCAAAAGTGGCTTGAAATGTATTATTTTTCTTCGCGGCATGAAATGTACTATGTTTTCTTGAACTTTATGTATAGATTCTCATTTCTAACTGTCAATCATTCTAAACTTATATTTTCAATACTTGTTTTTTTTTCCAACTAAATCAAGTGGTTGATTGTTGGGGAAATTCAAAAATACCACATTCGAATTATTTTTTTTCAAAAATATCACCATAAGTTGTTCATTTTCAAAAGTGCTTCGTGGTAGTTTAAATCCTAAATCCTAAATTTTTGTCTTTAAAAATGGTTTTAACCCTAACATAACATAGTAAACTCAAAAACAAATGATTTTTGAAAAGTGTCTTGAAATGTACTATTTTTCTTCGTCGTATGAAATGTAATATGTTTTCTTGAACTCTATGTATAGATTCTCATTTATAGCGATACATTCTAAATTTATATTTTCAATACTTGTTTCTTTTTCCAATTAGATTAAGTGGTTGATTGTTGGGAAAATTTTAAAAGTATCACATTTCAACCTTTTTTTAAATGCCACAGTGAGGTTTATATTTAATCAAACCTCTTCTATTGTAAGAAAATACCACATTATGTTCTTAACTGTTCTTGTTTATTGAGGATTGCTTTTTTTTTTTTTAGATTCAATTAAAAAAACGTGTTCTACGTTTTTGTGATACAATAAAAAAGCTCTCTTGGATTCCAATCATTTCCCACACATGTAAACTCGATTGCTCAGGTTGTTGTTTTTTCATTTTTCGCCGATTGCTCATTTCGTTGAGATAGAAGCTTCTAGTTCTAAGATTTGGCGTTGATTAGTTATGATTCGTTATGATTTCTCTTCAATTGGTCGTCTATCTGGGACAACCCGATTGTAGTTGAGAATTTTAGTTAATTCTGAATCGTTGTGATAACTGTTGAGATTTGTGTTCCAATCCTATATTTTTTTTCTTTGTGTAGGTTTCACATGGCTAACATCAACTTCTCCGACAAGTTTAACGGAATGAAGAAGATCGCCCGAACTTTGGTGAACCACACGGATGCGAGAGTTGTTCTGGTTGGCTACTCGCCAGCCGATATGGCCAACCAATCATAGGTTGGTTCTTTTTACTCTTGTTACTACTGGTTTATCTCATAAATCAAATCATTTTACGTTTTGCAAGCTACATGGACCAAGATTCCAACATTTTTATTACACCATAGTTAATTGGAGTACGCTTGAAAATACATGGAAACTGTCTCAACGACTTGAGAAACAGAGCCAACTTCACTGCGATGTTAAAATATCACCAACCGAATACTATATATGCGACTGTAACATTATAATTGAAATCCAACGATCCGGTATAAAAATTCAGAAAAGTAAAATTCGACAAATATATCATTAATAAGTTCGATTCTTCATTTGAATTTGGTTCAGGTTGTTGTGTGTTTCCCTTACTTAGGCGCCGTGATTGAACTTGGCGTCACCGAATTGGTTGGTAGCTCTTTAAAATCTCTCAACTAAATTTAATTAGCAATTCATATATACAATCTAGTTTCTTGCTTCGCAATCAAATATTCATAGATATTGCTTTTCACCAATTTTCTACAAAAGATTGCACAAGGCCTTAACCTATTCAACACATCAAAGATTGCTTGTTAGAAACCTCAAAATCGTCTTAACCTGATTCAAAACATCAAAGATTGCTTGGTAGAAACCTCAAAATCCGATTTCTCGGAGATGAAGATCAGTCAAGGAAACTCTAAGCTCGAAGAACTTAAAGACGAAGACTTGCAATACCAGAAAATATAATCGAATGTTTAAGACTTTTCTGCAAAAATATCAAAGAGGAAAGATCTAGATTCATCAGTCTATATGTTAAAGGAAACTCAAGATGATTTTGATAAACTTGAACCAATGTATACTATGAAACAAGGATTCAATACACTCAACATAGAACGATGAAGCGACTCTCGAGAGAGATTTAGAGTTTGTTACAAACAAGAACCAAGAACAACAATTACAACTTTTTCGATAATTTCCAAAATCTATTTCTTTGTTGCTTTTAAGCACTTAATCTCCAGAATTCATCTCAACCGTTCATTTTGTGACTTAATCTCAGCCGTTGGATCCACCTCTCTCAATTCCTATAACAAATCCTCCCTTTCCAGAGAACCTTGTCCTCAAGGTTTGAAGCTTGCAAAACCCCATAAAAGCATAGAAGAACTCCTACGTATCTTCATCCAGAAGAACCTTAGTCATCGTAACAAGCACCATTGTAAGTTTGTAACAGCTCGAAGCATATATGTTCTGCATCAACTTTCAAATAGAGAGTTCGAGAAGCCATGAGGCTTTTCTTGTATTTAAACCACCAATCTTTGCACGTCTTCCTCTTCAAGCTCTGAAGTGTTCTTATCTTTTTCTTAACGTCAATGGGACACTTATGATCCACTGTGTCCACTATCACAAGCTGATCCGTTGAATGATTCAACACTTCTCGTTGCATCAGGCCAGTGAGAGAACCCGCTTTCAAGTGACAGTGTACAACCAACTCTCTGTCATTTTCCCTTATTAACACCCACAATAGCTTCTTCCTACTCGGTTGATGCAACCCCTGCACTGATAAGATTGTATGTTGTTCCTTAACTCCTGTAACAACATCATCTACTCTCAACTCCTTAAACCATAGCTTTTCGTTTACCAAAACTTTCAGGTGTGATCTGTTTTTGAACTTGAATCTCCAAGATTTCGATAGCTTCCTCATCATTTGTAATCTAGTTCTTAATTGCTCATTCTGGTGAGACAGAACAGCACATACTTGGGATGTCTCAAAAATTATCCTGAGAACAAGCAAAATCTGAGATATCTCGACAATGCCATTGACTTCAACTTTGATAAGCAAAGAACTAATCGGATTTCTCGCAACATCATAAGTGCTTGTCTTCAAGTATGAAACTGTTAGTTGTTTAGCGGTGCAGTAAAGCCTCATTGAAAACTTCTTATCACCCAAGAATCTCCATTTCTTCTCCATCAACGTTTTGTACTTAAATTTCCATTCTTTGTAAAACTTACTCCACCAAGAATTGGGAAGCAAAATGATTTGATCAAACCAGTATAATACACAAACCACCTTCAGTCCACACACATTTTTCATTGTCCCTCCAAATCTGATCTTCTCTATCTTAGCAACTTGAAATTGCTTGTGTCTCTTTGCTTTTCACAATCTAAAGAATAAAAGATCACGGAAGAAAACCATTCCATGTTGTTGTTTCCTGCAACTAACAACACATATTTGCCTTCCGTAATATCAACAAAGTGCATTCCCATCAAAGCATAACCACCATAAACTGATCCAAAACGCTCATGTGCTTCTCTTTTAACATATTTAGTTGTTGCGCTAGTAGAGAGCTCATGCGCATAGCTTGTTCCTCTTACAGCTTCAATATAACCACAAAATATCTTCATCACAAGAACACAATCATCTATTCTATGAAGCTTCTTTATCTTCATGACTCTACCAATAATGTGAGCTCTGTCTAACCATTCCCATTGAGCTTGTACACCCAATAATCCACCAGGCTTCCACACATGATTAGATTTTTCACAACTACTTATCACATTGGTTTTCTCACAAATGCACAAGATACAAGTCCCCTTATCTTGTTCCACTGATAACCCATCAATTTCTCCAAGAGTAAATGACAAATCATTAACAAAAACCAGAGAATCCTCCTGATATCTACAACTAAGCTCCATAGCAGACATTAGTACATGAGATTCTTGAACACAAGCAGTTACCGTATGTGATTCAATGGTCTCTGGCGGTTCATACGCATGAGTGGAGTCAATATCCATAATCGTTTCTGTTTCATGACTCAATTCGTGTGGTTGAGTCACGTTAGTGTCTTGAAGTTGTGATACAACAACTGAATCTGAAAGTGACTCATTCTCTTCAACAACAACCATTGAAGCATCCTCAAAGTCTTCTTCCTTGTCACAAGCCACTGGTTCCTGAGTTTCACAAGTCTTCTTCGGATAAATTCCTTCATATAACTTGCCGAATATCAAACATTCTCTAATTGTTTGTGGCCGAAACATCCTCACGTTCATTTGTGTATCACTTCTCAACCCTGTCAAGTATACACCAACCAAATACTCATCTGACAAACTCAATCTTGTGCTAATCAACTCAAACCTTTTATGATAATCCTCAATTCCATCAGTTTCTTGCAATTGCTTCAACTCACCTATTGGATCTGCAAGTAATCGAATAGCCTTGACCAGATCAGAAAGTTTGTTCGCTTGCGTAACTAGAGCCGTCACTTGGGCTTGACCAAGACCATATGGGCTTGCCCGCATGGCCAATTTTTTGTACGGGCTTTAAATGGTCATACCCGTATGGTCTTAAAAGACCATTTGGTTTCGGCCCATCTGGACACAAGAGAAACCCATTTGGACATGGGCTGCCCATATGGGCCAAAAAGCTCATTACGGTATATTTTCGCAAAACTGTTAATTCTCTAATAATTTTGTTTCTGGAGGGCACTAATCTATTACATTATACATGGAGTGTAATAAAGATGAAGTTAGAAGAGCAATGGATGTTGCAAAGAAGAAACTTTCAATAAACGATTACTTAGGAGCCAAGAAATTCGTTTACAAGTAGTTTCACTTGGTGATTCACTTGGTGTTTGCCTTAAATTACAAGAATCAATTTCATTAAAAGTCGTATTTGAGAAGTGTGACCACCTAGAGTATACTAAAGTATATATATTTGAAGATGAAGTGAATAATTTACCCAACAAATTAACAAGATGGAGCAAGATCTAAACAGCAAAACAAAATGTAATTGAATCGAATCTTGATCCAAAAAATCAAGCTCAAGCAGAAATCAAAGTCATGAACAGTAAACAGGAAAAGCGATTATAAACGAAAATAACAAAGACTCTCGATTACGAAAAATCCAAGACCAAATCACTTTTTCAAAAAGCTTATCAAAAATCAAAAGCCATATCAAAAAGTGATTTGATCTTCTTACAATTATTGACTTAATCAGAGAGAGAGGATGATTCCCAAAAAATCCATAACATGAAAAGCAACATAAACGAAATCATCAAACTCAACATTTAGGGTTCTTGGGAAAGCACATGAACAGTAAAAAGAGAATCCACAACATGAAAAAACGAAAAGAAGAAGACGAACAATTTATTGACTTAACAAGCAAGAGACGATTCCCAGACTCTCCAAAACCTGCAACGATAAAAAAAAAAGATGACAACAGACCCCTGTAACAAACCAAGTATTAGACCGATGATGAAAGGAGGAAAACAAACCAAGTAAAGACCGATACAAAAATCAAAAACCCAAAGATCGATACAAAAATCAAAAACCCAGAATTATTTCACATTATACATAAATCAAAAATCGAAATCTAGAATCAAACAACAAATAGACAAAACCCAGAATCAAATTATACATAAATCGATACAAAATCAAAAACCCCAAAAAAAATGAAAACCCTAGATTTCATAGAATATCAGAATCGACTTACCAGAGCTAGTACAATCTTCTAGTACGAATTGAATCGAATATGATAGACTAATCCAGTAAAATCGTTTGTAAAAAAAAAGAGAATTGTAAGAAAAAATTTCAGAAATTGTTTTGGTTTTTCATCGAAGAAGAAGAAGAACATCGCAGAAGCAAAAAAAGATTGTTCACTTGGGCTTCATGGACCATTTGGTTTTAGCCCATTCGGTCTAAGACCCATCTGGACAATAAACCAGTTGGACAATTTTAAATTTGGGCTTAAATTTTCTGGACTATTTGGTCTAAAACTATTTTGGACTGGGCCAAGCCCATGGTTATTTGTCCAAGTGACAGCTCTATGCGTAACCATTGTTTCCTGCAATTTGTCAAATTCTGATCCCAGTTTGTCAAATCGCGATCCCAGATTTTTCTCCATTTTGTGAAGAGCTTCATGAACTGCGATTTCCTCCGCGTCCTCCAATTCGTCAATCCGCGATCCGAAAGATTCTTCCCGATAATCTGCCATGGATTCCGAGGAAAGTGTAGCTTCTGATACCTTTGTTAAAGGAAACTCAAGATGATTTTGATAAACTTGAACCAATGTATACTATGAAACAAGGATTCAATACACTCAACATAGAACGATGAAGCGACTCTCGAGAGAGATTTAGAGTTTGTTACAAACAAGAACCAAGAACAACAATTACAACTTTTTCGATAATTTCCAAAATCTATTTCTTTGTTGCTTTTAAGCACTTAATCTCCAGAATTCATCTCAACCGTTCATTTTGTGACTTAATCTCAGCCGTTGGATCCACCTCTCTCAATTCCTATAACACTATAGCTCTAGTTTCTTGCGTTGGAAGTCATCATCTGTACCTTCAAACAAGAATCATCATCAGAAGAAGCAGAGTAACGTGTTGTGGAAGATACTACACGATGTCCCTCTGATGCACTCTGCAGATGCTAAGCAGACCGAAACAACTGGTCTGAATCAGTGTGTTTCAATAGATCACGATGACAAAGAGAACGAAAGTTTAGTGTTCTTAAATCCATGGTTCACACGGTTAACGAGGTAAGAAGCATTTCAAATCTTGTTTCAAATTTTTTGACATTATAAAACCCTGGTTTTGTGTTTTGATTGTCTAAGAAGGTTGACAAAGAATCAATCTTGAGCAACACGATCAAGTACTTGCAAGAACTCGAAGCAAGAGTTAGAATGTCGTAACACAAAAATAGAGCCGACGATAAAGGAGAACACTATTTCTGAATCAATCGTAGAGACCTCAGAAACAGAGCAAGTGATGGTTAGAGATGAGACAGATGTGAGAGTTAAGGTCAAAGAAAGTGAAGTCATGATCGAAGTAAGATGTCTTTATCGAGATCACATAGTTGCAGACATTGTGGAAGCTATGAGTAATCTAAACATGGATGCTTTCACGATTCGATCTTGTAATGAAGATGGATTCCTCTTGTTGAATCTTAAAGCTAGCCTATGAAAAACGAATGTTTTATGTAACTTTTTGTAGTTTGTTGAGTAACAAAGTACCTTTGGTTTTTGTTTATTACAGTTTCGTGGAGTTACTTCAATTGGGATGATCAAACGAGAGTTGAAGAAAGTCACATGTGACAGTTGAATAAGAAACATTTGATTCGTTTTGTTTAACTTGAATTTAGAGTAAGAACTTTCCGCTGTAATATTGGTCACACTATGAAGGAAACTGAATTTGAAATCCAATTTTGAGCTGCTCATAAGCAATGTCGAAATCTTACAGATGATGCAACAACAAAGATCGACAATGTGTTCCAATTTTCGATGATAAACATGTCTTAAAAAGGTTGATAAAACTAAATTATTAGACAGACATAGATAGATAGGTAGAATTAAAAGAAGGCTACTGCATGTGCTTAATTAACTCCCAAAGGTCACTTAAACCCTCAAGGCCGCCGATCTGATCTTCCGGTAGTGCCCTTTCTGGAATTTTCTGAGCTTCCTCGAGACAGAAAGACGAGCCTCCCACTTTGATCGAGACCGAAGTGAAAAGTCGCGATGGTAATACTTGACATTGTCCAAGGACTCTTCCAACAAATCTTGCTCAACTAACACAGAGATCGACTCCTTTTTTTGGTGGGAAGAAAAAAAACAAACAGGAAAATGTGATTTTAGAGACTTGGTACTTAGAATTCTCAAAAAAAAACATAGATCATCAAAGTTCACCTCTTTGAGCCGCTTTGCCCGCTCTTCGGTTTCTGGTTCCAACTTATGGGAAATTGTCCGGTTTGCACTGATTCTTATCTGACATTCGAGTGAGGATAGCTCGAAAAGAGTCATACCCTCGAGCTTCCTCCCGTTCATTCTCCTGGGGAGGAAAAAAAGAAACCCGTAAGAGTCAAAATGTAAAGGACTGATTTTCTGAAAACAGGAAATGCATGTGTGGAATCTGAGCCTTACTCATTCAGGAGCCAGAGCCTCTCGAATTCAGTCTCCATTGGTTCAGCAAGTCGTCTCTCGTATGCCCTCTCCAGTGTAGTCTGCGATACAGTGTTAAATGTATAAAGAAAAACAAAAAAAGAGACGTGACAGCAAGTGCAAGGACACATACCGCTGGTTTCTCTGGTCTTTCTCCAGAGCTGCATATGCAGAAAAGAGAAGAAACAAGTGTTATTTCAGTGATCAAAAGCAAAAGACAGAGAAACGAAACTGAGATGATCGTAAGCTTCAAGGGTTTACCTGATCCCAGAAGCGCTGCAGGGAACCTTACTAGCTGCTTGCTTCATCTGCAACCTTTCACGTTCTTCCTGCTCAACTTGAGCCTGTAAACAACAAACAAATCAGCTTGAGAATGGCAAACAATGTTGAAGACAACAAACAAAGCAGCTTGAGAATGGCAAACAATGATGAAGACAGTGAGTGTAAATGAGTCTGAGAGACATATTCCTCACCTTATGGGTCTTGACAATCTCCAAGACATGTGTTAACCGACTCCTGAGTAATTCCAGCTCGGGGAAACTCAGGCCGTCGAGATCCCTGCCTGTCATTCTCCTGGGAATTGAACATAGATTTAAGGAGATGAGCAATACAAGAAAGAGATCCTCGAGAGGAAGAAAAAACTGGCAGAGAATGTTACTATACCTTCTCAGGAGACGTAACCTCCTGAGCTCGCTCTCCATGGACTGGACAAGACATGAGTAGCAACAAGACATGTGAGTAAGGAGAGAAGAGAAGATTTCTTGTGTATAGATGAGAATTAGGTACAATACATACCAGGGGCTCTTGTGGTGCTCGATCATACCTGCAGGGAGTTTCCAGAACAAGTCAGAGACTGGAAAATCTCTTAACGCTAAACCCAGAAAAGGAAGAATCAATCAAAATTCCGAAGCTACAGAATCTCTTATTAAGTTATCCAGAGCAAACCAACCAAGATTGTAGAATCAAAGATACGAAATCCCTAACAAGTAGCGAACCCTATAAACATAGACATCAAAACACGAGTCGGGGTTTGGTTTCACCTGCAAAACTCGCAGAAATCGCAGGGAACTCTCGCCGTCTTCATCGCCTCGACTCCATTCTCTCTCGCCATGTTTTGCTAATCGGATCGAAATCGAAACCCAACGAACCAGAAAAAGAGATTATTATTTAGGAAAATCAGGCCAAAAAACCAAGACAAAATATATATCTGAAACCCGTCTATGTGGCTAATTCCTAACCATTGGATCTAGGTCTTTATTAATTTTTTTTTTCTTCTTAGCTATTTAGCAAATTGATCCTATTATTTATTCATCAAAAAGAAAAGGAAAAGTAGATTTTTTTTTTTATTAAAGGAAAAATAGTATTACTTTTTTTATTCTTGTTATTTTTTTTTGAAATATAAAATTAATTTTAAATATATCGATTTATTTTCAGGGTAACTTAAAACACACTCTCAACCTTCTGATATAAAATCAAACGCGTTACCATTGCACCACGGATCTTGTTATTACTGCTAAGACTAAGAGTTTAAATGGAAAATTTTATACAGTACAAGATAAATTTAATTACTTATTATGGTTTATATATTTCATTTTCAATTAAAAGTTCTAAAAATCTTTTTTAAGAAATGAGAAAAACTTTTGTCATATTCTATTTTCTGTGGTTTTACTTTCAATAATATATGGTTTGTTTTCTTGTGCTTAAACAACACTCAACTATCTTTGTATTAAACATTGATAAAATGTACATAAAAGTTCCAAGTCAATTTTCATCATTCAAACGAGGCCAAATGTTTTTGTTATAAAAGAAAACAAACTTTAACTTTTACGGACGTGGACACTTCGATGGTGGTATCTTCTAAGTTTTCACAGAGGAACTAAATGTTTCAAGCGGAATTAGACGGTAAGGCGATAGCAAAGTGGATTTATGGAAGCAATATGTGGAGACAACGAAGGTTCCTACTCATAGATTCTTCGGATCTTCCGTCTTCAATAGTTTGGAAGCTGACTCTTTTTCTCTTCCACCCGAGCTTTTTAAGAGTTTCGAAGCTGACTATTTTCAGCCTGCAGCTATCACAAGCTCGAAAAGAACTTATTAAATTATTTGTGTCCGCATATTTTATTCAAACATTTTATCGTCTAATATGAAGATTTGAACAATATTCGTATAATATTTGGCGTTGCGACAAAAAAATTGTTTTCATGAAAATCGGCTAAAGTAGAAAATATCTCATGAAGTAGTATGATCTATTAATTTTTCTTAAAAATACATTAGGTAACTTTTCTGCCAAATATGTTGTTATGTTATTTGAAGAGTTTTAGATATTTACTCAGGAAGAAAATAGTAGAACCATTCGTAAATAACTTATGATTAATGATCGAATACCATATTAAATGTTCAAACAAAATTAGTCAGCAAAAAAAAGAAAAGAGAGGAAAAGATGAAAAATAAGGTTTGAGGATTTTTTTTCTTCTTTTTGTTGCCATCAAGATAATAAATTAATTTATCACGGTGTTCTAAACCGGTGGTGAAAGGCTTAAAAAGTAAAATTCTGAACAAGTTAATCGAGTACCATTCGCAAGCTTATCAGCTTTTGAATTAAGGGTACGCAGAATATGATATAAGGAGAAAAAGAAAAACTCCATCTTCAGTCTTTGTAATTCTTCTAAATGGGTTTCAAAAGCTGGCCACTCTATAGGTGTTAACACCATCTTCACCAATTCTAAACAGTCTGTTGCGAATGCTATTTCCGTCTTCTCCATCTCGAGCATGTCGAGGATTTTGGTTTTAAATAATGCTATAAATTTTAAGTTGGTTAACTTCATTTAGTTTTTGTTAAGTCTTTTTTTGGTCCAACCTTTAGTTATAGGCGTAGCAATGAGAGCTCAATATCTGTGACTATTGACTCCTTACAAATCCAAAGATAAACACACCTTTTTAGGGTATGTTCCTTTGTTCCTTTGGTATCTTCATTTAATTGGTTCATCCAAATGCTCCACTAGAATGATATTCCTTTTATTTTGTATTATACATCTGAATGATCCATTTGAATGAAATTTTGTTCGTATGTATTAACTTACATCTCATTCAAATAGTTCAATTTTAAAAATGCGATTCTACAGGCTTAGCAGGAAAAAAGAAGAAGATATTTTCAATTTTGGTGGGAAAAACCCAATTTTACGATTTTGCCAAAAAAACGTTATATTTTATAGTTTTGGTGGGAAAACGTGATTTTACAGTTTTGACGGAAAAACGTGATTTATAGTTTTGGCGGGACAACCTGATTTATGGTTTTGGCGGGAAAACCTGATTTATGGTTTTGGGGGGGGGGGGGATGCAATTTACGGTTTTGGCCTGAAAACACGGTTTTACGGTTTTGACGTGACAATGCGATTTCACGTTTTTGACGGGAAAACATGATTTTAGGTTTTAACGAAAAATGCAGTTTTGGCGGAAAACGATATTTCACGTTTTGGCAAATAACGTTATTTCGCGACATTGGCATAAAAACGTGGTTTCTTGGGTTTGACAAATAAATGTTATTTCACGATATTGGCGAGAAAATGCTATTATACAGTAAAACAACTTGCTTTCATGGGTTTTGTGGTAAAACGCTGTTTTATTATTTTGGCGTGAAAACATAAATTCACAGTTTGGTGGTAAAACGCAATTTTACGAAAAAAATGATTTCATGATTTTTGACGAGAAAACTCGATTTTGTGTTTTTGTGTGAAAACGTAACTTTACAGGTTTGACGGGAATATATGATTTTTCTTTTTGCGGGATAATTGTAAAAGAGTAATTAGCATGTATATTAGTGTATGTACAAATAATTAAATATTTAACATTTCAAAAATCATAATTCAACAACTACCATAAGATTCCGAAAATACCCTTATGCAATTAACCTAGTCTCCTTAAAAACTCTACATATTTACTTTATTATTAAACATAAAAAAAAGCCACAACCATAGCCACCACCATAGACACCATTGAGTTCTTCTCTCTACATCTTTCTCATCCTAGATCTTCTTCTTCTCTTTCTCGTTTCTCTTCCTCTTTACCTCTTTATCATTCTTCACATCCTCTTTCTTCTTCTTCACCTCTTTCTCCGCCTTCTTCCGTGAAGAAGGCGTGATTGATCATGGAATTGATGGGTTATGATTTTTTTTATCTTCAATATCTTTGATTGTGTAGTATAGAATAAATACGTTTTTTTAGTTTCATAAATCTGAAGAATTTCGTAGAAAAAAGAGAGAATGAGTTGAAGAACACAAATGTCAATGGTAAAGATGGTGAAGAAGACAATGACCAGATCTGGAAAGGCGGTTAGTCGACTATAGTGGTCAACTGTATATTTTTTTTTGTAGATGACTATTTTAAGTTTACAGTATGTTGCTTGTATGTGTTTCAAACATGTATGAGTGTATGAGTTTCAAACCAAAAGTGTTGGTTTTTAGGATTTTTGTTTCCAACATACACTGTGTTCTTATTAACGTGGTAACTTATACCGAACTACCCGTACAGTAATAGCGGACTATTCATACAACAATAGAAGACTATTCAAATGGACTATACCATATATAATAGCGGACTATTCAAACAAAACCAAACACAAGCTTACAGTAAACTACACTAGTTAACTACGAAAACTTAAACCTAACAAGGATAGTCAACTATACAAACCTCATCAGAATTCCCATAATCGTCGCCAACCATGTTCTTCATCTTCTTCACCATTGTTACTCTTCAATTCGTTTTTCTCTAATCTCTCTGCAAAAATAATGTATTTTCTAAACAAACAAAAATAGTTCATTATAAAGACCTCCACAAGCTATTATTCATATCAATAAGATCTTCCATACATTAATCACATATCAAATCAAGTAAAATTACAATCAATAACATGAAAATCAGGATCAACCGAATCAATCTGGAACTCCTTTTGCAAGGCTGCCGCAATAAAAAAAAAAAAAAAGCACCATCGACTGAAAAATTTTTAATTACAGATTTTACGTCTCCATAAAAAATTTACCAAAAATTTTATTCACCATTCATTAAAGGTAATTTGGTCACATAGAAGATTGGATTGATAATCACCTAAATTTATATCATTGTTAGCCCACACTAATATTAGGCTAATTAACCCATTGTAAAATGCTATTTTTATCCGTTCAAATTATCCAATTTATCTATTCAAATGAATTTGAAAAATTAGTTTAAATTTTAGAATTCATTTGAATTTTTCAATTTGAATGGTGTTCATTTAGCAATAAACGAATATCAATTTTCATCTCAATTCAAATGATCTACCGAATGAGCAAACGTACAAGCTATTAGTATAAATTATAAAATACAATGTCCCGATAAAGATATGGAAAAAGAAATGCAATAAGTGTTAGTATAATTATAAAATACAATGTCCCGATAAAGATATGGAAAAAGAAATGCAATAAGTGTTAAGTCAAATGAAGCGATCTAATTAATGATCATGTCTCTAGTGTGGAAACATGAGATATAAACTGTCGTTCAAAGATTGCTTTGGAGTGAATATTGGTCTCCTAATCGAGAATCTTTGTGTATACAAGTCACCAAGTTAATTGAGCCCACTCGTCATGCCCACATGAATGTATGTATTGACATTTTTCACCGTTACTCAAATTTTAAATATAGTTCCCTACCCGCAATGGTATTGATTATGATTAGTACTTTTGCATCGTTGAGAAGACGACGCACACGACTTTCCCAATTAAATTTATTTTTGCAGTGAAAAGTATTTGAAATTGTAATTTACTAGGGAACAACCGCGCGGATAATAATTTTGTTTTATTACATCTAGTTATTTAATAATATATTAAAGAAATGTTTATAAAAACATATGCTCGTATTTTTTAATTTTATAGCTAAAACTATACAATTTATATACAACTTGAGTCCAATAAACGTTTACATAATAAAAATATGTTGGATGGAACGGAAATGTGGAATGTGAAAACGATATCATATCCTATTGGTAAAGAGTTATGTGAAATATATACTCTGCATATATATTATATATATACCAATTAATGAAAAGAATCCATACTTCCATCTCAAACTGAAAAATAATAGTGGTCTCATATCCACTACCAAAAACCTATTCTACCACACCGTAGTGGGCTCACCCAGTTCTCTGAACATAAGATTTTACTCGGTTTTGAGTCCCGCAAAAATTTTAAACATTGTACCCTTAAAAATGAGATTGACATTTCTTCATTTACTTTAGTTTTATGGTTTTAAAAGTTTTGTTGCTTGAAGTTAATTATGATTAAGCAGAAAAGAATCTTAATAATGGAAAGCAAACGCACAAGTTTCACAAGTAAAACTCTACAAAATTATAGTTTGGTCACCTGGTTTGTCCTACCTAGCAATGATAAAACAGATAATGAACTGGCCTTTAAATTTTAAAAATATAAATAAATTCTCAGTTTGGGTTCACGCATGCCAAATAAATATTGATGAAATAATCCATTTTTATATCATCTCATACGAAAGGATGCATTTTTATATCAACACATACGAAAGGAATCAGTAAACAAATTCATATGATACAATTAAACTATTGTGCTTGGCAACATATTTAATAGTTCTGCTTTGTCTATTTTTCCACAATTACTTTAACATGTAGTATAACAATCTTATTCAATAACTACAAATTACAAAAGAAACATCTGCTCGACAACTTAATTACACAATACTTTCATTGCTACTTCACTTCGTTGGTCAACTACGGCTAAATGAAGAAACAAATTACTCATAAAACAGAACTTCATATTTCGATCTTATATAATATGTCAATGTGTCAAGGTATGCTTCTGCAGCCTCCTGGAGGGCAAGCACATCGTGGCTCTGGAAACTAAGATCAGCCTGCAAACACAGTAGAGATAATAAGCACAATGGTTACAAAACCATAAAGAAGCTAATTCAAACAAAAGCGAACAAGCAGAAATGTTACTATAATGAACATAGAGAAGTTGCAATCCTTGACCAATTAAGTTACATTACCTTGCAGTCCTGGACAATCTCACGAACAAGCCTCTGGAATGGGAGCTTCCTGATCAGCAACTCAGTACTCTTCTGGTACAAGAAACAAAGAATATAGAGCTTGTTAACAAAATCATCGGTCAAGTATAAACGCTAGGGACAATATATACAAAAACTAGTGGAGGAAACATATCACATACCGAAGAGCAACAGTTCCAGGACGGTAACGATGTGGTTTCTCTCCTCCAGTGGTTGGTGCAGCCTGCAAAATCGAAGTAAACTCAATCGGTGAACATAAACTCAACATGCCTGGTCGAAGTAAGTACCTATTCGGTAATCAATTGACGACTATTATTCCTGACCATCCAATAACTTAAATGAACTGAGATCAACCGTTCGATTTCTCCTTCTTTTCTAGAAAATAGGTTGACGTCATCAATCACCAAAATCAATGGATCTTGACCCTTTATTAAATTCAAAAAATCAACATCAACCGTCGGATTTTTTTTTTTCCCCTACAAAATAAAAATGATAATGTCATCTTTTCTAAAAAATGGTTTTGCTATTATATAGTTCAACCTCCATACCGTATACCGTATATAGTAGAACCTCCATAAATTAATAATCACTATAAAATGTATAAAATTTTCCGGTCCTGAGTTGGGTCAATGTAACAATTTGCAAAATTCGATAAAATGATAAGATAATAATTTTTTTAAACTCTTATATAAAATATGGTCTCAATAATATTATAAATTAATAATCATATATAATTATGTGTATATATATATATGATAGTGTTCTAAACATAGTTTTAATGATTTTTGTTTTGACTTAAAAATTAAAATCTCATTAGACCTTATCTTTAACTTTACGTATTACATCAAAAACTTTTATAGTTGTTTTCTCGGTCTTTAATATAAACTTGTGAAAAATTCTAGGTGAGATAACTGATTCTTTATACAATTTTTTTTCTAAATGTATCCATCAACATTAGAGATAATAACTATAGTTTCTTCTAAATTTTATACATCGTATACCATTTTAATTTGATCGTCTATTACGCTAATATCATCCATTATATTATGATAATAAAAAAATTTAATCATAATTTCATTTCTTTTTTGCAAATCAATTCATTAAATTTCATAATATAACATCATTCAAAAAACAAAATTAAGGAAAATATTACCTAAATTGTTTTTCCAAATCTCTCTCTATAAATTAATATGTATTAATTTATCAATAAAATAATTCTTTTCTGAAATAATAATTTTTCAAATTCCAACTGTATTAATTTATAAAAAAATTATTCTAGGTAGATAGAAAAGCAAAAGTGAAAAGAAGTCGTGACATGATATTTGAGTGAAGACCTTGTTTTATCGAAACCATACAAAACTACTTTGGATCCTATGTTCCCAAAGTTGTTGGACGACACTAATAATTCACCTTCTTCCATTTTTGTTTGTTTGTTATCATCATTGATTTTTCAGCTCCCACAATATATATACTTCCTATATTCTTTAATATAAGATGTTTTAACCAAAACTACAAATCTTAAGAAACATTTAAAAAAAAAAAATATAATTATTTAATATATCTTCTTTTATAAAATTTCTTTCTTCTATTCAAAAGCAGAAAAAAATAAAAAGTTGTAGAGCAATTTAAGCACATTACAAATATTCGACCTATCAACTGGAAACAACTAAGTGACTACAACCTTAAACTGAACCATGTAGTTACGCGAACAAGAAGAAGATGTAACCAGAGAAGTTACAACAATTGAAAAGATAAATAACAGATTCTGATCATAATAAAGATCCAATTGGAGGAATCAGAAACATTAACTTGTTGCAAACCAGTTTTGAAGAAGAGTGTTGGGCATAGATTTGGGCCTCCCAAATCCTTATTTTAGGCCCATTAGAAGAATGAAACTTAAAGCCCATCAGAGGAATCAAGCTCAAGGCCCAACTCATTAGATAACCTAACCAATGTGCTTTATTTGTATGGTCACTTTATAACAAACCATAGTTCATATTTAACTCTAAGTATGTACTATATATATAGTTGTCACATCACTTGATGAGACAACTCAAGTAATATCATTTGAGAGCAATACCGATCATTTCGAGTACTTTCTCCCGTGTTTTATTTACGTTTATTTCTCGACCCGGTTCGTTCTAATTAACAGAAATCTCGACCCCTCTTTTTTACTTAACACGTTTCCTCCACCCGACTTTGGAAACAACAATTGGCGCGCCAGGTAGGGGGATAGAGATTCTCTTATACTCCAAAGAATGAACCCGGTCACCGAATCCGGTCCTCTTTCGCAAGAGGACAGGGCCGCCACCCCGACCATTCGGAGCGCGACCCCAGGACCTGCTCAGCAGACCCCGGTCGCACCCGCTACCGAAAGGTCAGCTCTGAACGGCAGTACCAACGTCCACCAGCCTGCAACTGTCAACACTCCCGGCGTCGTCCAGCAGGGGACTATCCGGATCGCTGATGAACAGGTCGACCTGACCAGGATGATGGGTATCATCATGCGACGCCTCGACGACCAGGATCAGCTAACTCGCCAGACCAACTCCCGTCTTGAAGATTTACAGATTTCTCGAGAGGCCACTCGCGAGCGGGTCGAGGTCGGCAACAACCGTCCCAACCATGACTCCCCGCAGCTCGGAGCTAGCACGTCGCAGACAATCTTTGATAGATTGGGTCGGCAACCAGATGTCTTTGACAGATTGGGCCGCCCGACAGATGTTTTCGACAGATTGGGCAGATCAACGGACATATTCGAGAGATTGGGACGGCGAACCGACCGAAACGAAACTGTCATTCCTCCCTTGGTTAACCCGACCGTCTCTCAACACGCCAGGCATGCTAGGTCCCGGTCGCAGGAACCAAGAACCGATCGAGATTTCGAAATGGAAGATCTCCGAGCAAAGCTTACCGAAATAACCTCGAAGGTACATCTTGCGATTAGCTCTGCCCCAGAAATCGGACGCGTGCTGGCGGAAACACAGCAAACACCCTTCACCGACCGCATCATGTCGACCCCGGTCAGAGATTCCAGTAAACTCCGCATTCCACATTACACCGGAGACACCGACCCGATGCAACACTTAAGGAAGTTCAATCTAGCGATGGGACGCACCCACTACCCCCCAGAGGAAAAAGATGCGGGCTGCTGCCAACATTTCGTCGAACATCTCTCGGGTCCCGCTCTAGAGTGGTTCGCCCGTCTTACTCCGCGATCAATCGACAGCTTCCCACAACTGTCTGAAGCCTTCCTCAAGCATTACTCTATGTATCTCGAAGAAGGAATTTCCGACGCCAACCTCTGGTCTCTGGTCCAGAAGGAGGACGAAACGCTGCGAGGATACATGGACAGGTTCAAAGCGGTGCTCTCGAGGGTCGCGGTCAGTGACAACTCCGCGATCTCAGCGCTAAAACAAGGATTGTGGTACGAATCGAAGTTCAGGGATAATCTTGTCCTCACCCCACCGACCAGCTTAGAAGACGCTATGCATCGGTCTTCGCGATATATCCACCTTGAAGAAGACAAGGTCGTCAACTTACAGAGGCACTCTCCCGCAAAGCCTCCGGTGCAAAAAGCAAAACCAAAGAACGACGGCGAGTACCAGGAACCCCGCCAGCATTTTGACCAAGAATACAAAGCCAAAAAACTCTCAGTGCATCAAGTTAGAACAGATCAACCACCTCAGCGACAATCGAACAAGTGGATACGAGGGCAAGACTCGAACGACACCAAGTTGTACTGCGATTACCATCAGATATTCGGTCACTCTACAACACAGTGTCGGGGCCTCAAAGACGCCCTACTCACCAGTTACCAGCGCGGAGAGATAAAGGTTGATAGCCCTCCCGACCGCGGCGAAAAGCGGAAAGGAGGAGAAAACTCAGGGCAAAATGAACAACGTCCGAACAATAACCCTGCCCAACCGTTGCCACCAAAACAAGATTCGCGTAACGGTCCGCCGACCTCGAAGCGTAGAGTGTTGGTTATCATGGGCGGTCTCCAGCCAATACACCCCTCGGTGCAATCTCTTAAGAAGTACGAGAAGAAGAGTCAGGCAGACCAAGATTGCTACGGTCGGGCAGAAGTAGACATGCCAATCATCTTTTCTGAAGCTGATACTAAGGACCTCGCAATGCCCCACAACGACCCCCTGGTCGTCGAACTCAAGGTTGAGGACTGCGACGTCACGCGCGTTCTGATCGATACTGGGAGCGCGGTAGACGTTATTTTTAAAGACACATTAAAAAGAATGGACATCCCAGACAGCAAGGTCAAACCAAGTGTAAGACCCCTTGTCGGTTTCGACGGCATCACTACAATGACTGTCGGGTCGATCAAGTTAAAAGTATACACGGGGGGCCTTATCAGGGACGTCAAGTTCCTGGTCGTAGATAAACCGGCGGTTTACAATGTTATCATGGGAACGCCTTGGTTGTTTTCTCTCAGAGCAATCGCCTCAACCTACCATCAGTGTGTCAAATTCCCGACCCCGACTGGGGTTCACACTATAAGAGGAGATCAGAAGGCAGCTAGAACCTGTTTCATCACCGGGCAAAAACTGCAAAAAGTAAACCTTCACATAAGCAGCCCAGAGGAGCCAAACGCGACGGACCCAAGACTGGAACTCACAACCTCGGTGAACATCGACCCGCAATGCCCCGAACGATGCGTCAGCATTGGCGCCGAGCTTTCCGAACCGATCAAGATCACCATCGGTCACCTTATCTTTGTTTCTCGCCCTCTTACCCGACCCTCTCAAATCCACGCGACCAGGCACATCATCTACTCTCCTCTTCTTCGATGTCTCAGCAGCATCCTTGTCTTTCTTCCTCTGATCGTAAGCTTCCTTCGCCACAATACCATCTCGCATCAAGACCTCAGCACCGACCCTACTCGTAATCTCTCTAGCTGGCCCTTTGTCTTTCGACTGTTGGGCCCGAGTATCAGCTGAAGATAAGTGAACACGCGTAGGCGACACGGAAAGAGGCGCTGCAGAAACATCGTAAACGTCAAGGTTGAGACTCGGACGACCCATTTCTCCTCCTTCCTCAACCAGCAAAACAACTCTCTTCCTCGACCTCGGCTTTCGCTCCTTTATATCTCTAAAGGTGTACGGTCTGAGTTCGGGAAGAGGCAGCTCGTAATCGCCTGCTCAAAGAAAAATGAAGACGGTCAAAAAAAAAAAAAAAAAAAAAAAAAAAAAAAAGGAAACCCGACTCACCTGTGGTTACCCGACCACTACACCGCTGAATTCTTTGTTCAATAAACTCGCCCCACCGTTGATACCCCAACTTCTTCAAAGTCGCTAGCACAGGAACGACTTCTTTAAGGCGGTCAGATGACACCGGGATCGGGTGCTCTACAAAACAAAAGAAAAAGATTAAGGATCAGTCCAAAGATGAAGAGTAGAGTTCACAAAAATTCATACCGACTAAAGTATTCCATCCAACACGAAATTCCCCAGAAAAGTCGCCAACCGAAGCCTCGTTAATCTCAACGAAGAAGTACTTCAATTTCCAGTTGTCCGCCTTTCTTCTATACTCCCTCAAAAGCCTACAATTAGTTCTCGCCGCGACGTAGAATCGACCCGAAGTATCCATGTCTCCAAGCTGCACAATCTGCTCTAGCTGCCGTCGGCTAACAGCCCTACCAAGCTCAGCCGCCATTATCAGAATGGCGCATATATTACGAAAAGCAGCAGGGGTCAACTGAGAAATTGAAAGACGACGTTCGGCACAATACTCCAATATAACTCTCGGGACTGGAAACCACAGCCCACCATGACTAAAAAAGCTCTCATACAAACACATGAACCCCTCAGGCGGCAGCCACGGCCTCTCGCTCTCTTCAGGAATCAAAATCCGTATACCAGACCAATCTTGGTCGGCGTATCTGTCAATAGACTTCATCACAAAACGCGATTTCATATCATCTTGAGGACCGAGAACCACCCTATCACAAAGCCCCGTGTCCAAAACCTTAACTCCTCGAGGAACACGCCGCCCGAAATCATCTTCCCCTCGAGCATTGGAAAAGCCACGCTCAAATGCCACCACGTCGTCGCTCAGACCATTTTCCTCACCGCCACTTTCAGAGTCGTGGATCGATGCATCAGTAGCCGAGCGTTCAGCGGAGCCATTCGACGGAGAAGACAAGAAACCCGACTCGTTTGAAGGAGAACCCGGAGACATTGTAGACCTCAACTCTTCTAACAAAGCCAATACCTTCATAAAACCAAAACCCGGTTCAATCTCTATCAGAAACGACGACCCAGAACTACGATGACGCCGACCCGGTTTCTATCAAATACCGACCCAATCTCTGTCACACGCCGACCCGATTCAAGCCGTATGGGTCGGCGTCACAAGAAAACCACAACAACAGAATCAAATCCAATCGATAATATCCCTTAACCCGATCGGAAACCAACCTCTAACCCGATCAAACCACAAGAATCCAACCAAAATCAGCCTCAGATCCTATCTAGCTTCACCGATTTTCTTTGTGGAAGAAACCGGTCCCAATTTCGAAGCAAACGCCGACCCAATCTTGACCAAAACGCCGACCCAAAACTTCAAACACCGACCCGTTTTTCAGTCAAACGCCGACCCAAAACTTCAAACACCGACCCGTTTTCAATCAAACGCCGACCCGAAACCTCAAACACCGACCCGTTTTTCAGTCAAATGCCGACCCAATCGACACTCGACGCTGCCCCAATCTCAAACGAACCGGAAGCGAACCTCAACCAAACCCGCGTGGAGAACCCGACCAAGCTCAAACCAATTCGATTCGTAACCCGACCCAAATCGACGACAAAACCCGACCGTAACCAGACCCAAACCCAACCAAACCACCGCGAACACCCGACCCAATCCGACCAAATTGGCAGTAACAAGACCAAAACAAAGCTGAACCCGACCTCTTTCAATCTCACGCCGACCAAACTCGATCTCAAACCAACCACAATCGAACCAACCCAACAACAAAGCTTGTAGTCGGAGGAGAAAACCCACGGAGGCGGGACGCAGAAACCAAAGAAAAACAATAAAGAGATGGAAGTAGATCTTTACCTGAGGCGCCGGTGGAAGGAAGCAAAGGAGAGAAAGAAAAAAAAAAGAAGGGAGAGGGAAGATGAAAAAAGAGGATTTATAGAGGCAAAAACGTGGCACTATTCACAGAAACCCTAAAAGCCCATGAAGAGAAATAGCAAAGATTTCAGTCGGGCTTCATTCTTCTTGGACCAGTCAACTTCTCAGTAAACGCGACCCGACTCGATTTACAGATTTGGGGGGGGGCTACTGTTGGGCATAGATTTGGGCCTCCCAAATCCTTATTTTAGGCCCATTAGAAGAATGAAACTTAAAGCCCATCAGAGGAATCAAGCTCAAGGCCCAACTCATTAGATAACCTAACCAATGTGCTTTATTTGTATGGTCACTTTATAACAAACCATAGTTCATATTTAACTCTAAGTATGTACTATATATATAGTTGTCACATCACTTGATGAGACAACTCAAGTAATATCATTTGAGAGCAATACCGATCATTTCGAGTACTTTCTCCCGTGTTTTATTTACGTTTATTTCTCGACCCGGTTCGTTCTAATTAACAGAAATCTCGACCCCTCTTTTTTACTTAACACGTTTCCTCCACCCGACTTTGGAAACAACAAAGAGCAGACGCAAGTTTTGGTCTATCGAGACGCAATCTTGAGGCCCTATTTCGAATCAAGGAGTCAATGCTTTTGAGGAGATTAGCAACATGTTTGAAGGTATTCCGATGGATCCTAGGGTTCCTTTCCGGCCAAAGAGCATAGATTGATGCTTGTCACTCGAGGACTCTTTTTGTGCTCTTTGAAGGTAAGGAATTTAGGTAATGGAGATTGAAATCCCAGATGGAAACATGGGAGATGGAACATCGACAACTAGTTTCAGACGAGATTTCTCAGGTGAAAACACAATTGAAAAACAAATGGTTTTGAGATTCATGAACGGTATTTAATATATTCAACAAAAACAATTCAACAAATTGAAAAAAAGACCACATAATACTATGAATCACACAATTTTTAATAAAAGCAAAAAATACATAATATTGTAAGAATATCTTATATTGTAGAACAAAATCAAATTTCTAAAACATTATATACTAAGGAACGGAAGAAATAATTTTTAAACAATCTAAAAAAGATAGTCCATATAAATAATCAAGACGGCTAGATTCAATTAACGTTGCGACCGAAACCAAATTATGAGATTCTAGAGACTCCAATCCGTGTCCCGGAAAGAGTTGCAACATAAAACTCTACGATATTATGTAACAGCGACATATATGTTATTTATTATAAAAAGATTCCAACCATATCTTGCCGTACGTACATAGGATACGTGTTATTGTGTGTGGTCCGGTCCATAAACAAGACCTAGTCCATAAACAAGACATGTTATTTTATTCTCTCTACTTTTTATTATAAAAAGATTCCAATCATCATTTCATGTGGTTGCACCACAACCACATGCATATATACACATATCTTAGCTTTTGTTATTGTTTGTTTTTGTCAAAGGAAAAGATGAAATAAAATACTACTAGCAATCAAAGTAGAGAGAATTGTGATTAATGCATGGTTGGGCCATCCGGCTTTTCATCCCCACCACTCCGGAATGATCACGTGTGTGCTGCTGCTGAAAATTAGCTTTGCAGACCCGACCCGAAACCCACCCAGCTGGAATTAGGGGAACCATAGCCATGTCCTTGTATTTGTGCCTAGGAAAAGGGAGCATTGTAAGACTCGATCCTGCTAATTAACTACTACTATTTGACTTATTTCACTAATACAAAAGTAACACACTCCTAATGATTATATCCTCTTTTCATCTCACATGGTACGTACCGTTGAATTTACTACTAATCTACTATCATACAAAAATGCTACTATTTAAACCGTGCAGTAACTAAACCAAGTACTCGCAAGTCGTACACTAATAGATACACATTATCAGCTTCGAACTTGAAGGAGTGTTGGGGTATCTAGCATTTATACTACTACCAATGATTGTACAAAATAAATAAATATGGTTAGGGTGCAAATATAATTTAGAAAAAAGAGGACCAGCCAAAATTTACTCAACTTTGAAAAAGTGATTGAATAAGAAAGCAAGTGGCCATCATTGATCACTGATTCTCATTCTCTTTTTTGGTCACATTTTACCATTTACACCTCAATTCATCATAAATTTGTTGAGAGATATCTCATTTGAGGGAATCATCATTCAAAATCATATTTTTTCTAGCTTTTTAGTTCGGATATCGTAAATGTATTCATATAAAATTTAACCGATTTAGATAAATTATTTGTATTTTCTACAGTTTTTTTTTTGTTATTTTCATCTATTTTTGAATAACTCAAAGTAAATGTAATTAACTTGAAACAAATCCGAAAAAACTGTGGATATTTTCCGATCAGAAATTTAAAATAATGGAATAGGTTTTAATTTTATATTCTTAAAATCGAAAGCCCAAGAGGAATAACCGATCCAAACCATAATGTCCATACTTAAATATTACTCCTTATGTTCCACAAAAAATAATGTTTCAGGGTTTTTTCTTTGTTCCACAAAGATTGATGTTTTAGATTTTTTAAATCTTTTTTATTAATTAATATAAAAAAATTATAAACGTCAAGAAATACTAATTAAAAGTGTATAAATTTTGAATTTCTATGGGTTAATAAGTATATAATGTTAAAAAACAATGCATTGATAGTTGAAAAGTAATTGATTCTTAATTTGTGTGAATTAGCCAAAACACCATTTAGTTCAAAAATCCCATTTTTTACAAACTTTACAACAACAACAACAAGAAAAACATAAATTTGGTCATATTTCGACAAATTAGCTTGCTAGACCCGACCCACCCACGGAACCCGCTATAATTTGTCGACCCATACAGCTGGAATTAGGGGAACCATGGCCATGTCCTTGTATTTGTGCCTAGGAAAAGGGAATATTGTATTTGTAACACTCGATCCTAGTAATTAATTACTACTCCTTGGCTGATTTCACTAATACAAAAGTAACACACGCCTAATGATTGTATTCTCTTTTCACCAAGCATTGTTTTTTGTTTTTTGTTTTTTTCATCTGAAGGTCAAATACAATGTTACCACCCAAAAAGGACTATCTATCAACCATTGGAATACATACAAATTCCATGGGACTAGTCATAACCTACTATTCACAACAAAATGAGAGAGATAAAACAGAGGATTAGACTCTCTCATTAGCAAACATCATATTCAGCCATTGAGGAGCTCCCGAGACCACATAAGAATGTATACGTCTCTACTTTTCACCTAGCATTTATACTTGTACAAATGAAATAAATAGCATTTTATAGTAAAATAGGACAGTTTTTGAATAAATATGTATTATTATTCAGCTTCAAGACGGGGGACAATTTTTCAAGGAAATTGAAATTTTGTGAAAACTGATGGACTACCTAAAGAAAACACAAACACCTCTCACTCTCTATTAATTCAAACAAACTTCTCTCTCTCTCTAAAGTTTTTGGAAATGGATAACCGAGGTGGTCGCCAAGGAGGTGGTCGCCGAGGAGGTGGTGGCCGAGCTTTCCAAGGCGGAAGGATAAAAGCTTTGGGGCGTAGATCTAATAGAGTCGTCGATGCAACCGCGTCCTTAGTAAACCGGTACCAGGCGGAAGCTGCCGCCATCATCCGCAACGAGGAACCTTATAGGGTTCAAGATTATGGCCATCCAAGGTAAGTTTCCTTTCTTTTTTCCCACAAGAATCTATCATATAGAAAATTAAAAACCTATATCACTCCAAAAACAGAGTTCAATAACAATTTAAAAAAGCTGTAAACCGGATCAAGAGCCGATTAGAGCACAGTAACCAAACCAGTTTTGCTTTAAATTCACGAAAATGCTAGGAATTAGAACTTGAAAGTTGGAAAAAATCTCACTTTTTTTTGTACTGATCTCAAAGCGAGAATGATCAAACAAATTCTTCTGACAAAAAAAGAAGAAAAGCCGGGTCGTTATGGGTCTGGCTTCTAATTTGGTCGGGTTTGGTTGAAATTAGTAATTCAATTGGTTTAAGATCAGGTTTGGTCGGTTTGTGGTTGGTTTGTCAACAATAACCGATTTAAGATCAGCTTCTAATTTGGTCAAGTTTGGTTGAAATATATTTTAATTAATCGGTCTAATTTGGTCAAGTTTGGTCAGGTTTAGTCGGTTTGTGTTTGGTTTGTCAACGGTAACCGATAAAAATGATTTTTTTGTGCGTTATAAGATTTTTGTGTGTTGCTTATGGTTCATAGACTGATTTTTAATATATGTGACATGAGTACATGACTTCTAAAGTGAAGAACATAAATTAAGAAACGCCATCTAAAGAAAGTTAATATCAGATTCAAATACACATAAAACTTAGTTATTTATTTTGTAACTGTTATATAAACGTATACAAAATACAACAAAGGAACAAAATGAAAATCAATGGTTTGCTTCTCGGACGTCGTACATTTCTCTTTTCTTTTTCTATAGCGTGGCGCATGTTCTCGAACGTCGCGGTTATGTTCCGGTCATCGTAGAGCCCACGGAGATGCTCGACACTGCCACCGAAATGTCGACGAGCAGCGATTGGTCGATTTTCAGCATCAATTTGATGAAATCACCGTAAAGCTCCAAGAGGAAGTTGCAAGACGTCTGTAAGCAACCGATGATGAAGAAGAATTCCTAGCGTCATGAAGAAGAAGAACTCCTAGCGCCTTGTGTTTCTATCTGTTTCAATAAGTTTTATTTCTGTTTCAGTAAGTTTGTGTATGTTTCCTTGCGACGTTTATGTTTTCTTTCTAGTTCTTATTCTAATTCAATGACCATAACTCCAAGGATCTCATGAAGTTTTACAATTCATATAGTTTAGCCAAATAAAAAAAGTATTACAACTCATATATCAATATCAAAGTTCCAATTCTAAAATTAATGATCAAGAGTTTACAAATTTTAATGCATGAAAATGAACAAGAGGAGTTGAATCATCCAAAAGTCAAACAGAAAAGGAAGAAGAAGAAGTTTGATTCAACTTTAGGCAATCGTTTTAATAATTAAATACATAAACGATCTGATCAGGAACCACAGCAGGAATTAAATCAGCTCACAAAAGCCAGAAGCCACTTGGACCCTCGAAACCGATCTGATCCCTAGCCAGCTCGTCCGTTTTCAGTCTTTTCTTGAGACAAAAAGAAGCGTGTGTCACTTTGTCCAACTCCACGATGGTGATCCTCAACCTTGACACTGTCCAAGGAACATCTCTCTTGCTCCTTGTTTTGGTGGCAACAAACAAACAAGATAACGTGAGTTTAGAGACAAACTACTTCGATTAAAATAAACGTGGATCAATGTTCACCTCTTTGAGCCGCCTTGCCTTGTCTTCGGCTATTGGTTCCGTCTTCATGTCCGATATCCGGTGCATACTCCCTAATAACTGACCTTTAAGTATGGACAACTCGAAGAGAGTCATACCCTCGAGCTTTCTACCGTTCATTCTCCTAAACCCCATAAGAGTCAATGTAAGAGGAGGTTTTTTAGTTTTTTTGAAAACTGAAAATGCATGTGTGGTATTCGAGCCTTACTCATTCAGGAGCCAGAGTCTCTCAAATTCGCTCTCCATTGGTTCGGCAAGTCGCCTCTCGTATGCCCTCTGATGTGCAGTCTGCGATGAAAACACAAGGGGTTATTTGTCAAGACACAGTGCAAAGGTAAAACAAAAAGAGACTGTGTAAAGATACGTACCACTGGTTTTGGTGCTTCGTCATCTTGATTCTGTGGTGTTTCTCCAGGGCTGCATATGCCCAAAAGAGAAGAAACAAGTGTTATTTCAATGGTCCAAAAGCAAAAGACATCAAAACATCACCACAACAAGTTTCTGAGGCATGAAGGATCCGAACTAAGGGCATATGTTATCCAGTTTCAAGCAAAAAGACACCAAAATGATCACAACACAACAACTTTCCGTGCAGTAGAAACAAAACTGAGATGATCTGTTAGGACAAGAATCCATCATAAGCTTTAAGGGATTACCTGATCCCAGAAGCGCTGAAGGGAACCTCATTAGCTGCTTGCTTCATCTGCAACCTTTCACGCAACATTTCACGTTCTTCCTGCTCTACTTGAGTCTGTAAACAACAAACAAAAAACAGCTTGAGAATGGCAAAAAACAAGTTGGAGACAGTGAGTGTAAATGATTCCTCACCTTTTGCTCCTTGACAATTTCGAAGACATGTTTTACCCGACCCTCAAGTAATTCCAGCTCGGGGAAACTCACACCGTCGAGATCCTTGCCCGTGATTCTCCTGGGAATTGAACACAAATCAGAAATTAAGGAGATGAGCAACAACAGAGACACTCAAGAGGAAGAAAACATGGGCTGCTATACCTGGTCAGGACACGTAACCTCCTAATTTCGCTTTCCATAGACTGGTCAAGACATGAAAAGCAAGGAGACATGTGAGTAAGGAAAGAAAGAAGATTTCTTGTTTATAGATAAGAATTAGGTATTATACATACCACAATTCCGTAACCTTGCTCTTGTGGTACTCGTTCATATCTGCAGGGAGTTTGGAAACGCAGAACAAGTCAGAGACAAGGTGGATTTATGTTGCAGAGCAAAAAAAAAAAAAAAAAAAAAAAAGACTGAAAAATCTCTT
The DNA here is from genome assembly GCA_900128785.1 of Arabis alpina. Classification (NCBI taxonomy): domain Eukaryota; kingdom Viridiplantae; phylum Streptophyta; class Magnoliopsida; order Brassicales; family Brassicaceae; genus Arabis; species Arabis alpina. The sequence continues at coordinate 267,247 of LT669788.1, forward strand.
AACGCTAAACCCAGAAAACGAAAACGAAGAATCAATCAAAATTCCGAAGCTACAGAATCTCTTATTAAGTATCCAGGCAGAGCAAACCAACCAAGATTGTAGAATCAAAGATACGAAATCCCTAACAAGTAGCGAAACCCTATAAACATAGACATCAAAACACGAGTCGAGTTTTGGTTTCACCTTGAGAACTCGCAGAAATTGCAGGGAACTCTCGCCGTCTCGTCTCCATTCTCTCTCGCCATAGTTTTGCTAATCGGATCGGGATCGAGATCGAAATCGAAACCTAGACAAAGGCGAAGAAAGAAACTGGAATTATAAAGGACAATGTTTTTTGTTTTTTTTTACTGTTGTAAAAGGAAAAGACTAGAAAATGGAAATTGTGAAATTAAAGATTACTTCTTTTTTCTTTTTTAATTGTTATTAACCAATGAGTGTAACTCCGAAATTTAGTGGAATTATACTGTACCGGAGTTTTTTTTTTAAATAAGTTAAATTGGCAAAAAAAAAATATTAGTTAAGAATGTATTTATCTAATTTTTTTAGACTGTGAATCCACATAATTAAAATGTATTTCTCTTTTTAGTTTTCCATTCGTGTCTCTTCTCTTTGGGTTCGACTTTATCTCTTTAACTCTAATTCGGTGAAGTATTGATTCATCTATTTAAGTGTTGATAGGTCTTAAGCCGTAGATAATGGAGAAGCATGCTTGGGCTTCATCGGTAGTAGTTTGGTTTTCTTGGAGTCGCTCTCTCTTCTGAATCTCATATTAGATTTGTTTTGGTTTTGGTTCGTTAGAAAGTTGGGTGGTTTGTTTTGCCTAGTCTCCGGTCGACGATTGTGGAAGAGATGGTGTTCGGTGTCGTTTGAAAATTCGTGGTTTCGGCCAGTTCGGTTTCTCCCATCGCTAGCTCCGAATACCTTATTGCAGTTTGTTTTTCGTCTTCTCTGTTGACCGGTTTTCAGGATCTAGCTTTTCTCCTTGATGGCTTGTGTCTCGTTTATCGGACTTTTTTTAGCATTGGTTTCTCATTGGTGATGATGAAGATGATCTAGGGGCAGGTCTTCCCCTTTTTTGTTGTCTCTTTCTTTTTACTCTTAGATAGATCATGTTTGTAGAAGGATTTTCTTTATGTCGGGGGAAATCTGTTTTGGTGGGTGTGGTCTCGGGGTCGGTTCGGGGGTCGATTGGGCTTGTAGCGCTGGATCGGGGTGAAGATTTAGGCGTATCCGTATCTATAACTCGGTTATGCGAGAACCGCACATGAGATCGATTGACTGTCTTTTTGGTCGAGATTTGCTAGCCGGAGTTCGTGTTCTTTGGCTTCGCAGTTTGGTTCGGTTTGATTGCTTTGGGTTGGCAGTTATCCTCTCTCTCTTTGGTGGTCTATGGTGGTGCTTCTGTGGTTGATTTCTTTGTAGCTTGATTCAGTTAGTTTCCCTTCTTTGACCTTTGTACTTGTTGGATTGTTATGGTTATTAGTTAGGGTGTGATTGGTTCTCTTTGTGTTGAAGTTGCGGTCAAAACCGTGTGGCTTTTGTGTTATGGCAAATGTCATTGGTACAAATCCTTGGTTTGGTTTGGCATTGTGGCCTAGCCATTCGCCTCTTTTGTGGTTCATTCCTTCATATTAGAGATGGTTGTTTGGTTTTTTGATTTTGGTTTGTGGTTTTATCATCAAAAGCTATTGGAGTACACATTTGTATCTCCGGTTTAATTGTAACAACTTTACAATTGAGTATTAATAGAAGCAGCTAACTATTCTAACCGATATTTACATACTAACCATACTTATACAATTGAACCAATATGTACAATTAAACCGGAGATACAAATGTGTACTCCAATAAAAGCAGTTATCAAATCTGTTTCTTGCCTCGCCTTTGAAGTGTTTTGATCGGGTCTCTTTGGTTTGTGTTATTTGGTTTGGGTTTGTGGCCTCTTCACCTTTTCATGTAGTTGGGAGTTCATGCTTTGCCTCTATAGTCTCGTCTTCACTTGTGTTTATGTGGTAAAGGTTGTAGCCTCGACTTGATGTTTCAAGATCAGTCATTCGGCACCTTTTGCATCCAGCTTTAGTTTCTTTACATTTGGTTTGGTCCCTAGTATTTTATCCTTGGTTTACTACAAAAAAAATGTATATTACATCAATTTACTAGCATCACAAAGATAAATGATGCTATTAAATCACTTATTAGTTAAGTAATATAATATTTGATTTAAGGTTAATTATAATAAATAACATTGTTATTGACATCACTTCAATATTATTGATACAAAATTCTATTAATTTGCATCACTTTAATATAATTAATATCAAAACCTAAATTTCTATCAGTTAAATAATTTAGACAAATACTAGTTTTTATTTATGTCACTTAAGAAATGATACAAAATTTACTCATTAAAAAACTGATACTATTAACTCATTTTACATTGATTTAATAAAAGTGATGTTATTTAACCTAATAAAACCAAATTACATCAGTAAAATAATCGATATACTAGGGCGGTACCCGCGTCATGCGCAGGAAATTAATTTAGAAACAAACAAAATTTATAATGTATAATTTGAATAGAAGAGTTTTTTTTTTTTGGACAAGAATAGAAGAGTTTAGAAGATATTAAAATAAAATCTTACAAATCATAAAATAGTTTTATAACAATGCATAACTTGAATAGAAGTGCTTAGGTGATACTCAAATAATATCTTACAACCCATAAAATAGTTTCATAACAATGCATAACTTGAATAGAATAGCTTAGAGGATACAAACCATAAAATGATTTTATAACATGCTTCAAACTTAATTTCAGCATACACCGTTATACATTATGAGTAATAACTTTGATTATGTTGCATAATCGAAACTACAACACGGCCAATTAGAACTCTGTTTTAGTGAACAATCTTATCTCCTAAGGTGCATGTCGATGCATGTTAAAATTTATTTATTATGCACTTCGATCACTTTTAGTAATACTTGGCTATGAAATTATGTGATTAGAGATGATAAACTTTAACATGAACGTCAAATCTATACGCACGCATATAATCATTAAAAATCATAAATAATGACTTGATGGTAACAACATATAATCTTTCGATAGTCTATAAAAAATGCATTGGTCATAAGTAAATATTTAGGTCTTTTGTTCATCTTTTTATGAATATAGGTAATCGAACTCTAGTGATACATTGAAAATATAGATGATGATGAGGAATTAAATACACGAAAATATAGAGATTTTGATTCTACTTCGGGAGAAGAAAGAGACGTGATTATCTCCATCATCATCAATGTAATGTATGTCTCATGTGTGAAGCCAACCTTCTTCATCGACTGTCTTCTCGATTTTTTCTTTGTTCTTGAAATAATCTTGCATCACACATTGGCTCCTCACACAAAGCTCATCGGAAGTCTCCGTAGGGAGTAACCCGCCTGTGTTAGAATCAATGAACTTCACCTCGAACTTTGGAAGTATAAAACCAACTAAGTTTCGTTTTCAATTCCTTGTCCTTTCTCATTATCTCTGGAGTTAACTAATGTAGCTAATGTTGTGTTAATCAATAAGCCTATTGTAGCACCATCGAATGCCCTGCTAATGCCCTCGATCTCTTTGCGGATCGTTACAATCGAATTAACCTTAGCAAACCAAAAATTCTTTCCTATCATGTTGCACTTTTCACGTGATTTCGTTGGTGTCTTTGGCGCAATTGGACTATAGACTTCTAAAGCAAAGGCTGTTAATCTCGTATGTGCATGTTAGGTATAATTGATCAATATACTAATCAAAGAGGTGAATCATTATTCTTTCATGCAAACAAACAAACACTAAACCTTTTAATGCTTGATTTCATTTTAGTTTTAACTTATAACATTAAAGCAAGAATGTTCCAAAGCTAATCCAAGCTCTGGACCAACATACTCGTCACATGTTTTGTGTTAATATCAAAACTCATAATATTTGTTAATTTCACCCATCAAATTCATTCAAATTTTTTTAACAAATGATATCCGCTTAATCGAATATAGCATAACTGCAGAAACATAAGTGAATATAAACATAGAGAGATGACTAATTAAAATTATGTTAAAAATATCTCAAGCTATTGCAAATCGAAATGAATAATTAGTCAAAACACGTTTACCAATTCTTTTCTTGAGACTCCAATGCCACATAGTTTTATGGAAGTTCAAGAACTGCATCCGTAGGATATTTCCGTAACAACACCTAAAAACTCTATGTTTGGCCAATATATTGGTTCGAACAGATGTATATGGGTTCGAACGAAAACGTTATACGGAATAATGAGAGAAACAGATTTTATTGGTCAATAATTTCAAATTACAACAAATTGATATTGAAAGCTATTGTTGAAAGATCTTTGGGAGGTGGCAAGAATTCTTATCCAATAATTGTGGAATAAAACAAACGTACATGAACAAAATAAAACAAATAAATCTAGTAGTATAACATTATATATAAAAATAATGATTAATTTAGGAAGAACAAAAAAGGAGTTTCAAAACTCGTAAAAGAACAACGAAATGGAGATTATTGTCTACATAACACACTTGCACCACGCAAAAGAGTAGACATGCCATAATCATCATCATCATCAACACATACTCCTTTACTCTTCTTCGCTTCACTATCAAAGTTTTTATTACAGAGCTTAGCTTCCAGAATTCATACAATATCCAGCACTGGTCCACCTTTATCCACAAAGGGATTAACCCTAAGGTCCCCAACGCATGATAGGGTTAGACTGAAGCAAGAAGTATAGACCAAACCACAATAATCACAGGCATTCTACCTTATTTCCCAAGCAATCCTTTGAGGAGTAGGTAAATGAACTATGATCCAAGAGTCATAACCATTGCTAATCGCATCCGAAGACGGACCGATGGTGTTTATGAGAAGAAGTGTCATCGGAGGAATCAACAAAATTGTCTATTTGAATATGTAAAGCTCTCCAGCTCGAACTTTTAGCAAACCTTGAAACAACAAATAGATGCGAAGACGCTCCTCCGATTACCAATCAAGATCATCCATATCAGAGAACACACTATTTAATGGCTTAGTTGAATTCTTGGCTTTCAAAGCAAACAACAACCTATTATGCTAGCTTGCTTATTTCATATATATAGGTACATCGGAGCCTTTCATATGAAATCATCCGTTTTAAACCTTCTTTTTTTTTTGGTAAACTCCGTTTTAAAACTTTTTGAATAATTTATAAAACTCACAAGGTTTTAGGTATACTCTTTTACTTAATATTATTTATTGGTCTTTGGGTTTTAGGTTTTTTGTTTGGGATCATCACAATTTGACCGAGGTTCTCACCGGTTATTATGGGACCTTCAACTATCCTAGTACCCAGTCGCGTAATAAGCAATCTTGCCCGTTACATAAAAATTCTTTAGAATCGATATTCCTAAGTAGCATAACCAGTGTACTAATTTCAAATGCAAATCATGGTTAGGCAACCAGAGATCTTTATATTATTAAAACATTTTTGAGAATAAAGGACGGTTCCACACAACACCGATATATTTTGTCGTCGTCACCTATAAAACAATTGTGTAAATTATTAATGTCATATAAAGACTCCATATTGCAAAGCATTAATTTAAAGAATGCTATTCTAATAACCTAATATCTGGCTAAGTATATAAACGACAATGTCAACATCATGATTGCGCGGTCTTATTATTGGTCTTAATATTGCACGAAACCCCCTCCTATGAATATTTCTTCATGTATATCTCCTTTACGATTGTTTCTATTGGATCTTTACATTATGTGATTAACAAATCATCCGGTATATCAATATCAATCTCTCCATCATTGAGCGAATTAACCAACCCATCCCAAATATGTAAAAACCACTTGGAAAATGATTGTAATTCCATTGCATCGGTTTCACTTAAATCGTTAGCCAATAGACGATGTTCTTTGTAAGACGCAAGACCTTACAACTCGACCATAAGAATGGCGAATTTCAACGAAGTCAAAATTGTTTCAACTCTACCACCTTCAGGTACAACCGGGAGAATCTGTCTCAAATCTCCTCCAAAGACTATTACTATACCTCCAAAGGGTCGATCACACTTGAGTATATCACACATAGTTCATTACAGTTTCTCGAAACTATATTTACACATCATTAAGGCCTCATCCTCAATTATACGCTTGGCTTGTTTAATCAATTCTGCTTGATTGGATCCAGCTGAAACCGGGCATATCGTGCTCTCATTTACAACAATAGGAATACGAGTAATCTATAACGTAGTTATACTCTCTTTTTTTATCATACTCATCCTCTACTTTTTTCTACTCTTTATGTCTAGGAAAATAACTCTCTGAAATAAGAACTAACATTTTTGAAAAGTAGAAGAAAAGATTATAGGGCATAGAAAGTAATCAGCTAAAGTTTTTATTAAGAATCTTTTATTTCGATCAACGTGATATTGGTTAAGGATTATTGTCGGCGAGATTAGAACATTTGCTGCCTTGGAGCATAGCCTAATTTAAAATTGAAAGTCCATTAACACAAATATTCCAGCAATCACATTCTGAAAATAACGTATCAATCCCCTATCCCTCAACTACATATAAATTATCAAATTCTGCATCCAGTAATCTCATCAATTAGTACTGAAAAATAAGCTAAAATTTATCAGAATCAAAATCTTAAAATCTTCACGTAAGATAAGTTTAAAAAAGAAGCCCATATTATACATTATACGAAGATAAGTAAAACTTTAACAATTGCTTAAACTACTCTCCATCTTTGAGAGTGCTTTGGCAAGCAGGCTATTTGTGTAGTTGAGGACTCCATCAATACTCTAAGTTTTGGTGCTACTAAAATAAATCTTTTTGAGCTTAGGTATTGCTTCCATACTACTTTCTAAGTGTTCATGTGGTTCCCTGAGTATTTAATATTTTCGTCTCTGCATAGAAATAAAAGTAGCGAGAGACCATAGTAAAAAGAATCACGAGATGAATTAAAAAAGAACAAAATTTCAAAGTAGCAAAACTAAAACTACAATCAAAGACATTCTCAACATATATCACTAAAATATGACTCAACTTTGATGTCGTTTTGTTTGCTCGGTTTTGGAGGTGATCTTTCTTTCAGCACCATGTAGTTGTTAATTTAGACACTTTGATAGACGCATAAATTCAACCAATCTTTTCTTTCTTGATAGCTACGACCTGTTTTCCGATTTTATGAGAATCACAATTTTTTGAAGTAAAGTTAAAATCTTGACAATAAAGTTGGATGAGCTTGAATATAACTTACCATATAATGCGCCTCCTTTGTCTTAGTTATCAGACTCAAACTGTTAACCTATAGCTTGATTGGTTCACCCGCTAGCACCCGTAAACGCTAAGATTGCGAGCGGTTGCGCTTGGTAGCATTTGACAACAATCATGGCAAATACTTTTTACCACTCCGTACCGCTCCAAATCTCTCAAATTCAAAACCTATTTCCCTCGAGTGTTTGCGGGGTTTCCCTCGAACGTTTGCAGTTGGATATTTAAAAGTTAAAAGTATTTTTAAAAAATAAAATAATTAATTTAAAAACAGAATATGTATAATAATTTTTAAAAATCAGGATTTAAGTATTAGAATTATAAATATATCCATAATTTGACATCTCAAATCAATATTTAATAACTTATCATAATTTTATAATAACCTATCATAATTTTATATTCAATAAAAAATTTAAGTAAAAATATATCTATCACTAATATATATAAAGCTAACAACTTAAAATTTAAAAATCTAATATAGTCTCTCCAAATAAAAAAGTTTTCTCTACTAAAATTATAAGTTAATACAAACATAAAAAAATTAAATAATAAACTTATATGTTATAATCATTGTTTACTATTATTATCTATATTGAATTAACGATTTTAATATATTTTATTATATAGTTTCTGATATTTTATAATTTAGTAATGTTTTTATACTGTGAATTTATTGTTTAACCGCTCCCGCATTTGCTAATCAACCAGTCATAAATATCCCGCAAACGCAACATTTTTTAACCACTGCACCAGTCGTCTGAATCACTTAACAACGTTTGAAACTGCAACCGCACCTGTACCCACTGCGGCTAAACCAGTCAAACCAATAACCAGAAAATGATGCATGATTCATGCACAGAAAGGAACCCGAGACAAAAACTCATACACTTGGCGAAACCTTTCAAATCTATTTCATAACGTTTGAGAGACTTGAAATAAAACACATTATACAAAAATCAAGACAAATTCCAACAGATATTATACCAATAATAAATCTTTTTAACATAGACTTTTTTGTTTTATTTTGTTGTACATTTTACATCTAAGGTTACATGATTTAACGTGGTAAGTTCGGCGAAAAATCTTGATTTGAAGGGACACTAAATCCTAATCTGGAAGCCGGAAGCCTCACAATTGTTTATAAGATATTGAATGATTTAGAATAGTCACTAAGAAACTCGCCAATTTAAAAAACTCATCGATTATGTTGTAAAATATTGAATGACTAAAAACGATCGATTTAACTATATTTATGGGCATTAAACCTAAATGGGAGTTTAAACCTTGCAAATGTATTTAAATTTTGAATAAAATTAAATAATCGATTTGAGTAAACTTGTAAATTTAAAGGGGGCATTGAACCCTTAAAAAGAGCATAAACCGTCACATATGTATGTAAAATATTGAATGATTTGAAATAATCGATTTGACTAAACTTATTATTTTAAGTGGTATTAAACCCTAATTGGGGGCCTAACCTTCACAAATATATGTAAAATATTAAGTAATTTAAAACAATCGATTTGACTAAACTTGTCGATATTAAGAGGCGTTAAACTGTAAATGGAAGCCTAAACCGCTATAATTGTATGTAAAACATTGAATGATATAAAAAGTCGATTTGACCAAAATCGTCAATTTATAGGGGCTCTAAATCCTACTCTGGTAGTTTAAAACCTCCCAAATGTATGTAAAATATTAAATAATTTAAAAAATCGATTTGACTTAAATCGTCAATTTGAAGGGACATTAAACCCTAATGTGATAGCCTTAAACCCTTGCAACTATATGTAAAATGTTAGGTGATTTAAATAATCGATTTGACTAAACTCGTCGATTGATTACGTTGCCAAAAAAACTAAAGTTTATTCGATTAGGTTTTTAGCCAAAAATCTCGGTGAATTGTGGATAATTTGGTGAATTCTGGTTAGTCCAATTCGATAAAGAAGTTAGTTCGGTTAATTTTGATACAGCACATATAATCGATAATCCATGTTATTATCAGTCGTAGAAAAATTGATTATCAATTTCATGGGATAGCTGGCCGTAACCTATGGAAGTTATGCATGACTCTTGGCCCTCCACATCAAACAGGTATATTTAACCAGCACGTATATTTATTTTATTGATATTTATTTTATTGATTTAGTTTCCTCGGGCCCTTTGATCGATGGAAATGAAACAGGTGTTGAGAGGGTATTGAATGTTTTGATTGATCAAAGAACAAATCCTAGGAATTCTATTCGGAAGTTTTGTTCTATTCTCGTGAGCTCTTGACGTACATGTTAGATCTATTCGATGAGAGAAAATATCGCAATTTGGTGGTTGTATATGCCCACCTTTTGATTAAATATAAACATGTGAGTTTAAATCCTCATCGATGTACATAATATATGGTTTAAAATGATTAATTTGACTAACTTTGTCAATTTTATTTTATTTTCTACGATTAGTTTAAATACGGGAATATCTTTTAAAGATTCAGTTCAATCTAAATATAATCAGTTCGTATGTAATTTTACAGAATAAAACTAAAGTGTTGATTCGATTTTGGCTTATAGAAAAAAAAATTCAGTTAGTTGTAGGTAATTCAGTCAATTTTGGTACTTTGAATTAAAAACCGCAATTGTCCAAGTCAACGATATGAAGTATTTTGGATTTGGATACGTAATGAGTTTCGGAAAAAAAATATATGCAAATTATTTCTTGGTTAATCTCAAATAGTATTTCTCGGTTACTACCATGTTTCAAGCAAAATACGCAATCCAATATATACAAACTGTTTTCAGTTAGCATCAAATAGTATTTCTTGGTTACTATTACATTTCAATCAACTTATATATACAATATAATATTGTTGATGTGTTGCTCTTAGCATGCTTCGTTTGGCATTGAATCACGACTTGAAAACGGTTAAACGGTGCTTGGTTTTTAAACTTCAAAAATTATAACTAAATGCTTTGATCTATCATAAGAAAAAACCGTTGTTAACAACTGATTAGGGTATGATAGGAAATGTTTGCACATCTACCAATGACTCTAACTTCCGTCATCATTTTTACTTACATTGTTCTTTTGTTTTATAGTGGATGCTTCTATATGTTCTACATCGTTCATGGTGCCATGTTCTTGTGCCTATTGTTTTTTCTAGTCTTGGTCCTACCTTATCTTCTGGAACCGTTGGTTCATATGCCTTTAAACAACTTTAAAATTTTAAAATTCTCTATGTTGCATGTAATACGTTCTTGTATCTTCCACTTATAAACCCGTGAAATACATCTTACACAGGATAGAAAGAAGAAGAGAACATGTAATTTCTCACACAAAACACGAACCAAAAAGGAAACAAAACTATCCTTTCAGTAATCAACTATAGCTAGTGTGAATCCTAGTCTGTATAGTCTCACTTTTTCAGATGAGAAACCCTGCTATGGGCTGAAGAACTACTCTCTCACGCATTGGTAATCTTTGATGCAAAGCGGCAGAGAAGTACTTAATGTGGCAAGGCAATTGTTGGTGGACCTTACTGCTTGTATCACTTGTTCACGAACCTCGTAATCCAGCTTAAACTGACGTTGGTGATTACAATCTGCAGATTGCAGCATGTATTGTTGTCGCATTTTCTATGAAGAGTCCAAATAAACACCATGGCAGTTGAAGATGGTTTGATAATTGCGAGAGAGGTCCAAAGGGAGATTATTGATAGTCCTATATTATTTATGATTTAAATAACCTATAATTAATATATATTTTCATTAGAAAATGAAAATATATCTTTGACGTCAGAACCAATTCAAGAACTTTTCAACATTTTTCAAGCTGAAAAAAGGAGGCGAAAAGCAGGTTCCGCAAGTTGAAACTATGGTTCCCTAGAGACACAAACTGACACCTCGGTTGATAGATCACTGACCACGTCACAAACTTCGAGTGGTCTTCTGATTTCTCCATGCTCTTGATCAGCCAAATTGCACACAACCGGTAGTCATTGTTCCCTTCGTGCAAGTACCAACACCAAGTTAAAGATTGATCCAAAACATGAAAACAAACATATTATACTACAAACCCTAATTAAACCTTTATGACATGCTTCTATCAATATCGACAAACCTTTTTCAGCTTGAGAAACCACCAAACATGCTTTGGACATAATTCTAAACTTTGCCACCATGCCTCACAAATATTTGTAGAGAATTGTTGTCTTAGTGAAAAAAATTTGAAAGGTAGATTACTTTTTCGATATTCACTTTTGCAAAGTCCAACCTTATAAATATTAAGAATTACGGGTCGGCCGTTAATTCTCTAACCAAATCCTTATTGATCGTTGCATGCATCCTCATACCCTGATTTTTTTTTATAAACAAAACGATTATTTATACATCATGAAATCATTTGAACATGGTTCCATCGAGAATAATATAGAACTAACTTCGGCATACACTACGACTACCAATGGTTCTTTTCCCACTTGACACAAGATGATTTCCAAAGATGCAACGCCAACACTTTGACTTTACACCTTCCCAAAAGAGGAGTAATTTCTCTTAACAACAAAATAGGAGTAGATCTTTTTCTCGCAAGAGTGTCCATGCATGACTATCCAATCGAAAAGTAAGAAAAAAGAATTAGAGTATGTAAAGAAACGTAAAAAGTGAAAGTGATTTGAGGCGAGAAAGCTAGGACTAAAACACACATATAAAACAAAAATAGAACATATATATCACGATATTAGATTTGAAATAAAGCAATCGACTTTATATTAAATCATGTTATTATCAAATACTATAATTATCATCAAATAGAACATGTCCAAAAATAAACTACCACATATAAAATAAAGAATGAAATAATTTAAAGTTTATCCATATATTTCTTTTTAAAATGAACCAAATTTTGGAAATTGTAGAACACCATACACATCGTCTTATCATCTAAGACAAACCGAATAGGACAAAAATAGGTATTATACACATCAAATGAAGAAAAACATATCATATCGATTGAACCTCCAACGATCAAAATCTGTAAAATATAAATCAATCCATGCTATAAACACCCGCACACCGCAAAATTAAACAAAAACAATGGAAACTAAAATATACGAGACTGTTGCTTTTATATCTATTTACCTACCTTGAAAAGAGGATATGTGAAAATCAGAAAAAAACATATACTACAATAGGACTATATATATACTAAAGATACAGATTCAATAAACCAAGAGCTCCATATATGTATAATAAACAATAAACCAACAGTTATATATGGACTAATACTAAAATCAACCTCAAACCCAATAAATATTATTTAACAATACCCAATAAATTAGGAATATTGTTGCTCACGTCCTTGCTAATCTCATAACGAATTCAAAACATGTGAACGAAAAGAAAAGAACAATTGAAGCAATCAAGAACACCATTTAACAAAAGTAATTACCCACATACATACCAGTGTCAAAATATAAATAAATAAAAATACATTATGAGAATAAAAAACCTAATCTGACTTAATATATACGGATGATGCATCAACGATAAACAAAACCATAAAAGAACTCATACCTTGATAAATAACCTTGGAAGTACAATAAAAATATAGACGATTGTAGAACCAAACCAAAACCTAATAAGAACCATTAAAGATCTATAACAAAATAAAAATACACAAAAAGAGGTATTGAGCAGAAAATATAAGCAAAGCAAATTTAGGTATTGAAATTTGAAAGGGTTACTGACGAGGCATCATCATGACCTGACATCATCGTAGAGGAACAACAAAATCTGCACAACGAAATTAAAAATAACGAATCAATAAGCACACAATCTAATGCAAAAAAAAATTAAGCCCCAAAAAGATGAAAATTATAAAAAACACAAACACTAAATACACAAAATTTAAGAAGATGGAAGATATGAATAGGAATGATACATATATATAGCAATATGATGACCTAGGGTTATCCAAGAGATATATAAGAATATACCAAACGTAATATATTATATATCTTATGTAAATCTTTTAAATGATAAATATATAAATTTATCATAATTGATAATTTATTAATAGATAAAAAAATATAAAAAAGTTAGGTATTATATTAACGAATGGGCCAAACATAAACATATCATCAATATAAGATATGATATTACAAAGCCCAATAGAGTATTTCGCATATTCCACTTCATAATTGTTGAATTATATAATAGTTTATATTAGAGTTATTATGCACGTCTGATCATTTGGTTGATTACTATGCAATGGGTCTCAAATATATCTAAATTTATAAAGTATAATATCTCATAAAAAAACGTGAGCCCAATATGTATCCACAATCTATAAAATAAATTAAATGAAAATTACAAAACGTGGATGATTGGTCAAGGATCGAAAATAGAACTTTTAAGGAAAGGCAAAAACGTAATTTCAGAGTTAAAATTCGCTGTGAACGTGACACGTCAGAAGTTTCAACCTCTTTTTAATAATATAGACTAGAGGCTTCTCCGCGCTACGCGCGGACATTATGGTAAATCATTTGATGATTTTTTTTTCTTATGATTTTTGTTTTTGGGTTTTTTTTGTTTGTAGGAGGGATTCTTTGGTGTATTTATGTTCTTTTTGGCAAGTTTTGCATTAATATGGGTATATTTTGTTCAGTTTGACTTTTAGTATTCATGATTTGGAAACTACTTGTGTTTTATTTTTGTATTTTTTTGCTGATGTTTTATACATGTCTTGTTCTTTGTTTGGTTCTTGGTTATGTTTTGTACCGAAGCTTGTGGTTAGTATTTATAGCAAAACATGTTTGTAACGTATAGTTGTTGTTTTTATGATTGTTTTGGTGAGTATGTTTTTTTGTTGTGGTTGTTTGAATTAATTGCTTTTTTGTTTTCTATTGTAACATACCATTGGATTTTTCGGAATCTTTCCATTTTCAAATTTTGTTTTGATATTTTAGTTCTAAGAATAGCTGCCCTACATATCGGGTAGTTTATCTTGATTTGGATCCACTCTACAATGCATTGATGGTGGTAGTTGTCGTTGCATGCTAAGTCATTGATATCTTCTCTTTCATGTAGTGTTTGTAAACAAATTATGCATTCCTCATTTTCTTCTTCAAGGATAGGAACTCTCCTTGAATTTTCTAGGTCGGCTATTAGGATGTCGACGTCAATCCTTGATGTAGCTTAGGAGTTATAGTCTGTAATATATCGATGTTTGCACTCGTCTCTGATTTCCTTGATTGCGTGATGGTATTGGAAAATCTATGAGCGAATCTGACGGAGTTATGGTCAGAAATATAGTGTTAAGTTAACATTAATTCGATGTTTCCTCTGATTGTGGTGGAGAGCTCACCATTGATGTTGGTTGTGTATGACATTTGGATGTGTATGTCCTCCTGGTTTGTGTTAGCCCTCTTGATCATCATGTGTATCTTTGTGTGAGCATGTGTTGTTGGTGGTTGTGTAAGATATGAGAATGAGTAGGTTGGTTGATGTGGGTTTGCGATTGTTTGTTTTTGCCTATGGTTTTTTGTTGCCTAAAGCTTCATTGATTTATATAAATTTCAACTAAGAAGGTTTTGTTGTGACTCTTGGTTTAACTCGTTTCAATATTTGTCTTCTATTTATGTGAATTAAGTTTCTGATTTTAATACTTGTAGTAGTAGTCGATGTAATTGTTCTTCTAGTTTTGGTATTACTTGTTTGTGTTGTTCGGTTCATAATTGGGCCTTTAATTCCTAGTGGCCCACATCGTAGTGTAGATAATTCGAATCCTTGTTTATTTTTGTTTAGGTTTGGTAGTTTGATTTCTGACTATATGTATTGTTGTAAAGTCATATGAGAACGCATTATTGCAAATAACAAAATTGGAGATTAAATTGTTTGTCAAATACTGTAGCATAAAGTAAAACAATTGTTAGGCCGGTCAATTCAAATTGAGAGCTTAGGAACTGAAGTAGTTATATTTTTGGCTCTGCGTTTCTTCTTTAGCTAACCTCCTTGATTGTTGTGATTCTTTTTTCTGCATGGTTTGCTGATTCTAGTTGATACAAGAAAATCAAAATTCGAAGCTCGGTCATACCTTCTTTTCTCTTTGGCGAATAGAAGGAAAATTCATCATTATTCACAACCATAACCACGAGTAGGCAAACCGTAAGGGAGATTTAAGCTTCACCAAAAAACCAAAAATGTTTTGCAGGGTGTCCTTTGGTTTTGGAGAGACAGATCATTTTCCAATCAAGAAGAAGACATATATAAACAAATTATCATAATGAATGCTCATGTGATAATAAGCTTTAACAAACAAACCTGTTGATGGAGCTAGTCTCGTGGCCTTGGTATAGTTGGAGAAGATTCCTATCCTGTAAAATAAAATATGCTAAGACGATAAACTAAAAATCTCTGAGCTTGACCTTATTAGCTGGATTAGCTTCCTGGACGAACTGAGCATGAGTTGTTGGAGCTTGATCGTTCCAACCAAACTCAGAACAATCAAATGAATTACTCCTTTGGTCTGAGCTGAAATACTGGTGGTACCCATTACCTACAACATCAATCAAGTTAGTCAAACCGAGCTAATTGTTGTTGTTGTCCATTTGGTATTTCTCCTCCATGAAAATGTCAAAGGAGTTAGCGACTGGCTTCGCAAGATGTTTCTAAGAGATGGTAGGGTTTTCTTTGGGGAAATTCACTTTAACTTTCTAGCCACGATTCTACATGTTGCAGCATTGTAAGCTCTTGCAGCTTCCTCAGCTGTTTTGAAAGTTCGAAGCCACATTCTTGCACCTTCCCCGTGATCAAGAATCTCAGCAACCTATTCACCCCAAGGCTTTGAATTACATGGCAAGCCTTTTGAGCCACAAAGGCTTGATCTCTCTTATCCTTTTTTCACTCCAGCATGAGCAAGCTCTTGGTTTGACGTAGATAGACGTAAATAACCGAAGCTCCTAATTTCCGGGTTTCGACATTCCCAAAATAGTATACTTTGCGACAATGGAAATCTGAGAGACATATGCTGAACGAAACACTAAAAAATTCAAAGCAAACAAAGGACATGTACGGGATTTTTATTAGCTTCTTAAAGACAAATATTAGAAGCACTCACGTTTTTCTGAATGCACCGTTAGGAAAGAATTCCTTGATTTGTACTGTAACAAAATAATAAACACAACGGAAAAATGAGGAAGCATTAGTTACATTAACAAAGGCCTGGTGAGTTCCATCAACAGAGTCATGATAGTGATAATAACTTACCATAGATTTCTCTTTAGTGAATTGAATATTTCACTGACCAGATTTTATACTTCCTTATTCGTCAATTCTCAGTCGAACTCCTGACATACGTAATAAATTAGAAAAACAAATATAGATGAATGAAATCATGGAGCAAAGACTTCGCTTTTAGACAATATAAAATATTTCTATCGAATCCAAAAAGCATATCTAATCGTTCTATATCCACAAACGTGAAAAGGAAAATACCTATTTAAGCCATGACTTTAAAGAAAAATCAAGCAAGCAACCGAGGCCAAACACGACCCATCGTTGCGAGAACCTACCAGTGCCGCCACCTTCCTCGATAAGATCATTATCACTGAAATTGAGTTGAATAGCCATCTTGCCTAAGACCATAGACAAATTCCAATCAAAACAACGAACCCCTTCTCCAAATTGAATTGCCACCAAATTTAATTCCATCACTCTAAAATCTCTCTCCCTGTTTCTTCACGCTTCGATTTGTTAAATTCGTAGACGCTGGTGAACACATATTCGTAGAGGATGGTGCAATTGTGAGCCAAGGGCATCTTAGATTTATAGCAGAGAAAAAAAGAAACGCAATAGCCATTAATGGAGGTCTAAGAAGGAAGACGAAGATGAAAAGCCAAGAACGAAGGAGTTAACGCGAATCGGCGCAGAAAATTTAATTCCATCACGAAGATGAAGAGACAGGAGGAGTTTGAGAACTCAGATAGACGTAAAAGAGAAACATAAAGGAAAATTCATTGTATTTTTTTCCGAAGGAAAGTACTATTGAGGCATTTGTTTTGGGCTGCTATTGGGCCCTCGAAACCAGATTTGTGACTAAAAAATAAGGTTGGATTTTACGAAAGAGAAACACCATGAGATAGAAAAAAAAAACAATTAATTACTTAGTGACATGTAAAATTCATTGGCTGATGTGGATAGCCTAAGAGCTCACCATTTCTTCCCCTTTTATATAAAGGAGATATATGTAATTACTTTCTTTTTTATGAATTAATTTTCAATATTAGTTGAGTTTGATTTTTTATTTGGTGTTGTTGTAAATAATTCTTTGCTTTTATTAATGTAAATCCTTCCAAGATTTGAATATATATATTGAAAACGGTTTTTTTTGATAAATAAATAGTAATTAATGAATAAACTGATGGAAATAAATAATTTTTCCATCAATTACGTCAATTAAAATCTTGCTAGATATTGTAAACGGTTATTATGTAAATACTAATTAATAAATAAAACTAATAATTTCGGAAACTATTTAACAGAAGATAAATTACATATTTGAAATGATGTTAATTATTAAAACCACTTATAAAATTGATACTAGTTTTAGAATTTTAACATCAATTGTTTAAATCGATATTAAATATTTGCATCGATAATTTATGAGTCACTTTTGTAAGTGATGCAAAATGCATTTACAAAAATTATAGGTAATGTAAATATTTAAAATAATTGATACAATTTCTGTTTTTTTTGTAGTGGTTTGTTCAAATTGTAAGGATTTCCTCTAGTTGCCTTTTGATTCCAAGGATTTATGGTTTGTTTGGACTGTTTGTGACTTGTGACTTATAACTCATGTATTCCGTTTGAGATCGTCTTGGATGAATAATAATAGCATATGACAAAAAAATGTGTTTGTCCAAATTAAATATTTACGTTTATAAATAGATTAAATTTTATAGAATAATATATTTTAATGGAATTATCTCCCAAACTGAATTTATTTAATTAATATTTTTTGTTTTTATGTTAAACAAATTTGACAAGTAATTACTATAGAATATGGTATAATAAGGAAAAATTGAAATGATAACCGCATTAGATTTTTTTTGTTGCATTGTAAAATTTTCACACAAATCAATAAGTTATTTGTTAAATTGTCCCTTATGTACAACTTAGTGCTTTAATAAAAATGATTTATTTTTAGTTTCCAAAAATTGTTATCTGTATATAGGCCATAAGTCCAAAATTATTAAAATCAAATATAAATAGTTCTTATCAATTGATTTCAACCATTATATTATTCTTAACACTAGTTTGCTTGCTCTCTTTGTGTGATATATATTATTTTTTTTTAATTTTCCATGTAATCCAATTTCCCCATTCAATAGAATTCTTCGCTCTGTGCAACTGGTAACATAATTTAGTTTTTCTACAACCTTCCTCCCAATTCCACAATATCAAAGTTACCGGTTAGGGCCATTATTAGATCAAAATTACGATCTAACCATTAGTTCTCAAATAATATTATGAATTAGTCCATTAACTTAGTACTTAGTCTTAGCATCATCCCAAACATTAATCCATAATACCATCAGCCATTATTTATGATGCAAGTTCGAAAAATACAATAATCATTCTCACAAACATATATGGACCGAAAATTTGTAAAAAAAAACGTCTTGTTTGCAACAAACAATTCATAAAGTCTTGTTTTAATAATACTCATGGTTCTTAAGGACCTGCCACTAACATTGGATTTGCTAGAGAGAGATGGAAAGTCCTTCTCGTATGGTATAATTTCAAAATTCAAATTTACGGTATTGATCCAAGTGATAACGACTTGTACAATGATTTACCTGTTCAAAATCTCCCTCTCAAATAATCTCTTCTCCAAGGGATTATAATTATAAATACTCAAAGACGAAGAAAATGACAGTGTCACAAAGCTGGAGCTATAACCACTGAAAGACCAAGCCAAAAAGATGAGCCATGTTTGACATTTCTTGGTGTCAACCATCGTCCTTTTGAGTTTACAATCAACCAGCTTCGATCCCACAGAAATTGTACGCAACAAATCACACGAAAATAACTTCACTTTCCTACTCTGATCCAACAAATCACATAAATATAATCAAAATAAGAACATCACTTGGCATTACAAACAAAGATCACTTCTTTTAGCAGCAAGTTTTGTGGACTTTTGGAAACTTGGCAATCAACGGTTCCCTGCTTATGTTTGTTTTGTTTTATCTGATCTCAGAAGTTTTACAACCTAGAATGTGAATCGAAACCATTTAGGGCTCGAGTTATTTTTTCAAAAGAAAGTACTGAGCAAGTCGAAAAAGGACACAAGCATTACAAGACACATAAATCAAGGAGTGCATGTATAATCTCTATTTCTGTACTCAAACATTGATATCGAAGAAAAAGTTGAAGGACTGGTACCTCTTGGACAAGCTACAAGAGCTTCAGCTGTGCAAGGAGCGATCTGGTATGGGTTATACTTTTCACCTGGTACAAGAATGTATATCATTCTGATTAAACACAAAAAAAAAAAAAAATCAAAGATTATTGTCAAGCATAGCCTAAGAACCTGAAGAATCTTGGGATATAACTATAGACTCAAGTGCCTGAACAGATATAGCAAAGACAAACTACATGATTCTGAACAGATATATCAAAGACAATTTAAACTCATCTTAAACATGCTTTAGATGGAAAGGAACATAATTTAAACTCATCTTAAAAGACCTTCACCTTCACTTGTTTTGTTGTTGGGACCAGAACCCTTGGCTCAGGCATCTTCAAGCTGGACAAGCCCAACAAGAGAACTGGTACTGAGAAGTAAAGCATAACACTTGCTCACAAATCTATAGATTGACCACAATTAAATATATGACATGAACCATACATAGACTCTGCTGAAATAGACAAAGAAGGAGAAAATTTTCGTAATGACAATTTCTCCGGCGAAGGTGTGACACATTTCCTTTGGTATTTAATTTCTGCAGAGCCGCTTCTACTTGTTCTAGGATAGCTGGTTAGCATATAATAAGATCAAGAATGTCTGATGCCTAATGATTTGTAATCTAGCAACTAATTCGACTCGTTTCAGTATGTCATATTTTCATTCTCAAGTTTCAGCTTTTCGTCTCTTTTCTTACTAAACATCTCCCACTTGAATCGTTGTCTCTCCAATTCCATCAAATCAGCTTCTGTTCCTCTAACTCGAGACACCTAGACTCAAGCTAGTAGCTTTCCTACTCTCTAGCGACACTCCTCGGTTCTCATCAGCTTGATCAGAAAGAGTCAAGTTAGAGGGACATACCTATTATTGCATTCCCGAGGTTTCGTATGACCAACATGTTCATGACCCTGGCTTCGTCTTAGTCGCTTCAAGTTACTACCTAAGACTCCACAATGGATTCCTCTACAATCTCCATCTTTATCTTCATCAACAAGATCAACATTATCATTTCAAAATGTCAAAATCAATTCAAAAAGATGACTTAATTCTATGTTGTACATCCGTGGTTTCCACCACCAAGATCAAGTTGGTTGATTTCTATAGGTATAACAACAATAAAACTCGTTATTGGATTTGATTCATGTCAAAAGTTTGTACCTTTTTTGGATATGCAAGTGAGGATTTGGAATCGGTCATGTCTTCTCCCTTTACAGATTCTTGCGTGTTCATCGTTCTGATTTTGATGTATGCGTTCAGCTGCAGTTAACACATGAAACTATAATTTGAGCTAAATATCTATTGAGACCTCACATTAACTCAAATTAGATTGCGCGTTTTTCTGTACGCCCAAAATCTTACGGGAATTAAACAATAAAAAGGCTTGATTCTCGGTTAGTACTGTGTAATACCTGCTCGATTCTTACCTTCTGGGAAATCGCACAAAGAGAGGGGAAGCGTAAGGAAACTCCCGCTCGACAAACCCTTCTAAACAAAAGAAGACGTTTTTGCCCTTTGCCCACTTTCTCTATAAAAAACAACAAAACCCGAACCTTCTCTCTTATGAGTTCAGACCCAACCCCTCCAGCTGCTCCAGCGCCTGAATGCTTTACTGGACGACCCGCTCCAGCGCCAGCACTTGACCGACGAGGACCTTCAGACACTCCTGGGGATGGTCACGTACTTCAGCACCCTCGTCACAAACACGAGAGATCGTCATCTCCTTCTTTCCTTTATTTGCATTGTATTACTTTTCTTAGATTAAACTATTATGTCTATCCTTTTTGCACTAGATTAAACTATTCTGCCTATCTTTTGTTCTAACGAGGTGTATTAAACTTGGATTGAGGTATCAATCAATCATAACCTTGAGATAACAAGTCTTTACAAACTCTTCTTTTCACGCTTACAAGAAAATGAGAAAACCATATTTGTGCTTACATAAAAGCTGTTTTCAGTCTTGGTTTGTCTCAACCAGGCTTTGAGGAGATATTTAAGGAGATGTTAATGGTAATGTAGCTTCACCTACAACCTCGGTCTTGATCAAAACCTCATCACTCAGATAAAACATCCATCTTCAGTGATGAGTGATACAGAAAATGTGCTGTTCTGCATACTCAAAAACACTAAGATTTGCAATGGTAATCTTCTCTTTGAGCCAATTGAGAATTGTTTCCTTCTTGGAGCAAGCTTTCAACGCTGTCCGGGGCATGAAAACGAACTTAGTCATGCATCTGAGCTCATCGCTCCAATCAGGTAGCCATGACTGGTTCTGATCTGTGGACAAGCACAATGTCCGTGGACTGAATTCTGCCAAACTAGTAATGGAAGTCACTCCCTTCCGAACAAACGTACTTAATAAGCGGAACTTTAACCAAGCTAGTACTCAGCAAACCTGGACTTGCAATTCTTTGCTATGAAAATAAGAACCTCCACATACGCATTTTCTGATACACTGGTCACAAGATCACAGCCCTGAATGCATTTTGCATACCATTCATGGCTAACTTTCTGCAAGCCCAAGAAGTGCAGAACACTGTCGGTTTTCAGGCCTATCAAAAGATGAATCAAGAATGTACAAACCATTAGACGATATGTTCTGCAAGCTCGCTCCTTCTCTTCTCGCTTTCTCCAAGATGTCCCAGAAGGCGGGAATGAGACGACCCACTTCACAAGGCCAGTGGAAGAAGTTCTGACCCAAAATGTGAGACACTTGGCACAGTTTCCTCATTAGAAACCCCCTGGTCCTCTCAACATTCAGCTTTGCATAACTAGATTGCTCTACAGGCAAGAACCTAAAAGTAGGTAGCAAGCTAGACACGGGAGCAACAGTCTTTTTCACCAAGGAGGTGAATGCATTCACAAAAGCCAACGGAACAGAGTTGAGAATCCCTTGGTTCCAATTCCATATATCATCAAGTAGTATAGTTTCCCTGGACGATGCTATGCCTGAATTATGAAAGGAAAGTTTGTTACCATCTCGGTGGGAAGATACCAGGAGAAGTATTTCCATGGCCAAGACGCTCTCCGAATGGAAACGCCAAAGTTATCAACCAATTCTCAACTTCCTTTCTCCTGCGTTACACTATCAAGTTTAGGATCTTGGTAGAACTTCAGGATAAACATTACCGAGCTATTCTTTCACTAGAGAAACTTTGTAGCTCTTCAACGGCAAGATAATGGTTGTGGTGGGAAGAGAAGAACCCAAACCATATATCCTTTCTATGTCAACAAGACAAGGATGTTGTGCAGCCCAATCGGTGATGCTAAAAGAAAGAACCTGCAGGACAATGTAAGTGTAGACTTCAAAATCCTCGATTGCGATTTCAAGCAACTGAACACAGATGATTCAGAAAGAAAAGTCAAACAGAGATCTTATACTAATTTAAGCACAGAACAATGCAGATCAAGAATTGAACCATCAAATCTTAGAGCATGATTATTGGAGGGTTAAATTGAGGTTCATTAGTGTAATTTAATTTAATAATAGTATTTCAGAGCTGGTTTATTATGAATCAAATTATTCTACTTACCCAAAAGAATCGGTTCTTTCTTACCCAAACAAACCACGAGACTTCATTATCGCGAAAATTTGGATCGGAATCGCAAAGTCTAAACGAATATCTCCTTCTCTAGATTTCAGAATCTGATTTTTTTTGCTTTGATTTTGCATGTCCGATATTTGTTGATTTTAGTAATTACTCTGTCTCCTTTCGTGTGCAAGTCTCTACTTTGTTTGGGTTTTGGTTTATAACAGTGTTTTGAAAACCGGACCGGACCGGACCGGGTTCAACCGTGAACCGGCCAGCTATCCGGTTCGGGTCGATCCGGGTTTGATTTTTTTTTTTTTTTTTTTTTTTTGAAAATTTTCATTTTTTTATATTTTTCATATTCAATTTTTTTATAATTAAAAATTTATATAAACAAATACTTGTTTTAAATTTAGTTAATTTTTGTTATGATTTAATGTTTTTAATTTTTTTTTTACATATAAACTTAATTATTTGTCACTAATCTTTGTTTATGAATAATATTTTTGTTATTTAAATGATGTTTTTCATGAATAATTTTTAGAAATATGTTTATTTAAATATATTACTATATATTTGGGTATTATAGTTATAAAAAAACTATTTTTATATTTTTTGTTTTTAAAACTATTAAACTCGGTTCGACCCGGTTCGATCCGGTTCGATCCGGTCGAACCACATTAACCCATGACCCAAAAGCTTGTCCGGTTCGATCGCCGGTCCGGTTTTAAAAACATTGGTTTATAATAATAGATTTTTGGTACTTTCTCTTTGAATCGATGCTCCTATTGATGGGTTTTCGATTTTGATTTGTTTGCTTCGATGGGTTTTTGTTGATGTTGACAACTTTTTCTGATTTTGCTTCATAATCGATGGTTTACTAATCAAAACTTTTTGCTCTTATGCTTAAACTATAACAGGTTTAGTAGAATTCATGTATACACAGTTTCATTAGAAAGCTCTAGTTATTTGTTTGATGTTCTTAGTTTCTCCTTAATGTAAGAGTTGTTGTTGTGATGCTCTTAGAAATCCGGATTTGTATGGTTTTCTGCATATCAATTAGCATAAATGGTTCAAAAATTCTTTGCTTGTGTAGTTTGATTTGGTAATTTGGTTATAGTGATTGTTTGATTTGTCATTGATTATGTACTAAGGTACTGGATCACCAAAGTCAAGTGTTCTGCTCTTCCATGGAGTAATTTCCCTCTTCTCTCACTCTCTAGTTTACTAATTTGAAGTAGAAAGATTTTAGGTTTCTGTAAAGTATCGATTTTTAGCTCTAGTTTTAACCCGGAACATATGTTTGTATTATGAAGTTGAATCTCATTAGCTTCAGTTCCATGAAATCTGGTTTGAAATCTTTAGTGTGTTACGAAAGATTATCTTTTTATGTCCCTTGAATTACTATTAGCTTAACATTGTTCATTTGGGTTGTGTAATTGGCTTTAATTGTTCTTTGTTTGTTACTTGAATTGAGTTAGTGTGTGGGATCTTTTGGTGGTTTCAGGCCCAGGTTCATAGACATGTTCATAACTTCAGGGAAGTGCAGCAATGTACTCTCCTCTCTATAAAGACATCCTCTCTATAAAGACAGGTTCATAACTTTAAGTTAGCATGTTTTATCGATATGAGCTCTAGCAAAAAGAATCTAAAATGCATTGTGTAGTAGCACTTTTTTTTGAGAAATCTTGAAGCATCAGGATGATGATGATGGCAATTGAACATGTAGGATCGTGGGATTGTTTTAATGAAGCATTTTGACAATGCGAGCTCTTCTTATGTTAGTTAACAAAGTTAATGTGTTGTTTGCTAGGCAAAAGAAACTGGTAGTACACGTTTTTGCATGGGTGATGCGTGGCATACTCGAATACATCAAGGAAATAAGGTACATATATTATTATATCGTTGCTGGAGTTAAGTGAATTTTACTCTTTGATGGAAGATATATCTAAAGTGATCCTTTCATAGTGAACTTGTTGTATCCGTAAGCATTATTTATCATATGTTTATACTTAGTTTATGGGCTTTCACTTTACAACAGAGGCATGAGGATGGAGGTTTGCTGCACTTTGGGAATGATTGAGAAGCAACAAGCGTTAGAGTTAAAGAGAGCTGGTCTCACTGCTTATAACCACAATCTTGATACTTCAAGAGAGTACCACCACTCCAAAAGCATGCTTGGAGGAGGTTAACAAGTATACATAAAGAGTAGTGAAGCCCAATCTCCTCTTCATGGACTTCATATTAGATGTGGTTGTATTCTGATGTGTTTTAAATGTTTGTGTCCTTATGTTGTATGCTATGTTTTTAGTACTTGTGTCGATTTGTAGTTGTATTCCAAATTATGCTCTAAGTGCTATGGATAAAGCTTCAAAAATTATAGAAACCAAATCAAGTTTTAAAGGTTAACAATTGTTAGTATTTTAATGAAAATAACACCCTTAAGTGTTCATGGATATTCATGCTTTAAGTGAAAATCGATCAGAGACTGAAAACACTTCTCACTTTATAATTTACGTTTAAACCTTTTGTAGAAAGCAAAATGTTATACTAGAGTTATCAAATCATTAATCTAAAAACTTCTAGACTAAATTATTAATGACACTACTAAAATTGCTAAATATAATACTAATAAATAAAATTGGAAAAATATGTCCTAATTAATTTTAGTAAGAAAATATATTTTGGATAAGAGATCTTTTAACACAGAATGTTGGGAAAAAAAACTATCATAATTCCAACAGTGCTTCGTAGATCAAAAAACCATATCCTCCTTCTAACACTACGTATCACAAAACCTAAAGAAGAGTTATGGAACTTAGAGACCATGACCAGAACAATATGAAAATGGAGACGATAAGTGAATCTACAATTAAAATGATGATTTAAACGGAACAAGAAATCACAAAGATAGTTGAAATGATTTTATACCCGTTAAATTCTTGGAAGCCTAACCAAAATCCTCAAATTCTATATGATTTTCCCATGGAAACAACTTAAACATATAAGTTCGACCAACATCTTTTCGGATTAAAATAAAATAATACGAACCAATGCGAAAACCTAGAACTATCAAGCGTATATTTCAATGAAATTATCGAGCAAGAAAAGTACAACATCTTGATTGTCTAATGGGAATACCAAATGGCTTTTAGTCTACTGGTTTCCTCCTCATGAAAATGCTGGTGTGAGTAAACCAAACAACTAAAAGACAAATGTA
This sequence comes from Arabis alpina, assembly GCA_900128785.1. Taxonomy (NCBI): domain Eukaryota; kingdom Viridiplantae; phylum Streptophyta; class Magnoliopsida; order Brassicales; family Brassicaceae; genus Arabis; species Arabis alpina. The sequence continues at coordinate 293,783 of LT669788.1, forward strand.
ATAATGCGAACTAAAATCTCTTTTTCTCACACATTGCTATAGTTTGTGTTGTACCTGAATTTGGAACGTAATCAATAATGGAAAATTGGAAACATATAAATCATAAGAGACTGAAAGAAAAGTACTTACTTTGACCGACCAATGTCGATGATACGGTCCAAGTTTGAGAGATGGGCCTAGTGGGCTGTGAACACTTCTCATTTAATAATTTACGTTTAAACCTTTTGTAGAGAGCGAAATGCTACAGTAGAGTTATCAAACCATTAATCTAAAAACTTCTACACTAAATTATTAAAGACACTGCTAAAATTGCTAAATATAATACTAATAAATAACATTGGAAAAATATGTCCTACTTAATTTTAGTAAGAAAATATATATTGGATAAGAGATCTTTTAACACAAAGAATGTTGGCAAAAAAAACTATCCTAGTTCCAACAGTGCTTCGTAGATCAAAAAACTATATTTTCATTCAAACACTATGTATCACAAAACCTAAAGAAAAGTTATGGAATTTAAAGACCATGACTAGAACAATATGAAAATAGAGACGATAACTGAATCTACAATTAAAATGATGATTTAAACGGAACAAAAAATCACAAAGATAGTTGAATGATTTTATACCCATTAAATTCTTGGAAACCTAACCAAAATCCTCAAATTCTATCGGATTTTCCCATGGAAATAACTTAAACATATAAGTTCGACCAACATTTTCTCGGATTAAAGTGAAATCATTACGAACCAAAGCGAAAACCTATAACTATCAAGCGTTTATTTCTATGAAATTATCGAGCAAGAAAAGTACAACATCTTGATTGTCTAATGGGAATACCAAATAGCTTTTAGTCTAGTGGTTTCCTCCTCATGAAAATGATGGTGTGAGTAAACGAAACAACTAAAAGACAAATGTAATAATGCGAACTAAAATCTCTTTTTCTCACACATTTGCTATAGTTGGTGTTGTATCCGAATTTGGAACGTAATCAATAATGAGAAATTAGAAACATACAAATCATAAGAGAGAGAATACCTCATAACCAAATATAATTTTAAATTTCAATCAAAATTTTTATACCAATTTGTATATAAAAATATTGAAACTGTTCTAATTACCTTAAATCTGTAAGATTCAAATTTAAAATTTATACAAAACTTAGAGTCTTAGACATAATCATAATTCACAACTAATATATGTATGATATTTCATTTACCCAATGCAAAAGGATCTAACATAGTAAATTATAATAAAGACTTGAATCTGTACGTATGTATAAATAGACGTTTCACACATTTGGTGAAACTTGTTAGTGTGAATATCGTAGTGCAATAAATCAAAAATAAAACTTTAGATGGGACGAGAGAGTGATCGAACAATTAATAATGTGTAAATGAGACTTGCAATCTCTCTCACTCACTGTCTCTCTCTCCACAAATCTATTTTTCTCCTGTTGTAGTAAAGAATAGAAAGAGAGAATTGTGTTGTGTATTATTCCATGAGAAGTATAGAGTATATATAGGGATACAATACTTGGAGAGGAATTAGGGTTTAGGGATATTCTAGAACATGGGCCTCTAATGGACATCCACTAAATGGGTTTATAACACTCCCTCTTGGATGCCATTAGAGTAAAAATAATCCTAATACGCATAAGATGTTGCCTCATTAAAACCTTACCAGGAAAACCCAGTTGGGACAAAACCATGGTTAAGGAAAAAGAGTGCAACGCGCTTTTACTCCCCCTGATGAGTGCATAACTTGAGATCTTCTTGATGCTGCAAACTTGTTTCTTGAAAGTAGTAGTTGGAAGTGTCGTGAAAATAAATCTGACCTTTAGAACATGTACACCGCCATTCTTCTGCAACTCATCGGTCTTCTAGATGATTCATCTAGATCATTCTCTTTGTTTCTCTAGATATCATTCATGGATGACATGCTTATGGGAGATTGATAGACTTTCGTATATCATTATAATCATAACATTCCTCTATAAGTGTCTATCATTTGCGTGTTCTTTGATGTCTCGTTAAAAACCTTTCATAGAAAAACCCAATGGGATAAAAACTATGATAAGGGAAAAAGAGTACATCCACGCACATCATTATTTTTCTCCCCCTCGAAAACATCTTCTTCAAGAGATGAATTCCGATCATATATGCTATCTCTTTTGAATTATTATAAGAATAGCATTAATGAACAAACTCATATGATATCTCATATCATTGGACTTCTGGTCCATAACATCCTTTCCTTATAGAAGATCATATTTTGATCTATTTGGACTTAAGGCCTAAATTTCATATATGTACAATTTTCTAAACATTTCTCTTGTACATAATATTCATGCTCTTCTTGTAAAAGCTATTATATTTGACTTTCCTTTATGTCAAATACATATTTCAATCATGAAATAAATCATTGAATTGCTCTAATCTCATTTTATGTATAGTACTTCAAGACCAAATATATATGAGCATTTTTCTGTAATATCCTTCAAGGATCTTTGAACATAACATCTTTTCGCTAGATGATTAATTTGGGATATCTGAAGATAATTTTATCTTTCCAAATCCTTTCTTCAGATTTTTCATTGTATATAGATCTCTTCAGGAGTTCTAATGATGTTCAAATCATCAACATACATTATACAAATCATTTAGCAAATCTCTTTAACAATGTATAAATTGTTAAAATCCAAAAATGAATTTGCTTCTAGCAATTAAATCCTTCTGGGACTTTCATGTAAATATCACTATCTAGTGATATTTTATCATATATTATCATCATCGTACTACTTATGATAAACTCTGCCGGAGTTTCGATGATCTTCAAATTAAGGATCCATTCGATCCATAACATTTTGATATATACATGGGTACATTGATTAACCTTATGAAATTCACTTTCAGGTTATACCCCATGTAACATATTTGATTCGATCGAATAACTAAAGTTTTCGATAATAAACTTTTGAAATCATTAATCCTCCATGGATATATCCTTCTAGGATTTTCATATAAATTTCATTATCTAGTGGGACATATCAATAAGATATAAACTATAAATCAAGCCTTTCCTTTTCTTGCCAAACTGATAATGAACTTAAAAGTAGTTGCATCCACCATATGAGAGTAAACCTCTTAATAAGCTAAAGTTCAAGATCCTATGAAATTTTCACTATTCTTTCACATAAAGACTTGTTTATCTTCCACTGATTTTACACTTCAAGTGTATGGACTACTGATCCAAAATTCTCTACAAGAGATTATAAGTCTATTTCTTCTTTTCTATGATTGGCCAATCATTACTTTGTGTACACTTTTAAATAGACTTTCTTGATCCTCTTTTTCATAATATCAACTGCTTTCTCAATGCATGCAAAAATATTACGACGTCGATTTTGCTTTTCGATTCCATTTTATTTATGACATGACATAACTATTTGAGATCTCTTTATTCTCAGGTACCTGAATTTATGTTTATGTCATGTTTCTCTTCAGGAGATCAATCGTATATATAAGTGTTTCCTCAATCTAACCATTGTGAATTAAGCTCCTTTTCTTTTTGAGGATTCTTATATTTGGAACCAAATAGGTCTATCACGCTTCATGCGATCTCTAGACTCATTAGCAGTTTGATATTGTCCTTTTGGGACATCAATTATAATTGGAGCATTACAGCTGGTAAGTGACTTTATCACTCTATATGGGTCATAAAAGCATTTGGCAATCAATGCTATAAGCTTTGAGATGAATTATCCTTTGGACTTCTAATTTACATTTTTTTTTTTTAGTCCGAGGATCAATGATAATTCATTGCAGCTTATTTTATTTTCCAGCTGTTTATTTTCTCCCCCTAATGTTGGAAAGACTGACTTATTACAGTCTACAAATCAGGCCTTATTTAAATCCTTCAAGGATGGCTCTAGATTATTAATATCAATGGAGATTTATATCCAACATATATTCCCATCTTTATTTAAGGATCCATCTTCAAAATTATGTGGTGGAGCAACTGGAATGTATATCGTACATCCAAGATCCTAGATGGAAAATAACTGGTTATGGCCCAAAACCAATTATAATAGGGGACAAATATTGATTATTTATTGGCATGATGCGAATTATGTATGAACATGTGCTACCATATGTTCAACATTTATCCTAATTGATGTTGTAATCATCAAAGGCTCATGAATTCACTAGAGTTATTAAGATGCACGATGGGTGATCAGCCCTGCAACATCTCAACATTCTAGAAAATTCATAGATTCCAATTCTATTAGCCTCATGATTTCTATTAGCCTCATGAAAACCATATATTAATTTATCTTATCAGCAAACATCACATGACAAATCATTACGAAGAATCTTGTAGTTCTTCAATGATTGTCTACATATATTACTTTTCGCATCACTATTGAATCGTAATGGCCTAACCGATTCATGCCAAATAAAAATATATTTCATAAACTTCTGATTTACTATATCTTTTCATCTCCATTCTACAAATCTTTGTGTAGTACAAAATACAAGTAGTTTCACAAAAATACTTTTGCTCTTGGGAAATACTAAGGTATTTACATTTCCTTTACTTGTTGTCTCAAGATGATTTTTTCTAAAAATCTCATAAATTTATGTTATGAAAGATTCGTATGAACATAGTCTTATGAATCTTCTGGATTCATGTGAACATAATCTTCTGGATGTTTCACTTATTATGGTATGTGGGATTCTTTAACTCTCCTCCTCGAGATGATAACACTGATTTTATCAATCTTAAATTGAATCCCTTTTTAGAATCAATAACATATCCTGCTCGGGACATGTATTATACCTTAAATCCTTCTAACTTTTGAGACTTATGAGAATCAATGCATAAATATACCAACTACATTCCCATATGCAATGTTATCAATGTGCTCTTCTGGAGCATTTATATATATGCTCTGGTTGAGCATTCAATAAGCCATGTACTACCTTGTATTGTACTCTCAATAGATTCGTTCATTTTCAAAATGATTCACATATCTTTGACTTATAACCATCTCAATTTTCTCACTTCTGGTGAAAATATGAGTTCCCGATAGAGACTTTTCGATCTCGATCTTGACCATAACCACATTCATATCCACTTTCACATTTACGACCAATTATATAGCAATTTCCTTGATTATCTTTCTTAGGATATAACGTCACATTCTCTTCAGGGAATGGAGCTTAACAAATAATACATGATCTATGATGTTTTATGAATAGCTCATTATTTTGTTCAATGTCAATGAGATATGATATAAGTTCTGAAAAACTCCTTAAATCTCTTTTCACAAATTGTTGTCCACACGACAACATTACTTGCATGAAATTAAGTTTAAGTATATCTCTCTAAGAGATATCAAATTGCAAGTAAATCTGAACATAGGTGAATTATATTCACTTAAAGACTTCAAGTCTTGTAGGCAATATCAACCAATCATTTTAGGCTTTAGGAAATATCACATTCTGGTGATCATACCTTTCCTTTAAGAATTGCTCTGACTAAATCTTTATGGTCAAGCATTGAACATAATCTTCTGGATATGTCATTTGAAGTGAACTTTCATAATCATCAAACAGTGATCATAATCTTCTGGATTTGTCACTTGTGGTATATGTGAGATTTTTCTAATTCTCTTACTCGAGATCATACTCAGACAGTGATCACAATCTTCTGGATTTGTCACTTATGGTTTTTGTGAGATTCTCTAATTCTCACCCTCGAGATTATACTCAAAACAGTGATCATAATCTTTCAGATTTGTCACTAATGGTCTATGTGAGATTCTCTATTTTTTTTATTTTTTTTTCTCATAATATGAAACTTCAGGTTCATATATCTCGAACTGAATCTCACAATGAACAAAGATATTATCGAAATAATCAACATGCATAAGCATGATTCGTAAATGCTTACGATCAACCAAATCATATCATTGTTCAATTAACAAGGTTTATTTATCAAACTGTGAACTTGATATAAAATAGATTAAATAAAAGAAGTATATGGTAAAGCATAAAAATAATTAATATGCATAAATATGAGTTGTGAGAATTATTCGATCAGTAGACATACATGCTCATCACAGATTCATTAAAATATGTAACTTTAGATTCTCTTGTAAAGAAAGAGTCGTAATTATGATTCGATTGACACACATATATGGGTATGCTATCAAACGAATCATAAACTCAATTCATATAAAATACATGTTTAGCATAAATCAAAGTGATAAACAATGTGTATTTCTCGATCAACAAACATACATGTGTATGTCATCAATCGAATCACAAAGTATCATATATAATAGATCTACCGAACCAATTCAAACCAAAAATTATGCTAGTTATTTTAGTGATTAAATAATACTTATCTTGATGGTTGGAGAGAGTAAAGTCGGGATATGAGATACGTCGAAGACGGCATCGGAAAATAGAGTTGATGTCAAAATATGTCGGATTAAGCAAGAACCAGTTTATCTGTCATCAATCGACAAAACATATATCAATCATGATGAAACTTGATAAATATTTTGGACCAAATAGTTAATTAAAATAATATGGTAATAACATGTGCTTATAGAAACATGGCAGAGCATGAGCCGATAATCAAACATGATTCGATTAAAATCCCAATAATCCATAAAGCATGAAACAATATGTTTAATATGTTTTAAGGTTCTCTCATAAAGCAATTAGTAATAAACATTAAAATAATAATAATCAGCACTACGGTAAATAGTACTTATCTGATGTGAGTGACTTTTGGAGATACAGTGGTGGTGATATCGGAGACCTCGGAGAGTAATATGGAAAACAATGGAAACACGAGGTAACGTTGATTAGGGTTTGTTAAGGTGATAAAATTTTGGGTTTAGACGGCTAGGGTTTTATTTAGTGGCTAGGGTTTACTCAGCTAGTTAGAACTCGTGCTGATAACGTGTTGTAGTAAAGAAGAGAAAGAGAGAATTGTGTTGTGTATTATTCCATGAGAAGTATAGAGTATATATAGGGATACAATACTTGGAGAGGAATTAGGGTTTAGGAATATTCTAGAACATGGGCCTCTAATGGACATCCACTAAATGGGTTTATAACATCTCCTTATTTTTTCTTCAAGATTAAAAAAGGTAACCGAGGTAGAGATAACCGAAGTAGAGGTAACCGAAACCAACCACATTTCTAATTCCTTTTATTTTCCTCGAAGAGACGCATTAATGCAAATTATACTTCAACAAAAAATGTACAGTAAAACTCTATAATAAACGGGGCCAATTCAAATTCCATACAATCGATAAAATAATACCAAATTTTATAGAATATCAATTTATATTTTCAGTACTTTGTTTTTTTCAATTAATTCAAGTGGTCGATTGTTAGGCCTCTAACGGGCCTTTAAGGTTGTCCCTCAACTTAAAAGAATTGGAACTTATGGCTTTTGCAGTTTTGCTTATTGTAATAAATTTCATGAGCTTGTTATATAATTTCTCATCCAATCTAAAAGACCTAACTCATGTATAAAACATTTCGTAAACACTGAAGATCAGAAGAAAACATGCTAATATATGTATTTCTACATGCACAAATACAACGCATGATTTTGGATAGTTTATAGCTTTTTCGAATAATGGTACGCACGTCCGTATCACGAACCATGCAAAATACATTCTCACCTCCTTATACATTCGATGATCATGTGCTATATATTAAAAAATTATGGTCTATTTGTTAAAAATTTCGATACTATAATAATCACATTTATTTTGACCTTATGATTACTTTTGATTTAATCGTGTAAGCTACATGGGTTCAAAGCCAAACCTCCGACCATGTGATAATATCATAATTCAGTTATACTTAACTCGTTGACACACAATGACACAAACAAAAAATCATCTATTATATTCTAATCTATGGTGTTCATACACCGACTATACATGCATTTGTATATTTTTCTCTTAGTAAATTAAAACACCAAGGTCAACAAGTGGGAAATCTTATACAAATACTTAAGTAAATAATCGAACAAAATGAATGAGTTATATAGTTACGAATGTAAGACTTTCATATCGAAATTAAACCATATAGTATATTACAATATTAATGATTAGCAACTAAGTAGCATTATAGTTCTTTGAGGAGTTGTCTCTTGGAACCACAAAACTTTAATTGAAACTAAACGAAAAAAGTCACTTCATATTCCGAGTGTTTTTCCCGGTGGCCGGAATATTCTGTATAAAGCTTCAGTTCCAAAGAAAGAGTTTCATAAACGTTACAAAAATTCAAATTTAAATACAAAAATCTGCACAAGCTTTAAAGGTGAAAATCAAATAAAGACCGTTGCTTTCTTTATTTCTTCTTCTTTTAATTACGTTTTCAAAATTTCAAGTTTCAGACTTTCATTATCTGATCGGTATAAGCGAAAGATGTATAGAAAAAGAAATATATTTTTTAACTCACTTGTGAAATTTTCGATATCTGATTTTTTTTTGTTCTCTCTATTTTGCTTTTTGATTTTAGCACGCCTAACCTAACGGTCTCTCTGCTTTTGCTTTACTAGTATTTAAAAAAATAGATTTATTATTATTTACTTTACTGTTATCTGGTCCTCGAGATTTCACTATCCAAAATTCCCGGTTCAAATTTTCGTATTCTAAAGTTTTTCTGATAAATTACACCGAAACTTCTTCTAAGCTTCCATTACATTTTTCTCTTATTTTCTCAAGGATAAGAGAAACAAATCATTGAGAAGATGGAGAATTTGTCAACTCTTGATGAAAACGACGATTTGGGTTTAACCGATCCGAATGACCAGTCAGCAACTGAAACTCCGGTTTACTCAACAATGAGCACAGATTCATTTGCTTATAATCGAACATGTTCTGAAACTGAAACTGAAACCTCAGGTGGTTTTTCAGATCATGTAGATGAAACCAGCAGTTTCTGCAGTGAAGTTTCTCCTTCTGATCATTGGCCTGTCTTAACCCAATCCAACTCCGAGATTTCAAATTGTCTCACTTCCTTAGAAACGAAACAAAATCAGAATCTTTCAATCCAAGAAACTTCAGAACCAGGTTTTGTACTCTCTCTCTATGTTCTGTTTCTACTTTTCAAGAAATGCTTGAAACTGATATAAGGTTTGTGTAGAACTGGAGACAATGAAGGAAAGATTCTCGAAGCTTCTGCTTGGAGAAGATATGTCAGGAAGCGGTAAAGGCGTTTGCACTGCAGTCACAATCTCAAACGCTATAACCAATCTTTATGGTAAGTAACTAAAACTAACCCTTGACATTATTTTGAATTTCTAATTAATGATTTTAAAATTTGCAGCTACAGTTTTTGGACAGAATCTAAGATTAGAGCCATTAGAGATAGAGAAGAAGACAATGTGGAAAAGAGAAATGAATTGTCTTCTCTCTGTATGTGACTTTATCTTCGAGTTTATCCCAAAGTCACAAAACCTAAGCAATGGAGCCACTGTTGAGGTTATGGAGAGTAGACCAAGAGCAGATATCTACATCAATTTGCCTGCACTCAGAAAACTAGATTCCATGCTTATGGTATTTACTCTAAAACATGAAGATATCGATCGGTTACAATGAGTCTAAAGCATAAGATTTACTCGGTTGATATTAAGGTGTTGTTTTATTGCAGGAGGCATTGGATAGTTTTCAAAAGACAGAGTTTTGGTATGCAGAAGAAGGAAGCTTATCGATGAAATCAGCGCGTTCTGCAACAGGATCATTCAGGAAAGTGATTGTACAAAGGAAAGAAGAGAAATGGTGGTTACCAATTCCTCTAGTTCCATCACAAGGTTTATCAGACAAAGCAAGAAAACAACTTAAGAGCAAACGAGAGAGTACTAATCAAATCCATAAAGCTGCTATGGCAATCAATAGTAGCATCCTTGGTGAAATGGATATTCCTGATTCTTACATGGCAAATCTTCCAAAGGTGATAAAACCGATGATTTTGTAAATTATAAGTTTGGTTTTTCATTTTCTTGCTTACATTTTTTTGGATCTTGTAGAGCGGAAAAGCGAGCACCGGAGATTCTATTTATCGATACATGACGAATTCAGGGAAGTTTTTACCAGAACAACTTCTTGATTGTCTCAAGATTGAGTCAGAACATGAAGCACTTCAATTAGCAGATAGAGTAGAAGCTTCCATGTATACATGGAGACGCAAAGCTTGTCTTAGCAATTCAAAGTCTTCATGGAATATGGTGAAAGATCTTATGTCAAATACAGAGAGAAGAGACAAGAACTATGTTTTGGCTGAGAGAGCAGAGTCTTTGCTCTTTTGCTTGAAACAACGGTATCCGGAATTGTCTCAGACATCATTAGATATATGCAAGATCCATTACAACAAGGTAAGAAACACACAAACATTGACATGAATCATGTTATTTTGTGTGTTGATTATAACAATTTATGGGATTTTGATTTACAGGATGTTGGGAAAGCTGTGTTAGAGAGTTATTCAAGAGTTCTTGAAGGTTTAGCATTTAACATAGTTGCTTGGATTGATGATGTTCTTTATGTAGACAAAACAATGAGAGGAGAAGAAGAAGTATAATTAGTTTAATTACTTTGTATAACTACACAAGTCAAGCATAAGTTCTTCCAATAATTCATTTAGAACCAATTCACTAGTCTCAAAGCCAATGCACTCAAGGTCACATCTAATGTCTAACCAGTTTCTGGATTTAGCCATGTCTTCTCTAACAATTTGGTCCACCAACTGACCGAATCGTGATGGTAAGAGACGACAATAAACTTCTTTTTGAACCTCTTGAACAATGCTCTCAACACTAGGTAAGAAGACTTGGGTTCTTGGTTTAACAAAAGAAACCCATTGAGGAAACCTGCATAATTCAAAGAGAACTTCATTGATGCAGTCAAAGAGGAGCTCATGGTCACCACAAAGCTGGTTTGGATAGAATGGTATGTTGATGAGCAATGCCGGGTTAAGAAGCTGGTCTATGAATTCTGTTTTCAGATACAGTTCTTCACAGTTTGAGTCTATTGCATCCAACACCGCCTTTACGTATTTAAACACTGATTCTTTTACATTCATTTGATGGTAAGGTTGTGTCTTTGCTTCACCTGAATTTTGTTAAAGATGAGTCAGTGTTAGTTCCCAAGCGAAGAGTAAAGTATTGGATCTTTTTTTTTTCATACCTTTTACTGAACTGATTTCATATTCAATGAATAGCGGCTCGAGGACTAATTTACACTCTTCGGTTTTCGATATATAGTGAGATGGTGAAGCCACAGAGAGAAGAGACAGTTGTGGTAGGCTCTCTTCATTGGAGTTCTGTTAGAAAATAAAACACAAAGCAACCATATATAATTCTTTTATGTTTCTACATAACAAAATTTGCTTAGAAAACACCAAATTTAAGTGGTGACTCAAAAATGAACTTGCCTCTTTCTCTATATCACAAACTTCAACTTTTGATATCTCATCATCAACAATCTGGTTGCTTTTGGATATGAAACCATCTGAAGAAGATCTCAAAACAACAGTTGAATTATGGTTCCATATTCTTCCAGGGCTGCTAAAAGGAGACGAGTACTCGGGAAGCGAAACAATCTGGTTGCTTTTGGATATGAAATCATCTGAAGAAGATCTCAAAAGCACAGTTGAATTCCGGCTCCATATTCTTCCCGGGCTGCTAAAAGGAGACGAATACTCGGGAAGCGAGACAATCCTTCTTTGAATCTGTTTGCTCCTCGCCAAGTTTTGATCAGAATCTCCATTGTTTAACATCTCAGACAGATGTTTCTCATTGTCATAGTGTTCTTGATGAGTCCTTTGCTGAGATATTGAAACCATCCGCTCGAGAAAGAAATGATCTCTAGTTGATAAACTCCTCTGAAGTTTTCTTCTCTTCTTCTCCAATAATCTCTTGTCATGTTGATGTTTCTCCTCTTTAAATGAATGTTTAAGCTTCCTCATGATCTCAGAGAGAAACAAATGCAAATTATTCGCTTTGTTTCTTCTTATCAAACGCAAATCTTCACATGTGTTATGTTCAGTATTAATTTCTTGTGGTGATCTTTTCTTCCTTCTGAAAAATCCAGTAATCCAACCTAATTGATCTCTCTTGTGTCCTCGAGATTCGACATGGTTTTCGATTGACATTTCAGATATAAGAACTGAAGAAGGGATTTCGATATGCGATACTCATATATGGTTATAGACTTTACAATCTCAGAGCTTTTGGAAACAAAGTCAAAAGTTTTTGACTATGAGACTTTACTTAAGAAAGAGAGGAAATGTTATTTCTTACTGATGAAATTCTTCAGCAACAAATAGTTTGGTCAATGGATCATCGTTTTTGTTTATAGAACAAATCTAAAATTGGTTGTAACTTGTAAGTAATCTATTCAAAACTCCAAAACAAGTAATCTATTAAAAAGAACTAATAACTTTTTCAAGAGAAGTCAAAGCTTTTGCCTTTTGGTAGTAAATTAATCTACTAGGGTAAGTTTCGATTCTTTGTATTTATAGTGATAAATTTTTGTTGACTTAGTGTAAGAAAACGATGGATATACATCTCTCTTTTAATTATAAAACACCATATTTGGCTCTTATAACTTTTTGTTGATTTTTTTTTAATGATTACAAAATGGCAGACATTTCTTCTCAAATTTATTCAACTTCTTTTTTCTTACAATCAGAGACAATGTTCTAAAAAATAACTATCAGAACATGTTTTTAAATATGATCCAATCATATGTCTCCAAACCATAACTCAGAACTTAAGTACTATAAAATTAACTAAATTTTATAAAACAATACTAAAATGAAAAAATGTTATAATGAAAATTCACTATAAGTTTAGATAATTCACATTTGTGATAATCTATCCAATTAAACTCATCTTAAACATACTTTAAACAAAGGACCATAGTTGTTACTTCTTATACGTTTACCTTTGATTTCAGTTAATTATGATGGGGTTACCGAACTTCCTCTTTGTCCTCCTCGCTGATCTCAGAAGCTTTTCAGTTTCCTTCTCTGCGTCCCATTCGAAGTTAGCTCCTAAAGTCACAATACATAGTTTCAAAACACATCTATGAAGTTAAAAAGAAAATATTAGCTTCTTCTTAATGGAATTTTATCATTACTACATAGATCATTTTGAGTTCTTCATTGTTTCGGATGTTTACAGAGAAATCAAGTATAGAGATTTTCATACCTTTGTTGTTCCCGTCGAACAAGCATGAAAAGCCTCCATCTATATCTTCATCTGAGTCTATGATAATACTGATTTGTTCGACCTGCATGAATTTAATTGCACATTGCTTAAGACATGTCTTCTTCTTTATCATTATAGCTAACCAATGAGAATATCCAACCCAATCACCTGCATACGAGTGCTTTCGGATTTTACTTGCTTTCTGGCTGTTCTTTTCTTGACATTGCTCTGATCTGGTTTCACCGTCTTCCAAGATCCCACTTGTATCTTTGGGGATAAACATGTTTTCACAGTTCTGGCTGATCTGTTATATGAACTGTAAATGTAAGATAAGCATTTATATAATTGATCTGTAGTAATTTTAGCAAAGCAATGTTTGACATACTTTCTAGGAAGCTGTGGTTGCGTCGTTTTCAGTGTAGTATTACAAAAGGAATTGCTCTGCAACTGATTCTCCATATGTGTTAGAGACAATTCAGCTTGTATGCTAAATGAAATTCTGAAGAGAGGAGATTATCACTTCAATTAGAGTTAGTTACCTTGGCGGGTGGACCACGCTGCTCAGGTATGTTTTCCTTAGCCTGTTATTTTACAAAAGCCACATTAATTGCTGCAATTTGCAGCTTAAAGAGTTAAAACATAGAAAACCCTCAGAAAAAGACCTTCACTTGTTGTCTTGTTGGGACCTGAACTCTTGGCTCAGGCATCTTTATGCTATCCAGAACCTGTAAGAGAATTGGTAGTGAGAATTAAAGGATAACATCTGTGTTAATTCTCAAAAGTCGAGAATATAAAGCTACCTTGGCTGCTGGACCGCACTGCTCAGGCTGGGTTTCCTTAGCCTGGTGCAAACAAAAGCCAAATTAATTGCTGAAAAATTGTAGCTTAAGGAGTAAAGACATGGAAAACAGAAGAAAAGACCTTCACTTGTGGTGCTGTTGGAATCTGAACCCTTGGCTCAAGCATCTTCAAGGTAGCCAAGCCCTATAAGAAAATGGTAATGAGAATGAAAGAACTACATGTACTTACAAATCTAAAGATTAACCACAATTCAATATGACATTAATCTTATAAAGACTTTGCTGAGATAGACAAAATACTTGAAACTTTTCTTAATAACTCTCATGTCATACCTGAATTTCTTTGGTGAACGTGTGACACATTTCCTTTTGTATTTTCTGCAGAGCTGCTTCTACTTGCTCTGGGATAGCTGTTAGCATCAGAGATATATTCGGTAGCTTCTCCTGATTGGGATCTTTGCTTAGTTCCTCCAAAATAGATTTAACAGCTCCATCAAGACTAGCTTTAACATCTGCTTGTTCCTTTATCTGCTTCCCAATGAACCATTCAAATAAGCTTAATCTATTTGCACAAGGTCGATAAAAATCAACAAGAAAGAACTGCATATGTTTGCTTTTACCAGCTTCTGAAGTGAAGTGTCTTGGAGAGTCAACTTTTGATGTATGCGTTCAGCTGCAGTAAACACATGAAACTATAAATTTAGCTAAATATTAATTAAGACCTCACAATGAACTATGGAGGAATTAGAAGTCGTTCTTCAAATATGATCAACACTCAAGCATTTGATAAATCTATTGGAGCATTTCAAATATGATAAAGTGCCTATACACTTTAGTTAAAATCAGACAATCATAGAACTCACTTTCAAGAAATACTTCTTTAGTTCCTCTGTTGGCTTGCATGATATCAATCTGAATTGAATCTAACATCATTCCAAACCTGCTCAAAGAAGTTTCCATCACCCCAAACCGTTGCTCAAGTTCTTCATTGACCTGAGCTACTCAGTGACAAATGAAGAAAAGTTGAATCCTATCAGTAGCCACACTAACACAAAAATAGATTCTATTCCCACTCTAGTTTCTGAATTCAGAAACAACAAAACTTACATTTCGATTCTCCAGCTGATACAGAACTCCATCTCCTCGTAAGACCGCCAGTCGAAGATCTAGACGCAACCATCTGGCTATCATCTCGTTTATGATTAATCGGAGGCAAGAAACTATTCTTCTTCAAAGAGGGATCTCGTTCTTGAGAACTAAATCTCTGTGCAGCACAAGTATGAAATCAAGTCAATACACATAAGATTAACAATGCTAAGTTTAGATTAAGATACTAACCTGTTCATTTATCAGAAGTTCATCGATTGAACTCTGAGTCATCTGAGAAAATCCACCACGCTGCGACGAAGGTCCTTGCGAGAACGACTGTTGCGATTGCTGTGATCGAAACTGCGATGCTTGTGGTTCAACACTCGATCTCCTTCTAAATCGAAAAATCAACACAGAAACGCAAACGCAATTTAGCCTCTTCGGATTCAAACGCAATTTCCCCAAAACCTAATGGATTCTCTCGGAAATTGATAACCTAATTCTTAACAGATCAAAGGCATTTCCACATACAGATCATCGAAACTCGATTCCAGTCACAGAGTAATCCCAAAACAAACCTAATCTCTGGTTATTATCAAATCGAGTTCTCTAAATTCCGGTGAAGCGAAATCGTACCTTAGATTAGGAGGAAACACCGAAATCGATTTCAGATCGCAAGCTTTGTTGATATTCATCTTCATCATAGGATCCAAATCCGTAGAAGAAGAAGACGCACTTGTTCTTCAAATTCGCTACAGTGATCAAACGATGATGAAATCTAGAGAGAGAACTTAAACCGAATTTTGAATTTTGAAAAAAAAAAAAAAAATCGAGAGAGAGAGAATAAATTATTAAGGAAAATGAAAATTATTTTGCCGTTGTGCATCAGTATAGCGGGAAATAGACAATCTTATTGGGTTTTATAAAGCCCATATAAACCAAAGCTATGGCCCATATTAAGAAATACTATGTAGATCAATAATAACATTCAAAACAGTGGCTTGTGTCAATTTTAGATTTGATGGTTCAATTCTTGATCTGCATTGTTCTGTGCTTAAATTAGTATAAGATCTCTGTTTGACTTTTCTTTCTGAATCATCTGTGTTCAGTTGCTTGAAATCGCAATCGAGGATTTTGAAGTCTACACTTACATTGTCCTGCAGGTTCTTTCTTTTAGCATCACCGATTGGGCTGCACAACATCCTTGTCTTGTTGACATAGAAAGGATATATGGTTTGGGTTCTTCTCTTCCCACCACAACCATTATCTTGCCGTTGAAGAGCTACAAAGTTTCTCTAGTGAAAGAATAGCTCGGTAATGTTTATCCTGAAGTTCTACCAAGATCCTAAACTTGATAGTGTAACGCAGGAGAAAGGAAGTTGAGAATTGGTTGATAACTTTGGCGTTTCCATTCGGAGAGCGTCTTGGCCATGGAAATACTTCTCCTGGTATCTTCCCACCGAGATGGTAACAAACTTTCCTTTCATAATTCAGGCATAGCATCGTCCAGGGAAACTATACTACTTGATGATATATGGAATTGGAACCAAGGGATTCTCAACTCTGTTCCGTTGGCTTTTGTGAATGCATTCACCTCCTTGGTGAAAAAGACTGTTGCTCCCGTGTCTAGCTTGCTACCTACTTTTAGGTTCTTGCCTGTAGAGCAATCTAGTTATGCAAAGCTGAATGTTGAGAGGACCAGGGGGTTTCTAATGAGGAAACTGTGCCAAGTGTCTCACATTTTGGGTCAGAACTTCTTCCACTGGCCTTGTGAAGTGGGTCGTCTCATTCCCGCCTTCTGGGACATCTTGGAGAAAGCGAGAAGAGAAGGAGCGAGCTTGCAGAACATATCGTCTAATGGTTTGTACATTCTTGATTCATCTTTTGATAGGCCTGAAAACCGACAGTGTTCTGCACTTCTTGGGCTTGCAGAAAGTTAGCCATGAATGGTATGCAAAATGCATTCAGGGCTGTGATCTTGTGACCAGTGTATCAGAAAATGCGTATGTGGAGGTTCTTATTTTCATAGCAAAGAATTGCAAGTCCAGGTTTGCTGAGTACTAGCTTGGTTAAAGTTCCGCTTATTAAGTACGTTTGTTCGGAAGGGAGTGACTTCCATTACTAGTTTGGCAGAATTCAGTCCACGGACATTGTGCTTGTCCACAGATCAGAACCAGTCATGGCTACCTGATTGGAGCGATGAGCTCAGATGCATGACTAAGTTCGTTTTCATGCCCCGGACAGCGTTGAAAGCTTGCTCCAAGAAGGAAACAATTCTCAATTGGCTCAAAGAGAAGATTACCATTGCAAATCTTAGTGTTTTTGAGTATGCAGAACAGCACATTTTCTGTATCACTCATCACTGAAGATGGATGTTTTATCTGAGTGATGAGGTTTTGATCAAGACCGAGGTTGTAGGTGAAGCTACATTACCATTAACATCTCCTTAAATATCTCCTCAAAGCCTGGTTGAGACAAACCAAGACTGAAAACAGCTTTTATGTAAGCACAAATATGGTTTTCTCATTTTCTTGTAAGCGTGAAAAGAAGAGTTTGTAAAGACTTGTTATCTCAAGGTTATGATTGATTGATACCTCAATCCAAGTTTAATACACCTCGTTAGAACAAAAGATAGGCAGAATAGTTTAATCTAGTGCAAAAAGGATAGACATAATAGTTTAATCTAAGAAAAGTAATACAATGCAAATAAAGGAAAGAAGGAGATGACGATCTCTCGTGTTTGTGACGAGGGTGCTGAAGTACGTGACCATCCCCAGGAGTGTCTGAAGGTCCTCGTCGGTCAAGTGCTGGCGCTGGAGCGGGTCGTCCAGTAAAGCATTCAGGCGCTGGAGCAGCTGGAGGGGTTGGGTCTGAACTCATAAGAGAGAAGGTTCGGGTTTTGTTGTTTTTTATAGAGAAAGTGGGCAAAGGGCAAAAACGTCTTCTTTTGTTTAGAAGGGTTTGTCGAGCGGGAGTTTCCTTACGCTTCCCCTCTCTTTGTGCGATTTCCCAGAAGGTAAGAATCGAGCAGGTATTACACAGTACTAACCGAGAATCAAGCCTTTTTATTGTTTAATTCCCGTAAGATTTTGGGCGTACAGAAAAACGCGCAATCTAATTTGAGTTAATGTGAGGTCTCAATAGATATTTAGCTCAAATTATAGTTTCATGTGTTAACTGCAGCTGAACGCATACATCAAAATCAGAACGATGAACACGCAAGAATCTGTAAAGGGAGAAGACATGACCGATTCCAAATCCTCACTTGCATATCCAAAAAAGGTACAAACTTTTGACATGAATCAAATCCAATAACGAGTTTTATTGTTGTTATACCTATAGAAATCAACCAACTTGATCTTGGTGGTAGAAACCACGGATGTACAACATAGAATTAAGTCATCTTTTTGAATTGATTTTGACATTTTGAAATGATAATGTTGATCTTGTTGATGAAGATAAAGATGGAGATTGTAGAGGAATCCATTGTGGAGTCTTAGGTAGTAACTTGAAGCGACTAAGACGAAGCCAGGGTCATGAACATGTTGGTCATACGAAACCTCGGGAATGCAATAATAGGTATGTCCCTCTAACTTGACTCTTTCTGATCAAGCTGATGAGAACCGAGGAGTGTCGCTAGAGAGTAGGAAAGCTACTAGCTTGAGTCTAGGTGTCTCGAGTTAGAGGAACAGAAGCTGATTTGATGGAATTGGAGAGACAACGATTCAAGTGGGAGATGTTTAGTAAGAAAAGAGACGAAAAGCTGAAACTTGAGAATGAAAATATGACATACTGAAACGAGTCGAATTAGTTGCTAGATTACAAATCATTAGGCATCAGACATTCTTGATCTTATTATATGCTAACCAGCTATCCTAGAACAAGTAGAAGCGGCTCTGCAGAAATTAAATACCAAAGGAAATGTGTCACACCTTCGCCGGAGAAATTGTCATTACGAAAATTTTCTCCTTCTTTGTCTATTTCAGCAGAGTCTATGTATGGTTCATGTCATATATTTAATTGTGGTCAATCTATAGATTTGTGAGCAAGTGTTATGCTTTACTTCTCAGTACCAGTTCTCTTGTTGGGCTTGTCCAGCTTGAAGATGCCTGAGCCAAGGGTTCTGGTCCCAACAACAAAACAAGTGAAGGTGAAGGTCTTTTAAGATGAGTTTAAATTATGTTCCTTTCCATCTAAAGCATGTTTAAGATGAGTTTAAATTGTCTTTGATATATCTGTTCAGAATCATGTAGTTTGTCTTTGCTATATCTGTTCAGGCACTTGAGTCTATAGTTATATCCCAAGATTCTTCAGGTTCTTAGGCTATGCTTGACAATAATCTTTGATTTTTTTTTTTTTTTGTGTTTAATCAGAATGATATACATTCTTGTACCAGGTGAAAAGTATAACCCATACCAGATCGCTCCTTGCACAGCTGAAGCTCTTGTAGCTTGTCCAAGAGGTACCAGTCCTTCAACTTTTTCTTCGATATCAATGTTTGAGTACAGAAATAGAGATTATACATGCACTCCTTGATTTATGTGTCTTGTAATGCTTGTGTCCTTTTTCGACTTGCTCAGTACTTTCTTTTGAAAAAATAACTCGAGCCCTAAATGGTTTCGATTCACATTCTAGGTTGTAAAACTTCTGAGATCAGATAAAACAAAACAAACATAAGCAGGGAACCGTTGATTGCCAAGTTTCCAAAAGTCCACAAAACTTGCTGCTAAAAGAAGTGATCTTTGTTTGTAATGCCAAGTGATGTTCTTATTTTGATTATATTTATGTGATTTGTTGGATCAGAGTAGGAAAGTGAAGTTATTTTCGTGTGATTTGTTGCGTACAATTTCTGTGGGATCGAAGCTGGTTGATTGTAAACTCAAAAGGACGATGGTTGACACCAAGAAATGTCAAACATGGCTCATCTTTTTGGCTTGGTCTTTCAGTGGTTATAGCTCCAGCTTTGTGACACTGTCATTTTCTTCGTCTTTGAGTATTTATAATTATAATCCCTTGGAGAAGAGATTATTTGAGAGGGAGATTTTGAACAGGTAAATCATTGTACAAGTCGTTATCACTTGGATCAATACCGTAAATTTGAATTTTGAAATTATACCATACGAGAAGGACTTTCCATCTCTCTCTAGCAAATCCAATGTTAGTGGCAGGTCCTTAAGAACCATGAGTATTATTAAAACAAGACTTTATGAATTGTTTGTTGCAAACAAGACGTTTTTTTTTACAAATTTTCGGTCCATATATGTTTGTGAGAATGATTATTGTATTTTTCGAACTTGCATCATAAATAATGGCTGATGGTATTATGGATTAATGTTTGGGATGATGCTAAGACTAAGTACTAAGTTAATGGACTAATTCATAATATTATTTGAGAACTAATGGTTAGATCGTAATTTTGATCTAATAATGGCCCTAACCGGTAACTTTGATATTGTGGAATTGGGAGGAAGGTTGTAGAAAAACTAAATTATGTTACCAGTTGCACAGAGCGAAGAATTCTATTGAATGGGGAAATTGGATTACATGGAAAATTAAAAAAAAATAATATATATCACACAAAGAGAGCAAGCAAACTAGTGTTAAGAATAATATAATGGTTGAAATCAATTGATAAGAACTATTTATATTTGATTTTAATAATTTTGGACTTATGGCCTATATACAGATAACAATTTTTGGAAACTAAAAATAAATCATTTTTATTAAAGCACTAAGTTGTACATAAGGGACAATTTAACAAATAACTTATTGATTTGTGTGAAAATTTTACAATGCAACAAAAAAAATCTAATGCGGTTATCATTTCAATTTTTCCTTATTATACCATATTCTATAGTAATTACTTGTCAAATTTGTTTAACATAAAAACAAAAAATATTAATTAAATAAATTCAGTTTGGGAGATAATTCCATTAAAATATATTATTCTATAAAATTTAATCTATTTATAAACGTAAATATTTAATTTGGACAAACACATTTTTTTGTCATATGCTATTATTATTCATCCAAGACGATCTCAAACGGAATACATGAGTTATAAGTCACAAGTCACAAACAGTCCAAACAAACCATAAATCCTTGGAATCAAAAGGCAACTAGAGGAAATCCTTACAATTTGAACAAACCACTACAAAAAAAACAGAAATTGTATCAATTATTTTAAATATTTACATTACCTATAATTTTTGTAAATGCATTTTGCATCACTTACAAAAGTGACTCATAAATTATCGATGCAAATATTTAATATCGATTTAAACAATTGATGTTAAAATTCTAAAACTAGTATCAATTTTATAAGTGGTTTTAATAATTAACATCATTTCAAATATGTAATTTATCTTCTGTTAAATAGTTTCCGAAATTATTAGTTTTATTTATTAATTAGTATTTACATAATAACCGTTTACAATATCTAGCAAGATTTTAATTGACGTAATTGATGGAAAAATTATTTATTTCCATCAGTTTATTCATTAATTACTATTTATTTATCAAAAAAAACCGTTTTCAATATATATATTCAAATCTTGGAAGGATTTACATTAATAAAAGCAAAGAATTATTTACAACAACACCAAATAAAAAATCAAACTCAACTAATATTGAAAATTAATTCATAAAAAAGAAAGTAATTACATATATCTCCTTTATATAAAAGGGGAAGAAATGGTGAGCTCTTAGGCTATCCACATCAGCCAATGAATTTTACATGTCACTAAGTAATTAATTGTTTTTTTTTTCTATCTCATGGTGTTTCTCTTTCGTAAAATCCAACCTTATTTTTTAGTCACAAATCTGGTTTCGAGGGCCCAATAGCAGCCCAAAACAAATGCCTCAATAGTACTTTCCTTCGGAAAAAAATACAATGAATTTTCCTTTATGTTTCTCTTTTACGTCTATCTGAGTTCTCAAACTCCTCCTGTCTCTTCATCTTCGTGATGGAATTAAATTTTCTGCGCCGATTCGCGTTAACTCCTTCGTTCTTGGCTTTTCATCTTCGTCTTCCTTCTTAGACCTCCATTAATGGCTATTGCGTTTCTTTTTTTCTCTGCTATAAATCTAAGATGCCCTTGGCTCACAATTGCACCATCCTCTACGAATATGTGTTCACCAGCGTCTACGAATTTAACAAATCGAAGCGTGAAGAAACAGGGAGAGAGATTTTAGAGTGATGGAATTAAATTTGGTGGCAATTCAATTTGGAGAAGGGGTTCGTTGTTTTGATTGGAATTTGTCTATGGTCTTAGGCAAGATGGCTATTCAACTCAATTTCAGTGATAATGATCTTATCGAGGAAGGTGGCGGCACTGGTAGGTTCTCGCAACGATGGGTCGTGTTTGGCCTCGGTTGCTTGCTTGATTTTTCTTTAAAGTCATGGCTTAAATAGGTATTTTCCTTTTCACGTTTGTGGATATAGAACGATTAGATATGCTTTTTGGATTCGATAGAAATATTTTATATTGTCTAAAAGCGAAGTCTTTGCTCCATGATTTCATTCATCTATATTTGTTTTTCTAATTTATTACGTATGTCAGGAGTTCGACTGAGAATTGACGAATAAGGAAGTATAAAATCTGGTCAGTGAAATATTCAATTCACTAAAGAGAAATCTATGGTAAGTTATTATCACTATCATGACTCTGTTGATGGAACTCACCAGGCCTTTGTTAATGTAACTAATGCTTCCTCATTTTTCCGTTGTGTTTATTATTTTGTTACAGTACAAATCAAGGAATTCTTTCCTAACGGTGCATTCAGAAAAACGTGAGTGCTTCTAATATTTGTCTTTAAGAAGCTAATAAAAATCCCGTACATGTCCTTTGTTTGCTTTGAATTTTTTAGTGTTTCGTTCAGCATATGTCTCTCAGATTTCCATTGTCGCAAAGTATACTATTTTGGGAATGTCGAAACCCGGAAATTAGGAGCTTCGGTTATTTACGTCTATCTACGTCAAACCAAGAGCTTGCTCATGCTGGAGTGAAAAAAGGATAAGAGAGATCAAGCCTTTGTGGCTCAAAAGGCTTGCCATGTAATTCAAAGCCTTGGGGTGAATAGGTTGCTGAGATTCTTGATCACGGGGAAGGTGCAAGAATGTGGCTTCGAACTTTCAAAACAGCTGAGGAAGCTGCAAGAGCTTACAATGCTGCAACATGTAGAATCGTGGCTAGAAAGTTAAAGTGAATTTCCCCAAAGAAAACCCTACCATCTCTTAGAAACATCTTGCGAAGCCAGTCGCTAACTCCTTTGACATTTTCATGGAGGAGAAATACCAAATGGACAACAACAACAATTAGCTCGGTTTGACTAACTTGATTGATGTTGTAGGTAATGGGTACCACCAGTATTTCAGCTCAGACCAAAGGAGTAATTCATTTGATTGTTCTGAGTTTGGTTGGAACGATCAAGCTCCAACAACTCATGCTCAGTTCGTCCAGGAAGCTAATCCAGCTAATAAGGTCAAGCTCAGAGATTTTTAGTTTATCGTCTTAGCATATTTTATTTTACAGGATAGGAATCTTCTCCAACTATACCAAGGCCACGAGACTAGCTCCATCAACAGGTTTGTTTGTTAAAGCTTATTATCACATGAGCATTCATTATGATAATTTGTTTATATATGTCTTCTTCTTGATTGGAAAATGATCTGTCTCTCCAAAACCAAAGGACACCCTGCAAAACATTTTTGGTTTTTTGGTGAAGCTTAAATCTCCCTTACGGTTTGCCTACTCGTGGTTATGGTTGTGAATAATGATGAATTTTCCTTCTATTCGCCAAAGAGAAAAGAAGGTATGACCGAGCTTCGAATTTTGATTTTCTTGTATCAACTAGAATCAGCAAACCATGCAGAAAAAAGAATCACAACAATCAAGGAGGTTAGCTAAAGAAGAAACGCAGAGCCAAAAATATAACTACTTCAGTTCCTAAGCTCTCAATTTGAATTGACCGGCCTAACAATTGTTTTACTTTATGCTACAGTATTTGACAAACAATTTAATCTCCAATTTTGTTATTTGCAATAATGCGTTCTCATATGACTTTACAACAATACATATAGTCAGAAATCAAACTACCAAACCTAAACAAAAATAAACAAGGATTCGAATTATCTACACTACGATGTGGGCCACTAGGAATTAAAGGCCCAATTATGAACCGAACAACACAAACAAGTAATACCAAAACTAGAAGAACAATTACATCGACTACTACTACAAGTATTAAAATCAGAAACTTAATTCACATAAATAGAAGACAAATATTGAAACGAGTTAAACCAAGAGTCACAACAAAACCTTCTTAGTTGAAATTTATATAAATCAATGAAGCTTTAGGCAACAAAAAACCATAGGCAAAAACAAACAATCGCAAACCCACATCAACCAACCTACTCATTCTCATATCTTACACAACCACCAACAACACATGCTCACACAAAGATACACATGATGATCAAGAGGGCTAACACAAACCAGGAGGACATACACATCCAAATGTCATACACAACCAACATCAATGGTGAGCTCTCCACCACAATCAGAGGAAACATCGAATTAATGTTAACTTAACACTATATTTCTGACCATAACTCCGTCAGATTCGCTCATAGATTTTCCAATACCATCACGCAATCAAGGAAATCAGAGACGAGTGCAAACATCGATATATTACAGACTATAACTCCTAAGCTACATTAAGGATTGACGTCGACATCCTAATAGCCGACCTAGAAAATTCAAGGAGAGTTCCTATCCTTGAAGAAGAAAATGAGGAATGCATAATTTGTTTACAAACACTACATGAAAGAGAAGATATCAATGACTTAGCATGCAACGACAACTACCACCATCAATGCATTGTAGAGTGGATCCAAATCAAGATAAACTACCCGATATGTAGGGCAGCTATTCTTAGAACTAAAATATCAAAACAAAATTTGAAAATGGAAAGATTCCGAAAAATCCAATGGTATGTTACAATAGAAAACAAAAAAGCAATTAATTCAAACAACCACAACAAAAAAACATACTCACCAAAACAATCATAAAAACAACAACTATACGTTACAAACATGTTTTGCTATAAATACTAACCACAAGCTTCGGTACAAAACATAACCAAGAACCAAACAAAGAACAAGACATGTATAAAACATCAGCAAAAAAATACAAAAATAAAACACAAGTAGTTTTCAAATCATGAATACTAAAAGTCAAACTGAACAAAATATACCCATATTAATGCAAAACTTGCCAAAAAGAACATAAATACACCAAAGAATCCCTCCTACAAACAAAAAAAACCCAAAAACAAAAATCATAAGAAAAAAAAAATCATCAAATGATTCACCATAATGTCCGCGCGTAGCGCGGAGAAGCCTCTAGTCTATATTATTAAAAAGAGGTTGAAACTTCTGACGTGTCACGTTCACAGCGAATTTTAACTCTGAAATTACGTTTTTGCCTTTCCTTAAAAGTTCTATTTTCGATCCTTGACCAATCATCCACGTTTTGTAATTTTCATTTAATTTATTTTATAGATTGTGGATACATATTGGGCTCACGTTTTTTTATGAGATATTATACTTTATAAATTTAGATATATTTGAGACCCATTGCATAGTAATCAACCAAATGATCAGACGTGCATAATAACTCTAATATAAACTATTATATAATTCAACAATTATGAAGTGGAATATGCGAAATACTCTATTGGGCTTTGTAATATCATATCTTATATTGATGATATGTTTATGTTTGGCCCATTCGTTAATATAATACCTAACTTTTTTATATTTTTTTATCTATTAATAAATTATCAATTATGATAAATTTATATATTTATCATTTAAAAGATTTACATAAGATATATAATATATTACGTTTGGTATATTCTTATATATCTCTTGGATAACCCTAGGTCATCATATTGCTATATATATGTATCATTCCTATTCATATCTTCCATCTTCTTAAATTTTGTGTATTTAGTGTTTGTGTTTTTTATAATTTTCATCTTTTTGGGGCTTAATTTTTTTTTGCATTAGATTGTGTGCTTATTGATTCGTTATTTTTAATTTCGTTGTGCAGATTTTGTTGTTCCTCTACGATGATGTCAGGTCATGATGATGCCTCGTCAGTAACCCTTTAAAATTTCAATACCTAAATTTGCTTTGCTTATATTTTCTGCTCAATACCTCTTTTTGTGTATTTTTATTTTGTTATAGATCTTTAATGGTTCTTATTAGGTTTTGGTTTGGTTCTACAATCGTCTATATTTTTATTGTACTTCCAAGGTTATTTATCAAGGTATGAGTTCTTTTATGGTTTTGTTTATCGTTGATGCATCATCCGTATATATTAAGTCAGATTAGGTTTTTTATTCTCATAATGTATTTTTATTTATTTATATTTTGACACTGGTATGTATGTGGGTAATTACTTTTGTTAAATGGTGTTCTTGATTGCTTCAATTGTTCTTTTCTTTTCGTTCACATGTTTTGAATTCGTTATGAGATTAGCAAGGACGTGAGCAACAATATTCCTAATTTATTGGGTATTGTTAAATAATATTTATTGGGTTTGAGGTTGATTTTAGTATTAGTCCATATATAACTGTTGGTTTATTGTTTATTATACATATATGGAGCTCTTGGTTTATTGAATCTGTATCTTTAGTATATATATAGTCCTATTGTAGTATATGTTTTTTTCTGATTTTCACATATCCTCTTTTCAAGGTAGGTAAATAGATATAAAAGCAACAGTCTCGTATATTTTAGTTTCCATTGTTTTTGTTTAATTTTGCGGTGTGCGGGTGTTTATAGCATGGATTGATTTATATTTTACAGGTTTTGATCGTTGGAGGTTCAATCGATATGATATGTTTTTCTTCATTTGATGTGTATAATACCTATTTTTGTCCTATTCGGTTTGTCTTAGATGATAAGACGATGTGTATGGTGTTCTACAATTTCCAAAATTTGGTTCATTTTAAAAAGAAATATATGGATAAACTTTAAATTATTTCATTCTTTATTTTATATGTGGTAGTTTATTTTTGGACATGTTCTATTTGATGATAATTATAGAATTTGATAATAACATGATTTAATATAAAGTCGATTGCTTTATTTCAAATCTAATATCGTGATATATATGTTCTATTTTTGTTTTATATGTGTGTTTTAGTCCTAGCTTTCTCGCCTCAAATCACTTTCACTTTTTACGTTTCTTTACATATTCTAATTCTTTTTTCTTACTTTTCGATTGGATAGTCATGCATGGACACTCTTGCGAGAAAAAGATCTACTCCTATTTTGTTGTTAAGAGAAATTACTCCTCTTTTGGGAAGGTGTAAAGTCAAAGTGTTGGCGTTGCATCTTTGGAAATCATCTTGTGTCAAGTGGGAAAAGAACCATTGGTAGTCGTAGTGTATGCCGAAGTTAGTTCTATATTATTCTCGATGGAACCATGTTCAAATGATTTCATGATGTATAAATAATCGTTTTGTTTATAAAAAAAAATCAGGGTATGAGGATGCATGCAACGATCAATAAGGATTTGGTTAGAGAATTAACGGCCGACCCGTAATTCTTAATATTTATAAGGTTGGACTTTGCAAAAGTGAATATCGAAAAAGTAATCTACCTTTCAAATTTTTTTCACTAAGACAACAATTCTCTACAAATATTTGTGAGGCATGGTGGCAAAGTTTAGAATTATGTCCAAAGCATGTTTGGTGGTTTCTCAAGCTGAAAAAGGTTTGTCGATATTGATAGAAGCATGTCATAAAGGTTTAATTAGGGTTTGTAGTATAATATGTTTGTTTTCATGTTTTGGATCAATCTTTAACTTGGTGTTGGTACTTGCACGAAGGGAACAATGACTACCGGTTGTGTGCAATTTGGCTGATCAAGAGCATGGAGAAATCAGAAGACCACTCGAAGTTTGTGACGTGGTCAGTGATCTATCAACCGAGGTGTCAGTTTGTGTCTCTAGGGAACCATAGTTTCAACTTGCGGAACCTGCTTTTCGCCTCCTTTTTTCAGCTTGAAAAATGTTGAAAAGTTCTTGAATTGGTTCTGACGTCAAAGATATATTTTCATTTTCTAATGAAAATATATATTAATTATAGGTTATTTAAATCATCATAAATAATATAGGACTATCAATAATCTCCCTTTGGACCTCTCTCGCAATTATCAAACCATCTTCAACTGCCATGGTATTTATTTGGACTCTTCATAGAAAATGCGACAACAATACATGCTGCAATCTGCAGATTGTAATCACCAACGTCAGTTTAAGCTGGATTACGAGGTTCGTGAACAAGTGATACAAGCAGTAAGGTCCACCAACAATTGCCTTGCCACATTAAGTACTTCTCTGCCGCTTTGCATCAAAGATTACCAATGCGTGAGAGAGTAGTTCTTCAGCCCATAGCAGGGTTTCTCATCTGAAAAAGTGAGACTATACAGACTAGGATTCACACTAGCTATAGTTGATTACTGAAAGGATAGTTTTGTTTCCTTTTTGGTTCGTGTTTTGTGTGAGAAATTACATGTTCTCTTCTTCTTTCTATCCTGTGTAAGATGTATTTCACGGGTTTATAAGTGGAAGATACAAGAACGTATTACATGCAACATAGAGAATTTTAAAATTTTAAAGTTGTTTAAAGGCATATGAACCAACGGTTCCAGAAGATAAGGTAGGACCAAGACTAGAAAAAACAATAGGCACAAGAACATGGCACCATGAACGATGTAGAACATATAGAAGCATCCACTATAAAACAAAAGAACAATGTAAGTAAAAATGATGACGGAAGTTAGAGTCATTGGTAGATGTGCAAACATTTCCTATCATACCCTAATCAGTTGTTAACAACGGTTTTTTCTTATGATAGATCAAAGCATTTAGTTATAATTTTTGAAGTTTAAAAACCAAGCACCGTTTAACCGTTTTCAAGTCGTGATTCAATGCCAAACGAAGCATGCTAAGAGCAACACATCAACAATATTATATTGTATATATAAGTTGATTGAAATGTAATAGTAACCAAGAAATACTATTTGATGCTAACTGAAAACAGTTTGTATATATTGGATTGCGTATTTTGCTTGAAACATGGTAGTAACCGAGAAATACTATTTGAGATTAACCAAGAAATAATTTGCATATATTTTTTTTCCGAAACTCATTACGTATCCAAATCCAAAATACTTCATATCGTTGACTTGGACAATTGCGGTTTTTAATTCAAAGTACCAAAATTGACTGAATTACCTACAACTAACTGAATTTTTTTTTCTATAAGCCAAAATCGAATCAACACTTTAGTTTTATTCTGTAAAATTACATACGAACTGATTATATTTAGATTGAACTGAATCTTTAAAAGATATTCCCGTATTTAAACTAATCGTAGAAAATAAAATAAAATTGACAAAGTTAGTCAAATTAATCATTTTAAACCATATATTATGTACATCGATGAGGATTTAAACTCACATGTTTATATTTAATCAAAAGGTGGGCATATACAACCACCAAATTGCGATATTTTCTCTCATCGAATAGCTCTAACATGTACGTCAAGAGCTCACGAGAATAGAACAAAACTTCCGAATAGAATTCCTAGGATTTGTTCTTTGATCAATCAAAACATTCAATACCCTCTCAACACCTGTTTCATTTCCATCGATCAAAGGGCCCGAGGAAACTAAATCAATAAAATAAATATCAATAAAATAAATATACGTGCTAGTTAAATATACCTGTTTGATGTGGAGGGCCAAGAGTCATGCATAACTTCCATAGGTTACGGCCAGCTATCCCATGAAATTGATAATCAATTTTTCTACGACTGATAATAACATGGATTATCGATTATATGTGCTGTATCAAAATTAACCGAACTAACTTCTTTATCGAATTGGACTAACCAGAATTCACCAAATTATCCACAATTCACCGAGATTTTTGGCTAAAAACCTAATCGAATAAACTTTAGTTTTTTTGGCAACGTAATCAATCGACGAGTTTAGTCAAATCGATTATTTAAATCACTCAACATTTTACATATAGTTGCAAGGGTTTAAGGCTATCACATTAGGGTTTAATGTCCCTTCAAATTGACGATTTAAGTCAAATTGATTTTTTAAATTATTTAATATTTTACATACATTTGGGAGGTTTTAAACTACCAGATTAGGATTTAGAGCCCCTATAAATTGACGATTTTGGTCAAATCGACTTTTTATATCATTCAATGTTTTACATACAATTATAGCGGTTTAGGCTTCCATTTACAGTTTAACGCCTCTTAATATCGACAAGTTTAGTCAAATCGATTGTTTTAAATTACTTAATATTTTACATATATTTGTGAAGGTTAGGCCCCCAATTAGGGTTTAATACCACTTAAAATAATAAGTTTAGTCAAATCGATTATTTCAAATCATTCAATATTTTACATACATATGTGACGGTTTATGCTCTTTTTAAGGGTTCAATGCCCCCTTTAAATTTACAAGTTTACTCAAATCGATTATTTAATTTTATTCAAAATTTAAATACATTTGCAAGGTTTAAACTCCCATTTAGGTTTAATGCCCATAAATATAGTTAAATCGATCGTTTTTAGTCATTCAATATTTTACAACATAATCGATGAGTTTTTTAAATTGGCGAGTTTCTTAGTGACTATTCTAAATCATTCAATATCTTATAAACAATTGTGAGGCTTCCGGCTTCCAGATTAGGATTTAGTGTCCCTTCAAATCAAGATTTTTCGCCGAACTTACCACGTTAAATCATGTAACCTTAGATGTAAAATGTACAACAAAATAAAACAAAAAAGTCTATGTTAAAAAGATTTATTATTGGTATAATATCTGTTGGAATTTGTCTTGATTTTTGTATAATGTGTTTTATTTCAAGTCTCTCAAACGTTATGAAATAGATTTGAAAGGTTTCGCCAAGTGTATGAGTTTTTGTCTCGGGTTCCTTTCTGTGCATGAATCATGCATCATTTTCTGGTTATTGGTTTGACTGGTTTAGCCGCAGTGGGTACAGGTGCGGTTGCAGTTTCAAACGTTGTTAAGTGATTCAGACGACTGGTGCAGTGGTTAAAAAATGTTGCGTTTGCGGGATATTTATGACTGGTTGATTAGCAAATGCGGGAGCGGTTAAACAATAAATTCACAGTATAAAAACATTACTAAATTATAAAATATCAGAAACTATATAATAAAATATATTAAAATCGTTAATTCAATATAGATAATAATAGTAAACAATGATTATAACATATAAGTTTATTATTTAATTTTTTTATGTTTGTATTAACTTATAATTTTAGTAGAGAAAACTTTTTTATTTGGAGAGACTATATTAGATTTTTAAATTTTAAGTTGTTAGCTTTATATATATTAGTGATAGATATATTTTTACTTAAATTTTTTATTGAATATAAAATTATGATAGGTTATTATAAAATTATGATAAGTTATTAAATATTGATTTGAGATGTCAAATTATGGATATATTTATAATTCTAATACTTAAATCCTGATTTTTTAAAATTATTATACATATTCTGTTTTTAAATTAATTATTTTATTTTTTAAAAATACTTTTAACTTTTAAATATCCAACTGCAAACGTTCGAGGGAAACCCCGCAAACACTCGAGGGAAATAGGTTTTGAATTTGAGAGATTTGGAGCGGTACGGAGTGGTAAAAAGTATTTGCCATGATTGTTGTCAAATGCTACCAAGCGCAACCGCTCGCAATCTTAGCGTTTACGGGTGCTAGCGGGTGAACCAATCAAGCTATAGGTTAACAGTTTGAGTCTGATAACTAAGACAAAGGAGGCGCATTATATGGTAAGTTATATTCAAGCTCATCCAACTTTATTGTCAAGATTTTAACTTTACTTCAAAAAATTGTGATTCTCATAAAATCGGAAAACAGGTCGTAGCTATCAAGAAAGAAAAGATTGGTTGAATTTATGCGTCTATCAAAGTGTCTAAATTAACAACTACATGGTGCTGAAAGAAAGATCACCTCCAAAACCGAGCAAACAAAACGACATCAAAGTTGAGTCATATTTTAGTGATATATGTTGAGAAGGTCTTTGATTGTAGTTTTAGTTTTGCTACTTTGAAATTTTGTTCTTTTTTAATTCATCTCGTGATTCTTTTTACTATGGTCTCTCGCTACTTTTATTTCTATGCAGAGACGAAAATATTAAATACTCAGGGAACCACATGAACACTTAGAAAGTAGTATGGAAGCAATACCTAAGCTCAAAAAGATTTATTTTAGTAGCACCAAAACTTAGAGTATTGATGGAGTCCTCAACTACACAAATAGCCTGCTTGCCAAAGCACTCTCAAAGATGGAGAGTAGTTTAAGCAATTGTTAAAGTTTTACTTATCTTCGTATAATGTATAATATGGGCTTCTTTTTTAAACTTATCTTACGTGAAGATTTTAAGATTTTGATTCTGATAAATTTTAGCTTATTTTTCAGTACTCACTACAAGAAAACACAGGATTTGCTACGCCCAAAAGCGTCGCAAATCCGTCGCAAAAGTCGAATTTGCGACGACTATGCGACGAAATTAATGCGTCGCAAAAGTATCGTCGCAAATTTCAAGCGTTGCAAAATCGTCACAAATTTGTGACGACAGTATGACGACAGTATTAGCGTTGCAAATTTGTCACGCTTGTGCAACGCTTTTGTAGCGTCGTAAATTTGTGACGTATTTGTAACGATAATAGGTTGTCGTAAATTAGCAACGGATTTGTGACTATTTAATTCGTGGTAACTGTACGACTCGGTTGCAACGACTGGATTTGTCGCAAATTTGTGACGAATGTGTAACGTTATTGTACAGTCGTAAATGAGTGACGTATTAGTGACGAAGTTTGGAGTCGTAAATTAGCGATGGAACTGCGACAGTAGATGTCATCGTAATTTTGTGACGAATTTGTGACGAACTATATGTGTCGTAGAAGTGTGACGCCATGTACAGTAGCAAAGTCGTGGCAAATTAGTGACGAATCTACTACGAAAATCGTTTGTAATTTCGTATTTATGTTACGTAGCGTAGCAAAATCGTAGCAAAATCGTAACAAAATCGTCGCAAATTCGTTGCTAATCTGTGACGGAAATGTAACTGTTGAATATTTTGCTACTTTTCCTAATCAGCCTATTATGGTCTAAATTGAAATTGGATTTGCTTTATACAAAAGTCATTGAAATCATTCTGAAAACATAAATACTTAAATACAACCGAAATAAGTTAAAGTTATGGAAGCTTAGTTGCAAAAATACTAGCAATACAAAAAATTAACAAGTTCTTAGAGTAGAAGCACTTAGGGATTAGAAGGAGGTTGATCAGCAGTGGTTGGAGTGGCTGCAGGTGGGTCTTCGGTGGTTGGCTGTTCTTCATCCATAAAAGCTGCAATGCGGGAATCAGACTTCTTGAGGTATGTAAGGAGCTTCGTCATTTCAGCGAGCTGCTCTTGACCCTTGCGGTGCTCCTCATCGCGTATGCGTTGCTCTTCATCTCGCTTGCGTTGTTCCTCATCCCACCGCGCATTAGCAGCTTCCTGAGCCTCAAGCAGACGGTGAGCTGCATCAAGCTTCTCTTGCATGGCAGAGAGATCAGGCGTAGAGGAGCTTGCATAGGACTCTTGCCTCTTTCTTTTCCCTTGCAGCCGAGGCAGGTCACCAAGTCCAAAAGGACTGCCCTTGTGATCAGTGACTGTACACTGATGCAGAAGCCAAAAAAGTAGATGTTAGTACTTAGCAATTCCCTAGTCAAGCAACCAAATTGATTAACACAGAAGGTAAAAGTAATTAAGCATTGAGAAAGCAAATTACCTTGAGGAATATTTCATTCT
This sequence comes from Arabis alpina, assembly GCA_900128785.1. NCBI lineage: Eukaryota > Viridiplantae > Streptophyta > Magnoliopsida > Brassicales > Brassicaceae > Arabis > Arabis alpina. Next base: position 327,870 of record LT669788.1, read on the forward strand.
TTTCGTCAATGGAGAGGGTCCTCTGAGTTGAAATCTCTGAAATGGCAGAGGCATCTGCGTCAGACACAGCTTCTGCAAGCTCCTTCTCATAAGCGTCTGCAACTTGTTTGGATTTGCAGTCGACAAATGTTCCATCTTTGTTCGTGTGTGTCCGCAGAAACACCTCTCCCCATGAGACAGGACGACCTAACTCCACTTCCTGCAATAGAAAGGAATCATGTTAAACATTTGAAGAATGCTAAAGTAAGAGAACAAAGATATCACTCACCATTTCTTGTTGACGTCGCAAGAAGGATTTCTGGCCAGAATTGTGCTTTGCGATTCCTAGACCTCCACGAGTGGATCTGCGGCAGTTGGAAGCCGTCTCACTCTTTTCCTGCGCCTCAGGAGTTGCCCAAAACAGTTGCATTTCATCCCAGACAGTCTCTTTGATCCATGTGGGCCTGCCGGGACCGCGTCTAGCCTGGCTAACGATTCCTCGCATTCTCCTTGACGCAATCGCAAAGAAATTGTCCCTCACAAGTCCAGTAATGCCTATTTCCCAGTTGTACTTCCCCTACATTAAACAAAGTTGTTAGTATGGTATAATGACTAAGAAACTTGATTACAAACAAAGCATTAATCTAACACATTACCGCAAAGGTTTCGAACATGAGTTCTCGTGCTTCAACAGGGGTAGAGGACCAATTATACCACGGTCCATCGAACTTCCGCCTCATAATGTTGCAAATCACCTTAGCCAACACACCGTTGTCCCTATCAAACCTAAATCAGAGGATGAAACATATAACAATTTAACAAAATCAGTTTACTGTGTAAGGAATCATAATAAAGCAATGTATATATTACATAAATCCATTGTAAAAGACTCTAAACCCTATCTAACCAACACAGTCCATGTCATAACACATCCTAATATGAACATATACACATATGTATATGTTAACAAACATAAGTGTTAAAATTAAGAAGATAGAGTTCAGAAGTGTTACCATATGGTCTGGATGTTTGGGATTGGGATCGGAGACAAACGGAGCAAGTTTTCACGCCCAGGCAGTCCGAGGAGGTAGACCAGGTTCTGGGCATACTGTACATTCTGCTGGGGAGCTTCATTCAGGTTGCCATCCACAACCTGAGCTTCAACGAACGGAGCATCAACCTCGTCCTCTTCCTCTAATGGAGGGTCTTGCTCGTCAAATTCAGCGTAGTAGTCTTCTTCTTGTTGTTGTTGTTGTTGTTGTTGTTCTTCTTCTTCTTCTTCTTCTTCATCTTGTTCTTCTTCCACTATCTCAACAGCTCGAAGGTTTCCTTGGCGGTGCACCGGAACTTCCAGACGAGAAACAGGAAGATCGTTGAGGTTGAGGGACTGCCTTTGTTGTCTCGCTTGAGGATACTGAGCCGGAAGACTTGTTCTGGAAACAGAACCGGAAGCGGTGCGTTCAGAGGACGCCGATAAGCTTCGACGTTGACCGCTTAGACCATCGATTTCGAAATTTCGTCCGCCTGACGAATTCTCAGCAGTTCGAGGCTGGAGTTCACGAACCGGTGTCCTAAACCTATCAGACCTGATGGAGGATCCACCAGAGTCAGCACCTGTGGGGCCAGGGACTACTGGAATTCCTCCACCAGACGGAGGGTTTGTGAAGCCTGCAGCGACGCTTTGACTCCCTCCACCAGAGGCAACGCCTGTGACCCCAGGGACGCTTGGACTTCCTCCACCTTGAACAACACGACGGCGTGAAGTCGAAGGGACACCGCGAGTGGTGTTAGGGTTTGAACCGGCTAAATCCTTCGGTCCACCACCGCGTCCACCGGTTTTGGATAGACCTCCGCGAACACGAACACCACCACCTCTGACGGTTTGTCTTCCGCGACCACCGGCGGTTGATTTACCGCCTCTTGTGTTCGCCGCGACAGTAGCCTTCGCGGCGACACTAGGCTTGGTAGCCGCAGGACCCTTACCACTAGGTTTAGGTTTCGATTTCGGAGGCATGTAATCTGAGGAAAGAAACGAAGAGACAGCGATTAGGTTTCGCAGTAGATAGAGAAGATCGAAACTGAATCAACGGAGAATAGAGAGAGAAATCAAAGGAAAGGACTATAGAGGAGAGATTGAAGAAGGAGAGAATCGAAGGAAGTTAAAGGTCGGAGAAGATCGAATCGATCGGAGGTGAACGGCGCGAATCGCCTTTTCGGTGAGAGAGAATGAAAAAATAAGGGTTAAGCGTGAAATGAATTAGGGTTACGAGTTTTGGGTTTTTGTTTCCACAGGCGTCACAAATTCGTGACAATTCCGTCACAAAAAACATGGGCCAAGTTAAGCCCAATGATTCATCGCCTTCGGCCCAACAAGTTTTCAAACCCAAAACATGATATCCGTCACAAATCAGTGACATTTTCGTCACAAAATACATGGGCCAAGTTAAGCCCAATGATTCATCGCATGTGGCCCAACCAATTTTTAAACCCAAAACATGATATCCGTCACGAAAGCGTCACAATTCTGTAACGACTTTGTCACGAATATATGGGTCACAACATCAAACCCTATACCCTAAAACTTATGATGCAAATTGTATGCCAATATGATGATCAAACTAACCTTCATATGCCTTTCTATCAAAAATTCTATTTCAATTACACAATTCAAGTTATTTCCTTTAAAAGTAACACTAATTCTTATATATACACACTTTAACAATTCCATACACTTTATGTTAATGTTTGGGGTTTAAATTAAAATTCAAAAATTTTGAACTTTTATAGGTTACAATGTTAATTACAATGTAATTCGTGATATTGCAAAAGTGGAACTTCCAATATATACATTCTTCTACTTGAATAGGTACATAATTATGACAAAATCAAAATTGGAGTTGCAAAATCGTCACACATTTTGTCGGTGCGTCACAAATGCGTCACAAAGGAGACGCAAATTTGTGACTGTTTTGCGACGCTTTTTTGGTCACTGCTCAATACCCTAAACCACAAATTTTATAACGCTAAATTGGAGTACATACACCTTGCTAAACTACACTTGATATATTTCGCTTGTATTGGTTAAGAAAAAGAGTTATTTGAACTAAAAATTTTGATTTTAGAAAAAATATTTCATTTTCATGGATTATAATGTGTAATCACATACATTTATGGATAAATTTAATGATTTGGGCCAAATTGTAAGAACTTTTTCATTTTCAAATTTGTAAGTGCTAATTGCACTGTATATAGTCGTTTCTATAAGTTTCCCTTCGAAAAATACAGCCATTGCACTTAAATACTATTTTAGTAACTTTGGAAAACTATACGCGTTACAAATACGTTGCAATTCCGTCACAAAGTTAGGTGAGATGTCACTAATCCGTAACACAAGCGTCGAAAATTTGTGACGTCTTAGCGACGGTTTATTTTTTGAAATAAAGTTTGAAATTCGTTACAATTCCGTCGCAAAGTTAGGTGTACCGTCACAAAGGCGTCACAAAGTCGTTGCAAACCTGTTTTAAAAAAAAATAAAAATACTTCCGCAGGAGGAGGTCGAACCCGAGTCGCCTAAGTCAAATGTATTGTGTTATGCCACCACGCCAAAGTGATTTATGTGTATCCTTCTCGTTTTATTGTTATTAAAAACTGATATTGCAAGTGTAATAAATGCAAAATTGTAAACGTTTATATGCACATGGTAGGGTTCGAACCCATGACCTCTCATACATCATCGCCAATGCTTTGCCAGTAGGATAGTTTGTATTATTCGTCAAGTGTTCAGATCTATCACAATATATATACTTAGAGCTGAATATAAATATGGACAATATTAATTAATTAATTAATCTTATTAAGTGCAATTTATTCTTTAAAAAACATTATAGATTACTGATAATATAAATTGAAATCAAATTATTCAAAATCATCATCATCTTGGCCACCATCACGATGTTCATCGTTATCTTCATCGTTATCTTCCTCCGAAGACGATAAATTACAGAGAAATTCATCTTCTTGTTCATTGTCTTCAATTTCAAAATCAATTGTTTGAATTGGGTTGTTTCCTTCCACCAAGGTAGGTACGTCTATTTCATCCACAATTTCCGTCACAGTATCATCGTTTGTTTGTTGCAAAATAACCAAGTCTTTGGTACGAAATTTGCCTTGTACACGATTCCTCGGATTAACTTGTAGTACTGTAAGCCATGGTTTCAGAAGACGTTTAGTAGCTGGATATGGAAGATAACAAACTTGATCGGCTTGAGACCCTGCCATTAGTATAGTGTTTGGGTTAGAATTTTGAAAATATTTGTAAAACATATATGTTCACATATATTCTACATTTAGTAAATGAACAAATCGATCATACCTAAAATAAAAGGCTCATTAATATTGTTTTTATATCGACCCTTAGCCAACACATCAACAATACCTCCCTTGCTTCTCCGGGTGCCTTTTGTGATCGTAGGGTCGAACCATTTGCAATAAAAAAGTATTACCCTTAATTGAAAAATGCCAGGAAATTGAAACTCCATGATCTTTTGCACTTTCCCATGAAAATCATCTTCTTTAGTTGCGTCAGAATATTGTTGCCCTCGCACGAAAACCCCATAATTCATAGTTTTTTTCCTCTCTCCGTGACTTTCCGTGTGAAACAAATACCCTCTCGTATAATACATGGGCCAAGTTCGAACTTGATTTTCAGGACCTTCAACAACATTAAAAACCCAAGGAGGAAAATATTGTTGGTCCTTCATGTAATGTACCTATCAATAAAAATTATGGGTAAATTAAGAAAATGATATTTACAAATCAATCATGTACAGCTGAACAGTATACATACGTATTGCCGGATCCATGTACAGAAATCTGTATCCCTTTTCGCCATCACCTCCTCATCTGTAAGGTCAGGGTCTTCATCTCGAATTTGGGTTTCCAACAACCTGTGATTCAATAATAATATATGATTGAATAAATTAGTAAAGAAAATTACCGTATATTATGTAAGATCTAGTTTCAATTACTTCTCGTAGGGCCGAAAGAAATCACAATTCCGTAGAATATATGAATGTGCGCGATGATACTCCTCTGCGCTTAACCAGAATTCTTCACATTTCCCACTTGGCCGACCTATAGCCGTGAATATATCCGGTACATCAATTGGATATGTAGGTGCTTCACCTTCGTCATACCGACTTGCCCTTCAAAATTTGTTCTTAATATCATTTAAACCAAAACATAATACCAATATTAAATAACATACATTTTTCTATATTATCACATCAATTTACCTTCGTCTGAGAGATGTAGGAACCTGTGAGCCAAAGTAGTATTGTGAAAAGTAGGATATCTCATCATTCATATATGATTGAACAATTGATCCCGCTGGATATCTTTTGTTTTTCGCTTTTCCTTTCAAATGTTTAAAAAACCTTTCGAAAGGATACATCCACCGATATTGTACAGGACCACCAAGCTCTGCTTCGTAAGGCAAGTGAATAGGAAGGTGCTCCATCACATCAAAGAAGGATGGTGGAAATATTTTTTCCAAATTACAGATAATCATCACAATGTTCGACTTAAGAAGTTGGACGCGGCTTATATCCAATGTGCGACTGCTAAGGTCACGAAAGAATGCTCCAATCCCTACAAATAATTTTTTAATTAGTTATCTATATAACCTTTAAAAGCTCAGATATGAACATAAACATGAATTGTATATACCTGATATTGCTTGGTGCACGTTACGGGGGAGAAGTTCTGCAAATACGAATGGAAGTAATCTCTCCATAAAGACGTGACAGTCATGGCTTTTCATTCCTGAGAACTTTCCGTTATTGATGTCTGCTGTACTAGCTAAATCTGCAACATAGCCATCTGGGAATTTCACTTCATTCTTCACCCAATGTAGTAACGCATCTTTTGCTTTCGCAGTCAATCTCCAAATCGGAAATGGCGCGTTCCCCCGAGCATCGACATGCAATTCTTTTCGAGCGCAATATCTTGCAACATCTATTCTTGACTTGATGTTATCTTTAGATTTGTCCTTAATATTCATAATAGTGTACATGATGTTATCGAAAAAGTTTTTCTCAATATGCATCAAGTCAAGACAATGTCGTAGATTCAAATGAATCCAATACGGTAGCTCCCAAAAAATGCTTTCTTTATGCCAGTTATGCCAATCTCCATATCCCTCCGGTTTTGTTTTATGTCCATTTCCACCACAATCAGAAGTTTTAGGTGCCTTGGCATTTCGTACGTACCGCAAAACTTCTTCTCCACTCAACGAGTCCGGTGGGTTGTCGTTTACTGCGCTTTTTCCTTTTATGAAATTGACTTTATTTTTCCGCAAAGGATGGTCGGTAGGCAAAAAACATCTGTGGCAGTCGAACCAACAAGGCTTCCTACCAGACGGCAACTGAAAAGCATTTGTATCACACATACAAATTGGACAAGATAATTTTCCATGCGTAGTCCATCCAGACAACATACCATACGCTGGAAAATCGCTAATCGTCCATAACAGAACAGCTTTAAGGTTGAAATTTTGATTTAAAGAAATATCATACGCCTCAACTCCGTTAATCCATAAATCTTTTAGCTCCTCGATCAGGGGTTGGAGAAACACATCTAGACTCGCACGTGGATGATTTGGACCAGAATTCAAAATTGTGAGAAACAAATACTCACTCTTCATCGCCATATCAGGGGGTAAGTTGTAAGGTGTCATGATCACTGGCCACAACGAATGGTTTTTTGACATCCCAAATGGATTAAACCCGTCTGTACACAATCCTAGGTAAACATTTCGCTTTTCCTCTGCAAAACTCGGATACATTTCATTGAAATTTTTCCACTCCGCACCGTCAGATGGATGACACATAACTCCGTCTTCTGACTCGTGCTCAGCATGCCATCTCATCCATGATGCAGTCTTCTCAGATTGGTACATCCTCTTCAATCTGTCCCCAATGGGTAGGTACCACATCTTGCTGAACGGTATTTTTGTTCGTCCTTGACTCTCTTTATATCTCGGTTTTTCGCAAAATTTACAATGCTCCAACTCCTCATCTTCTTTCCAGAAGAGCATACAGTTATCTATACATACATCATATGTATGATACGGCAATCCTAACTTTCGCATCAACGTTTCCGTCTCGTAATATGAACCAGTGGCCTGATTAGGCTGTGGTAAATACTCAGAAAACGTTTGCGCCCAATCATCCATGCAATTTTCAGACTGATTATGGTCTGTCTTGTGGCTCATGAACCGCGCGGCTAATGATAATTGTGAATGACCTTCCTGACATCCATCATACAGCGGGGTATTTGCAGCTTCTAGCAAGTCGTAGAATTGTTTCGCCTCATAGGTAGGTTCTTCATTAACATGGTCATTACCACTCTGACCATGTTCTTGATCATCATCATGATAAGCATTAAATGGTGTAGTACCATGAAATGCATCATTGACCATACCAGCATAAATATCCCCCTCGGTACCATAATCGAATTGTTCATTACCCGTATTAAAATATTGTTCATTACTAAAATCTACATTTTCATAATGGCTACTAGATCCTGCCCCACCAACATTATAATCCTCTCCATGTTCAGACCATACATAATATCCGGGCATAAACCCTTTACTAAGCAAATGGTCCGACACAAGTCGAGCGGGTCTTATTCTACTTGCGTTTTTGCATTTAGAACAAGGACATATAAACTTACCATTATTCCTCAAGGCGAAGTCCTGGTTACTCGCAAAATCGATGAATTGTTGCACTCCATCCAAATAGTCCGTTGATATATTGTTGGTGCGTGGATCGATCCGGTTGTACATCCATTCTCGTGACGAATGCCACATTATTTTTTCTTTCCAAATTTTTTTCCTCCCGAGTATTTTTTTCTCTTTTTGCTCTCAAATATTTTTCCCCTCCCGGATATTTTTTTTTTTCTCCCCAATTTTTTTCCTCTTTTTTTTTTTCCCCCCGTTTTTTCCCTTCTGAATTGTGAGAAATTTGAGAGAGGGACTGCCTCTATTTATAGGCTGAATATTTTGTCACAGATTTGCGACGCCAGAAAATTCGTCACAAATTTGTGACGAATTTGTGACGGATTTGCGACGCCGGCTTAAAGTTAGGTGGGAGTTAGGTGGGAGTTGGGCACGTGTTGGATGACAGTTAGGTTGATTATAAAAATCAAATTAAACACGTTGCCAACCACTTTTTTCTGGCCGACAGTTTTTGCGACGCACCGAAAGAGTCACAAATCCGTTGCTAATTTGCGACACTGGAATTGTCGTTGCAAACGTGTCACAAAACTGTGACGCTTTAACGACAACCTTTTTCCGTCGCACATTTGCGACGATTTAGTGACGGTGTTTTCTGACGTCACAAATGTGTTACAAACTCGTTGCAAAAGCGTCACAAAAATATGTGACGGAAAAAATCGTCACAACTTGGCGTCACAAATTCTGTGTTTTCTTGTAGTGACTAATTGATGAGATTACTGGATGCAGAATTTGATAATTTATATGTAGTTGAGGGATAGGGGATTGATACGTTATTTTCAGAATGTGATTGCTGGAATATTTTTGTTAATGGACTTTCAATTTTAAATTAGGCTATGCTCCAAGGCAGCAAATGTTCTAATCTCGCCGACAATAATCCTTAACCAATATCACGTTGATCGAAATAAAAGATTCTTAATAAAAACTTTAGCTGATTACTTTCTATGCCCTATAATCTTTTCTTCTACTTTTCAAAAATGTTAGTTCTTATTTCAGAGAGTTATTTTCCTAGACATAAAGAGTAGAAAAAAGTAGAGGATGAGTATGATAAAAAAAGAGAGTATAACTACGTTATAGATTACTCGTATTCCTATTGTTGTAAATGAGAGCACGATATGCCCGGTTTCAGCTGGATCCAATCAAGCAGAATTGATTAAACAAGCCAAGCGTATAATTGAGGATGAGGCCTTAATGATGTGTAAATATAGTTTCGAGAAACTGTAATGAACTATGTGTGATATACTCAAGTGTGATCGACCCTTTGGAGGTATAGTAATAGTCTTTGGAGGAGATTTGAGACAGATTCTCCCGGTTGTACCTGAAGGTGGTAGAGTTGAAACAATTTTGACTTCGTTGAAATTCGCCATTCTTATGGTCGAGTTGTAAGGTCTTGCGTCTTACAAAGAACATCGTCTATTGGCTAACGATTTAAGTGAAACCGATGCAATGGAATTACAATCATTTTCCAAGTGGTTTTTACATATTTGGGATGGGTTGGTTAATTCGCTCAATGATGGAGAGATTGATATTGATATACCGGATGATTTGTTAATCACATAATGTAAAGATCCAATAGAAACAATCGTAAAGGAGATATACATGAAGAAATATTCATAGGAGGGGGTTTCGTGCAATATTAAGACCAATAATAAGACCGCGCAATCATGATGTTGACATTGTCGTTTATATACTTAGCCAGATATTAGGTTATTAGAATAGCATTCTTTAAATTAATGCTTTGCAATATGGAGTCTTTATATGACATTAATAATTTACACAATTGTTTTATAGGTGACGACGACAAAATATATCGGTGTTGTGTGGAACCGTCCTTTATTCTCAAAAATGTTTTAATAATATAAAGATCTCTGGTTGCCTAACCATGATTTGCATTTGAAATTAGTACACTGGTTATGCTACTTAGGAATATCGATTCTAAAGAATTTTTATGTAACGGGCAAGATTGCTTATTACGCGACTGGGTACTAGGATAGTTGAAGGTCCCATAATAACCGGTGAGAACCTCGGTCAAATTGTGATGATCCCAAACAAAAAACCTAAAACCCAAAGACCAATAAATAATATTAAGTAAAAGAGTATACCTAAAACCTTGTGAGTTTTATAAATTATTCAAAAAGTTTTAAAACGGAGTTTACCAAAAAAAAAAGAAGGTTTAAAACGGATGATTTCATATGAAAGGCTCCGATGTACCTATATATATGAAATAAGCAAGCTAGCATAATAGGTTGTTGTTTGCTTTGAAAGCCAAGAATTCAACTAAGCCATTAAATAGTGTGTTCTCTGATATGGATGATCTTGATTGGTAATCGGAGGAGCGTCTTCGCATCTATTTGTTGTTTCAAGGTTTGCTAAAAGTTCGAGCTGGAGAGCTTTACATATTCAAATAGACAATTTTGTTGATTCCTCCGATGACACTTCTTCTCATAAACACCATCGGTCCGTCTTCGGATGCGATTAGCAATGGTTATGACTCTTGGATCATAGTTCATTTACCTACTCCTCAAAGGATTGCTTGGGAAATAAGGTAGAATGCCTGTGATTATTGTGGTTTGGTCTATACTTCTTGCTTCAGTCTAACCCTATCATGCGTTGGGGACCTTAGGGTTAATCCCTTTGTGGATAAAGGTGGACCAGTGCTGGATATTGTATGAATTCTGGAAGCTAAGCTCTGTAATAAAAACTTTGATAGTGAAGCGAAGAAGAGTAAAGGAGTATGTGTTGATGATGATGATGATTATGGCATGTCTACTCTTTTGCGTGGTGCAAGTGTGTTATGTAGACAATAATCTCCATTTCGTTGTTCTTTTACGAGTTTTGAAACTCCTTTTTTGTTCTTCCTAAATTAATCATTATTTTTATATATAATGTTATACTACTAGATTTATTTGTTTTATTTTGTTCATGTACGTTTGTTTTATTCCACAATTATTGGATAAGAATTCTTGCCACCTCCCAAAGATCTTTCAACAATAGCTTTCAATATCAATTTGTTGTAATTTGAAATTATTGACCAATAAAATCTGTTTCTCTCATTATTCCGTATAACGTTTTCGTTCGAACCCATATACATCTGTTCGAACCAATATATTGGCCAAACATAGAGTTTTTAGGTGTTGTTACGGAAATATCCTACGGATGCAGTTCTTGAACTTCCATAAAACTATGTGGCATTGGAGTCTCAAGAAAAGAATTGGTAAACGTGTTTTGACTAATTATTCATTTCGATTTGCAATAGCTTGAGATATTTTTAACATAATTTTAATTAGTCATCTCTCTATGTTTATATTCACTTATGTTTCTGCAGTTATGCTATATTCGATTAAGCGGATATCATTTGTTAAAAAAATTTGAATGAATTTGATGGGTGAAATTAACAAATATTATGAGTTTTGATATTAACACAAAACATGTGACGAGTATGTTGGTCCAGAGCTTGGATTAGCTTTGGAACATTCTTGCTTTAATGTTATAAGTTAAAACTAAAATGAAATCAAGCATTAAAAGGTTTAGTGTTTGTTTGTTTGCATGAAAGAATAATGATTCACCTCTTTGATTAGTATATTGATCAATTATACCTAACATGCACATACGAGATTAACAGCCTTTGCTTTAGAAGTCTATAGTCCAATTGCGCCAAAGACACCAACGAAATCACGTGAAAAGTGCAACATGATAGGAAAGAATTTTTGGTTTGCTAAGGTTAATTCGATTGTAACGATCCGCAAAGAGATCGAGGGCATTAGCAGGGCATTCGATGGTGCTACAATAGGCTTATTGATTAACACAACATTAGCTACATTAGTTAACTCCAGAGATAATGAGAAAGGACAAGGAATTGAAAACGAAACTTAGTTGGTTTTATACTTCCAAAGTTCGAGGTGAAGTTCATTGATTCTAACACAGGCGGGTTACTCCCTACGGAGACTTCCGATGAGCTTTGTGTGAGGAGCCAATGTGTGATGCAAGATTATTTCAAGAACAAAGAAAAAATCGAGAAGACAGTCGATGAAGAAGGTTGGCTTCACACATGAGACATACATTACATTGATGATGATGGAGATAATCACGTCTCTTTCTTCTCCCGAAGTAGAATCAAAATCTCTATATTTTCGTGTATTTAATTCCTCATCATCATCTATATTTTCAATGTATCACTAGAGTTCGATTACCTATATTCATAAAAAGATGAACAAAAGACCTAAATATTTACTTATGACCAATGCATTTTTTATAGACTATCGAAAGATTATATGTTGTTACCATCAAGTCATTATTTATGATTTTTAATGATTATATGCGTGCGTATAGATTTGACGTTCATGTTAAAGTTTATCATCTCTAATCACATAATTTCATAGCCAAGTATTACTAAAAGTGATCGAAGTGTATAATAAATAAATTTTAACATGCATCGACATGCACCTTAGGAGATAAGATTATATGAGGATAAGATTGTTCACTAAAACAGAGTTCTAATTGGCCGTGTTGTAGTTTAGATTATGCAACATAATCAAAGTTATTACTCATAATGTATAACGGTGTATGCTGAAATTAAGTTTGAAGCATGTTATAAAATCATTTTATGGTTTGTATCCTCTAAGCTATTCTATTCAAGTTATGCATTGTTATGAAACTATTTTATGGGTTGTAAGATATTATTTGAGTATCACCTAAGCACTTCTATTCAAGTTATGCATTGTTATAAAACTATTTTATGATTTGTAAGATTTTATTTTAATATCTTCTAAACTCTTCTATTCTTGTCCAAAAAAAAAAAACTCTTCTATTCAAATTATACATTATAAATTTTGTTTGTTTCTAAATTAATTTCCTGCGCATGACGCGGGTACCGCCCTAGTATATCGATTATTTTACTGATGTAATTTGGTTTTATTAGGTTAAATAACATCACTTTTATTAAATCAATGTAAAATGAGTTAATAGTATCAGTTTTTTAATGAGTAAATTTTGTATCATTTCTTAAGTGACATAAATAAAAACTAGTATTTGTCTAAATTATTTAACTGATAGAAATTTAGGTTTTGATATTAATTATATTAAAGTGATGCAAATTAATAGAATTTTGTATCAATAATATTGAAGTGATGTCAATAACAATGTTATTTATTATAATTAACCTTAAATCAAATATTATATTACTTAACTAATAAGTGATTTAATAGCATCATTTATCCAGGGCTGGCCCTAAGAGCAAGCAGCCCAAGCCCACGCTTGCGGCCCAATTTTTTTGAAATTTTGCTTATATATAATTTTGGCCCAAAAATATGTAAACATATTCTCTTTAGTCTAGTTGGTTTATGGGTTACATAGAATAAATGAGAGGTGGAGGGTTCAATACATATCATTAGTTTTATATTAGACACCGCTACTCTGAAAATCCTATAATTTTCTTAGCAAAAAAAGAAAAGAAATCCTCATAATAGTTTGTGTTTTTCAATCTTGTTGTACAATATTAAGCAAGTAGATTATAAAACAGCATTATGCCGTTCAAAATACAATTAATTTGTCCTATAACCAAAAATAAATTATTAACCGAACAATTAACCAAATAACCTAAATTTTTGTGCTACATTAATTAGTTGCTCAATTAAGAACTTTTTTGGGGTTATAGAACCAATTAACCCTTCAAAATAAACAAGTCTGACTTGTTTTTTTTTTCAAATAAAAGAATTGACTTGGTGAGTTCTTTTAGTCAAGCGATTTTATTTTCGATTCTAAATAAAATCACAAGTAGAAATAAAACCGGTACTGACGTCAAGATATATTAATAAACAAAATGATGGACAGTTGTACAACAAAATATCCACCCAACCTTTGATTTTCCACATTTATTCTCAGAAACTTAATGTACAAGTGCAAAGAAATTGCTTAATCACTATTATTCCCGGAAACTTAATAAATAAATACAAACTTCAACTGCCCCGACTGAATTAAATAAGCTGACCCAGGCCCTTGACCCAGGAAATAACACGTAAACCTCCTTGCAATTCAAGTTACTAAAGGATATACCTTGATGTCTCTCTCTCTTTCTATATATATCGTGACATAATTGTATACATTTGAGTTCATAAAAACAAGAATAGAAGAAACCATGGGAGAAACTTTTCATAACGAGACCATATATGTTGCAGTGAGTCAAGATGTTCGAGAATGTAAATCAACTTTGTTATGGACATTGAGGAATTTTCATGTCAAGAAGCTTTGCCTCCTTCATGTTCATATTCCATTTTCCTTGACCGCTTCTTGTAAGTGTTTAAATTTTGCAATTCTTTTGTTTTGTTTTAGGTGCCAAGGAACTTTGATTAGGTCCATGTAGATTGTTCATGGAAATAATCAAAAATTCATGTGTAGAAATATATTTTGCCATGCCAACAAACTCTAGCTACTTCAATAAGGAAAGATACAAAAACTAGTAGACTCAAAACCAGTTTGAACTCTACCTACCAGTCTACCACCATGACATGTTATGTTTTTGGGCATATATATACCAATTTGTAGTTAAGTCACACATCATATTTCTATTTCACCTAGTTTTTGTTTGGATTTTCTAGTGATAATTAAAGAATACATAAGATGTTTCAGGGCGATTGCATAGGATTTTCTAACCTTACAATTGGAAATTTACTCTGTTTTTGAAATGGTCTTTTTGTTTGTGCATTTTCAGCAAGTGGGCTTGAAGAAAGTGAGATCGATGCAATCCAAGAATCAATAGTGAAAACTGCACATGATAGTCTTCACAAGTACAGAGATATCTGCACAAACAAACGGGTGAGTTATCTTCTCGTGTAGCCATAACAATTTTGATCCAAGTAAAGAATCCATACTAGAGGAGAGGTGACACCTACGGAAGTTACCAATTCATTGTCAATTAGTTTTAGTCCATGAAAACCAGAGAAAGTACAAAACCACAATAGATACAAGATTGATGGAGCTAAAAGGAAACATAATTTTGAAAATACTAAAAAGATTCTATGTATATTGAACCAGGTTAAAGAAGAAAATGTGGATATATCGTGGTTCTCGGGATACAGTGTAGGTGAAGGGATTGTGGAGCTTATCTATCAAAACAATATCACAAAGCTCGTTATGGGAGCAGCAGCTGATCCTCACTACTCAAGGTAAGTATCACTCTAGAATCAACCTATGTATTGTAATGCAAACAAACAAGAACAAGTAATAAAGCAAATCCTCTAACCTCTCTTTAATAATGCAGGGGAATGTCTATCACATCAAGAAAAGCAGAGTATGTGTCACAACATGCACCTCATAGCTGTAAAATGTGGTTTATCTGCAAAGGGAAACTCATCAAGACACAGTAAGCTCAAGGATTACACATTTACATTTGTGTCTTTATGTGTTTCTGATGATTTTAGAGTTTAATAGAAAGTTTTGTTTTGTTTAATAGAGAAGGAAGTTTCGACCTTGGATATCCATCAGACTCATTCTCAGAATTCTCTAGTTCTGATCATAAACCAAGCAGAGGCAGAACAAGGGAGGAACACGAAACCACGCCACCGAAAGAACATTCAGTAAGTAAAAGACCAAATAAAGCCTTTATGAACAACTTGAGATTACCATTTGAGACTCTTTTGTGCTACGTTTAAAACAGGAACGGATAGTAGAAACCGATGAAGCATCGAAGAGAGTAAGGAAGGAGGAACCTAAGAGGACAAAAAGCAACGAAAACAAAGTAGATTCCGATAAGCCTCACCCAGATTTTATCTGTCCCATTTCAATGGTAAGGATTCTAAGTTGTAACATAATTCAGCTATTGAAACATACATGTTTTTAAGTTGTTTCAATACATTTTTGCTCATCATATTACATTTCATATGATATAGGAGATAATGAAAGATCCTCATGTTGCCGCTGATGGTCACACATACGAGGCAAATGAAATCAGAACATGGTTTAGTGGAGGACATCGAACCTCGCCAAAGACAGGCGCCAGGCTTCCTAATCACAATCTTACACCGAATTACACTCTTCGTTCAGTCATTAACGACTGGCTGCTTCAGCACCCAAATCATAGAACTGATTAATATTAGGAGAAAAATTAAGATGTCGATTATATTGTAATTTTGTGAATTTATTTGTGAAAACAAAAAAAATGTGCTATGTATTTATCTTATGCGATTCTCTAAGCATCAATTTGTGTATAAAATGTTCTTTCGAAACAATCTCGCTCACATAACGAAATCTACAACGGTAAAAAACATTACAGACATCAGAAACCAATGTTCATGGCTCATCGGTAATTGGCGTGATAATGTTGGTCATGTTACATGTAGATAGAGATTTAAATCGACTATTCTTGCTTTTGAGTATTTGAGGAACCCTTAAGTCAAAATTTGGTGAATAAATGGCCCGTTATAAGAAAATAAAATGACTTAAGCATAGAAGATCTGACCGTTGACATGTTGACTCCAATAGTCCACTCCATTTGTCTTTGGTGAATAAATGCTCGTTATAAGAAAATAAAATGACTAATAAAATGACACTAAAAGCCATTTTTGTTTTTGGCCCTGATGTTAACTCCACTAGTCCACACCATTTGTCTTGTCTTCAGGTCAACCTTAATCTAACGCGTATCGGTGCAAAAGAGACCGCGTATCGTAGCAGCGGAGGTTGATCAGACATTATTATTCCTGTGAAATGTGTCTTTTGCTGTAAAGAAATGTCTTGCATTTTTTTTTTTTTTACAACTGAGAAATGCTGCTAAACTTAGCACGAAATTATACTCTTCCCAAAAAACACTTTGCAAGTGAACGAGTGGTCTAAATCATGTTCAACGGTTACACTTTAGGGGGTTCATAAGATAAAAAAATTAAACAATTAATAAATGAAGAAATTTTTGGATGAAATGTGTTAAGGAAAAAGTTTTTTGAACTGGTTCATTCAAACATAAGGACACATGTCAACACTTGAATGGACATTTTTTTCTTTTTTGACCCAAACAAAGAATCAATTCTTATTTAAAGGAAACTTTTTTGATCTCAATTAATGCTAATAACACTCTTTGTGGTTTATTGATAAATATGCTCTAAAGATCCAACCTGTAATCCCAATGCAAAGATCGAAAACAAATTTTTCTACAAGGAATAAAATGTCTTGCATTTTAATTACGAGAAATTCTTTAGAATACAATTTTTTTTAACAAAAATACCACAATTCGTTATATGTTCTTAAAATTCTACCATTTATTACATGTTCTAAAAATACCACAAACCCAAAAATTGATTAGGGTATAGTTTTTGAATGGTAGAGTTTAGGGTTTAATATTGAATGTTGAAAGTTAATATTAGTTTTGTGGTAATTTTAGAACATTTAACAAATGATTGTATTATATGGAACAAATGTTAAAAATATGGTATTTTTTAGAATTGTCTTTGAATGATGATCATTTAACAAATTTTGTTAAATGTTCTAAAAATACTACCATTTATTACAACACAAAATTGATTAGGATATAGTTTTAAAAAGTAGAGTAACTAGAGTTTAGGGTTAGCGTTAATTTAATATGTTGAAAGTTAATTTTAGTTTTACCGTATTTTTGAAACATTTAACAAATGATGGTATTTTATAGAACAAATATATGGTATTTTTGAGAATTAAAATTGAATTATTGGCGCTCATTGGCTCATTGGCTTGTTGTGATGTTATTATCGTTAAGGTGATAATGTTTTGTTCTCGTCCCTTCTTTCTCAGAAATTAATATTTTGAATATGTATAATATGAAGAAACTCGTCGGAAACATCTTTGTTGTAGGGACGAAAATATAAACTTTATGTGTATAAATATCTGTGAATAATTATATATTAATTAAATAATTGTGTGTATCTTCTTGTTTTCTAAAAGAGAGAATTTTGTCTGATCTTGTTTGTCTTTAGAGAAATCCATGGCAGAGGCTTTGAATGATCATGTTTATGTTGCAGTAAGCAAAGATGTTGGTGAAAGTAAATCGACTTTGTTATGGGCACTGAGGACTCTCCGACTCAAAAAGCTTTTCCTCCTTCATGTTCATCAACCGACTCCCATGAACCCTACATGTAAACCATCCCTTCTCTCTAAGTTTAATTCTTCACTTTTCGTTTTTCGAAGATGTAATAGTTTAAGAATTTTTTATTTTCTCTGCTTTTTTGGTACTAGTTTACTCTTATCAAGCATCTTAAGATTCTTGGAACATAGGAAGTAAGGTTGGGGATGTTAAATGGTTGCAGCTTTACATTTGTGCTATATTAATTGAAATGATTCCTTTAAAGAAAGATGTTCTTGAATCAAATTTTACTTTGAATGTATGGTCTTCTGTTTGTCAATAAAGTTTCCTTAATTCTAATCCTTGGTTTTCTGTTTGTGAACTCTAGCAAGTGGGTTAGAACAAAGTGAGATCAATACGATTCATGAGTCGGAAGAGACAAGTTCATATGAGAGCCTTTGGAAGTACCGTGATATCTGCGTAGATGAAGGGGTAAGTGTTCTTATTCATGAGTACAGTAGTGTCACAATAAGGAAGCTAGAGGAATCTGAAAACGTAATCTTGTGGTTCATTTGTTTTGCAGGAATAGTTATTGATTAGATTCTAATAAGCGATGACCGTTTAGTATGTGTAAATCCGGAATGTTATAGAGCTACGTATGTTGCAGGTTCTCGCACACGATGTGGACATTCTCTGGATTCAGGCAGATAATGTCGGAGAAGGGATTGTGGAACTTATCTATGAAAACAATATTACAAA
This sequence comes from Arabis alpina, assembly GCA_900128785.1. NCBI lineage: Eukaryota > Viridiplantae > Streptophyta > Magnoliopsida > Brassicales > Brassicaceae > Arabis > Arabis alpina. The sequence continues at coordinate 346,421 of LT669788.1, forward strand.
GCTCATCATGGGAGCAGCAGCTGATTCCCACTACACCGAGTAAGGATTTCATCACAAAATGCATTTGATAATTCCTCTTAAAGCAAATGCTCATTCTGGCTATATGTCTTCGATGATACAGGGGTATGGTTAATATCACCTCTACAAAAGCCAAGTATGTGAGTGATGCACCTCATTGCTGTAAAATATGGCTTGTATGTAATGGGAACCTCATCCAAACGAGGTAAGTTGGATGATTATACTTCTGAGTCTTTGGTTGAACTGTAAAGTTAACAGAAATGTTTCGTTGTTTAATAGGGAGGGGCGGTTTGATCGCGTGGGTTCCTCTGCATCCTTAAGCAGCCTTCACGGCCTTGATTCTGCTCTGATACTTTATGAGGGATCAGGAAGCACTGAACATGGCACCGAATCAGTATGTAAAATCTTTGTTAACCCAAATTTGTCTCATTGTCTGAAAAACATAATACATATGTCTTTAGAACCTGAATTTAATGTCAAGTGAGAGACTCTTGCGGTGGTGTTGTATATCTTCCACTTTCAGTATATGGGATACTCATTTGTTCAGTGTCATGGCTCTCTTTTTAACAGGCTAGAGCGTCTGAGACAATGTCTAACGAGGAGCAGAGACGGAGACTAGAAAGTGAGGAAAGAGAGCAGTTGGAGCGTGAAAGAGAGGAAGCACTCTCAAGTTATAATAGTCTCACTCAGATACTCTACAACGAAGAAGTAAGACGCAGGAGAGTAGCGGAGGAGGAACTAAACAGAGCGAAAGTAGAAATCGAGAATATGAAAGCGATCCAAAAAGAACTCGAAGAACAGCTTCATATTGAGTACCAGCGAGACGAAGATGTCAATGCAAATGAAGAGCTTTTGAGAAGTCTAAACCCGGCCGAAGGTGAGCCATCATCACATTCATCATCATCCCCGTTCCAGTGGAGTGTTTCCGACGAGACTCCTCCATATTTCATTTGTCCCATTACAAAGGTCAGAATTCATCTTTCCAGCTAGAAAGCAAACATATTATTGATTCAACTTTAGTGTACTAAGCTTAGACACACACACTAATCTCCCATATTGATATTTCCATTGCTCCTGAATGTAGGATATTATGAGGAGTCCCCATGTTGCAGCCGATGGTTACACCTATGAAGAAGAGGAGATCAAAAGGTGGCTCAGTCGCGGAGGTGACAAATCGCCGATGACAAACCTTATGCTCGAGAATCACAATCTCACCCCGAATCACATTCTTCGTACTGCCATTAACGACTGGATGCAACAGAATAACAGAACCCATAATTCCTTGTAAAATGGTCCGAAACCTTCTTGCAATTTAAGTTTCAAAAGGATTATACCTTGATCTCTCTCTCTCTCACTATATATTGTAACATAAGTGTATACCTTTGGATTCATAAAAACAAAAATAGAAGCAAATAATTTTGTAGAACCAAATCTAGTTTCAACTCTACCTACCACCATGACATATTAGGCTTTTGTGCATATACCAAATTTGTAGTTAAGTCACATATCATGTTTCTAATCCTTAAACATGGCAAGTGGAATTGCACTCATGTCATGTTTCTAATCCTTAAACATGGCAAGTGTATGTCTGAATTGAGATTTTACTCTGTTTTAAAATGGTCTTTCTGTTTGTCCATTTCTGATAGTCTCCACTAGTATCGAGATATCTGCACAAACAAAGTGGTGAGTTTAAACCAAGTAAAGAATCAAAACTAGAGGGGACACCTACGGAAGTTACCTATCCAAAAAAACCCAAGAAAATCCAAAAGCGCAATAGGCACAATATCGATGGAGCTAAAAGGAAGAATAATTTTGAAAATACTAAAGAGATTCTATGTATATTGATTGATGCAGGTCAAAGAAGAAGATGTCGATATATCATGGTTCTCAGGTGAAGGGATTGTGGAGCTTATCTATCAAAACAATATCACGAAGCTCGTTATGGGAGCAGCAGCTGATCCTCACTACTCAAGGTAAGTATCACTCTAGAATCAACCTATGTATTGTAATGCAAACAAACAAGACCAAGTAATAAAGCAAATCCTCTAAAACCAAGTGGTAGTGGTCTAGTGGTTCCCACTTGAGGAGGAGTTGCCCTGTTGGTCCAGGTCAGGATCGATTCCCCTCAAGCGTGAAATTATCTAATCATTTTCATTTGACCACCGGAGCATTCACATGGCTCTCCGGGTCGGATCTCATGGTCCGTTGACCTGAGAATTAGCTAGGGAATAAACATCCCCGCGACTTCATGGTGTCCGTTGAACCGGATCACCCGAATTATCAAAAAAAAAAAAAAAAAGCAAATCCTCTAACCTCTCTTTAATAATGCAGGGGAATGTCCATCACATCTAGAAAAGCAGAGTACGTATCACAACACGCACCTCATAGCTGTAAAATGTGGTTCATCTGCAAAGGTAAACTCATCAAAAGACAAAGTAAGCTCGAGGATTACACCAAACCTCGCCAAAGACGGGAGCTAGGCTAGCTAATCACAATCTTACAAAAAATTACACACTTCTTTCAGTCATTAACGACTGGCTGCTGCATCACCCCAAATCATAACACTGATTAACCTCAGGAGATAAATAAAGTCAATATTTGGTGGATATATGGCCCATGGGCGGCCCGTTATAAGAAGATAAAAACGACTTGGATAAGCGAAGAAGATCTGACCGTTGATACTAAAAGCTATGTAACGTGTCGTAATCTGAATCGCTAACTCCACAATCAAAGGCCCAAATATATTTGATTTTGGCCCAAGATGTTGACTCCATTTCATTGTCTTTCTCCAGGTCAAACTGCGCAATAGCTACGGCGTAACTTAGCAGCGGAGGTTGATCGGACATTACTGGTCCTAAAATTGGGTAAAAGGTAAAACAATCCTAACCAATCTTGCATTCTTTGTATTGACAATTAATTTAAAAATCAAGATTCCTTTTAACTTTACTAATCCGTTTTATTGTATGCATTTTAGTTTTCTTCATTTTAATGTGTCAAATGTGTCTTTTACGGTGAAGAAATGTTCTGCGTATGTACGTGTGTAGACATATTCACCGATATTATTAGCTATAAGTTACATTTTATTATTGCAACCATTTTGTTCTAGTCACTTCTTTCTTAGAATAAGACATTAATGTTTAAACTATTCACTTGCTTGCATATAATACAATTGACTAAGAAATTGGTCGGAAACATCTTCGCAATTTAGTTGTAGGGACTAAAATACAATGATGTGGTGTATTTATCTCTATCGTCTTGTTTTGTAAAAAGAGAGAATTTGTCTGATCCGTGTCAGAAAATTGAAGAAATCCAATCCATGGCAGAGTCTTTGAATGATTATAATGTTTATGTTGCAGTAAGCAAAGATGTTGGTGAAAGTAAATCAATTTTGTTATGGGCATTGAGGAATCTTCGACTCAAAAAGCTTTTCCTTCTTCATGTTCATCAACAAACTCCCATGAACCCTACTTGTAAATCATCTCTTCTCTCTAAGTTAAAGTCTTCACTTTTGTGCCAAGATGTAATAGTCGAAATTTTCTGTGTTTTGGTACTAGTTTACACTTATCAAGTATCTGATTGTTATAGATAACTCAAACTTGATGTCTTTTTTACCTTGTTTGGCTTCTAATTTCGTTGGTGATAAAGTTGTGTATATGTGTGGGTGATGTTATATCAAGGGAAATGATTCCTGATTATAGAACGATTAAGCTTTATGTTCTTGAATCAAATTTTACTAAATAAAGTTTCTTGTTTTCTAATGTTTGGTCTTCTGTTTGTGAATAAAGTTTGCTTTTTTTCTAATGTTTGGTTTTCTGTTTGTAAACTCTAGCAAGTGGGTTAGAACAAAGTGAGATCAATACGATTCATGAGTCGGAAGAGACGAGTTCATATGAGAGCCTTTACAAGTATCGTGATATCTGCGAAGATGAAGGCGTAAGTGCTCTTGAACTCATTAGTACAGTAGTGTCACAATAAGGAAGCTAGAGCAATCTGAAAACGTAATCTTGTGATTCATTTGTTGTACAAGAATAGTTATTGATTAGAAAACCAAATAAGAGATGACCGTTTAGTAGGTAGAAATCGGTAATGTTAAAGAGCTACATATGTTACAGGTTCTCGAAGACGATGTGGATATACTCTGGATTCAGGCAGATAATGTTGGAGAAGGGATTGTGGAACTTATCTATGAAAAAAATATCAAGAAGCTCATCATGGGAGCAGCGGCTGATTCCCACTATACGGAGTAAGGATTTCATCACAAGAGTTTTGTACCTTCAGAACGATGCAGTTGATAATTCCTCTTAGAGCAAATACTCATTCTGGCTATATGTCTTTGATGATGCAGGGGTATGGTTGATATCACTTCTACAAAAGCCGAGTATGTGAGTAGCCATGCACCTCATTGCTGCAAAATATGGCTTGTATGTAATGGGAACCTCATCCAAACGAGGTAAGTTGGAAGATTATACTTCTGCGTGTTTGGTAGAATTGTAAAGTTAACAGAAATTTTTCTTTGTTTAATAGGGTTGGGCGGTTTGATCGCGAGGGTTCCTCTGAATCCATAAGCAGCCTTCACGACCTTGGCTCTGCTGTGGTACCTTACGAGGGAGCAGGAAGAGTTGAACATGGCACCGAGTCAGATGCCCCGTCTTCATCTGAAGACCGATCAGTATGTAAAATCTTTGTTAGCCCAAATTTGTCTGCGCTGAGTACTGAAAAACATAATACATATGTGTGTCTCATAAGTATGAGATTCTTGCGGTGGTGTTAATATATCTTCCACTTCCAGTATATGGGATTCTCATTTGTCCAGTGTCATGGCTCTTTTTAACAGGCTAGAGTTGAGAAAATGTATTACGAAGAGCAGAGACGGAGACTAGAACTTGAGGAACTAAAGAGAGAAAAGGAGCAGATGGAGCGTGAAAGAGAGGAAGCACTCTCAAGTTCTTTTGGTGTCACTCATATACTCTACAACGAAGAAGTAAGCCGCAGGAAAGAAGCGGTGGAGGAACTAAATAGAGCGAAAGCAGAAATCGAAGATATGAAAATGATCCAAAAAGAACTGGAAGACCAGCTTTATATTGAGTACCCCCGTATGGTAAAAATGTTTGAGAAACAGCAAGACGAAGCTATCAATGCAAATGAAGAGCTTTTGAGACGTCTATACCTGGCCGAAGGTGAGCCATCATCACATTCACCATCATCCCCGTTCCAGTGGTTTGTTTCCGATGAGCCTCCTCCATATTTCATCTGTCCCATTTCAAAGGTCAGGATTCGTACCTTCCAGCTAGAAATCAAGCATATTATTGATTCAGATCTTGAGTTTGCTTCTACTCAATATCTCAACTTTAGTGTACTAAGCTTACACACACACGAACCTCCCAGTTTGATATTGCCATTGCTCCTGAATGTAGGATATTATGCGGAATCCCCATGTTGCAGCCGATGGTTACACCTATGAAGCAGAGGAGTTCAAAAGGTGGCTCAGTCACGGTGGTGAAAAATCACCAATGACAAACCTTAGGCTCGAGAATCACAATCTCACCCCGAATCTCATTCTTCGTACTGCCATTAACGACTGGTTGCAACAGAACCAATAAATGCTTGATTAGCCTTAGGATAACATGATGTTGATTGTGTTGTGTGAGTCAGTGAAATTATATGGGAAAAGAAATGTGAAAAAAATCTAATAAAAATTTCTCTATATTCACTGGAAATATCTTGGAGTGCAGTTTTTTGTTGTATCAGTATTTTTATTCATTGAGTTGTGTTTAAATTCCTATTAGTTGACTTTACCGTGTCCAACACTTTATGAAACCTGAAATGGTCAACAAGAAGAACATTGAGGGTCACCACTAACCAACTGTTGGTCTCTATCTGTTAGATTCTTCTTTGTTTCTCTGTTTTCACTTTTCAGGGAAAAAAAGACAAAACCAAAAGAAGAAGAAGGAAAAAGGACATCAATGGCGGAACTCATGGCCATGGGCAATGATGTTGTTCATGTTGCAGTGAAGAATGATGTCAGAGAGAGCAGATCGACGCTGCTTTGGGCTTTGAGGAACCTCGGGGCCAAGAAAGTCTGCATCCTCCATGTTTATCAGCCAAAAACTGCTTCTCCTGCTGGTAAGCTTCAAGCCCTCATTGGCTAAAGACCAAGATTTATATGATGTCCCATGGAGCTATGTGTTCATAGGCTCAAATAATGATTTAGATTATTTGCATCACATTTGATACGTTGCTTCTTGTTGGTCTTTAGCACGAAAGCTTGAAGAACTAGAGGCTATCATGTATGAGACATTACATGGTTATTTTGATCTATGCCAACAAGAAGGGGTATTGATCTCTTGCACTCTTATATTGTTAAAAGTCTTTCTCTTGTTGCTTTGAAATGGTTGTGTTTCCTTAGATTCTTGATCTCTATCAGGACGATTAACATGTGAAAAATATCCCGATATTGGATTTATTATGATTGCAGGTGAATGAGGACGATATATACATATCGTGTATTGAGATGAACGATGTGAAACAGGGGATATTAGAACTCATCCATGTGAGCAAAATCAAGAAGCTTGTCATGGGAGCTGCATCAGATCATCAATATTCGGAGTACGTATTGGAAATCTAATTAAAGAATGAAATCTCATCAAGACGTACACTCGTGTTAATTTACCGATAATTTACAGGAAGATGTTTGATCTCAAATCTAGAAAAGCAAAGTATGTGTACCAACATGCGCCTAGCTCCTGTGAGGTTATGTTTATGTGTGATGGACATCTCATCTACACAAAGTGAGTTTTGAAAACTCTTTTTACCTATGTTGTGTATCTCGATTTTGAAGAAATCATCTGATTTTTTCTCTGTATTTAAAACTCAGAGAAGCCAATCTTGAAGACCGTGTGGATGAAACTGAAGCCGAGGCTGGACAATCGAAACCGAAGCTCTATTCATCTGCTTCACCAAAATGTTCTGCAGAATTGGTCTCTGCAATTGTAGCTTACATTGACACAAGGAGAGACAGAGACATGTTAGAGCCAACTGCATCAGAGGATCAATCTGTACGGTCTAAACATTGTTCGGAGACATGTTAGAAGCCATTATGTTTTGTTGTGTTTCTGTGTCTGTTACCAAGTGACTGAAGTATTGAAAGCTTCTGTATAATTTTTACAGGAAAGTGCCAGAAATGATCAACTGTATAGGCAGCTTAAGCAAGCACTTATGGAAGTTGAGGAATCGAAAAGAGAATCGTATGAAGAATGTGTCAGGCGGTTTAAAGCTGAAAATACTGCCGTTGAGGCCATTCGCCAAGTAAATAAACCTGCACAAATCCACTTTATTGGACATTGAAGATGTGTGTGTGTGTGTGTTTGTTTTGCTAAGATTTTAGTTTCATATTACTCTTCAGGCAAGAGAGTACGAGGCCATGTACATTGAAGAAGCGAGGCTAAGGAAAGAAGGTAAAGAAGCATTAACGAAACAGAGGAAAATGGTAGAGAAGACTAAACAAGAGAGGGACGATGCGCTTATCATTATTCTGAATGGAAGAAAGCTATACAATGAGGAACTGAGACGCAGAGTTGAAGCTGAAGAGTCGCTGGGAAAAGAGAAAGAAGAACATGAGAGAACTAAGAAAGAGATCGAAGAAGTGCGGATCATTGTTCAGGACGGTATGCAGCTTTACAACGAGCAACTGAGACAGAGGAAAGAGTTAGAAGAATCTATGAAGAGACTAGAAGAAGAGCTCGAGAAGACAAAGAAGGAGAAGGAAGAAGCCTGCTCGATAAGCAAGAACTTGATGCAGCTATACGAAGACGAGGTAATCAATCTTAAAGATCAATTCAGATTAGGCACTAAAAGTTACAATCAGTCGTATTAAATACGTTTTGACAGGTGAGGCAGAGGAAAGAAACAGAGGAATTAGTGAGGAGAAGAAGAGAGGAGCTTGAGAAAGTGAGGAAGGAGAAAGAAGAAGCTTGCTCTGTAGGACAAAACTTCATGAGGTTATATGAAGAAGAAGCAAGACGTAGAAAAGGAACCGAGGAAGAACTTAGCAAAGTCGCTGCTGAGAAAGACGGAGCAAGCTCAGTCTGTTCAGAGATTCTATTGCTTCTTCAAAGCTACACTCGTCGACATGGAATTCTTTCTGGATTCTCTGATGAGGATTCCGTTACACGTCAGCCTCCGTCGTATTTCATCTGCCCCATCTCACAGGTATGTTACTTGATGACAAGAACGGTCCAATAGTTTTTTGTTCGATTTATTTGGCCAAGGGTAGTTGAAATGTTTAGAACTCAATGAATGTTTATTTCTTTTTCAGGAAGTAATGCGAGAGCCTCGTGTTGCAGCCGATGGTTTCACCTACGAAGCTGAAGCTTTAAGAGAATGGCTCGACAATGGTCACGAGACCTCACCAATGACGAACCTTAGGCTGGCCCACAACAACCTTGTCCCTAACCACGCCCTTCGTTCCGCCATACAAGAATGGCTTCAACGAAACTCTTAAAGAATCTCTGCTTTGTCTTAATCTCAAGTTGATTCTTTGTGTGTTTGCTACAAAGTTGTTTACTACCATGAGTGGAATTTATCAAAAAAACAGTTTGGTTCCCTAAATGAAAACGGCTTAACCCATTTGCAAAAAAGCTTGCTGATTTATATAGCAATGGTAGAAATTGGCATACAATAATATGGCATACTAGTACTTTTCATTTCTACGTAGGTTAGAATACAACATATGAGAAATAAGCTTGGAGTTTTCTTTTAACAATCAGCTGGAAAAATACTTTTAAGAGGCATTAAGATTCTCGATAAAATTGGGATAATAGTCATAGGGAAACATCATCTTCTGGCCCATACTCCAAAAGGGATAATAAGATCTCTTCTGCTTAATTCCTTGGTATGCGACTTGTCTTGTCTTCTTTAGTCTCAAGATCATAATAGAAAGCACAAAATGGTTGTTTTTTCTTCTTAGGCATGTACATAACTTCGTTCGCATGAGTGACGCCACTAAAATAGTGTTTTGAGGAGTTATTCATGTTCTATATTTCTTCAAGGGAAATGTAATTGGATCAAGGAAATGTATAACATTTAGTCAAGGAAAATGTTATTGGATATTTTCTTAAAATAAAATGTTATCTATTCAAGAACGCTTGCTGTTTTGCTCTACCTCGGTAAACCTGTCTGCCGTCAACACATTAGAAAAACGCCATGCAGTGTTATCAAATGTCGTTTTCGATGGGCTAATCTATCCATCATTTTACTAAAGATGGCCCAACAAGGGTCCACGTTTTTTCGCTAGAGAGTTTTTGCGCACGTGATATTTAGATCAAGTACGAGACGCGTGTACAAACAAACAAATGAGATTTTTTAATCGTGGGAGGCGATTATTGGTCATTACACTCATCTTATTATGAGGTCGACCACACTACAGTTTTTGAATTTGTTATCTAATGGTTTACTGTAACATGCCGTCTTGTCGGTACGGCTTCTACGGATTCATTTTAAAAAATCATTTAACTATAATTATAGAGAAATCGAAAATAAAAATACTTATAATTTTATAAACCAAAAAATTTGATAGCCGGTGATAGGTAGATTTGATGTAAATATCGCACGCATGTTCCACGCGCAGTTTGTCTATAGATGTTCTTACACGCACATGCAATTTCAGTATATTTATTTAAAATGTCACTAGGTGTATATGATTTTGATTAGTTTTTGTTGAGTATAAGTGTATATAACATATCAGATTAGCATTGGTTCAACCTGAAACCGTTAATAACCATATACATATATTATAACATTTATTTTATTTTGGTGTATCATGATGTCATCAGAAGATGGATAATGTTAACTTTTATTTTGATATTATTATATACACAACACTACAAAGTCTTCAATTACGGTTGCTATATGATTTACGATCTTAATTTTCTCTTGTGTATGTTAAGGCATCATATATTCATCATTTGACCACAAATTACTTTTAAACAATAAAATATTCATATCAAACTGATTAATGATATATACATACACATTGAAGGTTTTTGATAGTGAGTGCGTTCATCATTCAATAACCATAAGACAATAGTTGACATAAATGATTCCCAAAACACATGTAAAAATTGAAGTGGTCGACAAATTTTTGTTTCTCCACAACAAAAAAACACACCATTATTTAATTTTTAGCAAGAAATTCGTCTATCATTCAAAATAAATATTAAAAATCAGTTACTCCTAATTCAAGAAGCTTGTTATCAATTATCACTATCAGTATTTAGCACTTTGATATATAATTTAAATTTTTTTAAAAATACCCCGACCAAAAACAAAATAAAATAAAGAAAAAATATCGTACGGACCAAGATCGAAATTAAAAAAAACGTACTATACAGTAATCACGCGTCTCACGCGCGAAAGGTGAGAAAGAGTGACAACAACAATAAAAAAAGTCAAATCCACCGTTCAAACGCGCCGTCGTTTTACACTTTAGTTATCTCTTAAAACGACACACTTTTTTATTTTCTTCTCTCTTCTCTCTTTTTTTCCCTCTCTCTCTTGTTCCTTGTACCTTCCTCCATTTTCTTCTCCATCTTTATCTTCTTCTTCTTCTTCTCCGTTTTGTGTTATTGTAGAGTGAAGTATGATCTCTCCGAGATCTTGGAGCTGTTTATTGTTTGTTTACTCCTTGTTGTACAGAACTAGTTTCGTTTCTGCTGGAGATATAGTTCACCATGATGACTCTCTTCCTCAGAGACCTGGTTGCAATAACAATTTCGTATTGGTGAGAAATTTGATTGATTTTGGTTTAAGCTTGCTCTTATCTCGTTTCTTCCTGTGTCGTTTGGTGATTTTTCAGTTTTTTGGTATAGTTTAGGTTTCTGTTGAGTTTTGAGATTGAAATTAGGGTTTGGAGTTTCTGTAGAGTTATCTCATAGTGATGAATTAGTTTGTTGATTGGAGTAAATAGAGATATTTAGATTTTGTAGAGTATTCAGATTTGTCAATAGTTTAAAAGGGTTTTTGTTTGGAACTAGGATTAGTGAGGTTGTGATAGCTATTGGATGCCTAAACTATGGTTTTTAGTTGTTGTGGAACTCTTACTTTATGGTATTGAGCCAGTTTTACTTTCTTCATATGTTGCTAGTTATTGGATATGGATCTGGGACTCTTAAGTTTCTGCATTGAGCCAATTTAGTTTCCTTGTGATGGGACTTCATTTGTGCTTTTAATGGTAGCAGATACATAACTAGAACATAATTGTGTCATGGACAGGTAAAAGTCCCAACTCGAGTTAATGGATCAGAATATGTGGAGTATGTTGGTGTTGGTGCTAGGTTTGGTCCAACCTTGGAATCAAAGGAGAAACATGCTACTCTCATTAAACTTGCTATTGCAGACCCTCCTGATTGTTGCAGCACACCCAAAAACAAGGTTGATATTTTGAAATTCCCTCTTTGTGTGTCTGTTTCTTCTTGGTCACTTGTGTTTGAATTCTGGTTCGTTTTCTTTTGGTAGCTTACCGGAGAGGTCATTCTTGTTCACCGTGGTAAATGCAGTTTTACCACCAAGACAAAAGTAGCTGAAGCAGCTGGTGCCTCAGCCATCATTATAATAAACAACAGTACAGGTAATCAGCTGAATCTTGTGTGTATATTGCTCCTCTTGTAGTAATTTGAAGTGATTACGCATAAAGAGAATTTTAGCTATCATGTTCAGTTTCGCAAGGTTGAATGTTGTGTTGTAGATCTTTTCAAGATGGTATGCGAGAAGGGTGAAAACGTTTTAGATATAACTATTCCTGTTGTTATGCTACCCGTTGATGCTGGTAGAGATCTGGAGAGCATCGTCAGTAACAGCACTGGTAAATCTTAGTTTGGATCCAATTTTACTTCAGAACACGTTATTATTGTCTTCTAGCATATCTGGTTCTAGTTTGGCATCTCTCGCTCTCTTTTTCAATGTTGTTCTTGACTGTATTTGTTCAGTTACTTTGCAGCTCTACTCGCCGAAACGTCCAGCAGTTGATGTAGCTGAGGTCTTTCTATGGCTTATGGCTGTTGGTACCATTTTATGTGCTTCTTATTGGTCTGCGTGGACCGTTAGGGAAGAAGCTATTGAGCAAGACAAGCTGCTAAAGGTGATCGCAGGCATCAGAAACTCTCAAAACCTTATATTGTGGAACTTTTGACGGCGAAGGAAAAACGAAATCCTTTCTCTCAGTCTTTTGTTATTAATCTGAACTGCAGGATGGATCAGATGAACTTTTGCAGTTATCGACCTCCAGCTCTAGAGGTGTTGTTGAAATCACCGTGCTATCAGCAATTTTGTTTGTAGTGGTTGCTTCTTGTTTCCTGATCATGCTCTACAAGCTTATGTCATTCTGGTTTATAGAAGTGTTGGTGGTACTCTTTTGCATAGGTGGTGTAGAGGTCAGAACGCTTATCCTCTGAACAGTTAAATTTGTAGCATTACTTAGTTTAAACCGATCTTGTTACTGATATTGAAAGTTTGTTGCTGCTATCAGGGGCTGCAAACCTGTTTGGTCGCTTTGCTCTCATGGTATGTGTATTTCTTCCTCTCATTAACTTACGCATTCAAGAGCTTGTTTCACCTTTTTTGGATACCATAAGAAACATCTTTTATCCCAGATATTGTTTCATTATGTGTTGGTCTCTTTTCAAACTCCCTACTGCATTGTTGGATTTCAGGGCTTGTTTTTACCATAAAACAAAGGAACTATTAAAATAACTTTTGTGTTCGAAAAAATGAAAATGAAATGCTAGAGCTTTTTTTTTCTTCCTGAATTTTCTTTGCGTTGTAGAAAGTATATGTTAGATATATGTGCAGGCTTTTTAGTTAAACAAAAAAAAACCCTAGGACTGATGTTGAATTTACTATAGTTTCAGATCGTTCCGCCGCTTTGGAGAATCATATATCAAAGTTCCTTATCTAGGTGCTGTCTCATACTTGACGCTGGCGGTTTGTCCCTTTTGCATAACATTTGCTGTTATGTGGGCAGTTAAACGCCAATTCCCCTATGCTTGGATAGGGCAAGATATACTTGTAAGCACAACTATCCATTTATCTCTCTTAATTTATTTGAGTTTGAGTCCATGTGTATGCAAAAGCCCCTATTAAATTTCTGTACAAGACTATCCATGTACATACGTTCATGTGTATGCATATATCAATTGGTATTGGGTAGAGCTATTTTTATGTCTAACAAATGAGAAAAGGTAACAGCTTAATTTTGCTTTTTCTTGCTGACAGGGAATCTCACTGATAATGACGGTTCTTCAAATTGTCCATGTACCAAATCTTAAGGTAATATCCATTTGCGTTGCGAATGTCTCATGAGCTTTCCATCACAATCATGAGGACACCAAACTTCACATGTTGGCATATATAGGCATAGAATATCAGCTTTCTGTTCGAACCATCACTTTTCCAGTGTATATATTCTACTTATGTTCTTAAGAACTTAGCACCTCATAAACAAGCTTTAATATTTTGAAGATTCACCAATATAAACCAATTAGCTATGACATTATTCTGCCTATGTCTATAAGACCTTGTCTTTAATTACATTACTAGTTATGATAAATTCATGGAACGTGAATGTTAACAGGTCGGATTTGTTCTTCTCAGTTGTGCCTTCATGTATGACATCTTCTGGGTTTTTGTGTCAAAATGGTGGTTCCGTGAAAGTGTGATGATTGTGGTAAGTGTTTTCCTGTATTTCCTTCTGCTCCAGAAAACTGTTTTTATTCACTCTAGAAATTGCAATATGTTCCAACAACACACACTTCTCTGTCTGCTCCACATTGATGTTTTTGAGGAATCCTAGTCGTTTACCATTTCCTGACCTATAGGTAGCCCGTGGTGACAGAAGTGGAGAGGACGGTATTCCAATGCTACTAAAGATCCCACGTATGTTTGATCCTTGGGGTGGCTACAGTATCATTGGATTTGGTGATATCATCTTACCAGGACTGCTAGTAGCTTTTGCACTGAGGTTTGCACTATTTCTATTCCCTCGCGTTGTTTCTATGTCTCGCACATTTCTTCACCTTATTACTATATCAAGTTGTCAACTAAACTGGGATATTAGAGGCACACGATAAGCTTAATGAAATTGCATGAACCTGTGAAATAATGCTCCTAAAGATTCTTATAACATGACATTCCAGTCCAATATGACCCTCATGTAGAATTTTTCTGTATGCATAAAGTGGTTTTGCATCTTTGTAAAAACTAAATAGAACTATTGTTGAAACTTGCAAGAGCTGCCTTTTTCCCCCTTTCCTCCACTGTGTTTTGAGTCAGAGGAAGTTTCCTGATCAAACAATGCTCCATTTCTGCAGATACGACTGGTTGGCAAACAAGAAGCTGAAGTCAGGATACTTCCTTGGGGCAATGTCTGCCTATGGTCTAGGTATAATGTGGTTGGTGTACGCATCCCTCGAGCAAAAAGAAACTAGAATATAACTAGGTCTCTTTTGACAAATCACAGGTCTTCTCATAACATACATTGCTCTAAACTTGATGGACGGACATGGACAACCAGCTTTGCTTTACATCGTCCCATTCATACTCGGTAAGTCCTCAGATTATCTCTCGTAAAGACAGATCTCTGAATTTTTGATTTCGTAACCATGGAAAGTGTTGAATCTAAGAATGTTTGGGGGCAATGTGCAGGTACTTTAATGGTGTTAGGTCACAAGAGAGGTGACCTGAAGACACTATGGACAACAGGGGAACCCGAAAGGCCATGTCCTCACGTTCGACTTCAACCTCAAACTTAAACAAAAACTATAAGATGAGATCAGATGATGATTCTCTAGTTTTATTGTTAATACACACACTTGTTAGGTTTATATATATGTATCTGTACCCCTTACAAAAACCAAACAGAGCCTACACACACCCTTTGTCTTTAACTCTTCTTTTTTGCTTTAACCTCTCTTGTTAGGTTCTATCTCAAGAAAAACAAAGAATAGAGTGGGTAATTTTTATAAGATTTTTCTATATATAGCTATCCAATAACCGGAAAACATGCTAAAAACAAACTTTAGTAAATTGTTTCTTCTACCTTATTATAAAAAAATTCAGAAAAATACTCTTTACTAGTTAACATTAATCCAGTAAATGGGCAAGAAAAAGTATTGTTATTTAATGAGGTTGTGGAGAAGGGAGATCATAACTTTAGTCACAACTTTAACTTTGAAATTTTGTTTTTGTACATTATTTGCTTTATGTTGCGAATTGTTTCTAAAGTATCCCCACCAAAGTATAAAGAAAGATTATTTTAATTGACCGTACGACAAAAGTCATCAATAAGTCAAGAGTAAAAACATTAGAGTCTTCACTTTTAAGAATCTCTCTGATCATCGTACAGACGATCTCCCTCCTCGGTAAGATCCTTCTCCAATCTGAATTGATATAAAATCCATATTTTATCCAATGATTAGTGAAAGGGTTTCAATTGTCATTACTTCTCTGCTAGGGATTTTGTTATATCAATTTCAGAATTGATTGGCTTTATTGAATCTTTTGGAGTGGTATTTTGAGTTTGAAATTTGAATCAAACATAAATACATATATATTTTGTTAGTTGATTCAGTAGAGAAAATTGTCTATCATTTGCTTTCTTTTTGTGATAAGGGTTTTAAGGCTTTGGGGCTGAAATGAAATGTTGATCTTGTTAGTAGTCAACTTCTAAAACTCTTAGGATCCAGATATATCTGATTAAGTTTGTATTGAATCAGTGTTGTCTCAGTGAGTTTCTTGATTTGGTTTTAGTGAAATAATACTATAGATTTTTGTTTGAACAGAGTAATGGCAGAAGCAGCAGAAAAGGCGGCTTTCCTCGCGGGTCTTGTTGTGACATTCAAGGAGCAAATGCACACTGATGTTCTTGTTAAACCTGGTGAAGATGGTCCAGCCATACCTACACACAAAGCTGTTCTGGTAACCTCTTTAGATCCCTTACCAAATTTAAAGTTTTCTGAAGCATTTTGCAGTTTGCTTTCGATCGAGTAAACTCCTTAAATATCTATGTTTTCTCTGCGTAGGCGGCAAGATCAAAGGTCTTCATGAACATGCTAGATTCTGATGAATGCAAGACCTCATCCGAGGAATCAATCACTCTCGCAGACTTGACCCACGAGCAACTCAAATCACTTCTGGAATTCCTCTACAGCGGAAACTTAAAAGCTCCATACAATCAATACCGAGCGCTCTATCTTGCTGCAGATAAATACGACATTTCATATTTGCAAGACGTATGCCGAAGCCATTTCATTGCATCTCTGAGCTCCAGGAACGTCCTAGACATCCTAGAGCTCGCCAATATTCCTTCTGATACAATCTTGAAAGACGCAGCAATCAATCATATTGTAAAACATATGGAAGAAGTTGTTGTTCCGATGAAATACGAGACTTTTGTGCAGAGGAACCCGAATCTAAGCGTGGAGATCACTAGGGCCTATCTAAGAGAGACCAAAGCTAAAGCCAAAGATCATGTACCAAGCACCTATAATCGCCCTCGCATGTTCTGATGAACAAACAGCTTTTATGTAACCACAAATCTATCTCACTTGCGGATGGTGAGGATTTTTTCATTTTCGTAAGTGTGAAAAAGTTTGTAAAGACTTGTTTTTATGGATTATCTCAAGGTTTTGATTGATTAATACTTCCTCCAAGTTATGACCACAACACAAGTACTTAGAGAAGACAAAAAGAGCCTAAAAATTAGTAGTCAGTTCTTGTCAATACACCTAAAAACTACCATTCATTTGAAGGATTACTTCATCTTGCGCCGATCATGTTTCTCCATTTGTCCTTGAGACTAGCCGGATTACGTGTTTCGTGGAACACATGTTTTCCCATTTCCAGAATTTTCCTCCATGGCATGTTCCTGTTTGCTTCTGCTGCAAATTTCTCCACTCCCGCCTGAGCCAACAGTTACACATCAATAACAACAAAAAATTCATATCCAATTCATGAACTAGTGTTTATTTCTTATACCGTGAGCATATCTTCTTCTTCGGACGTCCAAAGTATCCGCCTTCTCTGATCCTTGTTGAAAAACGAAATGTCCCTGCAAAGTGCAAATCATAGCATGAGGCAATTTTCTACAACTAATGTGGACACTAGAGAAGAGGTACTAGTATTCATGTTCTAGTGAATGGAGAAAAGGGAACAACCTCACTGTCTTTGACTTGACCACTTGAGTTATCTGCTCATTTACAATCTCTCCAATTGGTTCGTTAGTTGACTCATTTGATGAGACCTCGCTATCAATCACTTCCAATGCTATCCGTCTTCTTATTTCTCTTCTTATTCGATTCTCATTCTGTTGGACCTGATCGTTTTCTTTGCCTGAACCACCTCCCTTTTTCCTATTGACTCTAGTTTGATCCAATTGTAACTCTTGAACACTTGTAATCTCTGTTGTGTCCACTGAGTATCCATTTTCACCGCCATATAAGGTTGCATTGACACTAGCTTGATCTTGAGCTGTTTCATCATCTAATACTTCAACCTCATCTATCACATGTAACTTCCATGTATTATAGTACTCTTCTTCTGTATCGTTTTCCTCGACTAATGTCATGTTTGACTCATTAGAATCCTTGTCAACTTGCGCTTGTTCCCCCGTGGCTGAACAAGCATCATCCTCGTCTCCTTGCAACTCTTGGTCACTTACAATCTCTGTTGTGTCCACCGAGTGTCCATTATCATGACCAGATAAGCTTGAATCCTTCTCTCCTTGTAATTCTTGGTCACTTAAAATCTCTGTTGTGGCCACTGAGTATCCATTATCATCACCAGATAAGCTTGTATCCTTGTCAACTTGCACTTGTTCCCCCTTGGATGAACAAGCATCATCCTCGTCTTCTTGTAAATATTGGTCACTAACAATCTCCGTTGTGTCCACCGAGAATCCATTATCATGACCAGATAAGCTTGTATCCTCGTCTTGTTGTAACTCTTGGTCACTAACAATCTCCGTTGTGTCGACCGAGTATCCATTAACAACACCGGATAAGCTTGTATCCTCGTCCCCTTGTAGCTCTTGTTCAGTTACAATCTCTGTTGTGGCCACTGAGTATTCATTTTCATCATCACCAGATAAGCTTGGATCCTCTTGACTTTTGGTAACACTCTCCTCTACCTCATCCCTGCAAATCATCTCTGAATAAAGATAATTGAAGAATCCTTTTTCCTCTTCAACAACGGCCTTCTCTCTCTGAGCTAGAATGGTGAACCAGCAATAAGGACAATACGAGTTTGCAAGATCCTCGTCACTATTATCACCCAACAGATCCTTCAAACACTCAACGTGAAAAGAAAGAAGACAGTCAGTCCCAGAACAATGGGAGACACACTTGTCTGAGGTTTCACATACAAGACAAGCATCTGAGTTATTCAGCATCTCAGTTCCTCTACTACGCTTCTTGTGTGGAACATCTCTTTCATCAAAAGTACTTACGGGAAGAACGATCTCAACATCGCTATCACAGTGTGTAATGCTCACTCCAGAGCCAAATCTTTCATCATAAGTAGTAACTGGAGGAACAACACTCTCAACATCGCTATCACAGTCTGTGGTGCTTACTCCAGAGCCAAATCTTTCGTCCTGTGAGAGAAATTATGCAGAAAATACATCAACTTAAGAGCTTCTGGCGAGTTACAACGAAATTCAAACTCCACAACCACACAGGAAATGTAATAAACACAACAAGTTAAGCTACAAACTGATGTCGATTGCAACAAACACTTATCAACATCATTTCTGATCCAACTCTTGAAATAATATAGCTAGTGTTACCTTGAGCATCTTTTCTTCTTCGGATGTACAAAGTATCCGCCTTGTCTGATCCTTGTTGGAAAATGAAATGTCCCTGCAGGAAAATTTCTACATATATAATTAAGATGGACATGAGAGAAGAAGATAGTAATATTCAAGGAGAAAAAGGAAACAACCTCACTGTCTTTGACTTAGCCACTTGAGTTACATCTTCTCCAGTTGGCTCGTTAGTTGATGAGATCTCACTATCAATAGCTCCTGTATTGTATTCTTCTCGATCGTTTTCCTCAACTAATGAAATGTTGGATTTTTCAGAATCCTTGTCAACTAGCACTTTGGATGAACAAGCATCATCTTTTTCACCTTGTAACTCTTGGTCAATCTCCGTTGTCTCCAGTGAGTAACCATTATCATCATGACCAGATAAGCTTGTATTGACTCTTGTTTGATCTTCATCTGTATCAGAATCGGAGTATGCATTATAGTCATCACCAGATAAACTTTCATACTCTCTCAAAGCTAGAGTGTTGAAACAACAATAAGGACAAGACGGATTTGCAACATCCTCCTCCTCCTCTTCACTACTACTACCTAACTTAGCATCCAAACATTCTAAGTGAAAAGAATGAAAACAATCAATCTCAGAACAACCGGAGACACACTTGTCTGAGTTATCCAGCAACATCTCACTACCAGTCACAAGATAATCACGCTTCTTGTGTGGAACTGGAACAACAATCTCAACATCACTCACTTGAGATCCAAATCTTTCTTCCTGTAAAAAAATACATCAAACTTAACAACTTCTAAATTCAAACTACCAAGCTCAAGAGTTTAAATCACTACATGAAGAAATCGAAAGCATAAACTCTGGTTTCTAGATTCCGACACAAACAAATTACCTAGAAGAAAGCTTACGAATTCATCAAAATAAAAATAGCGATTCATCAGTTTTTGGTCAGCATAATTACCTCAAAGTGTTCGATTGGATTCCGAGATTGATAAACCGGAAACGATTTTGATCTAATCATCTTCTTCTTCTTCACAGTTACTGTATCAACTTTTGAAATTGTCATTAATGAAGGAGAATGCTTTTTCTCTATGTACCGTTGGACAAATAAGCTACTTCGATCAGTCACTGTTTGCATTTCTTTTTTTTAATATAATAATTACTTGTAATTCAGACCAAATAAAATAAATAAATAATTACTTGTAGAGAAATCATATTATAATAATAAATGGAATAAAATACAGAGAAATCAAATACAGGTTTCACACAAAAAAAAGAGAAGAAAATTCATATTATCTCATTATAAATTTGGAAAAAAATAGGTAAACATTTGTAATGTTTTTTTTCATATTATATTTTTGGATACTTTTGTCACTACATGTATAAATGTTGGTAACATTTTTATAATTGTTTCTCATTTTATTCAAATAATAATAATAATTTGGGCAAGTGGGCTATTTAGGTGTCTTGGATAGGAACAAGAGGCAGTTTGCCTCCATAGATGTCTGGAAGTTGTGTTTCCTCTATGTCTTCAAGTAGAGTAGAAGTGAGTTTCTTGGTCTCCGCGAAAACAATCTGCTCCCAAAAAGAACATCAAAAGTTAACAATCAAAAACACAAATAGAGATCTTGTGTTGTGCAAAGGTGAATGAATTTGTACCTTTTTCTTGGTGTTGTTGTCGATAAAAGGGTAAATCATTTTCCATGCGGTCATGAA
Source organism: Arabis alpina (assembly GCA_900128785.1). Taxonomy (NCBI): domain Eukaryota; kingdom Viridiplantae; phylum Streptophyta; class Magnoliopsida; order Brassicales; family Brassicaceae; genus Arabis; species Arabis alpina. The sequence continues at coordinate 366,976 of LT669788.1, forward strand.
AATGTAAGGAGCATGAACTATACAGAGTTTCCCTAGTCTCTCTGGATAGCAATCCTGAAATGAAGAAAATTCAAAAAAACGGTTGTATTAATGTTCAGTCATTGCGTATCAAACTATATTTTCAGGACCCCAGTTACATAAACGCTCTATTATTTGCAAAAAATAGGATACAAAATTCACAAAAATCATGGAAAACAAAAACTCTAAAAATGGTTAAAGTGTATATTAATAAGTTGGGGTCTACATATTTATTCTTTCATGAATTATTGATTAAGCTAATAATTTATTCTTAGACATTATTTTTGGTTTTGGTTGGTGTGGCTCTAAAAAAGTTGTAACCTGCAAAGTTGATAGAGCAGCGAGGTAGCCACGGATGTCACAATTAGAATAACCCCATCCTTGTAGATCTGCAATGGCTATGAATTTTTCTTGACCTCTTTGCATTCTATATGACATGAAATAGAAAGAAAAAAAATGCATTAGAAAGAGTCATGTTTTGGTTTTAATCAACCACTTCAAAATGATAAACTGATTAATCATAATTACTTTGGGCATATCTTCTCTAGCGTGTAGACTACAAAACCTGCTCAAACAAACATAGAAGAAGATAAGTAAACAAAAAGTGAAAATGTAAGAAAGATTATGGAGAGAAGTGGTCATGTGACTCACGTTTGAACTCCTCAGGGTTGCCTTTGGAAGGGTTATGTTTGTTTCCAAAGATAACAACAATAGGTCGACCAATCTTATCATGACCTTGCATATACACCTTCTTATGCGATAAATCATTTGCAATCTCCGTTTCCGCTATGTAACCTTTTGGCATAAAGCTTTTTTTCCAAGCCAAGTACTTGAGAAATAGAGTTGAAGCCTTTTCAATGTCGAGGTCACGAGCCCGCAAGAACCGCCTTATCATCAAGTCATCCACCTCCTGCAAAACGCATTACCATTAGACAACAACAAGTACTACATATCATTGGTGGTACTTGTTTTACCACAAAGTCAACCACCAAGTCAAGAAAAATGAAAGTTTATTATAGTCACCTAAATTTGACTCATTCAAAACAACACTGACCTTAGTTGATGGATCTTGTCGGTCACAAAGAGCTCTCATGATCCCGACTTTGCTCCTCTCGGTCTCATCTTCGATCAGAGTCACATTCTCATCAGACTCAGCTGTTCCGACCACCTCATTGTTGTTCTTGTTGTTCTCCTTGTCCTCCTTGATTTCCATACCGGACAAGATCTTGAGATTGGTTAGAAAGTGAGTGATTGGTTCGGACTTAAATGAAGACAGTGAGGAGAAAAGTTGAACATTCAAGACGGTTGGGCTGCTTTTCCCGTCAACGGAGACATCTACCTACTCGGCTCATTTATTGACTTGTTCCTTCAAGTACACTACAGAAAGTAACAAGAACATCTTTAACCATTGGGCCTATGGGCTCATCTTTAATCTTAAACCCATAATCGGCCTGTTAACAAGCTCTGTAACGGTAAGAAAAAATAGCTTAGAGAAGTGCAAAAATTGAATCCATATATCCAAAAGTCAAAATAGAAGTGGCAATGCAACACATAATAACATCAGTTTGGTTTAAGGTAGCTCTGTTAAAACTTGAAACTTTACTTCTACGCTAAAGATAATGGATACATTTACCCGATTCTATTCAAAAGATAATAGCATATTGACTTGGTCTATTAACAAACTGTCGTGTTGGTGTCATACTCACTGGATTATCATCCCCTGGTCTTGATCTTCAGTCAAATTGTCGAGTACTCTTTCACCAACCAAATACCGCTCGTTAAAGACCAATTGGTGAAGGTAGACAATGAGATCACGTGTTAGCTTGACCATAAACCACACCATTATCAAAGCTAACAAGGCCGGCCAAATCAACCGCTCAACAGCTGAATTGATGCTTTGCGAAAATCCGAGTAACGGGAAGAGAGACTTCGCAAGCAGGTAAGGGATAGAGAGTGTGATTAAGAGTGTGTTGACGATGGAACCAATCACTTCTCGAAGCAGCCACATTGAAGGAATTCTACCGATTCCCACGTTTTTGATTCTCTCCAACTTCACTCGCCATGCCTCAGTGGCGAACTTCACAGGTGTGAGCATTATCTATGAGGAAAAAGCAAATGTATTAGTTAAGCAATGATCCAAAAGTGAAGCACCATCCTTAGTGATGATAGTCTCTTACCAAAATGATCCAGAAGTGAAGCGCTCCTACTCCGATCAACCAATCTTGGAGAAGGAAATATACCGGCGATTCATTTAGTGGCACTCGTAATGGGATGATGATCATAAGGTCGATAAGTAGACCGAGCAATCCTGGTATGACAAAGATCTGTTCATCGAACTTTCACAAGTTAGCTAAAAAAGTCGTATTTTTCAAGAATTTTTGGTGAAAATGCAAGGTTGTTCTTACCCAGATAGAGAAAAACAAGCCATTTCTTATCCATGTGAAGACAGATTTGAGAAGCAAATTGGTTCTTCCCTTCTGAATATGATCATATACAAAGCAAATGATAATATAGATTGCTCGCAGGATATGACATCCAATCCAAAAGGCACAAAGATCTACAATCACAGAGATTTGCAAAGAGAGACTTAAAAGGTTAGAAGCACGGAAAGAAGAAACGTCTATAAGAAATAAGATGAAGAAGATACTACAACATACCGTCGTGTTTCACTCCAAGTCTTAGCATGAGGAAAGAAATTGACTCAAAGAATACTCTCCCCACCAAAAGTGGCAAAGCCATGAAGGCTGTACCAAAGAGGAACAAACTCAAAGCAGCTAGCACCAACATCAATGCAATCCTCGGTAGTAACCTAAAATGCAACTTATCAGAATAGTTCTATAATTTTGTTAAGCATTTGTCGTGTCAGTAAATTACCTGTGGTCACTTTGGTCTTTAATGTCCTCTTCAACATTCTGAGATTGATGTAAAATGACCATAGAACCTTCAGCTATGGAATACAATTGAAACAACCGCCTTCTTGGTTGTCTCAATGGTCTCGCATTCGGATCAGCACGGTGAAAGCCTCCTCCTCGGGGCACTACCAGCAAGAAATCACTTAGCTGAAGCCAAGAACTAACAGTGATAATCCATTTATAAACAATGAGTTTGATTTTTGGTCTTGTATGTTTGATTAACCAATTGGGGCCGGATGTCATGAGTTCGATTTTTTTATACTTTATCCATGAACCAAAAAAAGAACTCTCGTTGGTGACCCTGCATTTTGTTCAACATACAAGAGATTGGAAACGATTTCAAGGTAAGGCTCAGAGAGGGAAGCAAACACAGCAAGCTTACCATAACTCAAGAGGGTAAAATGATGGGTTGATTAGTGTAATTGCTTTAATTGGTAAGTGAAACATAATCACCAGCAATACCCCATGAATGGCAAACGCAAAGAAAGTGTAACCAAGATTCAGTCTGGTGATCTTGTAGTCTGGATCTGTGACATCTAGGAGATACCAAAAGGCTCGTCTATGAATGATCTGTCAAAGAAGAAGAAAAAATGAGGAAATATCTGATGAAAGAATAAGGTATTGGTTAGGATGAAACAAAGGTTTTTTAAACTACTACCTTCTGGATAAAATACATGTTAGAGTAAGCAATCAACAAGCAAATGATTCCTAACATCCACGGTATGCACACCAGAAATGGTAAGTCTGAAAATCCCATAAATCTCTCGGAAATTGTCGTCCCAAACAAAGGGAAGATGCAGATTCCGAGCCACCTTCCAATAATCCACGGCAGAAAACCAATTTTTAAGCAAAAGACAAAAGCATCTTTGATGACAAATAGGTTTTTGTAGGCTTCCACTGAGAAAATCCACAAGAGACATGGAAGACTCATTGTTACGTAAAGAAATCCCATCACACACCACCAAAAGATTTTGCAGGCTTTCCACCAGAGACGCGGAAAATTCACTAATATGAAGTGAAATCCTTGCAAAAACCACCCGACTACGGCTGGAAATGAGACTTGACAGAGAGTGAAGAGGATTCCAAAGTAAGACAGCAACATGGTGTATCCAAGAAAAACAGGTGAGTTTCCGGGTAAAAAGCTGCCTCCAACAGTTGCTAATACAATCCATCCAATCGAAAATGGCAGAAGCACAAAGAGGATATGCACATATACGCTGATGGCGAAAACCTGTAGGGAAACAAACACAACTTGTCACTCAACATTCTCCAACATTGTGGTAATATAAGTTAACTAGAGTGCGTGAAAGAAAAGAATTGATGAACAAATGACTTACAGCAAAGCCATTGTCATCCACAAAGAAAAACAGCCTCCGGATAACTCCAAATTCATCAAGTGGCGCGTTTAGAGGAACAAATATTCGTCCAGCAGGTAGCCCCAAGAAATGGATGAGTTTAAGATCATACCAATCACAGAGAATCTTCATATATTTCCATAAGAATCTTTGTCCTAATCCATTCCCAATAAAGATCTCAGCGCGAAACCCACCAGGGAGTCTCCTAAGATTGTACTCTTCTACTTCCACCTTTGTAATAGAGATAAAGGTCACGAAAGACACCATCATTATATTGTATAACAGGCCAGCCGACAAAAAAGCGAACTTCCTAGACATCTCAAAATCTCCGTGTAAACCAGCAATACATTCTTGGCCCCATGGATGCATAGAAAAGAAAAATGTGTTCAAGAGAAACGCCAGAACACAAGGAATTATCAGATTCATGAAACGTAATACTCTCAACAACACTCCAATCAGAACCTCATGACATGGAAGCTTCTCTGGAGCATTCTCTGAGTAAAGAGGAACAATATAGTAGCTACGTCCACAAATCTGAAAACACAGAGCAGCATTTTATCAAACAGTTAGTGTGCAAGATTCTTCCTAAAAACCACAGAAATAGAAACAGTGAAATCAAAACGTTAAACCTAGAAATCAAAACCTCTCACATTCGAGAATCACTGCAATAGAGAAGCAAATCGAAAACCAAATCATGAGATTAAGCTAGAGACGAACACAATCTTCCTAAATCCATCAAAAAAACCTAAATCCATGAAGAAGCTCTGATAAAAGCACTAAAGCAGGGTACTAGAACAATAACCTCGCATTTTTTGTTTCCGCGACGACGATTGAGCCAGAGACGAAGACATTCTTCGTGAACGTACTTGATAGATCCACGACAAGCACAAGGATACTTCAATGGATTCTCTGATTCTTCCGGTGATCGGCAAATTCTGCATAGATCTTCATCGTCGTAGTCTTTGTCAACGTCATCTCCGGGAAGAACTTGGTCGCCTGAAATCGCCGGAGAAAACTCCATTTTCGGGAATGCGAAGCTCTCTTTGTCGCTTTCTGTGTTTCTTCTCCACTTCCCTGAAGCGGCAAATGCAAAAATGGTTGTTGCAAAAGCTTTAAAACAAAACTAAATTAAATTTAAATTTTAAAAATAAATTATTTATTTTGCTTTTTTTTACAGGTACAGTAGTCAACAGAGTTACGTACAACGTCACTTTCTAACTTTTAAAACGATGCATTTTCGTATAAGAATTTTTATTACTTTCGTATACTGAATTTACTTGTCATTTTTTTTTTGCCCTTTATCATATACTGAATTTACTTGTCTTAAAAGTTAAAACTAGAGACTTTACTTCAGTGCTAAAGATTACATTTACCCGATTCTATTCAAAAGATAATAGCTCTATCAACAAAAGTCCTTGTTGGTCATACTCCATCTCGATCTTCAATCAAATTGTCGAGTACTCTTTCACCAACCAAATACCGCTCGTTAAAGACCAATTGGTGAAGGTAGACAATGAGATCACATGTTAGCTTGACCATAAACCACACCATTATCAAAGCTAACAAGGCCGGCCAAATCAACCGCTCCACAACTGAATTGATGCTTTGCGAAAATCCGAGTAACGGGAAGAGAGACTTTGCAAGCAGATAAGGGACAGAGAGTGTGATTAGGAGTGTGTTTACGACGGAACCAATTACATCTCGAAGCAACCACATAACAGGAAGTCTCTGGATCCCCACGTTTTCTATTCTCTCTAATTTCTCTCGCCATGCCTCAGTGGCGAACCAGTTGATAGGTGTGAGCATTGTCTATGAGAAAAAAGCAAATATATATTAGTTGCTCTGCAAGAACTCCTTAGTGATGAATCTACAAAGATCTCTTTCCTTTATTCACTTACCAAAAGGATCCAGAAGTGAAGCATTATTACTCCAATCAACCAATCTTGGAGAAAGAAGTATACCGGCGATTCATCTAGTGGCACTTGTAATGGGATGATGATCATAAGTTCGATAAGTAGACCGAGCAATCCTGGTATGACAAAGATCTGTTCATCGGATTTTCACAAGTTAGCTAGAAAGTAGTAAGTTTCACGAAACTTTTGGTGAAAATGCAAGGTTGTTCTTACCCATATAGAGAAAAGCAAGGCATTTTTTATCCATATGAAGACATATTTGAGAAGCAAATTGATTCTTCCCTTCTGAATATGATCATATGCAAAGCAAGTCTTGGTATAGATTACTCGCAGGATACAACATCCAAACCAGAAAGCCCAATAATCTACAATCACAATATATGCAAAGAGAGACTTAAAAGGTTAGAAGCACGGAAAGAAGAAAGGTCTATAAGACATAAGATGAAGAAGGAATTACAACATACCGTCATGTTTCAGTCCAAGTCCTAGCTTGTGGAAAGAGATTGACCTAAAGAACACTCTCCCCACCGAAACTGGCAGAGCCATGAAGGCTGTACTAAAGAGGAATAGACTCAAAGCAGCTAGCACCAACATCAATGCAATCCTCGGCAGTAACCTAAAAATGCAACTTATCAGAATAATTCTATAATGTCATTAAGCGTTTATTATAACATGAGTAAATTACCTGTTGTCACTTTGGTCTTTAATGTCGTCTTCAACATTCTGAGATTCATGCAAAATGACCATAGAACCTTCAGCTATGGAATACAATCGAAACAATTTCCTTCTTGGCTGTATCAATGGTCTCGCATTTTGATCAGCATGGTGAAAGCCCTCTCCTCGGGGCACTATCAGCAAGAAATCACTCAGCTGAAGCCAAGAACTAACAGTGATAATCCATTTATGAACAATGAGTTTGATAGCTGGTCTTGTAAGTTTGATTAACAATTTGGGGCCTAATGACATAAATTCGAATTTGAACGACTTTGTGAATATACCCATAAAAGAGTTGTCGTGGGTGACCCTGCATTTTGTTCAATATACAAGAGATTGGAAACGATTTCAAGGTAAAGGCTCAGAGGGAAGCAAACAGAGGAAGCTTACCATAACTCAAGAGGGAAAAATGATGGGTTGATTAGTGTAATTGCTTTAATTGGTAAGTGAACCAAAATCACCAAAAATACCCCATGAATGGCAAATGCAAAGAAAGTGTAACCAAGATTCAGTCTGGTGATCTTGTAGTCTGCATCTCTGACATCTAGGAGATACCAAAAGGCTGGTCTATGAAAAATCTGTCAAAGAAGAATAAAAATGAGGAAATATCTGATAAAAGAATAACGTTTGGTTAAGATGAAACAAAAAATTTAAACTACTACCTTCTGGATAAAATCCATATTAGATTCAGCAATCAACAAGCAAATGATTCCTGACAACCAACGTATGAACACAAGCCATGGTAAGTCTGAAAGATTCTTAAGTCTCTGGGAAATTGTAGTTCCAAACAAAGGGGAGATACAGATTCCGAGCCACCATCCAATCATCCAAGGCAGAAAACCAATTTTTAAGCAAACAACAAAAGCATCCTTGATGACAAATAGTATTTCGCAGGCTATTACTAAGAAATCCCACAAGAGACATGGCAGATTCATTGTTATGAACTGAAATCTCATCACACACCACCAAAGGCTTTTGCATGTTTTCGACCAGAGACGTGGCAGATTAACTGATATGAAGTAAAATCCCTGCAAAATCCACCTGACTACGGCTGGAAATGAGACTTGACTGAGAGTGAAGAGGATTCCAAAGTAAGACAGCAACATAGTGTATCCAAGAAAAACAGGTGAGTTTTGAGGTAAGAATCTGCCTCCAACAGTTGCTGATACAATCCATCCAACTGAAAATGGCAGAAGAACAAAGAGGATATGCACATATACGCACATGGCGAGAACCTGTAGGGAACAAATACAACTTGTCACTCAACATTCTCCAATATAAGTTAGCTAGGTGTGCGTGAAGGAAAAGAATTGATAAACAAATTGACTTACAGCAAAGCCATTGTCCTCCACAAAGAAAAATAGCCTCCGGATAACTCCAAATTCATCAAGTGGCGCGTTTAGAGGAACAAATCTTCGTTGAGCAGGTATCCCGAAGAAACGGATGAGTTTAAGATCATACCAATCACAGAGAATTTTCATATATTTCCATAAGAAGTGCACAACTCCACCAATAACTCTTTGTCCTAATCCATTCCCAATAAAGATCTCAGCTCGAAAACCACCAGGGAGTCTCCTAGCATTAAACTCTTCTACTTGCACCCTTATTATAATGATAAACGTCACGAAATGCACCATCACCAAATTGTAAAGCAGGCCAGACAACAAAAAAGCCAGCTCCCTAGACATCCCACGATCACTCTGTAAATCAGCAATATACTCTTGGCCCCATGGATGCATCAAAAACCAAAATGTGTTCAAGAGAAACGCCAAAACCCAAGGAAGAACCAAATTCATGAAACGTAAAACTCTCAACAACACTCCAATTAAAACCTCATGACATGGAAGCTTCTCTGGAGCATTCTCAGAATAAAGAGGCACAATACAGTAGCTAATCCCACAAATCTACAACCGAAAACACATAGCAGCATTTAATCAAACAGTTACTGTGCAAGATTCAAAGAAGAAGCTAGCTGTGACATAACGTTAAACCCTAGAAATCAAAACCTCGAGAATCACTGCAATAGAGAGGAAAATCTGAGAATCACAGTATGAGATTAAGCTAGAGACAAACACAATCTTCCTAAATCCATCAAAAAACCCTAGATCCTTGAAGAAAACTCTGAAAAAGCACTAAAAGCAGGGTACTAGAGCAATAACCTCGCATTTTTTGTTTCCGCGACGACGATTGAGCCAGAGACGAAGACATTCTTCGTGAACGTACTTGATAGATCCACGACAAGCACAAGGATACTTCAATGGATTCCCTGATTCTTCCGGTGATCGGCAAATTCTGCATAGATCTTCACCGTCGTTGTGTTTGTCAACGTAATCTCCGGGAAGAACTTCGTCGCCGATTACTGTAATCGCCGGAGAAACCTCCATTTTCGGAAATGCGAAGCTCTCTTTGTCGCTTTCTCGAGTTTCTTCTTCACTTCCCTGAAGCGGCAAATGCAAAAATGGTTGTTGCAAAAGCTTAAAACAAACTAATATTAAATTTAAATTTTGAAAATAATTAATAATATTTTGTTGTTTTGCTTTTTGACAGTTACAGTAGTCTACAGAGTACGTACAACGGTACAAGCGTCACTTTCTACGTTGCTTGATCCTATCTATTTATAAATTACCACTGTAAAAGTCAGAATTTTTACCACTTTTAAAACATTGCATTTTCGTATAAGAAAATTTAAAATGGTGAGTCTTTTGTTACTAATTTCTGAAATATTTATTTTTTTTGTTTGAAACTTTGTTTGTATAAATTTAAATATGGCAAGAGTATTTATAGTATTACATTTGCTCCTCGTTACGTAATCTAATACTAAACACACATAAAAGGAGGAACCCAATAGAATCATGTTTAGTCGAGGCCCAAATAAAAGCCCATTAGAAACCCTTAGTGAAGATGAAAGTGAACCAAGTTTTGTGACTATTGTTTCTTCAAATCTTAAATTTTACTTTGGAATTTCTGATACTTGTAAATCCAAGAAAAATCTGAATTACTATGAAACGGTGTTAAATAAACCCGAAAATATTGTTTTCATACTTTTCAAAACTTGCTAATCAAAATATAAAGCTATTTCAAGTTCAACAAATCAATTATAAAACTATCACATTTCTTTTCAAAAGTAAGCCAATAGACATGTCTATAAATAAACACACATACGCTCAATTTGGTCTCCTCTAACTAGTATGAAAGTTAGAAATCTAACCATTGCTTAAGTTTAGATAATAGTAGCATATTGACTTGGTCTATCAACAAAAGCCCTGTATGGATTCTCTCCTGCTCAAGCTCTTTGAATGACAAGGGAAGATATTGAGCTCGTGACGGCTCGAAGTGGTTCCATTAGCTTCACCAAATCAGTGATTGTGTAATGTTGTATGTCTCTCTTTGAACATCAACTCTTTTTGACTTATCTATCTCAAAGTTATCCAATACAATGTTACTACTTAGAGATATTGTCAATAAAACGAATTTCCTATTAGATATATGTTTATTATCCAAAATTGGAACACAATATCTATCTTTGTTGTTGCATCATGTGTATGAATTATAAACTATATGAAATTTTTATTGTTTGTATATATGTTCTGTCCAGTGACATAATAATTTGTTATTGTATAAATTATAATGTTTTGCCAAGTCGTATTCGTATCAATCATAACCAAAAAAACTTTGCATAATACGCAAGTATAATCTTTTTTTCTTTTTTGTTCAAATGCAAGTATAATCTAAGACTAGTGATTTCTAAACTCTAAAGTAATTAATGAGACCTGATGAATCTAATGCGGTAATTAACTTTCATGTTATATTGTAAATAATTACAATTCACAGTTTTCAAAATATGTCTATCTTTTTTCGTATCTTCCCACATGTAGCAATAAACGGATTCGCTTCGTTGCAAAATGTTTTGTTAATTTTTATGATTGCATGTACCAACTAAGTACAGCTACGCAGAAAAATCATTGCTTGTTACATGTTGATGTTAAATAATAATAATAATGTTAATGTCGCTATTACTATTTATATACGATTCACGCCTCAAACAAAAAGATCTTCATCATATTACTAAATACTCCTAAATACTATTGTATTATTTATAAGATTATTCGATGAAATTAAATTGATGAAATGTGATTTATTGTACAGCAGATGACATTGACCCAGAATACCAACGCATGTTTGCTGGTGCTATGTGTCGTGTTCCTATTGGATGGCCAGCTTTGTATGGCAACGTGATTGTCATTATTCACTAAAGGTGTATGTTAATCATAGTTTAGGTTGGCATTATTTGTTTCTATTTATGTTGTCAGAAAATATTAGAGTGATTCCAAAATAAAGTTCAATTTGTTATAAATCCTTTTATTGTTTCCCATTATAATTTTACGTCCAACATTTTGAGTTCGAATTTATACTATTTAATTTCTGAAATTACATCTTTCAGCCTAGCTAGTACAAGCCGTTTACAAAATAACATCGATAAGATAGAGATAGTTTTTGAATTTTGGTCTGGTTGGTTAATGGATATATTGAGAAAGAAAGAAAAAACTAAAGCAAGTGGGAGTAGGGAAATGAACATGTGATAACAGAAAAGCAAAATACATTTATGAGCTGTTCAATCTTTACATTTTTTAACTATGTTCAATCCCTTGAAAAAGGAAACTAAACACCAATTTTCAGTTTTTATATGAATATTTTGCAGGCTTTCTCGACTTTGAACTTAAAAAACCTCAAATTTAACAATGATATTATCTTGTCGCTAGTGCAGGTAATACTTGGTCAAAATATTTTTAAAACATTCGAGGTCCCTGCACGAGAGTCTAGACTATTTACTTTTCATAAAGCAGTCACTTTCCACACACTTCTTTACCTCTTTTTCTCTAACGGTCGGAAGTGAAAAAAATTTCGTCGGCGAGTCAAAACTTGATTCCTTTTCTTACAGCTTTTTCAACCAAAACATAGTAATATTTTTACATAGCAAAACCTCAAAAAAATAGACAACTCACAGAACACAAGTACACAACCATGATTTACTTCTAGTCTATCCATAATTAAGTAATACTTTTTGCTTCCTAATTACGATTTACGAAACTAAACTGCTTTCACTAATTACAAGAAAAACAACCACTAGAAGAAAAAAAGAGTTGTAAATTACTACTATAAAACTCTAAAAAAGTTAAAGTAGCTCAAGCATGCTATACATCTTTTGGAGTTTTCTTAATACAATAATCATAAGCTAGTAACCAACAGAATTATTAGCGTGGGTTTGCTACATGATTAAAAATCATAAACAATTATTAGTGCTAATCAAACAACATTTTAACAAAGATCATCGTTATCCATGTCTCCCTGTATTTCTCATTTAAAAAACAAAAGCAAATATTTTTCTAGCCGTTATACTTCTTTTTCTATTACATTTCCTCTATAAAACCACTCTCTCTCTCCATTAGAGAAACCAAAACAAAAAAGAACTCAAAACTTTAACATTTCTAGAGAAAAATGGAAGGGAAAGAAGAGGATGTGAGAGTTGGAGCTAACAAGTTTCCAGAGAGACAACCAATTGGTACATCAGCTCAAACCGACAAAGACTACAAAGAGCCACCACCTGCACCACTGTTCGAGCCAGGCGAGCTAAGTTCATGGTCGTTCTATAGAGCAGGAATCGCAGAGTTCATAGCAACATTCCTCTTTCTTTACATCACAGTTTTAACAGTGATGGGAGTGAAAAGAGCTCCAAACATGTGTGCCTCTGTTGGTATCCAAGGCATTGCTTGGGCTTTTGGTGGCATGATCTTTGCCCTTGTCTACTGTACTGCTGGAATCTCTGGTAAATTACAATCAAACCCTTTAATAAACAGAACATTTATGTTAATCATATAGCCCAAATGTAAATAAAACACATGAATCTTGTATTAGTTTTGGTTATGTTACTTTAAATAAAATTAACTTGTGTTTGTGTGTGGTGTGTTTTTCAGGTGGACATATAAACCCTGCGGTGACATTTGGTCTGTTCTTAGCACGTAAGCTATCACTAACCAGAGCTGTCTTCTACATCGTGATGCAATGTCTAGGAGCTATCTGTGGTGCTGGAGTTGTCAAAGGCTTCCAACCAAATCCTTACCAAACTTTCGGTGGTGGAGCTAACACCGTCGCTCATGGATACACTAAAGGCTCTGGACTCGGTGCTGAGATCATCGGAACTTTTGTTCTTGTCTACACAGTCTTCTCTGCTACTGATGCTAAAAGAAGCGCACGTGACTCTCACGTTCCGGTAAAAACTCGACATAACTCATTTGTTTGTTTTGTGTCTTAATTGATTTGTGGTTTGATTTTTTGGAGGGAAATTTTGTAGATTTTGGCCCCATTACCAATCGGATTCGCTGTGTTTTTGGTTCATTTGGCTACGATTCCAATCACCGGAACTGGTATTAACCCAGCTAGGAGTCTTGGAGCTGCAATTATCTACAACAAGGACCACTCTTGGGACGACCACGTGAGTCCCACTATTGAACATGATTTTTTTTAATATAATTTGGGTTTGGTTTTGTTTATTGATTCTGATTTTTTGGTTTATTTGGTACAGTGGATTTTCTGGGTTGGACCATTTATTGGAGCAGCTCTTGCGGCTCTTTACCATCAGCTTGTGATCAGAGCGATTCCATTCAAGACCAGAAGCTAGATTTTTGGTCTCTTGATTTAAAAAGTTTCACTTGCTTATTGTATTTGGTTTGTATCGAGTATATTTGAGAGATTTGGTTATGTTTATTAATTTAATTTCTCTATTTCTTCTTCTTTCTGAGTAATTTGCTTGTGGATGATGATCTGGTTTTTTAATCGTTAATGGAAGTAATGTTATTTTGGTTGATTTTAGTACGGTTTAGATTTAAAATCTTATAGTAAATCTCTGTTCTAATTTGGCTCCTATCGAATTAGACCGAGAGTACAATATGGTTTATATTCGGTTTGCGTTTTAATTCGGCCCATTTAGGATAATTGCCCAATTACATGGAAGGATTGATATATTGGTTGGTTTGGTACGGTTTAGTTTTAAAATCTTATAAATGTCTGTTCTAATTTGGCTTCAGTCGAATTAGACCGAAAGTAAAATATGGTTCGGCTTGTGTTTGGGTTTAATTTTAGCCCATTTATGATAATAGCCCAATTGCATTGGACATCTTTCTGGCTTAATTTTTTCTACTATTGCTAAAATGCCCTTTTTCGAATTCATCAACATAACTAAATTACATTTGAACAAGAAAAGTAAATTATATTCTGAAGTCATTACATTAGTTATTTACATTCAAATATTGTTGTCCCAAGAAAGCAGGTAGATAGAGTCCCTTTACGATAGATGGCCAACCAAGTTGAGAGAAAACATTCTTCTAATTCGATTACTATTCTACAATGTAAAATTAACCTCGTCAAAGTGGATTACCCACTTCACAACTCCAAAGCTTTTTAGTTTTTTCAATTCACATGAATTTAGCAATTTCTTAAGAATAAAAAGCTATGTTTAAGCTTTTTTGTTAATTGCATGAAAATTAAATGCATATATTTTTCTTTATATAGGGTTCACGTGATGTCTTAGTGGCTTTCTGCAATATTAATTTCAATACCATACAAACTGTACATCGTAAGTATAATACTATTTATAATCTGAAACTATGATACATAAATTGTTACATACTCATATATATGTACGTATATAAATGCATGGTCAAGGACGGTCCAACTCCCAACCATCTACTATTCTATTAATACTAATATCGTTGACATGATACTATAAAACAAATTATCCTTTAACTTATTAATTAAGAATAGAAGACTCAAGCTCATTAAAAATCCGGTTAGTCGATATGCTCAAGAAATTACATTGACTCGTAACTAAGTTATTTCACTAAAATACGATTTCACATTATTTTTCAACAACCATATTACAATCAATGTCATTTTCGTCAATTAACATAGCCACGTGACCTTAACATTTCAAGTACTGTATAGTTGTATACATACATATCCAACTATTCTAATAAGTCACACAATTAATTATACAGCCACCTATTTAGGTGAGCTACTAAGCTACTTTCTTTCATATCAATCAACCCAAAATTAATTATCCACCGCGTGACCAAAAATATATTTATTCACACATTGATCCATACTTCACTAAAATTCCATTATGTATACCAATAAAAACCATATGATATATTCAAATTAATTACTCATACATTTACATTAATCTAACTTTATCAGACAATAATCTTCTAATGTGGAATTTCAAAGTGATAGAATCAGGGTTATTTTTGTTAAAAATGATAGTTTTTATTCATCCACCATTGATAACATATTTCACTAAATTTCCATTATGTATACTAATAAAAATCATCTACATATCTAAATTAATTACACATATAGTCACAATAATCTAATTTATCAAACAAGAATCTTCTGATGTGGAATTTCAAAGTGAGAGAGTCAGGGTTATATTTGTTAAAATTGATAGTATAAGGATACATTCGAAAAGAAGTCACATTTATTAGTGGGGTTATTTGTTAAAATTGGTAGTTCACGGATAAATTCGTAAAGAAGTCACATTTAATGGGCTTTAAATGTGTCGCTTGAGCGATTAACCACTAGAAGAAAACGCATTTAAAACCAACATCTTCTTCCCTCTCTTTCTTTCCCAAACTTTTCTTCTTCTCTCTGTAACAAACAAGAGAGAGAAACAAAGAATCCTAGAGAGAGAGAGAGAGAGATTCACCGGAAAATAAAAATGTCTCCGTCTCCGGCGAAGAAGAACCGAAGTTTTCCACCGATAACAGAATGTAAAGGCGGAGAGTACGATTCAATCGCCGCAGATCTAGACGGAACTCTGCTTCTCTCTCGAAGCTCTTTTCCTTACTTCATGCTCGTCGCTATAGAAGCAGGTAGTCTCTTCCGTGGCTTGATCCTTCTTCTTTCTCTACCAATCGTCATCATCGCTTATCTCTTCATCTCCGAAGCCATCGGAATCCAAATCCTCATCTATATCTCCTTCGCCGGAATCAAAATCCGCGACATCGAACTCGTCTCTCGCGCCGTTCTCCCTCGGTAAACACTAAATCTCTCTGATCCTTTAGAAATCTACGCTTGGGCTTTTGATTAGAATCGATCGATTTTGAATTCTCTGTTTTCGAATTTTGAGATCTGAGATTTGGGGATTTTGAATTTTGAATTTAGGTTTTACGCGGCGGATGTGAGGAAGGATAGTTTTGAAGTGTTTGATAAGTGTAAAAGAAAAGTTGTAGTGACTGCGAATCCGATAGTGATGGTTGAAGCATTCGTGAAGGATTATTTGGGAGGTGATAAAGTTTTAGGTACAGAGATTGAAGTGAATCCTAAAACTATGAAAGCTACTGGGTTTGTGAAGAAACCTGGTGTTCTTGTTGGTGATTTGAAAAGATTAGCTATCTTGGAAGAGTTTGTTGATGTATCACCGGATCTTGGACTCGGTGATCGGACTTCCGATCACGATTTCATGTCCATTTGCAAGGTAACACACAATACTGAATCTTGAATCTTGATTTGTACTATATCCTAAATCTTGATTTACGTTTCTTGAATCTTTAATTAAGGAACTAAGTACTACTGAACAAGAAGTAAATGCAGTAGGACCTAGTAATGCCGTGTTGATAGATGTTATCACATGATCTATACGAAAATAAATTAATTTAATATATACTTACCAACCTCATAACACGATCTGTTTATTTTGATTGTGTATAATAAACCTATAATAAACGCATGGAAAATCTTAGAATAATGAGTTTTACAATAAGAATAATGATGTTTTAGAAAATAGTAATCACTGAAACTAAATATGGAAAGTAATGACTCACAGTGACAAAAAGTAGATAAGAGAAGTAGTATAGTCTTTTTTATTTCATAAATGCGTCCAACCTATCACCAACCACCTTCCCACATAAGTTGGGACGGTCCATTTAATGAAACGAATCAATAATAATGTCAACATTTTATTTCTTTTTTTATCGTAACCCTGAAACTTTCAGTATTTTACTAAATTTGTTACTATAATAGTGAAACTTTGGAATCTTTATTATTATAACAGGAAGGTTACATGGTCCATGAGACCAAATCAGCTACAACAGTACCCATAGAGAGTCTCAAGAGCCGTATTATCTTCCACGATGGTCGTCTAGTCCAACGTCCAACTCCGTTAAACGCTATAATCGTTTACCTTTGGCTTCCTTTCGGTTTCGCGTTATCCATCTTTCGCGTTTGGTTTAACATTCCTTTACCTGAACGTTTAGTTCGTTACACTTATGAGATTCTTGGGATTCACCTTACGATCCGTGGTCACCGTCCTCCTCCTCCTTCCCCTGGCACACCAGGAAACCTCTATGTTCTTAACCACCGTACCGCTCTTGACCCGATTATTATAGCCATTGCTCTTGGTAGGAAGCCCTCATGTGTCACTTACAGTGTCTCTTGGCTCTCACGGATGATTTCACCTATCCCTGCTGTTGCATTGACCCGAGACCGCGCTGCTGATGCTGCTCGCATGAGACAGCTCCTCGAGAAAGGTATTTTCAACACTCATTATCATTATAGAGTGAAATACTTGTAAATTATAGAAACGCATAATCCAGAGTATACTAACATAATTGGTATCATTATTATCACATGAGATCAAATCAGAAATGAAAACAGAGTATCTCTGTTTTTCCGCACATAATCGGTATCATTATAACCCTTTTGTGCTATTGCAACAGGTGATTTGGTAATCTGCCCTGAAGGCACGACGTGTAGAGAAGAGTATCTACTAAGATTCAGTGCTCTATTCGCGGAGCTAAGTGACCGGATCGTGCCTGTGGCTATGAACTGTAAGCAAGGGATGTTCAACGGAACTACTGTGAGAGGTGTGAAATTCTGGGATCCTTACTTCTTCTTCATGAACCCAAGACCTAGCTACGAGGCCACTTTCTTGGACCGTTTGCCTGAAGAAATGACGGTAAACGGTGGTGGAAAGACTCCGATCGAGGTGGCTAATT
Organism: Arabis alpina; assembly: GCA_900128785.1. Taxonomy (NCBI): domain Eukaryota; kingdom Viridiplantae; phylum Streptophyta; class Magnoliopsida; order Brassicales; family Brassicaceae; genus Arabis; species Arabis alpina. The sequence continues at coordinate 384,936 of LT669788.1, forward strand.
ACGTTCAGAAGGTGATTGGTGGAGTATTGGGATTCGAGTGTACTGAGCTTACAAGGAAGGATAAGTATCTGTTGCTTGGAGGCAACGATGGAAAGGTTGAGTCTATCAGTAAGACCAAGTCCAAGGAGTAATGATCCAGCTAATTACTACTGTATGGTGCTATTTTACTTGGGAGTGAAGTTAGGTCTTTCTGGTTTTCGCTATTACTTTTTGTTTCATGTATTGTTGGAGGAAAAAGTTTAGTTGAATTGAATATGCATTGGTTAATGAGTTGCATTTGAATGAATTACATTTTAAACAACGTATGTAACATGTGGTTTACGATTTTCCATTCTTAAGTATGAATGATTAGTAAATGATCTAAAATATATTTTGAAATACAAAAGAATTATGAGACAGTTTGTACTTGGGTTATTTGCCATTGTTTCCTTTTGCTCATGACTTTGGATCATAGCACACATGACACATGATAGACTATAAACAGAGGAGAAGGAAAACAAGTAACCAAATCTTTGACCAGTTGGTTAGTTGGAATTTTTTTGGTTTTTGAAAGATTAGAGAGAATTACGCTTCTTGCTCTTATCAACCTTCCTATTCTTCAGTACACAACTAATTTTATTTTGTTTTAATATTTTTTGTAAGCCTAAAGATATTTAATTTGTTGTTTGGCCTTGTTTTCACTATTTGGTATAAAGAAAACATGGTTCTTTTTTTTGGCATCTGTTGAACATCGATAAACTTCACATAATAAACCATTTACAAATTGAAACCCACCAATAACAAAAGCAAGGTTTTTCTTTTGGTCACAACAAAAGTAAAGTCTAAACACTTAAGGGTCCTAAGGACCAACTTTTTACTTCTATTTACACACACAAAAAAATGCGAGGGATAATCAAAAAGGATTAAACATTCTTATTTTCAAATAATTCTTCAAGTAAAAAAAAAAAACTAACCGCGACGTAAAATTGAAGTCTCATTCTTTTTGTCACATTTTGAACGATACAAAATATTCTTCTATTAGCAATAAACATGGTTGGAAGCGATATCAATTTGTACTGAAAAAGTGCAAAACATATAAAAAACATAAGCGATAAAACAGTAAAAAGTAAGGAAAACGAGATATTCTATCAACTACAATTTGTGAAGGCCTGTTTTTACAAATGATAAAACTATGACATAACATATGCCTTTTAGATATAAGATTATAGAAGAAGCTTTGGAATGTGAATCGGTTGAATACACTGCTACCCATAAGATATTGATGCTTGATTGCACAATTGTTGATGAGACAATGGATGTTAGATGTAAATTTAGTAACGGTGAAAACATTTTAATATGTAAATTGTTAATGCTTCTTGTAAAGTATTATATTTAAAGATTCCCGTAATGCAAAACTTTTCTTCAGTTTTAGAACCTATCCTTGGTAGATTGCAATTATATGTTCGTTCTAACTCTCTTGGGGTTGCTTTTGGTACGCCTTTAGATCCCTGCGCAACAACTATGAGTTTTGTCGTCCTCTAAATAAGAATTTGCAGTCACATCTTTCTCATATTCATCGCTAAGAATATTTTCACAAAGATACAACTGAGACAAAGGGATATACCCGTTTTTAACCAATAGTAACATTCAATAATTTTGCCAGTTAAGTTGATTTGATCCCAACCATTGATTTGATTTTATGGAATAAGTTCCTTTAAAACGTGACGCTTAGCTTACGTTTAGACCAATATTTGTTCTAAACTATAAATTAAATCCAAAAGAATGAGTTAAGTTTTCACAATAAAACAAAGAAAAGCTAGTGGTGTACATCTTTTTGTTAAAGTTTAATAAGAATGTTGATAAGAACAAGAAGTATAATTCCCTCTTTGTCGATCGTTTATTTATTGTTAAAATTTATTAATGAAGAACCAATGATAAAAAAGTGTCTTGGAATTTGAGATTTGTTGAAGAGTCCAAAGATTGTATAATATTTTCCAAAACCAAAAAACACTGTGATAATAATGAGACCAGTTATGTGTAGATAAACAAAAACGCTCTGTTTTCTTTTCAAATTAGAGTTAAATGTGATAATAATTAATAACGATACCAATTTATGTGGTTGACTAAGTTATGTGGTGTGTTTAGATTGTTAAGTGGAATGTTTTCTTTTGCAATTTGTGTATGGTTTTGAAGTGTTGTTCTGCTTTTTGAAACTGTTTAAAACGTATTAAGTCTACATAATCCTCCCCTTATGTATTTAAGTATTCAAGTATATCCAAGCAGTTTTTAGGATTGGAGACATTCTTCTTGCTTTCACAAAGAGTACGGAATTTCAATAATGGTTTTCAACAGTGTAACTCTCATTAGTTTTTTTTTTTTTTTTTTTTGTTGAAAAACGTTTATCTATTAAATTGCAGAAGAAAGGAAAATGTTGTGGGGGCTTTCAGCCCATTACATAACCGAATTAAGCCCAAAAGCAGTGTTTAGTTGGACCAAAGATAATGAACCCAAATAGAGCCAATTGAATCGGAAATGGATTGAACCAATTGAACCAATCCTCCCAGCCTCAGCATCCTGATTTAGAGAAAGAGATAGGTAGTTCATGGCCAGGAAAAAAAGGTAAGGGTCTTGCCTTAAGCCCCTTTTACCCTTGAAATAACCATTGATAGCACCATTATAGCCAATAGAGAAACTCGTATAACATATGCAAGCTTCCAACCATTTTAGAAACCCGAGATTACTGTAAGAAAGAATATAGAATATTTCTTTGTTATTGACAATGACAAATATGTAAAGAGATTACTTGTAGAACACTCTATGTTATTAATATCATAATTTTATAGGGAGATTCATAATCTTACCGTTCTTCTTCGTCTCGTTTTGTGTGGTTCGGCAAAACAGAGAAATATGGCGACAGAGATTGGAGCCGAGACTTGACTCTCATTCATAATCTTACTAATTTCATTTTGTTTACTTGTGAAAACTTAACTCTTTTTTGGAAAAAACTTAACTAACACTTGTTGATTAATTTATTCAAATTCAAGTGTGTAATAGCCTCATAGGCCTAAGGTAGCGAGTATGAAATAAAATGTATTTCTTTTGGGAATATGTTTTGCTTACAAATTAAAATAAATTCATTAAAGAATATCCAAATGTTTACAAGTAATTACTGATTAAAGTATACATCTCTTTGTTAATCATGGTTAGAAGCGATATTTGTTGAGTTGGAAAACATAAAATAACACAAGCTATAAAAGAATGAAAAGAGTATATGCCACTGAACCAACTTTACATATGTGAAAATGTTGAAAATATGTTACATGTACTATATAAGTAATACATTGAAGTTTGTTAAGGAGCCCAACGACATATCAAAAAAAAAATCCTATGCAGATGGAATATACATTCAATTGCAATTTGTGAACGCTAATTTTTACAAATGAAAAAGTAATGTGATTGTGTGTGTTTTAGTAAACCACAATATCTCCTTTCGAAATTCTATTCAGTAGACATGCCTATGGGTGGAAGTACACAGTTTGAAGAAACGGTAGAACAAAAAAGAAGAACCTCAAATTTAAGGTCAACTTTGAAAAAGAAGCCAAAAATATCTTGGATGGATCTCAAAGAGGGATGTGTTCTAATTTTGGATCTCTAGGTCACATATCGGAAATGGAAGGAGATGAGTTCGCGGAAAAAAAATCATGATACGTGTTTTCTTCTATGATTCTTCTTGAAATTATGTTACTACTTAATTAGGTGTAAATTGGCGTGTATAAGTGATACGTTACACATTATCTCGTACAATAATAAGAATCACTTAAGACATTGGTTGATTAATTCATCAAGTGTTGTCAAGTGTCTCAAATCTCAATATACTTGACAATCCAACTTAAGATCATGTTGCATTGCTGATTTGTCTATTACTGCTCTGTTTTTTCATTTGATGGTCGAAGAAAAAATAGTAAAATGTTTGCTTATTTTGGACTATATATTTGCTTAATGTTTGCTTATTTTGGACTATATATTTGCTTAATGTTTGCTTATTTTGGACTAAAAATTCATTAAAGAGAATCCAAGTTTACAAAAAAAAAAAACAGCACAGGAAATTACTAATTAAAGTATATATATATGCTTACAACGATGGTTGGCACTTTGAACAGTTGGTTATACTTCTTGTTCTTATCAACATTCTTATTAAATGATAAGAGGGAATCAACGATCAACAAAGAGGGAATTATACTTCTTGTTCTTATCAACATTCTTATTAAACTTTAACAATAAACCAAAATATTCCTATTCAATAGTACACAACTAGCTTTTCTATGTTTTATTGTGAAAACTTAACTCTTTTTTTTGGTTTAATTTATAGTTTAGAACAAAGATTGGTTTAAAGTCTAAACGTAAGCTAAGCGTCGCGTTTTTAAGGAACTTGTTCGGTAAAATCAAATCAACGGTTGGGATCAAATCAACTAATTGATAAAATTATCGAATGTTATTATTAATTAGTTTTGGTTAAATCTGGAGCTAAATGCAGAGCATCTCAGAAACATAGAAACTTAGAAAGCCACTAAGCTAACCATTATCGAATGGAATAACAATAAAAATAATAACACATAATAGGTCTAGATTTTGAAATAATTCCCTATCTAAGATTATAAATAGAAATCTCAACAAATACTTGAAAGACCATTAGGGAATGGAAAGAGATATTCAGCTATATGTTTCAAAGGTGGAATGAATAATAGTTGCGCGGACAATTTAGCTAAAGAAGCAATTAGGAATAATCATCGTTGCTCTTTCTAGTATCAGTTATACGTCTTTCTTTTACTAAATATTTTGTAACAACGATTATGATACTAATTATTAATAACAACAACTTTAGACGGATGAAAGAAGAAATCACCGGAAATAAAATGATTCTCCTAATCGAGTTCATAACTATACATTTGTTTTTTCTTTAAAATGAAAATAATAGAGAAATCAAATTAATTTTTGTTAGAAACGACAAACAATCGCACACCGTGACACATAACAATTACAAAGGTAATAAGTCAATTATGTCATGATTCACTCCGGATAATGTTTATACACTGGATAACAAAAAAACTTGATGAAAAGTTTTTATCGAATAAGAAAACCATCGAAATGATTGAGAAAGCTGCTGGTTACATCAGAGATCAAGGTTTACATCCGCTGTGCTGGGCGTTTGTTCTCAACGACCTCATCGGCGCTTCGTTGGTTTTACATGGATTGAAAAAAGATTATATCCCACTGAATCAATTATTTTTTTGTGAAAATGTTTTCAAGGATAAATATGAAAAATATGCGACTGTAAATTTTGATATACATGATGAAAATACTCATAACCGTTACGAACACAACATGAAATTACAATAAATTCTTAAAACAAAATATAACCGTTTACAACAAAAACAACCCAACAATGTATTAATTGGAGTATATGCTTACACTTTTCGTACTGAACAATCTTATAGTATTGTTTTTTGGTCCAAATGGTTTTCTTGGACATTGAAGTCATGTTAACCACAGTCACCGGTGCAATATTTGTTCAAATTATCGTCTTAAAGAGGGATATCTTTTGATTATGCATATATAAGTTAGATTTCGAAGATGGAAGAAGCTAATTCACCAAGAAATATATTTAATTGGCTAGTATAATAGGTACACAACGTTGTTTTCTATTTTTGATTCTCCATGAAGTCATCCAAATCTACTTAATTGTCTTTGTTGATAAAATCATCCAGTCTCGTTTGGTTAGGTTTTACATTGTTGAATTATGAAGAAAAGGATTTGAATTTGGAACATTAATTTGGCCTAGTTTGAATGAGCTCTAGTTCCACCTAACGAACTTTGATCCTATGGTTGTGATGGTTATTAGCTTATAGGGATGCGTGTACTGTTATGTGGTTCAATTTTCTGGAACAATCCAGCTTAAGATCATATTGCATTGCTAATTTGTTTAGTACTACTGTATTTTTTTGAAATTTAGTACTAGTGTATTTTCATTTGATGGTCACAGACAAACAAGTAAAATGTCTTTATTTTGAGACTATATATGTTTTGCTTACAATAAAGAAAATCCAAAAGTTAAAGAAACAAGAAAAAAACAATCCAGCAATTACTCATTGGAGTAGATACATATGCTTACAGTTTCATATTAATATTGAACATAACCATATTGTATTTCTCTTGGGATTAAAAATGTGTATAGGATTCAATTCAGTAGAGAAGTGATAAATCCACCGTGGCGTAATTTTCTTACTGGTGTCCTTGGGCCCCCTTTTTTTTTGCTGACTCATCAACTTTGCTTACGTGTATTTATCAAAGAAATTCTCACCTAACGATATGAGTATTACATTGGTGAGATAAGCAATAGGATTCTCTACCACTTTGGAGATGCTCTAAGAGCTATAGCTAATCCATATATCGATTTCTTGTTCTAGGTTTTGGGGCACAAAAACATTAGCCGCCGCTGGGTTCCAAAGATGGTGCGGGTTTTGGTCATGGGATCAAAAGAGGACCAGGAGAGGCGTAAGCGTTATAGAGAAGAGTATGAGGAAATAATGAGGAAATACGAGGTATTACATGATTGATTCTCCAATTTTATACATGGACCAATGGCTTCTAGGGTTCCTAAATTTTGAGACTAGGCTTAACACGTACGGGTCTTGTTAGGGGTTTAACAATGCCAAAGTATTATCATGGAGTGAATGAAAGAAGATGTGATGATGGGTATCCTCCTTGTTGTGGCTTAGTCCTCCTTTATGCTAGGTTGGGTCTTCATCGTTACAATCTTCTCCAGGTAAATTATTTATCTTCTCTTTCTTGCTGCTTTCTTTATCTATCACTCTCTCTCTCTCTCTCATTTCTATCTTCAATTAGGGCAAAAACTTACAGCTCATTAGGGTCAAGAAGTACAACAAGACCTTTGGTGGGTGTGTTATTTCTACTTTCTACATCACTTTGGAAGTAGAGGATCCAGCTATCCCTGCTTCGCTTCTAACTTTTCAGGCTAGAGTTACTGAACTCGGATATCGCAGACTCCTTTTGAAATGCGGTATCGCTAGACCTCTAGGTATGCCATGGTGCACGAAATTGGTTGTATACTAGAACAACCAAACCAAGTCTATCATTTTGCTTATTTATCATTTATTCTCGTATAGGGGAAACCAAGAAGAAGAGCGCCCTCAAGAAAAAGCCGCTCTTTGGTGATATGTATGGTGACAAGTCCCGCTCAGAGCTCATGCCTGACTTTCCCTCTGAGAATCCTTTCGAAAACACTAACCGATTTTACGTTGTAAAGTTTTATATCTTTTGCGCTCTCATATGATGAACAATTAGGAGTGATATTTATACATGTTTTTCTTGTTTTTGCAGCTGGATAAAACAGAGCTGCAAGCCCATGACTGGATTCAACTGTATTTGGATCTTGCAGTTGCCACAACTAATAGGAGCTTGGAGCAAGACAGATACGCCCCCACCAATTTGAAGATTCTTAAAGTGTCTATAGAGACTACGCAAGACCCTGAGACTCCGAATCAGGGACATGATGTCTATGATGCAACTTTCTACATAAGGTACAAGGACTCATGCCAGGCTCGGGTTGGTAAAGATGTTGATCGCATAGCTGTAATCAGAAGAATCTTGGATAAGAATACGGGTGACTTAAGACTCCTGGGTCGTAATGAGAGCTCATTATCCATAATACCAAAAAAGGCTAAGAAAAGTCGCTTTAGGCCTCTTTTAGGCGTCCACAAACCGTGGCGTTTATCTAGTCTTAGGCTGCGCAAGTCTTACAAAAATCCTGGCGTTGGCTTTGCTCGTCGTCACAAGACTAAATCCATTTGAATATGTTGATCAGGTATTAATAAACCCCATCGTTGGTTGACTAAGTTATGTGGTGTGTTTAGATTGTTAAGTGGAATGTTTTCTTTTGCAATTTGTGTATGGTTTTCAAGTGTTGTTCTGTTTCTTGAAACTGTTGAAAACGTAACTCTACATATTCCTTCCCCTATGTATTTAAGTATTCAAGTATATCCAAGCAGTTTTTTTTAGGGTTGGAGACGTTCTTCTTGCTTTCACAGAGATTTTCAATAATGGTTTTCAACAATGTAACTGATCTACTCGGGTTTGCGCTAGATGTTTCTTCACTGAAACAACGATCAATAAATAGAAAATTAGGTTTCTTGTTCAATACACATCTACATTCTCTTATGTTTTGTGAAAAACTTAACTCTCTTTCCTTGGTAGAAAGAACCTCAGGGCATTACACAGTCAAGTCAGGCTATTGAACTCTCATCAATACTGTGTACAAGGCCAACGTTGGTAGTTTTACATCCGAGTATTGATTCAAAAAATAAGAAAGATTGAATCAAATAATAATTCAGAAAAACTAATCTTTAATACAAAGTCACTTGTGCAGTTTATTAAAATATAATATGTATTTAACGAATGTTAATAACTTGACGGCTCCATTTCGCCGATTAGATGGAGGTGGGACACACGTCTTGACGACTTTTATATCTATTTACACACAAACAAAAAATACAAGGAAGCAAACCAAAAAGGATTAAACACTCTTATTTTCAAATAATTCTTCAAGTCAAAAAAAAAAACTAACCGGAACATAAAATTGAAGTCTCACTCCTTTTGTCACATTTTTAAAAATGAAAAAATACTTTTCTGTCAGCAATAAACATGGTTAGAAACGATATTAGTTTGTACTAAAAAAGTCCAAAACATAAAAAAAACATGAGCGATAAAACATTGAAAAATATGAAGAAGAAAAATACTTTCAACTGCAATTTATGGCATAACATATGTCTTTTAGATATAGACTATAGGTTGAATACAAGACTATAAAAGAAGCCTTAGAACATGAATCGATTGAATACACTAGCACCCATGAAATATTAACGTTTGATTGCAAATTGTTAGTGAAACAATGGTTTTTAGATGTAAATTTAGTAACGGTGAAAACATTAAATATGTAAATTGTTAATGTTTCTTGTAAAGTATTATATCTAAAGACTCCCGTAATGGTAAATTTTTCTTCAGTTTCAGAACTTATCCTTGACAGATTGCAGTTGTATTTTTGTTACAAGTCCCTTGGGGTCGCTTTTGGTACGGTCTTAGATCCTTGGACAAACTTCAATTCTTCATTCATGTTGTGTGCGTAACAACTATGAGTATCACCATCCTCTAAATCAGAATTTTCCGTCACATCTTTCCCAAATATATCCTTAAGAATAGTTTTATAAAAATATAACTGAGACAATGGGATATACTCAGTCCATGTAAAACTAATGAGGCGCTAATCAGGTTGTTGAGAACAAAAGTCCAACATGAAAACCTAAAAAAATAAAATAAATTAAAATGTAAATATGCAAGTCGTTTATCTATAGAAGAGAAGGTGTAAATCGTTTATAGTGGCCCAAGAGAAAAAGCTTGAATCGTTTATGAAAAAATGGTCATTCGGTGTAAATCTAGCAATGGCGCAGAAGTTGGAAATAATAAGTACTATCTATATCAACATTGAAGTCATGTTAACCACCATCACCGGTGCGGTTTTTGTTCAAGTTATTATCTTAAAGAGATATATCTTTTGATGATGCATATTTATATTAGATTTCGAAGATGGAAGAAGCGAATTCACCAAACAAATATCTAATTGGCTAGTACAATAGGTACGCTACTTTGTTTTCTTTTTTGATTTTCCATGAAATCATCCAAATCTACTCAATTGTCTTCATTGATTCATGTGTAAATGGACATGTAACAAGATATAAAATCATTCAGTCTCGTACTGTTAGATTTTACGTTATTGAATTATGAAGAAAATGATTTGAATTTTGAACATTTTGGCCTAGTTTGAATGAGTTCTAGTTCCATCTAACGAACTTTAATCCTATGGTTACGATTGTTACTGGCTTATAGGGATGCGTGTATTGTCATGTGTCTCAATTTTCTAGAACAATCGAGCTTAAGATCATATTGCATTGCTGATGTCTAGTACTAGTGTGTTTTCATTGGACTATATATGTTTTTCTTACAATGAATTCATGAAAGAAAATCCATAAGTTTATAAAATAAGGAAAAACAACTCAATACCTACTGATTGGAGTAAATGTCTATATGCTTACAATCTCATGTTAATATTGAACAAGACCACATTGATATTTCTGTCCAAATGTTTTGCTTTTTTTTTGTGTCACGATATATGTTTGGCTTTCAAATAGTAAAAAATGTGTATAAATCAATTCAACCCACCGTGACGTAATTTTCTTGCTGGTGTCCCTGGGCCATTTTTCTTGCCTACGTGTATTTATTTATTTATTTTTGTACGGCAAACTTTTTTGATTGCTTGCTTACGTGTATTAAAAAGTTTTGCTCAACAATATAAATAACCATCGATTTCAACTTCTAGGATTTGTCTCAAAAGCATCAGCCGCTCGGTTCCAAAGATGGCGGTGCGGCGTGTGGTGGTCATGGGATCAGAAGAGCACCAGGAGTGGCGTAAGCGTTGTAAAGAAATGTATATGGAAATGTGGAGGAAGTACGAGGTAATATATACACTCTTGATTCTCCAATTTTATACATGAACCAATCGCTTCTAGGGTTCCTTAATTTTGAGACTAATCATAAGACGGGTCTTGTTAGGGGTTCGAAACGTGTGGTTATAGCGTACAAAGGGATTTTAATGGACTGATACCAAGAATCTGTGGTGGTCGGTATCCTCCTTGTCGCGGCTTAGTCCTCCTTTACGCTAGACTGGGCCTTCATCGTTACAATCTTCTCCATGTAATTGAAATTATTATATCTTCCTCTTAAGGTTACTGCTTTCTTTTATCTTTCTGATTTATTACCTGATCAATTCCATTAAGGTAAAAACTTTCAGCTCATTAGGGTTAAGAAATACAACAAGACCTTCGGGGGTGCTTCCACTTACTACATCACTTTGGAAGCAGAGGATCCAGCTATCCCTGCTTCCCTTCAAACTTTTCAGGCTAGAGTTGATGAAGACCAATATCGCACACTCCTTTTGAACTGCTCTATTGATGAAGACCAATATTGTTTTCTTGTGAAAACTTAAACTCTTTTTTGGCAAAAACCTTAACTAATACTTGTTGATTAATTCGTTCAAGAATTGGACAGAACCGGAGCTTGATTCGGTTTACTCTGAGCTTGCCGCAACGTCCTACATTATAAATTAACAATACCAAACCGAATCTAAAGTATTAGTAAACCGGAGACAAAGGGAGACACAAAAGAAGTCAACAATACATGTAATTAACCGAAGCTTGTTTGTAAATTCCTCTTGTAGTTCATTAAGATTATGTTTCTTTGGTTATATTTGATATTTATGATTCTTTGACTTCCTTTAAAAAAACTGTCTTTGATTTGTAACTTCAAAGGTGGCATCGGCCATGGATGGAACAACGGCAAAAGAGGTCATGGAGTTGTTGTTGGTTACTCAGTATTATGACACAATGAAAGAGATTGGTGCGACATCTAAATCATCGACGGTGTTTATGCCCCATGGAACTCAGTTCAAAGAGGGGCTCCCAAGCCAGCTTTGAGGTAAGATATGTTCTCTTCTTGTTACGAGAATGCATCATTATTACATAATTCCAAAATCAAGCGTGTGGGATACGCTACTTGCTACATAGTTTGAAGGGATTATACATGAATATAATTTTAGTTTCATTCATTTCAAAAAAAAAAATAAAAAAAAAAATAGTTTTCATGTTCAGTTTTGCAAGGATGATTATTGTTTTGCAGATTTTTTTAAATAGTCTTCAAGCAGAATCAGTCCAACATTATTGGAGGCCCTCCTAAGCGAAATTAAAACGTTTGTTTTCTTATACTCCCTCCGTTTCTTAAAGATAAATGTTTAAGGTTATGCACACTTATTAAGATTACGCATTGATTTCTACGAAATATAGTTTTCCATAAAGTTTAATCAATAGTGTTTCAGTATCTGTCTTAAAGTTTGTAAAAGTGCATAAAAAACAGTAAAAACTCTATCTTTTTGGAACAATTTTTTTTTTTTAAAGTTTTTATCTTTTAGAAACAGAGGGAGTAAATAATATCAACTATTTTTATGAAAACCTGAACGACCATAAAAACGTTAAAAAAAGGACATGAAATCTCAAACGAAGAGATAGAGGTCTTAAACGATTCTGATCCAAAAATTTCAGACGACGAAATGAAATTAGAATTAGATGATCTTAGTAGACTATGGATGCCATTACCCCGAAGGTCTTTTCTATTAGTTACGTTAGCTAAGCTAGGAGCATATTTCAAAGATCTTTCGAAGAAGAAGATTTCAATGGTTATCTTCCATAAGGTGTTGCGAGTCTGCCTAAAAGACATATACAAGGATGTAATGGAAGGACATATCGGTTAAATAGTCAGTTTAAGTTTTGTGATTCTAAAAGTGGGATGTTTATCCATTGGGCAACATAAAAACTTGAGCGTTTTCATCCATTGTCAAGTGAGAAAAACATCAAAATCATTGAGTATGATGCATGTTTCATCATGGATCAAGATGTTCATCCGCTATGTTGGGCATTTGTCCTCAATGACATGATTAATACCTCCATGGTGTTACATGGGTTGAAGAAAGAATACATCACATCGAGTCAAGAAGCAGAGGATCAAGAAATACAACAAGACCTTTGGTGGCTTTAAGAATTATTTGAAATTCTCATTTATACTTTCAACTGCAATTTGCGAAAGCCAATTTTTACAAATGAAAAAAAGTATGGTATAACGTATGTCTTTTAGATATAAGACTATAGGTTGAGTAAAAGACTATAGAAGAAGCCTTGGAACGTGAATCGATTGAATACACTGGTATCCATGAAATATTAACGTTTTTTTATTGCAAAATTATTAATGAAACAATAGTTGTTAGATGTAAATTTATTAACGGAGAAGACATTAATGGAATATGTAAATTGTTAATGCTTCCTTGTAAAGTATTATATTTAAAGACTCTCGTAATGCAAAAAATTTCTTTAGTGTTAGAACCTATCCTTGGCAGATTGTAATTGTATTTTTGTTCCAACTACCTTGGGGTTATTTTTCCTTCATGTTATATGAGTAACAACTATAAGTATCGCCATCCTCTAAATCGGAATTTCCAATCACATCTTTCTCATATTCATCCTTTACAACATTTTCACAAAAATACAACTGAGACAGTGGGATATACTCGTTTTTAAGTCCATGTAAAACCAATAAGGCGCTCATCGGATTGTTGAGAACAAAAATCCTACACAGCATATGTAAACTTAAAAAAAATCATGATACGTGTTTTCCTCTATGATTCTTCTTGAAATTATATTACTACTTAATTAGGTGTCAATTGGCGTGTATAAGTGATACGTTACACATTATCTGGTACAATAATAAGAATCACTTAAGACATTGGTTGATTAATTCATCAAGTGTCACGTGTCTCAAATCTCAATATACTTGACAATCCAACTGAAGATGATGTTTGCATTGCTGATTTGTCTATTACTGCTCTGTTTTTTCATTTGATGGTCGAAGAAAAAATAGTAAAATGTTTGCTTATTTTGGACTACTAGTGCGGTACCCGCGCCCTGCGCGGGAAAAAAGACTTAAAAATATATAAAAAACCAAACTTAAATAAACCAAGAGAAGAAATCGTTATAAAACATAGATTTTATGCAATATAAAGGACACGGTAACACGATTAAACAAAGTCTTACAGACCAGTAATAAAACAAAGTCTTATAAACCATTAATAAAACAAAGTCTTGCAATACATAACTTGAACATAAGAGTTTTGAGGATATTTGATTAAAGTATTAGAAACGATATACGTAATGCATAACCGATTCTAAACTTAATCTTAACTCCAAAAATTATGCACGTTTAGTAACAACTTCGATTATCTTCGATATTAGCGCAATATCATCGAAACCAATGCATGCTCATCGACTAAACAGGTGGTACCCGCGCCCGTGCGGGTAATCTGCTTTTTAAAAAAAAATCATAACAATACATAACTTAAATATTATGAAGCATTAATAGAAAGTCTTACATACCATAAGAGTATCATCCACACTTACATACAACATTATGTATTTTGATTAAAAACTTTGATTATGTGTATTGGAGCAATATCATCGAAATGAAGATTTTCCCATTCGGTGTAAATAGCTTCCAATTGTTTGATGTTTTCCACGGTCTCCTACTCCTAAAACTCAAGTCTTTAATTCTATCTTCGAGTTTCTGCTTTTCATCATGAAAGCTTTCTGGTATCGTTCTTGAAGCTAATTTTGAGTCACATAAATGAATCTTTATACTAAATTTTTTGAGAAAGTAAAATGGAACTTTAAGTAAATTGAGAATGATCTTCAATTTACTTAACTCATTGTTCCTTTCCCTCTTTGTCATCTTTCTCCCACAATATCTTAACCCCACTGAACTTGAGTTGAAGCACCCTTCCATTTGCACTAACAGTTGTATTATAGTCCTCTATCGACACCTTGCACCGCAATAGCTCCGGTGGTCTCGAAAAATGAAACACTTCATAGATAAGAGCTTGGGTTAGACATTGCAAAAAATAGAGAAGACACGAAAGACTCTGTTGAATGTTACACCATTTCATTCCCAAGTGTTTCTTGTCCAATAACAGCTCTAGTATCTATATCCACTCTTGCTTTAACACCACAAGAATCAAGAAAAAAATAAAGAAACACATTATGTTAAGATCAATCATAATATAATATGATCTAAATATATATATATATATATATATATATAAAACTTTTAATAAGATCATTAACAAAAACCATAAAAATCACTAATATGACTATAAAAAGGATATGAAACCCCAAAACGTAATCAATAGACAAATCATCCCTAGGTCTTTCCTAAACGATGGGAGTGACACGATTGTGAGGCATTATGACACATGCAACAACACCTCTAGCGCTTGCCTAATCGACTTTGAGCTAAGTCTTGGCAATAAAAATACCTAATATGAGCACAAAGAGCTGATTTTTAGCACTCAAGCAAGCAAGCAAAAGGTAAATGATCTATCTCTACCTATCATAATTTTTTTTCACTTGGCTTGGTTTCACCAAACATCCAAGCAAAAGCGCATACTCTCGATGACATAATATTGGGTTATTTTTGCTTATAGGTGATTTACTAAAAAAAAAGTGTGTTTTTGTAATATTTTGCAGCTTGAGAAAGTTGAGTTGATTTTATCTTAAGTGATTCATTTGTTAGAAAATTTTGAGATGCTCTTGCGAATTGAAATCGCTAGGAGAGGTAAGATTGCTTCGAGTGAAGAACTGAAACGGAATTATTAACAAAAGTAAAAAGAAGTGATAGTAAAACCAAAGAGTGTTGATTACTTGATAGACATTTTTAATATAAAAAAATTATATTACACGTCAAAAGGTTCATAACCCGTTAGACAACCACGTAATTACTTGTAAGATCAAGAATCATGGTTTCTTCTACTACTTCTTGGCTTAAGATCTTGTCTTAGGAAAAAAGTAAATGATCTTTCTTGCTCATACTTCTTCTCATGATTTTACCAGAGAGAGATTTAGGAAATGAATCCACAAAAATGGACGACTCTAACCTTCTTATAGTAAGCCGTATATGCTGCAACAAAGTTAAGAATGTCTTCTTCTTCAATCTATATGGCATCCTTGTCCGGTAACCTTTTCATTTTGTTTTAAATAATCATTCTTCAAAATTTCGATATTTAAACTTGAAGAAATTAGAAAGGCGAATATGTACTCAACAGATGGATGGGTGAAGAGAATAGCTTCAAGTTCCGCTGGAGAAACACGCCGGAAAATAGACAACTCAGTTTTCGGACCAAACTAAATCAAACCAAAATTTATAATTGTAACAAATCAAAATTATATTATACCATGGTTGGTATTTGATTGTTTCAAATGCAATTTTGGTGTGCAAAACTCAAAAGAATATTCACTTAAAAGTAAATTAGAAACATTTTCTGAAGTTTCAAATATAAACCTTATTGGATTTTACTTACTTCTTTGGGTTATGATCATGTCAACACCTCATGTCTTTTCACATTTTAACCGGTGCTTCCTAGGCTGATCTTTTTGGATTTTACTTACTTCTTTGGGTTATTTTTGCAATTTTCTAAAAGTGTATGGCTACAAAACTGGTCTAGTATGGCAGGATTCGTCACAAAATCAATTTCTTATTTCAATTAACGAATACGAACTGTACCATAGCGCATGCCTTGTCCCATCCCTTACTCATCCCGTCCTAACCCTTACTCGGGTTCCATTCCAACCCATACCCATCCCGTCCTAGCTCTTACCCGCATCCCGTCCAGTCTTTACTCGCCCCATCCCAACTTTTATCCATCATGATCCATTCTTAGTCGGGATGTCTCATGAGATATAAATTAACAATCGAACATAATCTTATTTTAAAAATAAAACTGAATATTATTAAAAACATGGAATTAGACTAAATTACTTAATTGATGGTATGATTAATTATATTGTTTGATAAAATATTGAAAGATTTTGATATGTATATTTAAAAAGTAAATATGTAAAACGTATATTTCAATATCTTTCATTTTTTACCAAAAAACAATTTAAAGATATCAAAATATTAAATATATGATTTGAGCATAAATTATATTTAGTTATGTTAAAAACATTTGTTAAACGATTTAAGAGATTTTGTATTCTTGCACTTGTAGAGTTTGTATTCTTGCAAAATGGTTGACGTCGCGGTGGTGAGCCTCATCAGCATGGACCACCATAATGATGTCACGAAATGTCATCCAACAGTCCATGGCAATTGCAAGAGCATGAATGTTTTGGTTTTTGATGTTACCTTTGTCAAGTTACTTGAGGATTTCAGGGTAAGAGTGTATTTCCTTCATCTTCAAGGTACCCAACATACGATGAGAAAACTTTGGAGATTAGGTATTCAAGGAAATGTAAGCGTTGAATAAATTGAACAATGATTAAGTAACATCTCTACCTAAAAATGTTAAAATAAAAGTTAGTGATAAATTATACCATACAAATCTCTATGCCGAAGCTCTATTTTTAAAATTTCGATGCTACTAAAGTATTTGTGTGACTCTCAATATATGGGAGAGCTATTTGGAGATTATACTATAGACCTCTAAAACAACAAATAAGAAGATCAAAGAACAATAGAGCACTCGTCGTCAAATAAATATTAGAAACATTAGAACATAATAATCTATCATTAAAAAACAGATTTGGTCTTGTATTCTTTGCACTTATAGAGTTTGTATTCTTGCAAAATGGTTGACGTCGCGGTGGTGAGCCTCATCAGCATGGACCACCATAATGATCACGAAATGTCATCCAACAGTCCATGGCAATTGCAAGAGCATGAATGTTTTGGTTTTTGATGTTACCTTTGTCGAGTTACTTGAGGATTTCAGGGTAAGAGTGTATTTCCTTCATCTTCAAGGTACCCAACATACGATGAGAAAACTTTGGAGATTAGGTATTCAAGGAAATGTAAGCGTTGAATAAACTGAACAATGATTAAGTAACATCTCTACCTAAAAATGTTAAAATAAAAGTTAGTGATAAATTATACCATACAAATCTCTATGCCGAAGCTCTATTTTTAAAATTTCGATGCTACTAAAGTATTTGTGTGACTCTCAATATATGGGAGAGCTATTTGGAGATTATACTATAGACCTCTAAAACAACAAATAAGAAGATCAAAGAACAATAGAGCACTCGTCGTCAAATAAATATTAGAAACATGAGAACATAATAATCTATCATTAAAAAACAGATTTGGTCAAACAAACCCAAAATCTAAAGACAAAATCAGTAAAAAGAAACCACAAATTCAAAAAAAAAAAAACGACTTAGAAACTACCAAATATTACAGAGAGATTCTGTTTTTGTTTTTCAAGGGTAGTTGATTTTTTATCCATTTGATATTCAGTTTGTATTAAAAATCAGTTGTAATGTTCCTTCTCCAAACAACTATGTTCTAAAGATTAACACAACCGACAATCACCCAACCAAACAAAACTCATCTTAAAATCACTTACCAGCTTCTTGACTTAGATACCGAACACTTCTCCATTTTGAAGTTCCCCCAAGTTCATGTCAGATCTCTAAAGGTTCCAAACTGTACAATTTTTATTTCTCCAGTGTTCATTTCATCGCTGTTTTTAACATCATATATATGCTTCTTAAACCTATCTTTGGCTACTCTCTTCTCTTTTTATAATTTAATCGGTACTGGATATTTCTTGTCTTCCAAGTCGATATTCTAACCACTCATTATATTTGAGTTAATTCTCTCAGTAGATTAAAGAAACATATCTAATATTTTTTGGTCACACTATTCCCATTTACCCCAATCAATCCCTTTTACCCTTCCTTTCATCCTAATCGCGGCCACATTCTATTCGTTGGTGTCTAAAAGTAGTTATGGAAATCTATTTTGTTATATCAAAAACTTATAGACATTCATACAAAATATGTTTTTTAATTGAGTTAGTAATGTTTACCTTGTACAATGTAAGAGTTTTACATTCATTGGGTTCTCCCATTTTATTTTCTTGGATCATTTCTTTGTGTACACTTTTTTTTTTTTGAATTACCAGGAGGTTCAGGGCCAAAGCCCGTAATCCCTCCAGGCCTGAGATCTTTACCAGTCGAGCTATTCGCTCTTGGTTACACCTCTTTCTTTTTGCCATATATATCTTCTCGGTTAAATCTCACTTCAAACCAATAATTAAAACATACATGGACCGGCTTACCCCATATCAATGTCTGATCCAAACTACAATACACTTAATGTAATCTATTAGTTTAGTATGACTTATAATATCGAGTTTGAATGCCTAATCTCTCATACTAATTCTTGCTCTTCTCTTTCTAGATTTTTTAGCTTACACATTAGAGTTAGCGACTTTATTTCAAACTATTAACATGTAGTATAACAACAATATACAAAATAATTCTTAGATGAGCATCATCAGATTTAAATCAATATAGGAGACAAACCAAACTTCATATCTCAATACAAAACTCAAAATTTATCAATATTAAGATATCCAAAAACATATCATTTCAAAGAAAACAAATTCAGAAAAAGAATGTTATAGAGAACACAAACTATAAATGTATTTTAGCTCATACTTAACAATTTAGAACATTAACAACAATGACAAACTAATTTCCGAGAAGCTCAAAACTATGAAAAGTTTAACACCAAAGCAATCACAAAAAATTTCAATTTCTAAGCAGTTCATAGGTTTAAGTCAAGGTTCAATCTGAAATTGAAAAATCTATTTATTCAATTCAATTGCTCAAAGAAAGCAAGAGTAAAAAAATCTCAAAAGATTTATCGGCAACAGAAAGAGACGACGGATTTTACTGTCGTAATGAAAACAAATAGTTTCACATTGATGAAGATATCATCACATGTACCTCATAACTCACTAATAGATTTGCCTTGCTTAGATTTTATTTTGTTAGATCATTTCTATTTTTTGCTGGAATCGTTCTTGTATAATTATAGACTTTTCGTCAAGTAAATCTCATGTCATTGAATCGGTATCTTTCATCTCTTCTCACTAATAAACTGTATTTTTAGTTGGATTTATATTTTAGTAACATCTTTGAATATCACTTTTTTTAGGTAAACCAATTAAAAATGTTCAACAAAAACGTTTTGTTCCCACTATATTATACAATGAAAAACAACAATAGTACCATCAAAAATATCACAAACAAAAAAAAAATCGAAATCAAAAGTGTAAAAAGCGTATATCATTCTTGTCAAACATCTCAAACGTTATATTTACATGATCTACTTTCACAATTTTGATCATCATTACGCTACTACTACTTCACTTCATTGTTGCTGCTACTTCACATCCCACATCCAATGTTTTCTCCTATCTTTCTATCACTTTCCTAGTCACATTGTAAATAATTTTTTTGTCATGAATAACCTCTTAGTTCATGTGCTTTTTCTGTTACCTAAGCTTTTGTCTCTTTTAACTTGTCCTATTAACCAAAAACCCAAACCGACAAATAATTAATAATATACCATACAAAAATGATTACATTATGCCATCCCAGTCAATTATTGATTACTATGTTGCATATATCGAACCAAACGACCACCAATATCGTAACATAGCAGACAATTCTAGAAAATATGCAAACAAAATTATATAGGAACTCGAATCATTTTGAAAAATTGTGTCAAATAGTGAACATCAAGTACAATAAATTTTTTTAATAGAAAATATGCAAACAAAATTATATAGGAACTCGAATCATTTCGGAAAATTGTGTAAAATAGTGAACATCAAGTACCGTAGATTTTTTTTTAATAGAATAAAAACACACATACAAAATTATAAACACATGCTTATTATGAGATATTAAATGAAGGGATCTTTAGTAAAAAGGTTAAAACTTAAATAAATTCTGGCCTTCTATGTTATGTGTGATTATTGTATGATTCGCATGTTTAATCATTACCTCAACATGATCTATTTTTGAGAAATATAGATTCAATGATTGTTCGAATTCAAATAAATTGAGGTTGTTGCTTGCACTCTTAAATATGCTGATGGCTTTTACTATTTGAAAACCACAAAGACACTTATAATCATTTTCTTGAGGATACCATCAAATCGGTTAATACAAACGTCATGAACAATTGCCTTGATTTTACCATCTAAAGAAGGATATTATTTTTGAAATCAAAAAGAAAAAAATACAAAATGCGAGGAAGATTTTTTTTTTATTAATTTATAAATTTAGATAGTATTTTCTTATCACACTTTTGGATAACTTTTCCTCTTAAAACCGGACGATCACATGAACCTGAGATTTGAAAGCAAAGAGAACGGGACCATTCTTATTCTTTATGCAATCAAATAAAACAAACCTTTGAATAATTGAACTTTCGCTTAAATCACATGGTTCAAATCACATATTGTGTATCACATGATAATTGATGCTATTAATCATTCAATAAAAATGATAACTTAGGTTCCGGTGTACATATAATACAATCATTAAAGTCAAGAACAATTCTAAAGAAAACAAAGATGAAAACCTTTTTTGGGGTCTATTCAAATCCAAATCTTTTTTTTCTTGTCGTCTAGGATTTCCCACATGCCGTCAAGCTTGATGGAGCCGCATGAGTTGAGAGAAATATTTGGAAACAACATAAAATATCTTTTATATAAAAAACAACATAAAATATCATTAAGTAAGCGGAATAGAATTCAAGTAGAATTTAAAGAGTGGATAAACTCAACCAACCTCATCAAAATCACGTTTGCCCTTTATTGCTAGCCAAGTAGTCCTAAAAACATACATAACAAAAGATTAGAATACAATATTTGCAAAAACACAATTGAGAATAATACCAAACCAACAGTCAGATAAGCTACTCGGCGAAACAATGTCAACAGAACGAAACCTTGAAAGTTAAATACACCAACGAAAATATTCAAACTATTCAAACCAGTTCCAAAACACAAACAGAATCAATAACTAAGAAACACAATTTTTAACATTCATAATCACTGCCCTTGCCATCTTTACCAAGTGAAAGAAAACATATGTCAAACTCCTAAAAACAAAAAACAAAAAATAAGAGAGAGATTCGTTAACTATCAGAAATATTAATCATGGTAATATATATGGGATCCGTCTATGTCGAGTTAACGGACTGAAAACGAATCTATAACGGATCTCATCGTCATCACTTCGTATAAATTCCATGGGCAATTCGTCTATTTCGAGTTAACGGACTGAAAACCGTCTGTTTTATACGTTCTTGATTTTATCTTTTTTGCCTTGAACGTATTGATAGGTTAATCGTTTTTCGATTGTAACTATATCGTTTTCATGATGAATGAAATATTTACCTTTTAGCAAAAAAATAAATAAACATATGGATAGATATAAATTAGGGTTTACTAATCTATGAAAGTGACCGATCTTATTTGATCTTTTTTACTAACAAACGTAGCCAATTATATTTAAGAGAGCTGAATTTTGTAAACAATGTGACATAATAAATCACATATACCTCGGGATTCATGTAGAAGACCTTTCAAACCTCGTGCGCTTTTCTCCATCAAGTACAATTATTAAAGACTATACCTATGATTTCATGTGAAAATCAAATCACAATAAATAAATCATTAGAAAAAGGAGAAGATGATAACACTAAAAATCATCAGAAATCATATAATCAAAAATACTTTCGAATCAATTCGAGAAGATGAACTAAATAATATAATACCGTTAAATTTATATGATGCGATGAACCTACATAAAAAAACAAACAACAAAAAATAATTAGTAAAAGCGTGAAAGACTATATTTGATTTTTTTACTAAGAAACGTAGCCCAACTTATAAATTGGGGAATTATGTTGTGAATATACGAATAAGAAGAAATTAAAAGAGACATCAACAATTAGTTTTGAGATCAATGAGAAGCTATTAAATTAAAAGCATAAAAACCTTTGGAATAATATATACAGAAGCACCGAAACAATTAGTAAAAGTGTGAAAGACTAAAACCCAGAAATACTACAGAGCACATGGTAACATAATACTAAACTTAAAGACTGACTATACTAATGACACGAAAATAATAAAATAATTATGAAGGTACAAAACACATCTATATATAATTATACGAAAATATTAGGGAATAACACAATAACTACTAAATATCAAAATATAATATTTACTAAATATATTAAGATAAATATAGAAGATTACCGTAATAATTTGTTTTGTTTGTTTTGGTGAACAAAAACAATTGATCTTATTTGATCTTTTTTACTAAGAAACGTAGCCCAACTTATAGATTGGTGAATTATGTTGTGAACCTACGAATAAGTAGAAAATAAAACAGATATCAACAAACAATTTCGAGATCAATGAGAAACTATTAAATTAAAAGTATAAAAATCTTTGGAATAATATATGCAGAAGCACCGAAACAACATACCAGACATGATAACATATGGGGTTAAAAACACCTGCATCATGAAAACAAAACACACAAAAATCAATTAGAAAACTACAACGATGGGAAATTAAACGATTAACAATGTGACTACATATAAACATGTTAAAGAAGGAAACGACAAAAAAAACATAAACGTGCGTAAGAAAGAACAAAACTGGAGATAGTAAGGAAAAAGAGATGTATATATAGGAGAGAATAATTTAGGGCTACACATTACATACAAATATTTTGAGGAAGATCTAAAGATTTGATGAAAATATACGGAATAATTATTAAAGAGTTAACAATAAATGGTTGTGAGATAATTATGGAACATCGTCATTATCAAAATATGGAATGAAATTTATATAGAAGTTTCGTATATACGATTTCCTTTTTATCGTTTGTGTTTTTACAGAATTATTACGATTAAAAAGTAATTATTACAATTAAAAAACATTAAAATTTAAATCCCTCAAATTAAGGAGAGCGTGATATATTTGACTTCCTTTTACTACTATAGATATATTTGCTTAATGTTTGCTTATTTTGGACTATAAGTTCATTAAAGAAAATCCAAGTTTACAAAAAAAAGAGAAAACAGCACAAAAAATTACTAATTAAAGTGTATATATATATATATGCTTACAACGATGGTTGGCACTTTGACCGTTGGTTACACTTCTTGTTCTTATCAACATTCTTATTAAATGATAAGAGGGAATCAACGATCAACAAAAAGGGAATTATACTTCTTGTTCTTATCAACATTCTTATTAAACTTTAACAAAAACCAAAATATTCTTATTCAATAGTACACAACTAGCCTGCCTATGTTTTATTGTGAAACTTAACTCTCTCTTTTTTTCTTTTTCTAATTTATAGTTTAGAACAAAGATTGGTCTAAAGTCTAAACGTAAGCTAAGCGTCGCGTTTAAAAGGAACTTGTTCCGTAAAATCAAATCAACGGTTGGGATCAAATCAACTAATTGACAAAATTATTGAATGTTATTATTAAGGGAAATTTGTAAAATTACTCCATATTGAAAATATTTTTGTCTAAAATACATCTTTGTCACTTTTCACCTAAATTACCCTTAAGGAAAATATAAAATATTAGAAATATAAGTTTTTAAAATTTTAAAAAATCAGAAAATCAAGAACACATCATTTATAGTTATCTTTATATATCAAAATAATTTTTTAACTTCAAAACAATGGTTAAAATATGATATAGTTTTCATCTACAGCCTCTAGAATTGACATTATATGGTCTTTTTCTACGAACGAGTGATAGTATTTATATTCTACTGAATCGTCTATCTTATAAAATGCAGTAGAATATGATCTCCACTCAATGCACTTAGATCTACTACATTTAGAAAACGAATTATACGACTTCTTATGTCGTCTACCGTCGGCAAAAGATATTTAATGCCAATATCTCTATCATCTACTCATACCGTAGAAAATGGTTTCTAGAATTATTTAAGTATAATCAATGTAATTAAATTCTTTTTCTTTATTTTTGTAAAGTTTTATTAAATTTAATATTTAAATCTTTGCAAATATTCCTTAACTATAGGATCTAATATCCCGTGAATTTTGCAGTTTACTTAAATATATGTATTTTTGTTTTTAAAATCATGTTTAATAAGTATTCTTTTTCACGGTTATTTATCTTCTTCTTCACGGGTTATTTCCTTCCTTCTTCTCCTGCAAGTTAGTTATTTTTCTCCATATGGTACACATATATGCGACATCCGATGAATGGAAATCGTGCAGGGAGAAAGGATGGACGTTTGTTTACTTCATTTAATTTTAGTTAATTATGTATATTTAATCAAATTCCTCTAAAATATACACTAAATCTTACAGTTACCTTAATTAATTTTAATTATATTCGTAAATCAGTTTCTTTTCCAGTTACCTTATTTACGGAATTGATTGAATTTTCCTTATTTGATTAAACTGATTTACTAAAAAAATTAATAAATAAAAAAATCAGCAAATTAAGGGTAATTGTGGATTGAAAATTGTCTAAGTCTTATTGAGACAAACTCATACACACAAAGGTTTAGTGGGACAAAATATAATTCAATGGGTCTTAATTTTACAAATTTCTCTATTATTAATTAGTTTTGGTTAAATCTGGACCTAGATGCAGAGAGCATCTCAGAAACATAGAACCTTAGAAAGCCACTAAAGCTAACCATTAGCCAATGGAATAACAATAAATAACACATAATAGGTCTATATTTTGAAATAATTCCCTATCTAAGGTTATAAAGTGGCTAGTAAATGATCTAAAATGATATAATAACGATTTCCCACTCATAAGTACGAGTGGCTAGTAAATGATCTAAAATATATCTTCAAATATGTTGTAACTAGGTTCGGGTCGACCTCAGAAACGAGGATTGAATAAATTCTATTGTTTTGGGAGGTCGAATAATCTCGTGATGTATTTAAGAATCGAAATGGAAAGTTGTATTGATCTTATCAAGTTACAAAAGGGGGCTCGAACCGATATGAGAATATTCGGGTCGAGCTCGAGCTTAAGTGAAAACTAAGTAATTATCCAAGATGTAAATCCTTTGTCCTTTGGTCCAACCTCCTCTTCTTGTGTCTTTTCACCTCCTTATATAGTGCCTTATGGTTGGTTTGGAGACCCTAATCATGGTTTAATTTAACCCATGATATTCCTCCTTATGGGCCTTCTAATGGGCTTTCTCCTCTTGGACCTTAACTCATGGTGTATTTGGCTTTTATACCAAACATACACCCAACAGTAAGCCCCCCCCAAAGTCGGCGAAAGAGATCGAGTCGAATTCGTCGTTTTTTTACAGGTCGAATCGAATATGTGATTAGTTAAGGTTCAACTCGGCTCGCATCGGTCTTGTCTGTCGGCATCGAACCCTTGCGCGGGTTGGGCAGCTCGAGCTCTCGGATCTCCTTTGTTGGGCTCGCCGCGTGGCTTTGAATTTCGAAGCCCAAGACTCCGGCCCATGAGAATTTAGATAAGCTAATGGGCTTTGCTTTGAGGCCCACTTCTTCTGATTGGTGGGGAGATGCGGTTGTTGATGTCGGTTCGCCTTCTCCCTTCCGTTTATAAATATCGAAGTTATTCTCCCTTTTCTTGTCATTTGCATTTTCTTTGGATCGAGCCGTCAGTAAAAAGAAGGTAAATTTCTCTTCGATTTTCTTCTTGCGCGTTCGACCCGTTCTTTAGTACTTCCGAATCGTTCTTCGACTGTCAAGGATGTCTTCAGACTCAAGCGCTTCCGTGAAGTTAAATAGGAGGAGGATTCGACGCGACCCAAATGTTACACTGGCTTATGCATCGGATGATCGACTCGATACGTTTATCCCAACGGGCGTTCCTCTCGTTGGGCCTTCAGATCGGCGTGTGTCGGATGCGTCGTCCCCTAGGATCGAGCTGCCTACGCATCGATCCCATGTTGTTCCTCAGAAGGTTTCCAGGGATTCGTCTGGCGATGGATCTTCATATGCTCGTTCTGAGGACGATTCGCAAAGATCTGAAACATCGGATCGAGTCGAAACGGATGCAGGCACCTTTGGAGGTGAGAAGGGGAATTTTATCGATTTCCGAAACGCTGAGCCGAAATCCCCAGGTCCCGGCCTCGGACACGGAATTAGACTCGATGATTCCAATGACGTCGAGTCGAGCATGAACTCGAGCTGCGTTTATGCTCTGACACCAGCAGGTGGTTGGGAAGGTATTTCGGTTGTTTATCCCCAGGCTAATGATCGACCCTGGAGTCCGCCATCGGGGTATATGTGCGTGTACGAATGCTTCATCAAAAATGGGGGACTCTGCTTCCCGATACCGAGGTTACTGCTTCAGTACTGCCATCGACGTCGAATCTCTCTTTCTCAGTTGACGCATGGTTCGATTCGAGCCATGATGGCTGTGGTGGTTCTTGCTGCAGAGCATGGTGGGGTAGTAAATCTTGACGAGTTCGAGGAGATTTCCTCATTTAGCCCCATTGGAAATTCGGGTCGTTTTTACGTATCCCCTCGGGGCGGTTACCAGCTCGTGAAGGGGCATAGTAGCCAGGTTAACAGACATCGATGGTCGCGGTATTTCTATGTGGAAATCAGTCGAAGAACGATTGGGGAGTTTAGTAAGCCGATTCGAGTCGGATGGAATTTTCGACCTGGTAAGACCGAAATCGAGTTCTTCAAATTTCTGAACTGATTTTAATCTCTTTGTCTTTGTGCAGTCGAACCCAAGAAGCGGAAGACTCCTAAGGATTCGGTCGTCACGCTTCTCCGAAAAGACAAGAAACATATCCGTCACTGGCCCGACTTCCTATCTCATCGAATCGCTCGGAGCTACCCTCGGTTTTCGACAGGTAATAACTCGATTGTCCTTTACTTTTGTATCCGGCTCGCTTCTAACCATTCATTTTTGCAGGTGAGTTCTACCTTCCGTTGGAAGATAATTCTCCTGAAGCTCAGTAGGGCTCGAACAAGAAGACCAGTTCGAGCCAAAGAAAGAAGAGTTCGACTCCATCAAAGAAAAAGACTGTGCAGACTCGACCAAAGAAGTCTTCGATGGTGAAATTGAACCTTGACGTGGTGGATTCGGATGAAGAGTTTGAGCTTCCAAGGGTGGATCCCCCAATAGTAAGAGAGGGTCTTCGACCCGAGAAAGCACCGATCACTCATGGTCGGGGTAAAGGATTGATGGGGGGACTGCTGGCGGAGAGTCGACGGGCAGAAGAGGCTCGACTCGAGAGGGAACGGCAGAAGGAGGTGGCTAAGCGAAAGTCGAGGGCCGGAGAGAAGAAGGGAGTTGAGGCCGAAGCGAAGAAGAAAAAGCGCGCCGATCAGGAGAAGGAGATGGCGAAATCCATCAAAGAAAAGAAGAGATCGGCTCATGAGGCATTGGGATCTGGGGATCGAATCGAGAAGTTGGCTTGATTTAATACCGTTGGTCTCCCCGTAGAGGTCGATCACCTGTATGCTGGCGCGGTAGTTCGTGTGGGGGATGGTGATGGATCGAGCTCATCTCCTTTTGACTTTGTTTTCGACTTCAGAGGAGGGGGGAAGCATATTTCCCAAGTCCCCTTGGCCTGCCTTCAGTTCGTTCGATGCGTGCGAGGCGGTCCTGACTTCCTTTCTCCGCCTGATGTCGATCCTTCTTCCAGCGACCCGGATACGCGGTTCGCCATGTCGGCCATCTCGGTGAGTTTTTGATTTTAGGCATGGTCGATCCGAATTCGATCGAAACTTTCTTACCTCGTTTGTTCGATCCTTGTGCAGATGCTCGCTGGCTACAACTTTCTTTCTGATGCGCGGTATGACCTGGATCAGAGGAACCGCAAGCTCAATGCTCAAAACGGCGATCTGGTCTCCGAATCGAATCGAGCGCAGGAGGCTCGAACGAGGGCTGAGTTGGAAGTTGCGAAGCTCAAGGACCTGCTGAATCATTCTCAACAGATGAACGGCGTGCTGATTGCCAGCAAAGATGACCTCAGCTTGAAGGTCGATGCCTTGACCTCAGCGCTGGCCGAGGCGGAGGAGGCAAAGAAAGAGGTGGTGTCTCGAATCGAGGGGGAGGTTGCGGAGCTTAGGAGTTCCTCGAAAGATGCTGTGGCTCGAGCCGTTGAGGGGGTCAAGACGAAATCTAAGGATAAGCTTCGACGCAGCATCGAGATCATGGAAGCGAGGAGCAGGGCCCAAACCGAGGCTGATCGCCTCGCATCGCTAGCTAGTCAAGTGGTTGGAGCTATCACGAGGATGGAGAAAGCAGCTAAGGACGGAGTTTTGATCGATGCGGCGAAGAAGGAGAAGCTTGAAGCTCGACTCGCTTCATATACCGCTGAGGCGGACGCGATCGTCCTTCCGTCTCTCCCCACTGATTCTTCTGATGACGAAGAGATCGAGCCGAAGAAGAGCGTAGCACTTGATATTTTTTCTTCGGACAGTTCTGACGAAGAGGCCGAGAAGAGCGAGGTCGATGGTCGATCGTCGGTGGCTGGGAAGACTCCTGCCCTTACTCTTGCTGAGATTAAGGAGGCAGCGAATGTCGAGGTGGAGGATGCGAATCAGCTCACGGCCGAGCTTTTTGGTGATCAAAGCGAGGCGGAGGGCGATGCTGGAGAGAATGTTGCGACCGAGGAGCCTGCTTCGATCGAGGCGCCCGTTTCAGTTGAGAAGCCTGCAATAGATGCTGCCACTGGAGAGCTGATCGCTCCTCTCTTCGCTGATTCGAACCTCGAAGAGCAAGAGACTGCTTCCTAGATCGCTTGTGATCGACGAGATTTCTTCTTTGTATTTGCTTTTCTTTTTCTTTTTGAACTTATTAATCGAGTCGTCACGGCTCGTGTTGTAATACTTCTCTCTTTTTTTTTTATTGCTTCGAATGCTTTATTTCTGTCGAATAGGGTTGTAATCTGAGAAACTTTTCATCTCAAGTGTTAACTTTTTGCTCGTTTCGTTACCAACTTCGAATATAGCCACGTTTTGGATAGACCGAACATTTTGTCCAAATTCGAGAGTTCGATGCGATCGTGGAATCGTTGTAAGTTCAGTATTTCGATTCGAGCTCAGGCCTGACATTGAATGTCTGAGATTCGGGCCCAACCTTTGTGCTCGATGGGGGGTTGGGTCCTGCGGTGCGAGCCTGGGCTCGGCATATGTGAGTATGATCCGTCTTGCGGCTAAGTGTGCGGGTAGTTTCTGGCTAAACTACTTAGGCATTCTTAGGAGTCGTGCGGGTCCAGCCCCGGCTTTTGGATCAGGTCGACGTGGACCTGAATTCGATTCGTTGGGAATCGAATCGACTATGAGAGTGTCGCGCTTTTTGTAGTGACCGAGGCCTCGCCAAGGCTTCGATCGTTGTTTTTTTTTTTTTTTTTTTTTTTTGAGGTATAGCTGGACCTTCGAGAAGGCTGCCTACGTACCCGAGGCGGGATCAAGTCATTCGTAGTTCGAGTCGAGTATTGAGCTCGATTTTTTTTTTTTTTTTTTTTTTGAATATATATTCTAAAAGATTCGAGACGTTGAAATCGATGCGACTGGAACTGTCAGGGAGTTGTAATGGTATCGTTTGAGGGACATCGAATTCCATGACCGTGGGACTGCGACGCCTTCAAGTGTCATTAGCTCGTACACGCTGGGTCGGACGACTTTTGAGATGAGATATGGACCTTCCCAGTTTGCTCCGAGTTTACCGGCTTGATACTCCGTGGTGTTTTCGTATACCTTTCGCAGCACCATGTCTCCTTCACGGAAGATTCGACCTTGTACTTTACGATTGTAGTACTGGGCGGCTCGTTGTTGGTAATTCTGGATTCGAAGCAGTGCCTGGATACGTTCCTCTTCGACGAAGTCAAGGTTATCGAGGAGCGTGATCTCGTTGACCTCGGGGTTCCTGGGCATGGTGCTCCTGCGAAGGCTATTGATGTTGACTTCGGCGGGTGCCATAGCCTCGAGCCTGTAGGCGAGAGAAAAAGGAGTTCGATCTGTTGACTGTCTCGGAGTAGTGCGGAATGCCCATAGGACGCCATCGAGCTCGTCGGCCCAAAGGCTCTTCTTTTCATCAAGTCGCTTCTTGAGCTCGCTGACGATTACTTTGTTAGTTGCTTCGGCTTGGCCATTTCCCTGCGGGTACCGAGGTGTCGATTTGTTGAGTCTGATCCTCCACCTCGCGTAGAAGGCCTCGAATGTGTTGGAGATGAATTGCCAGCCGTTGTCCGTGACGATTTCCTATGGTAAACCGTGCCGACATATAAGGAATTTCCAAACGAAATTCTGAACGTCGTTAGCTCGAATCATTGCGTACGCCTCGGCCTCAACCCATTTTGTGAAGTAGTCGGTGATGACTATGACGTACCTCTTTTGGTGCAACTTGGGTACTTGGCCCAAACTTGAGACTTGGCCGTTGTTCTGTTTCGAAATTCCAGATCGAATTCGCTCAGTTCGACCGCCCAACGTGTCATCCGTCCTGACTGGATCGGGCTGTGTAGTATAGCTCGGAGTGGTTGTGTTGACATGACCGCTATCGTATGGGATTGGAAGTAAGGTCGGAGTTTTCGAGCCGACATAACCACGGCTAGCGCGAGTTTTTCAAGCGTCGGATATCGAGATTCGGCACCATCGAGCGCTTTACTGACATAGAAGATTGGCTTCTGATCGCCTCGATCCTCTCTGACGAGTACTCCACTGACTGCGGCGTCGGTGATCGATACGTAGAGGTACAAGGTCTCGCCCAGCTCAGGCTTTGAGAGGATTGGTAGGGTAGTCAAGTACTGCTTTAGATCCTGGAAGGCCGATTCGCACTTATAGTCCCAGGCGAAGCTTTTGTTGCCTCGTACGAGTTGATAGAAAGGTAGGCTTCGATCGGTGGATCTCGAGATGAAGCGATTCAAGGCTGCGATCCGACCGGTCAAGCGTTGCACCTCCCTTTTGTTCTTTGGAGAAGGAAGATCGGTTATGGCTGCGATCTGTTTTGGATTCGCCTCGATCCCGCGCTGTATTACGATGTAACCGAGGAACTCTCCGGAGGTCACTCCAAATGTACACTTCGCCGGATTGAGCTTCATGCCATATTGGTTCAATATTTCGAAGCACGACCTAAGGTGCTCGACGTGGTCGCCCGCCTTTTCCGATTTAACTAGCATGTCGTCTATGTAAACTTCCATTGTGTCGCCGAGCTGCTCAGCGAACATCTTGTTTACGAGCCTTTGGTAGGTCGCTCCGGCGTTCTTCAGACCGAACGGCATAACCTTGTAGCAGTATGTCCCGCGCTCCGTAATGAATGCAGTCTTCTCTCGATCGTGCGGATGCATCTCGATCTGGTTGTAACCTGAGAAAGCGTCCATGAATGACAGCAACTCGTTTCCTGCCGTTGCTTCCACGACTCGATCAATGTGGGGGAGTGGGTAACTATCCTTGGGACAGGCTTTGTTCAGGTCGGTGAAGTCCACGCAGACCCTCCAGCTGCCGTTCTTTTTCTTGACCACGACCGGGTTTGCCAACCATTCGGGGTATTGTACCTCGGTGATTGAGCCCGCGTCGAGCAACTTTGTTACCTCCTCATTTACCGCCTTGGCTTGTTCCGAACCGAGTTTCCTTCGTTTCTGCCGAATCGGTTCGAAGGTTGGGTCGACGTTCAGTCGGTGGCTCGTGATTGAGGGGCTTATTCCCTTCATGTCCTGGACCGTCCATGCGAAGGATTCAGCGTTCTTCGCGAGGAATTGTATAAGCTCGGATCTTATCGGATCAATCAGCTCGGTTCCGATACTGACGCGTCTTTCGGGACGGGCTGGGTCGATCGTGACCGACTCCGATACATCTTTTCTTGGCTCCGAGGCGTGCGACTGTTCCGTCGTTGAGATGTGCAGGCTTACCCTCCTTAGTTGCTGCTCTGTAACGAAACACGTTCGAGCCATCTTTTGGTCGCCTCGTATAGTGAATACTCCGGTCTGAGTGGGAAACTTCAGACATAAATGGTAAGTTGATGGCACGGCTCGAAGCGAAATCAGCCACGGGGTGCCCATAATCACGTTGTATATTGCAGGTCGATCCACGATGAGGAACTTGACTGCCTTAGTTATACCTCCTGCGTACACGTCCAACTTGATCGAACCTATGGTCATTTTGGTGATGCCATCGAATCCAGTCAGGGGCTTCACGCTTGGCTTGATTTGGTTTTCGGGGATATACATGCTTATGAGTGTCTGCTTAAAGATTATATCGACCGAGCTCCCGGTATCGATGAGGACTCGGGATACGTCGTAGTCCCCTACCCTAAGTTCGATTACCAAGGGGTCGTTATGAGGCATAGCAAGCCCCTTCGTATCGGCCTCAGAAAAAATGATCGGCATGTCAACTTTGGCTCGCACTAAGCACCGCTGTGCTTGGATTGCCATCTTCTCATGTTGTTTGAGCGATCGAACCGACCCATGCACGAGTTGAGCTCCTCCCATAATCATCAGGACCTTCCTCTTTGAGGCCGAGGGAGCGTCGGGCGATACCTGCTGGTTGTTGAGTCTCTTCGGAGGGACTGGGGAATTCGCATTTCCCACAGGTCGCTGTTCGAGTTCGCGCCTTGGCGCTTCGTTCTTTTCTGCTTGAGTTTGAGGTGATTCGACCGTTATTTCGCCCTTGTTGTATTTGCCCAACAGAACGTTCATCAGGCTGCGACACACTGAAGTCGCGTGGCCGTGCTTCTTGTGGAAAGTGCAATAGAACTGGCCGTCCTTAGTATCTTGGCCTCGCACCCATTTGTTGGATTGCCCCTGGTTCGACTGATTCGATTGGTTGGTCGATCCGACCTGGTTCACCTGGAGCTTAGCCTTGTAATCTTGATCATAGTGTTGTCGGGGTTCTTGATAGTCATCCTCGATTCGTTCTTTTGCTGACTTGGGTTTAGGTGTTGGCGGCTTGAGTGCCGATTGCCTTTTCAAGTTCATTGCCTGGTCCTCTTCGACGCGAATGAAACCACTCGTGCGGTGCAATTTGTCGTCAAGTCGGTACGCCCTATGCTGCACGAGGTCTCTTCGGAACTCTGACTCGTGCCATAAGCCTTGTTTTAGCGCGCTTATTGCTGACGAATCTGGGACGCTTACTTTGGAGAGGACCGCCTTGAAGCGACCCATGTAATTTCTTAAAGTTTCTTTTGACCCTTGAGGCTCGAGGTCGTAGAGGTCCGAGTCCGATGCGGTGTCGTGTAAATACAATGAGTAGTGTTTTACGAATGCGAATGACAGTTGAAGGAAATCATCGATCGAGTTTGGTTCGAGACGGGAGAACCATTCCAGGGCTGGGCCATCCAGGTACTCGACGAAGATTTGGCAGTTCGCCGCGTCCTTCTGATCAGTAGTTAAGTGTTGTCGGCTCATAGCGTGCGAGAATGCTGTCAAGTGCCGTTTCGGGTCGGTTTTCCCTTCATAGGTCGAAATGCGAAGCTTCCCTGTGACCCGAACTTGGACGGACGTAATCCGTTCAGTGAAGGGGGTGCGCTGCGCGTCCTCGATTACACGGTCGAGCTCCGGCGCCGAGCTTAGCGCATGGTGGACCTGTGATTTCATCGTCATGAGTTTCTCCCTCAGGTCTCGAATATCTTCGTTTCGGTCGTCCTGGTCTTCTCTTGATCCGGAGAGCCTGGACAGGGCCGAGGGCCGTACAGGGTGCGAGGCCTCTGTGCTTCCGGCAATTGGATTCGCGGGGGTAAGCGGAGTGTTCGCGCCTCCCAGCCTGTCAAATATGGATGGTATCACGCTAGCAGTTCTTTGATGTGGCGCCCCGACATGCTCTAGGCGAGATGGATAGATCGACGTCAATAGATCGAGGCGTTCGTTAATTTTTCGGTTTGACTCCTCTTGCTGGTTGACGTGACTCATGATCGTGCCGATTACGTCTGTGAGACTGAGCTCTCCTTCATTGATTCGAATTGGTGTCCGTTCGACCTGATTTGATCGTGTTTGGTCCTGCCTCGGAAGATGCGAACTCGTCTCCGGATCTTGCCCCGGGCTTCGCGTGTTGAGTGCGGCTCGGGGTGTGACTTCTTGAATTTCCGCCTGAGTGTTGGGGTTGCCATGCTCGTTTTCCGTACGATCCGATTCCATTATGCGTAAGAGATATTCTAGAAGACCCCCTACCTGGCGCGCCAAATGTTGTAACTAGGTTCGGGTCGAACTCAGAAACGAGGATTGAATAAATTCTATTGTTTTGGGAGGTCAAATAATCTCGTGATGTATTTAAGAATCGAAATGGAAAGTTGTATTGATCTTATCAAGTTACAAAAGGGGGCTCGAACCGATATGAGAATATTCGGGTCGAGCTCGAGCTTAAGTGAAAACTAAGTAATTATTCAAGATGTAAATCCTTTATCCTTTGGTCCAACCTCCTCTTCTTGTGTCTTTTCACCTCCTTATATAGTGCCTTATGGTTGGTTTGGAAACCCTAATCATGGTTTAATTTAACCCATGATATTCCTCCTTATGGACCTTCTAATGGGTTTTCTCCTCTTAGACCTTAACTCATGGTGTATTTGGCTTTTATACCAAACACACACCCAACAAAATATAACATAATTATTAGAGAGTTTGTAATTGGGTTATTTACCATTGCTTCCTTTTGGTCATGACTTTGGATCATAGTACACACATTATAGACTATAAACAGAGGAGAAGAAAAACAAGTAACCAAATCTTTGACCAGATGGTTAGTTGGAACATTTTATGGTTTTGGAAAGATTAGAGAGAATTACGCTTCTTGTTTACCTAGCTTCTAATTTAATACACAACTAATTTCATTTTGTTTTCTTGTGAAAACTAACTCTTTTTGGGAAAAAAACTTAACTGACGCTTGTTGATTAATTTATTCAAATTCAAGTGTGTATTATTAGCCTAATAGGCCTAAGGTAGCGAGTACGAAATAAATGTTTTTTATTTTGGGAATGTGTTTTGCTTACAAATTAAAATAAATTCATTAAAGAATATCCAAATGTTTACAAGTAATTACTGACTAAAGTATACATGAAAGTTTTTTTTTTTTTTTTTTAACATCTTCTTTATTAGACCTTATGCAGAAAGAATGTAATCCTCATGGAGGAGATTTACAAGAAACAGAAGAACATAATTAAAATATTTGAAAAGAATAGATACTTTCATTGTTTCCTTCACTAATTTGTCTGCAACCTTGTTGTGTCCTCTTGACACCCAAACAAACTTCACATTTTCAAAACTTGATGTCCAAGGACTAATGATATACTGTTTGGTGCTATTTTACGATTACTGTTTTGTTTCATGTATTATTGGAAGAAAAAGTTTCGTTGGATATGCAGTGGATAATGAATTGCATTTGAATGAACGATTAGTAAATGTATGTGCATGTAGTTAACGATTTTCCACTCTTGATTAGTAAATTATCTTTTCACATACAAAAGAAAGATTAGCAAGTTTTTACAAATGCTGTTGGTCATCGTATCAGGCTTATGGTCAATTTTCATTTTGATCACGACTTTGGATTAGCTGCCTCTGATTAGGAACATTAGAGGCTAACATAGTGAAGACACTAAGATACGTAGACTATTTTTCATATCAAATACTTTAACCAAAATCTCATCTGAGGCTTAAAAAAAGCCAAGCTTATGGTTGAATTGTGCTTCTTAATTCGAAATCAGATACTTTTTTGGTAGTTTTACTGATTTTGAGATTCTGTTTTGGTCCTCGCAGGTCTGGTAGTGATAAAACTGAGAAGAAGAAGTGAGCATCAGCTTAAGTTTGGGATCTCTCATCGAGAGTTTGTTGGTTTGGGAAAATCATGTGGATTTCTAAACATCTCCTATTATGTTTTGTTAGAGTTTATGATTCAAACAGAGTTTTGTCTGAGACTAGTTATGCATTTAAACTTATCTCCACTTTTAATCATTTATTTTATTTTATTTTATTTTATAGGCTTCGTTATAGAATCATAGAAATTGTCATTCTGGCAAAATATAATTCTGTATAACAAAACTTAAATCAGTCATACCGTCGATAGCAAATTCTTAAACCTCACAATTCTTTCTAGTTGTATCGACAATGTGAGAGGTCAATAAATAAATCAATCAATACATAATGATACAAGAGTCTCTCCGTAGGAAGACACCTCAGCATTTTCAGCTCTTTTGGTAGTGACATGTGTATATAAACAACTTTTGTTCATGGGCTACATTATCCACGTAAGCTGAAATTTAGTCTCTTCCCCTCCCAAACCATAGAGGCTAGACCCTTTCGTGGCACTAAAATGAATACAAAAACCATGACCGGCGCTCAAATAGTTAAATGTGTTGAAAAGTTTTTCCAAATAAATGGAGACAAGCATCGACGTGTGGTATCACGGCGAGTCTCTTTTACCGTCTTTTTACGAGTCTCTTTGTAATGTAGGCTATGGGCAAAGTCCACATTCGTCCAATCTTTCGGGACAGTTCTACCAGGTGTTAATTGATGGTTGCTAAGAAATTAGCTTGGAGCTACGATATTTGTGAGAAATCCTCTAAAAGTCTGAGTTTTGCTCTCTTTTTGTAGGCTAAAGAATCATCTGCACCAGTAGCTACAAAGATTTATTAAAAACTGACAAAGATTGCACATCAAATAAGAATGAGAACAACACCACCACCACCAAAACATTTCAAGAACACAACAGGTTCTATTGAAAACAAAAGCTTGATGGAGGTGAGTCAACTTAAATTACACTAACTTGTTTCACTCTATGTGTTAATCCAAACTTTGAACAAGTTTCAATTTATGCTCTTGACCCAGATTTTTGCAGATCATCCAGAGGTAAACTACACTGATTAGACCATTCAAACATTTTCTGACTGAGACTGTTTATAAGGTTACATTTTTTTTTGGTGTTGCAAAAGATGCCAATCTCTCCTTTACTTTTGAATATCAACAAGTGTTTCGAATATCTACACTTGTATCTTACTTGTTTTATATGGCATACTTGTGTTTGTTTGTCTTTCTCTCCAAGTCGACAATCCGTTTGAAGATTGTAATGGTTTAGGGCTCTTCTCTGGCTTTCCACTTTGGGGTGAGTTTGGGTAAGATCTTCTTAGCATTCGATTTTCGTAGATATACAAGTTTCGAATATCTACACT
This sequence comes from Arabis alpina, assembly GCA_900128785.1. Classification (NCBI taxonomy): domain Eukaryota; kingdom Viridiplantae; phylum Streptophyta; class Magnoliopsida; order Brassicales; family Brassicaceae; genus Arabis; species Arabis alpina. The sequence goes on from LT669788.1 coordinate 422,619, forward strand.
TGTATGTGAACCAACTCTGTAAATACTGTATTTTCCTAGTTGTAATCAACAATGTGCTATGGGCTCTATGACTGATTGTGGAGAGATCAAAGATACTTTTGAGTTAAATTAGAGTTTTGAGAAGCAAAATGTGTTAACCAAGACAAGACTGCCTTTGCCATTCCATTTTCATTTATGCAAGTGTTGAAAACAGATACTGAAATATGGGCCAAGACCATTTGAGCCCAAATAATTAGTTAACTCAAAGTCTCCTAATTAAGGGCCCATATTTCCTTTGTTTTGATGTCTCACTCTCGGATGGGGAGAAAAAAAGACAGAGATAGTGATTCCTGTGGCTACATAACCTCAGGGCATTACACAGTCAAGTCAGGCCATTGGACTCTCCTCAATACTGTGCACAAGGCCAACGTTGCTCAGGAAGTTTTACAGCCGAGAATTGATACAAAAAATAAGAAACATTGAATGTAAGATAATACTAATTCATAAAAACTACTCTTGTTTAATACAAAATCACTTGTGCAGTTTATTAAAATATATGTATAACGAAAATATGTATATATCTTGACGGCTTTTTGACTAAAAATAAAAAAAAAATTACTTACGGCTTCATTTCGTCGATTGGATGGAGAGTGGGACCCGTCTGCCTTGGATTAGATATGTCTAAGGTGACGTAAGCAAGCGTAGCGTTTTAGAAAGAACTTGTGCCATAAATTCAAATTAACGGTTGGGATTAAATCATCTAATGGACAAAATCATATTCTGCAGAGTGAATGTTGCTTAATAAAATTCCAAATATCCCGGAAAAACGTAGTATTGTCAGATAGACCCCGGAAATTTCATCTTTTTGTAATGTTTCGCAACAAAATAAAATTTAAACGTTTGCTAACCACATAATCCGATCGTAAACCAAAATTGAAATCTGAGTGCTATCAAAATTTGACCCACACCCACTTCTTTTACCTATTTCCATTTAGTACAAATCAAAATCCCCATTAAACATGTATATATAATAGTTTTGCTTATGTTCCATAGTAAGTTAGTGTGGCTTCATGGTCTAGTGAACTCGATATGTCGTTTAGAATGCGAATTTGAGTCTCTCCTTGGTTATTTTGTCTGATTTTATTGTATTTAGTTTAGTGAAAACTAAAATTATGAAATTATCTCAATTTCTTCATTAGAAAATACGATATATGCAATCCTAACCGTTATTGTTTCTTCGCTTTTTCACAGTTTGTTCATTTTCTTGTTTCAATCTTAAATGATGAAAACATTGACTTTTTCGAAATTTTCAATTTATTGTCTGAATCTCAATATGGGAAGACAAGTGTTTTAACATGAGTAAAACCTTTGATGCGATTGTTGATCTATCTATTCCACGGGGAACTTGGAAATGGCAAGTGGAGAGAAAAAGAAATCTCATCAAAGAAAGTTTTAGACGTTAGCTATGGGGATTTTGAATTTGGAAAATTAGGGTTCTTCACGATTTTGTGTTTGGAAAATTTAAGAATTTTTAATTTAATGTGGTATAAACAAAATGGGTTTTAATTTCGAGTATCAAAATCGATTTTGATATTTTAATCTAGTCGATTTCGATTTTAATTTTGGTTTACTATTTCTAATCGGGTCACTGATCGAGTAATTTTAGATTTTTTTTTTTGTTTGTTTTGGTTAAGAGGAACTTGGTTTATAGTAAACCGAAATGGATTTGAGTGGAAAGTTCAATTTTATTTATTGGTGAAAAAGTAGTTAACTTTCATTTTGTGGTAAATCAAGCATTTTAGTTTTATTTTGTGGAAAAATGCTACAAACAAAGATTTTAGAGTTTATTTAAGAAAATATGAAATACTGGGAGATTTCCTGCATTTTCCCAAATACAAAATTTCGACTATATGTATCTAGAGATTACTTATTTCAATCCTTAACTGGAGGAAGTTTAATAAAATAAATAGTCATGTGTTGGATGTATATGAACAATAAATGCATGACACGTCATTCTGCAAGCAAAAGAGAGAGAGCCCATAACTTGAGCAATCTGTACGGAACGAGTGAACATTGGGGAAAGGAGTACAGCTGTCGAGCTGTGATTGGAGGCTTTATCATGATTTGAATTTAAAATTTGTAATTGAATTTAAAATTTGTTCCGTTATACTATGTAGTATTATTTGGTAACCTTTATTCTTTCTAATTTAGGTCCACGAAATATCAACGCAACTTTGTCTCTTCTCTTGCAACAAAGCTCAGAAGGGACCCACATAAATTGGTACGTAATTAATTATTATCACATTAACTCTAATCTCAAAAGAAAACAGAGCATCTTTGTTTATCTACACATAATTGGTCTCATTATTATCACGTGTTATCATATTTTATGTATAAAGAAGAAAACACACCTAATATCATCACTATCAATGTAACTTATAATGAAAATATGTTTTCAAATACATAAGAAAGATTAGCGAGTTTGTCCTTAGGTTGTTTGTCATATTCGGCTTATGGTCAATTTTCATTTTGATCATGACTTTGGATTACATGATTTAACTATGTTTGACCGGTTGTTTTGTTGGAAGCTTTTTTTGGTTTTGGAAAAAATTATACATCTCTTCAACAAATCTCAGATTCCAAGACACTTTTTTTTTTTATCATTGGTTATTCATTAATAAATCAAACGATCGACAAAGAGGAAATTACACTTCTTGTTCTTATCAACATTCTTATTAAACTTTAACAAAAAAAAGCCAAAATATTCCCATTCAATAGTAGACAACTAGCTTTTCTTTGTTTTGTTGTGAAAACTTGAATTTTTGGGGGTTTTATTTATAGTTAGAACAAAGATTGGTCTAAACGCTTCTCAACTAATTGACAAAATTATAGAATGTTAATATTGATTAAATCTGGAGCTAAATACAGATCATAAGGGTCCTAAGGACCAACTTTTTTACTTTTATTTACACAAACAAACAAATGAGAGGAAAAAGCTAACCAAAAAGGATTAAACACTCTTATTTTCAAATAATTTTTCAAGTCAAAAAAGAAAAACTAACCGCGACGTAAAATTAAAATCTCATTCTTTTTTGTCTCATTGTGAACGATAAAAAGTACTCTTCTATTAACAATAAACATGGTTAGAAACAATATCAATTTGTACTGAAAATGTGCAAAACATAAACAAAACATAAGCGATAAAACAGTAAAAAATAAGAAAAACAAGATACTCTATCAACTACAATTTGTGAAGGCTTGTTTTTACAAATGATAAAACTATGGCATAACATATGCCTTTTAGATATAAGATTATAGAGTAAGCATTGGAATGTGAATCGGTTGAATACACTGCTACCCATAAGATATTGATGCTTGATTGCACAATTGTTGATGAGACAATGGATGTTAGATGTAAATTTAGTAACGGTGAAAACATTGGAATATGAAAATTGTTAATGCTTCTTGTAAAATATTATATTTAAAGATTTCCGGAATGCAAAACTTTTCTTCAGTTTTAGAACCTATCTTCAGTAGATTGCAAAAGTATGACCGAAAACAAATCTGATTCTGGAAGCGATGAGCTTCTCGGTGGTGAGGATTCTCTCGGTGTTGCTTTTCCAATGCACAACAGTCTCGTCGAACCAAGTGAACAAACCACTGGTGGTGAAAAGGAACGAAAGGATTTGCAGGCATCTTCGTCTCTAGACTCTATCCACTGCTCTTCTTCCGCCGACGACGATACAGGACTGCACATGGTGCGAGACTCTCAATCTGCTTGATGTAGAGCTTTTTTCTTGCTTTTCTTAGAGATATTAACTTGTATTTGTTGATTTGACGTTGCAGGCAGCTATTGAGTCTCTAGATCCTCTCCCCAAAGTTGGTGCTCGGAACAAAAGAAAGAATGGAGGATCAAAGTCAAAAAGAAGTAAAAAGAAGCAACGACATTCTGATTCTGAAGATCCCGAAGATCCCGAAGTCTCAAACGATGACAAAGATATTGATCTCGATGATCCAGTATTGATGGCAATACCGAGAAGGTCTACCTTACTATCTAGCCTCGAAAAGAAACTGAGAACTGTGCGAAGTCTTTCTAAGACCCATATGTCAACGGTCATCAACAAAACTGTGTTGAGAATGTGTTTGCAAGGAGATAGAGATAGATTGAAAGATGTGATGAGAACACCTCGCAAAAGAGATAGTCGATTTAGTCTTCATGATTCTCTAGGTATGATATTCTTATACTGGGCAACGAAAAAGCTTCACGAAACGTTTTTATCAAGTGATGAAAGAATCCAATTGATAAACAAAGCTTCGGGTTTCATTCGAAACCAAGGGTTACATTGTAACATCCCAAACCGAAGAGGGGATTCATTGGGAAAAACTTAGAGGAAAAACAAGAGACACGGACTCTAGGAATGGTAACTAGGAAGGAAGAGGAATGGGCCTTCGGCCCATGTAGTGAGGAGGTGGAGACAAATAAGGAAGGAGGAGAATAAGGAAAGTGGATATTCTCCTTAGGGTTTTGGTTTAGTATAAATAGAGGGCTAGGGAGCTCATTATTTACACACCAAAACATTCTCTTCTCTCCAGAGCCAAAGAAAAACGCTTAGGAGAGAAAGAATAGGAGGAGCTCGAGAAGGAACTCGGCACCCCACCCTAAGGAGCAGCGGTATGAGGTAAGGCGCGATCCGTACCTAATACTCCCTTTCTATTCTCTTCTTTATAACTTTCATACGGTAGTCTTAGTAGTACGGGTTAGGGTAGTAGTAGTAGTAGTAGTAGTAGTAGTAGTAGTAGTAGTAGTAGTAGTCGTGTGCGGATAGATATCCGTCCACGGCACCGTAGTAGTAGCGTCCGTGTATGGATCGAGGATCCATACGTGGACCGGCTGGTTTCGGTAATGCCTAGTGCTGGCATCGGTAAGGCCTCGGGGTGCCTCGATGACAGCACGCCAGGATACCGAAGGTAGGTCTCGGTGACGCCTCAAGAAGGCATCGGAGACGCCTCGACAAGGGCGCTGGTACGAGGTACCGGTGACGCCTCTAGAGGGCACGATGACGCTTCGACAGGGCCCGAGTAACCTAGTAAGCTGTGACGCCTCGATGGGGCATCTGTGAGCCTCGAGAAGGCATCAATGCGAGGCATTGGTGGCGCCTCGACAGGGCCGGTGACGCCTTGACCAGGCACCGTAAGTAGCAAGGCTGATCGATGATCAGGACGAGGGAGCCTAGGATTGTACCACGAGGAATGTATCGATGAGCAATCGATACGGACACTCAACGATCCGACAGGTGCCATAGTGGCTATCAGGTAGTATCAGCGGTTGGACCATGGGGACGCATCGATAGGCCCTCGGGGAGGCCTACGATCGATCTACCACTGGCCATCGAGGATAACTGAGCAGTCCTCAAGGGCAGGCCGCGATGTGGTCGCAGCCTGGCATCGGTAAGCCTCGTGGAGGCCTCGATGTATCAGTATGATACCTTGTCCGTCCGCGATGAACAAACCGGTAATCATCGGTGAAGGCATCTATGATCGGAGAGAAAGCTAGACGGCCAGTGCCAACCACTGGGCCGCGAATCGGTAAGGCCTCGATGGTGATCGATGCGGCCTCGGTTCGGAATCACGCCTGGTAGGCAAAAGCGTGCTTGGCTTACCAACAGTGGCAGAGTATCCGGTCCGATCATGGCGATCAGGCTATGGACTCGTAGGTGAGACAGTAGAGGAACATGGCAAGGCTAACACAGCTTGCCAAGTGAATCGACTATCACAATGGAACTTGGTAAGGGTGCACGGACGAAGGAGATCCCGCCGTGAGACTCAGCCTTGTATCTCGAGGAAACTTGGCTCGGCCTAAGCCGGCCCAAGAGTGACTCGTTGTTTGGCGGACTGGAAACTAGGCATGGCAGGATCATGTCTAGCTCCGACTCGCACCACATGTAGTTTAGGATAGTAGAAAATGTATAGGCCGGCTATACTCTGAAAGGAGAGCCAGCGGGCCAAATGTGAGGATTAGCGTGGCGGACTGAGAGGTCTGACACTACCAATCATTAAACCGCACCAAAGAGCTATGGTAACATTACAGCCGCAAGGCCGTGAGGTTACTCGATGGTTCGCTTGTTTGTTGGACTCAGCAGACTACTAGAGAATGCTGTAGGCCGGACAGGTAGTGGCCGGCCAACTCGATAGTTGGACAGGCATGCCTTAGTCAACCTGGTAGAAGGTCTAGATGGTGTGTGCCAACAAGAGAAGCGCTAAAGAGGCTTAGCAAACTCGTACGGCCGCATACGACTCCAGGGTTAGAGGTAAGGCCGCGGGAATGTCTAGGCCGGTGCGGCCAAGGCTGGAACGCGAGTCTTCCACAATTAATAGATAGTTTTCTGTTTGTATTTCTGCAGGGACGGTCACCGTATGGTCATAGATGTGTCATGGGTAACGTATTGGGATAGCCATGCTTACCTGGGGCCGACCATACGGGGCAAAAGGTATTGTTTGAAATGCTTTGGCTATTGCTTGAGAACGTAGAGGTATAAAGGACTAGGGTAAACCGGATTAGATAACTTGATTGTGAACCTTAGGATAGAGTAGTTAGAAGCATGTTAAACCGGTAGGATAGTAGGTTCACAATGCCACCATTTAATTATTGCATAGGGACGTATGTATGGGCATGCGTTCCGCCTTGTTTGTGCTTGGCCTGAAAGATGGCACGAAGATCTAGCGTTCTAGCAGAACGTTGGAAGGGTTTGAAGTTCCAGAATCTTCGTAAAGTCCGCCGACGGGCCGACTATAGTATTGGCTGCCAGCGTGCCGGCAAAGGTTAAGGGCCGCCAGCGTGCCGGCAAACCTGTCGAGTTAAAAGGCTGCCAGCGTGCCGGCAAAGGTTAAGGGCCGCCAGCGTGCCGGCAAACCTGTCGTAAAGAGGGCTGCCAGCGTGCCCGGCATGAAGTTGAGTAGTATGTTCGTATCACCGCCAATGGGTTGGCCGTGAGACGTAGTACCTGGCAAGTAGTGCTAAGGGTGTTGTGTGGGGTTGTATGTTTAGAATAGCTAGGTAGTGTTAGGTGGTGAGACGGAGTAGACCGTCTTACTGAGTATTCAATACTCACCCCCTTACCAGTGCGCAGGATAGGACATCCGGTCAGGTGGACCATAGGACGGCAAGGCAGGAGGGAGCAGCGGGCAATGGAGGAAGACTTTCCCAAGGCGTAGTGAATCTAGTACCCTATGTTGTAATTTACCGTACAATGTAACTGATAAGTTTTAGAGCAATGAAAATACCACTTTTTGACTAACACTTGGGTCTGGATTCATAGTCCGAGATGCGGGTGTTACATACATCCCCTCTGCTGGGTGTTTGTACTTAACGATCTCATAAGCGCTTCGTTGGTTCTACATGGGCTCAAAGACGAGTACATCCCGTTGTCTCAGCTGTATCTCGCTGAAAACGTTCTCAAGTCCGCATATGGTAAAGATTTGAAAGCAAATTCTGATTTAAAGAACGAAGATACCCACAGTTGTTACTCTCATAACATGAAGGAAGCGTTGCAATTTGTCCTCGAATCTGATGGCGTACCACGAGCAACTCCAAGAGAGTTAGAAGAAACATATAACTGCAATGAACCAAGAATAGGGTCTGAAGGTGAGGAAAAGTTCACCATTACCGGAGTCTTCAGATATGATACGATACAAGAAGCGTTGGAGCGTTTGAAAACGCATCCCGTTGCTGCGGTGTTAACATGTTTTGATGATTGGGAGAAACGTGGAAATAACACTGGCCCTAAAGAAAGATGTGAATATGGTGGTAAGCATGGGGTACTGATGCTCGATTGCAGAATGCGTGAGGACACAATGGTGGTGAGATGCAAGTCTAGCAAACTTTTTTGATTGCTTGCTTACGTGTATTAAAAAGTTTTGCTCAACAATATAAATAACCATCGATTTCAACTTCTAGGATTTGTCTCAAAAGCATCAGCCGCTCGGTTCCAATGATGGCGGTGCGGCGTGTGGTGGTCATGGGATTAGAAGAGTACCAGGAGAGGCTTAAGCGTCATAAAGAAGAGTATATGAAAATGTGGAGGAAATACGAGGTAATATATACATTCTTGATTCTCGAATATATATGTACATGGACCAATCGCTTCTAGGGTTCCTTAATTTTGAGACTAATCATAAGACGGGTCTTGTTAGGGGTTCGAAACGTGTGGTTATGGAATGCAATTTGATTTTAATGGACTGATACCAAGAATCTGTGGTGGTCGGTATCCTCCTTGTCGCGGCTTAGTCCTCCTTTACGCTAGATTGGGCCTTCATCGTTACAATCTTCTCCATGTAATTGAAATTATTATATCTTCCTCTTAAGGTTACTGCTTTCTTTTATCTTTCTGATTTATTACCTGATCAATTCCATTAGGGCAAAAACTTTCAGCTCATTAGGGTTAAGAAATACAACAAGACCTTCGGAGGTGCTTCCACTTACTACATCACTTTGGAAGCAGAGGATCCAGCTATCCCTGCTTCCCTTCAAACTTTTCAGGCTAGAGTTAATGAGAACCAATATCGCACACTCCTTTTGAACTGCTCTATTGCTAGACCTCTAGGTAGGTCTGCACTAAGTTGTAATTTTGTATACAAAGTCATCATTTTGCTAATTCATCATCGTATTAGGGGAAACCAAGAAGACCAATAAAAAGTCGCTCTTTAGTGAAACCTTTGGTGGCAAGTTCCTCCATCAACTCATGCCTGAGTTGCCCTCTGAGAATCCTTTCAAAAACACTAACCGATTTTACGTCGTAAGATTTTTATATCTTTTACTCTCTCGTATATAATCAACAACTAGTTGTGATATTTATACTTGTTTTTGCAGCTGGATAAAACAGAGCTGCAAGCCCATGACTGGATTCAACTGTATTTGGATCTTGCAGTTGCCACAGCTCATAGGAGCTTGGAGCAAGACAGATACGCTCCCACCAATTTGAAGATTCTTAAAGTGTCTATAGAGACTACGCAAGACCCTGAGACTCCGAATCACGGACATGACGTCTATGATGCAACTTTCTACATAAGGTACAAGGACACATGCAGGGCTCGGGTTGGTACAGATTTTGATCGTATAGCTGTAATCAGAAGAATCTTGGATAAGGGCACGGGCGACTTATGACTCGCTGCTCGTACTGAGAGCTCAGAAACCATAATACCAAAAAGGGCTAAGAAGAATCTGTGTGAGGCTCGGGTTGGTTCTAAGGTTGTTGATCTTGCTCGCAAAGCTGACACTTTCAGACTTGTGGCTTGTAATAAGAGCTCGGTTGCCATAACACCGAGAAAGGCTAAGAAGAATCACTTTAGGCCTCGTTTAGGCGTCCGCAAACCGTGGCGTTTATTTACTCTTGTGGGGCGCAAATCTTACAAAATCTGTGTTGTTGGCTCGGCTCGTCGTCTGCACAAGACTAGGTCCATATGAATATGATGATCAGGTATTAGTAATAATAAACTCCATCGTTGGTTGCCTAAGTTATTTGGTGTATTTGGATTCTTAAGTGTATTAGCTTTTAATTTCTGCATTTTGTGTGTGGTTTGAAGTGAGTTGTTTTGCTCCTTGAACTGTTTAAAACTTAATGGTGTTGGTTTTTGTCATTGCTTCTTCACTGAATCAACGATTAACGAAGAGAAAAGTACGTTTCTTGTGAAAAACTTAACACTCATAAGCTTATGGTAGCGAATGGAAAGTAAAATGTTTTTATTTTGGACTCTATATACATGCTTTGCTTATATAATAGATTCATTAACCGATAATCCAAAAGTTTAGAAAGGAAAACAAACAACCCAGGAAATATATATATTCTCAAATACAAAGGAAATATTAGAGAGTTTGTACTTTGGTTATTTGCCATTGTTTCCTTTTGGTCATGACTTTGGATCATAGAACACACATGATAGAGAGAATTACGCTTCTTCTTCTTATCAACCTTCCTATTCAATACACAACTAATTTCAATTTGTTTTCTTGTGAAAACTTAAACTCTTTTTTGGCAAAAAAACTGAACTAATACTTGTTGATTAATTCGTTCAAGAATTGGACAGAACCGGAGCTTGATTTGGTTTACTCTGAGCATGCCGCAACGTCCTACATTATAAATTAACAATACCAAACCGAATCTAAAGTATTAGTAAACCGGAGACAAAGGGAGACACAAAAGAAGTCAACAATAAGTAATTAACCGAAGCTTGTTTGTAAATTCCTCTTGTAGTTCATTAAGATTATGTTTCTTTGGTTATATTTGATATTTATGATTCTTTGACTTCCTTTAAAAAAACTGTCTTTGATTGTCTACTACTACCCTGTTTTCAATTGATGATCGGAAACAAAATACTCCTTCCGTTTTTTTAATTGAATGTTTTCGAATGATTATTTTGTTTTGTTTAGATTGATGTTTTCAATTTTCTATATAAAATTAATTGTGATTTTGAGTTTTTGACTGTTTAAATTCTACAATTTGTTTTTTTATTGGTTGATATTTTTTGAAATTGATGATAAAACATGTTTTGTTTTGAAAAAATTAAAAATTAAATGATTTCTTAATTTGTGTGTATAAACCTTAAACTTCAAATAAAAAAGAACGGAGGGAGTAGTAAAATGTCTTTATTTCGACTATATATATATGCTTAAAACTTTGCTTACAATAAATTGATCAAAGAAAATCAAAAAGTTAAAAAAGAAAAAAAACACAGTAAATTACTAAATCGAGTATACATGCTTACAATTTTCATATTAATATTGAACCAAAAACCATATAATAATTTCTGTCCAAATGTTTTTTCTTGGAATAAAAAATTCGTGATCAAGCCACCGTAACTTCAGCATTTAAACAAACGGCGACACCTTCACCACCAATAACACCGTTACATTTCCCGTTAAATCCACCACACTCTCTTTCCTTGACCACCACAAGCTTCTCAATCATTCCTTCAAGATCTCTCTTATGCAGATTCACCAAAAGTCCGTTCTTCATAAAAAGCGTCAACGACATCTTCTGCTCCACTTTATGTCCCGGAACCACCGTAATCCGATGACGTAGAAGCACCGCCGCCGCGATAGTCTTCATCTGAAGATAAGCTAGATCTTTCCCCAAACAAATCCTTGGTCCAGCGTTAAACGCAACGAACCGGTATTGATCGTGATTTATAAACTTACCATCGCTCTGCGAAATCCATCTCTCCGGTTTAAACTCGAGACAATCATCCCCCCAAGTAGATTTCATTCTCCCCGCCGCGTAAATCGAATAACTAACCGACGATCCCGCGGGAACGAAAGTCCCGTCGGGTAAAACGTCGTCGTTTTCGACGTGTTTTGAATCTTCGGGTACTGATGGGTAAAGCCTTAACGTCTCTGACAAGGCAGCTTTCAAATAAACCAAACGGTCTATTTCGTCGAACTCTAACGGCTCTTCCGTCCAAGATTTAACGTCGTTAACGCCACGTGTCTCGATCAGAACGGAACAGATCTCGGTGACGATTTTATCCTCTACCGTTGGATTTAACGTGATTAGCCAGAAGAACCAGCTTAGTGCGACTGATGACGTGTCACGTCCAGCTAAGATGAAGTTAAGTGCCACGTGTTGGAGAAATTTGTCGCTGTATGATTCTTTCTTCTTCATCATGAAACGTGATAAGAGATCGTCGTGGCCTTGGGACCCATTTTCTTGCTGAGTCATTAGTTCCTGCTTACGTGTGTTTATAACAGTGGCTAAATAACCATCGATTTCTTCTAAGCTTCGGCTTAAGCTGACTTCTAAACCGATTCCAAGCCATTTCTTTAGTTTCCATAGAAACTTTGGTAAAATAAACCGTTGTAGCGAGGCTTCGGTGGCTCGGTCGAAAGCCGAGGCGAAGGCGTTATCGGGTAGTCCCGGTGCGCAGGTTCGAGTGTCTTTACCGAATGCTAAACCGCAAATGTTGTCGAACGTGAGCCGTAGGATTAAGTCTTGGAGATCAACCGGTTCGGATTTGGCTTGAGCCGTTTCGAGGATTGGACAGAACCGGAGCTTGATTCCTCGGTTTACCCATCTACCCATAGCTTGCCTCAACGTCCTACCAAACCGAATAAAGTATTAGTAAACCAGAGCGAATTAACGAATCGATTTTATCAAACATAACCGTGAAAGTTATAATTTTACAATGTAAAACCAAGATTTTAACCAATAGATTCGGTTTACTAATACCAAACCAAATCTAAAGTATTAATAAACCGGAGCATATTAACGATTCGATTAGATCAAGTAGGACGGTTAGATTAACCCCGAGGCATAAATGTTAACCAATATATTCGGTTGCTTAAATTATGATATTAATGCGAAACCAAGATAAATTTAATGAAACGTGAAATTCACTCAATGAATCTGGTTCAACTATAATATTAAGATTAAACCGACCGGTTAGGCATTTTAGGTACCTTGTTGTGAATTCGAGAGCGGCGGTTTTGCGTTGGAAGAGCCAAGTATCACCATCGGAGTTGAAAATACCTTGACCAAGAAAGTCATGGAAGACGGATTGCCACGTAGGACCTTTAGGGTAGTTATCGAACCGGGTCTTGAGCATATGTTCGAGGTTCTTGGGGTCACACGTGACAGTCACGAGACCTTGCTTCTTAGCCAAGAAAGGTACTGCACAGATACAAGTCTGGTATGTACCACCGCACGCACGGAGGTTCTCGGTGATCCACTCATGCATCCTATCACGTTGCTCGATCAGACCAGGAAGACTACCCAATATAGGCCATACACGTGGACCCTTTAGCCACCTTGAGATGTTCTTGAACCATAGCCAGTACGCTGCAACCACCGCTACAAGAAGCATCACATTGGACATTTCCATAATGTAGTGTGATTGTGAAGAGAGAAGATATGAAGTTTGAGTGCAAATGAATGGGAAAATTTATAGGAAGCTTCTCTCAAATGTGTCACTAGTAACTATCAGAATCATTAATGAATTCCGCGGTTATCGTTGAGATATAGTATTGGTTTATATTTATAAAGAGAGATTGTTCAGATTTGGAAGTCAAGAAGTCAAGAAGTGGTAAAGTGGTGTTTATGCTTTGCTGGTACCTAATTTTGCAGCGAAAGGAATAGTCTCATTTAATGAGAGATTTCATTAAATGATCATATGTATGTATGTGTATTAGTAAAATACAATCTATATATGTAGCTGTGTGGCGAATTAAATGGGATTAGTTGAGAACATAAGGCGCCAAAAAAGATGGTGGGGATTGGGGAAGAAGAAGAAGAAAGAAAAAAAAGTCGCATATTTTTTAATTTAGAAGTTTATGGTTAAAGGTTAACACATGTTTGGTTTGGTGGTGGTGAGATAGGTTTTATGATCTAATTTTTTTATAGGTGCAGCTACAAACTGATATTTCGGTTTATTTAGTTTCTAGTTTGAGAATATTCTTGGCTTCTTTTGTAAAATCAAATGAACTTTTACCATTTAGATTTTATTTTGGCCTAGTTGAAATTAGTCGAAGACGAATTTGGTTTAAGGTTTGATCAAACCTATCAATCTATGTGAAAATTTATGGATCGGTACGGTTTTAATAGTTTGGCTCAAAAAATCTGTTTATGTACCTTTATATACTTAATGATTAAAAATGAAATTTGTAAGTTTTCTAGGTGAGAACTCACGTATGTATGTTCCAGTTATACTTTTTGTAATTTAAAGAAACATTTTGTTTTTTCCTTTAAGAAAAGTTCCTCGTTTTGGGTTATCGGTATTAGGATTTGGTAAGAAACTCGATACATATACTAGTATTGCTATTTACTTTAGAAAGACACTTTCTGACTTGCTTCTCAATTTTGTTTGTTGTCTTCAAGTTTTAAGCCTAGAAGAAACACTTCTTGTGTCACTATTTTGACTTTTTGGATCATCCTTTAATGCTTCTTATTGTCTCTTCGATTTTTACTGATGAAAATAGTCAAATGTTAACCAAAAACTGAAAAATAAAGTGGGACATGGCAGTGGAATAATATGTAAAGAAATATGTCATTGAATGGGGTGTAAAAGTCAAATGGGTTATGCTGACTTTTGTTACTATGTACCTACTAGCTCGTAAATAAATGAAAACATTATATCGCTTCATATACATATATCAATATCAATATCATGTATTTGCCTGTATATATACATAAATATATATTCCATTCGTTTTATTTTGTTTTGGAACGTACAACTTTGTGTGTATGTATGTTACAAGTCCCGGATAGTTTTTTTTTGTTGTTGCTAACAACAAGTCCCGGATAGTTGTGGTATAATTGGAATTTAGCATTTCTAATATTGTTTGTTGTTAATTCACCGTAAACATATACAGAAGACTAAACATTATAATTAAGTTCGATATATCTTTTGTAATGACTGATAAACTATTGTTAAAAATTCGTAATATTGTAAGAACAAAAAGAACCTGTGGTTTTGTGGCCTTGTGGGTATAACAAATGGGACATAAAGGTTGGTGTACAGTAGTGAAGAGTAGATGGCGTGCCAACCTAACTAATTAAGCAAATTATTTATCACTCATAATTGACTCTTTATTTTTGTTTGTCTTCATAATCAAAGTAAAGAGGACATATTTGTTATTTTACGATATTGATGGAGCGTAAGATTCAGAATAACCATTTGATGTATATTTGTTTCTATGCTGATCATTGGTTAATTTATTTATATTTTGTCTCTGTTTGTTATGTCTCAATCTTAAGTTTTCTTGTTCAGCCATTATAACCATATACAGTATTTGTATATTAAATACATAATGTCGTTGTAGTTTAACATACTGGGTTTTTAGTTTCCGAATGATTATCGTGGCCTATTATAGGCTGAGGTGCCCAAATGTTTTCTGTTCTTTACGACGGGTCGGAAACATTCGACCCATTTATGTCTGAACCCAAAATTCTGGACCAAATATGACAAAGCCCAAAGACTAATAATAATCTAGCTTGTGAGACAAATTATGTCTTGGTTTTTGAGATTTGTTTGTTTCATGGATTGCTTTTATTGTAGGCATGTTCGTTTGGCAGCCACAGGTCGCGGTAAAATGTTGTTTGTTTGCTTGCCGCAGGTACCTGTAGTTGCGTCATGCGGCCAAATGTTGCGTTTTACGTTAGGAATTTTTGACCGCAGCTAAATTCAGCGTCTGTGTTTAAAAATTAGTGTCACGGCTAAAATTTCAGCTGCAGCTGCATGTAGAAGTCAAACGAACAACAATTGTAGCGTCTGACCGCATGACGCAGCCGCAGCCGTATGCGGCAGGCAAACAAAGAGGCCCTATATATATTTACTTTTGATAGTTTATATTCACAAGTTATCTATTCGCGTTAGTATTTCACAAATGCAATCATTCCTAACCATTGCATTATTAGTGATATAAACCGTTCAATAACATATAACTATTGCTTCACCTGTTTTATTAGTACTAGGAGTCTAGGATAGAACTATCTAGATAGGAGACGAATAAAAAAATTATTAGGTGAAGTTAGTGGATATCTATTCTATGCCACCAAGTTAATTTGTAATCCAAACAGATTATCTATCTGGATCATATATATATATATATATATATATATATATATATATAAAATCACCAACTAAAACTGATAGATTCAAACTGAAGATTCTGAGCCGAACCAAAAGAACATATCTTTGCTACTTCTTGTCTCATTTTCCTCGGACCACACACAAGAACTCCCACGCTTGAACCCTTTAAGCCTACTAAAAGCTCTGCATTTACGTAGTAAAAGTTAGAACATAGAAAGTTAAAGCATATATATACTCTATATGAAATTGTTATATTATCTTAAATAGACTTACTGTTAATATTAGGCCGTTCTCCATAACGAACAGTGGTGGATTGCGATAGCAACTGCTGCGGCGAGCTCTCGATCATCAACGGAGGCAAAACGTTAACGTTTTGGTCATTTTTACAATAATACTTGTTTTTGTTCCACAACATAACGACCGTAGACGTAGCAATCACGCTAATGGAGATTGCTAGAAGGTAAATGATTGATTTAGAAGCCGAGGGGTACTTTTTGGAGCTTTGATCGATTGGGTTGATATGATATCTCGTGATGATACCGATGATCATAATGAAGATCTTGAATGAAGAAGAGAGGATAATGGCGAGACATAACCAAGAATTGGGGCCAAGGATTGGTGAGATGGGTTGGTCTGAGATGTTTGGTTTGAAACATAGTGTTTTGATGATATTTTTATTGCAAGGTGGTTCTTTCTCTCGAGTGACGAAGGCTTTGATCTTGATATCCACAAGGGAGGAGATGTCGTTGGTTAGACCGGAGATTGGTAGAATTAGGTCGAGCATGGAGAGGTCGGAAGAGTTCTTGAATGCGCAGATCAGTGTCAACTTGGGGATTTTGCAAGTGTTCGTTGAGCTCATGTAGAATAAATCGCGGATTATGGATATGAACGGTGTAATCCCACTGCCTCCACTCACCATAACCAGAGATTCATGTCTGATTTGTAGAAAAACAACAGAGGTCAATGGTTACTTCAAACACAAGAAACCAAAACATAGGGCTAATGTTGCTTGTAACGTAAGAAACCAAATCTTGAACTTTTGAAATTACCTTAAGAAATCGGTGGAAGCAGGGCCATACGGTCCTTCAACGGAAACAGCGAGGCGGTCGATCTGACTAGAAGAAAGCATTTCGTAAAGCTTGCTGGACCATTTGCCTTGGCTCTTGATCATAACACTTAGCATCTCTGGTTCAAGTTTGCTACTCGAAGTTATCGTAAATGGATGCCATTGAAGCTTCGAAATACTCGGTATGTTCACAAAAATAGTGCTCGTCGGGCTAAACATCAACACTATACTAACACTTCAGCATTTGAATCATCGTAATCAAATGAAGAAAACAGAGTGATCATAGTTTAAAACTTACAAGGGTTTTTAGAGAAACTGAGCTCGACGGTGTCAGATGGAAGAACACGAGCTGAAACTAGCTTGACATTGTTGCGTGACTGTAGAAACCTCAAGAAACGATCAACCATGAAAATGTAGAAACCAGGAAAAGAGTACAACGCGTGAGAGATACCAACGTGGAAGACAAAGAAGAGCATGAAGACAATGTAGAGGTAGTGAGTGTAGAAAAACACTTCGAAGAATCTCCTTCTTATGGTCGGATATGTGGTGGCCCACATCGCAAGTCCGGCCAATAGAGCTATCTCTCCGGCTAAATTCGAAACACCGGTCCTATCCCACTCCAACATCTATTTACACCAACAATTAGAGGTAAGCATATAAATCAAACCAAGATTTTCAATCAAAAGTTACTCATAGTCAAATCGGTTCCATTATTTCCGTACCGTACTACAACCTATAAATCATCATCGAATTTAAAATGTGACTTAAAAAGACTAAGCTTGAATATACCAACATTTTATATATTTAACTACATGTGAATACATATATTACATTTCTAGAGAAAAATCCGAAACCGAATTAAACAAAAATTGCCAAACAAAAACTGGTTATAAATCAAAACTAAAAAATCGATAAACCATAAAATATAACCTAGCCAAATTGAATTTAACACCTACAAACAATATCGATTAAAATGTAAAAAAACCATTAAAACCAAACACTAATATAGAGAAGCGATCATAGACTAACCTGAGAGATTTTATTTGTGGATATCCAGTAGATAAAGTAACAAAGACCATGGCTAGTGAGTAAGGTCATGCACAAGTGACCGAGCCATATATGGTACTTGATGCTTGACTCTGAAGTAAGTCCAATTGCAGCCAGCAACGACGAGCCACGCGCCACTGGATAGAACAAGAACGCCAAGCATATGTTCCCGGCTACACCTAACCGTACCGCTATTGAATCAAGTCTCGCTTGCCACCTTTGTCATAAAACAAACACAAAAACCAAGCTTTTTTTGTCATGTAGTTTATTAGCCTAATAATGCATGATTTGTTTAGAAAAAATGCCAAAATTTTCAGGAAATGATATGAGTGATTGAGAGAATTATGGGTCAATTAACTTTATTTATCTTTATTTTAGGTTCCTATTGAACTTTGACTAAATTTACACTCTAATTGCAAAACCTATAATTCATTCAATAAAAACTATCACAATATTACTGTAGTATTTTAAAAAGACATTCTTGCAATTAGTCATTCAATAAGCCAAACTATTGTTGGTTGAATCTATATGATCATTGTAAACTATATTTTGTACTTAAATTTTGGCGATATATATAAAACAATTACGTTAATGACCAAAAATAAATCCATCTAGAAAACTTACAAGTTATCTCCATGGATTGATACTGATCGAGGAGTGATTGTGACAAAAGTATAGTAAAAGTAATTGGATAAGCTCCAAAGAAGAAGAGCCATGAACATCGTCAAGAACATAACCTCAGTTACTGTCACTATTCCTAATGGTCCTTTCACTAACATTGGTCTTCTCAATGCACCAAACTTATCTCTCTTATTCTTCCTCTCCACCCCACTTAAAAATTTTACAGAAAATAAATAATATGATATTAATAAATAAATAAACAAACAAACAGATTATAGAATCATTACTATAAAGTATATGTATTATATACCTATTAAATTGGTCAAGACTCGTTTGTTTTTTCAAGTGAAGGTAGATACATCCCAGAAAAGCCAGCAGAATCATTGGGAACATGTAAATCAAAAGATTCACTCCTGATAAAAGAATATATAATCGATATTCATATAAACCAATTGAATAATTAGATTAGATCTATAACTTAAAACGAAACTAATGTAAATTTACCTGGTTTTCCAAAATAAATTGATTGGCCGAGCTTGGCACGCATAGGTGTTAACCAGAGTTTCTTGTAAGTAGAAGTTGGCATCATGATCCAAATCACCATAGTCCCAATCAAAATCATCATCGTTAAGAGCTTAATCACCATCTTAATCACCTCCTTATTCATCTCTCCTAATCCCATATTACAAGAAATGAGATTCTAAAAAATAAGAAGAAGAAACAGAGCGAAATGGAGTTTGCAATGAATACTACAAAACCTATATATTGTATTTATTCGGTAAATACAAAACCCAAAATATATATTTATTATTTCCCAACACATGTGATAGAATTAGTGGTGAGCACCGTTCTTTGTTTTTTTGGTCGAAAGGTGAGCACCGTTCAAGAGGAGGAAGTATGCGTCCAATAGTTAGAATTACATTTTCTTTTTAGAGCTGACTTACAAAATGGACCTTACTCGTGCGTGGAAGAGTCTAACGTGTGTAATTTTCATGATTTCATATTGGGAACGACTTCCTATATTATTGGACCGTAACAAGTTTTTTAGTAAATTATAGTAGAGTTTTAATAAGTCATATTAAATTTCATTTGATTTCTTATCATATTAAAAAATTATAATATCTATATTGAAAATTTGAAATATAAACTCCAGATGGTTAATATTTTTTTTATAATATTTCATATTATTTTTTACCATACTAGTCTATTTACAAATAATAGCAATGAATTGTATTAAATTTCATTTGATATTTTTATCATATTAATATATAAAAGAATAGTGTTTGTATGGATTTTTATCATATTACTTTAGTTAAAAAATAATAGCAATTAGATTAAAAAATAATCTTTTTTTTATTAAAACTTCATATGAGTTTTATTTCGTGCTTACTCATCCTACGGCTACGACGAAACAAAGATAAACTGTAAATCCTTAATAACGAATTATTACCTCATTTCTCCACGTAAGATACATCGAATCGAACACGTTATAACTAATACAGTTTATATACATGTGAAAAAGAGAGAAAAAAAGGTGATGCAAATTTTGGACTTATTAGCAAGTAATGGAAAGTTGAATAATTTGAGGTTTCAGTTCCTATAAGAGTGTGGGTTTTGTAAGCCGATGTGTGCCTATGGACCAATCTTCGCGTGCCCAACAGATTCTCCTCATTCGCAAAAGGTAATCTTCTTTTTCCCCCACTTCACAAACTAACTAAGATAAATATAGTTCATAGATATATTTCCTCCTTCTACCAAAAAAAAAGATATATGTCCTCCTTTATTTTGCCTTCGATTTTATTCCTTCTAATGATGAATCAATCACTGAGAAAATCTCACGCAAATAATGATTAATTAAAAGTTTAAAAACAGAAGAAAATCTCGTGTATATTCATGAACTTTACATTGATTAAATTCCTATAGATATATGACAAATCTGAAATCAGTTTTGTTCTATTTTTTATATACAGTAAAAACTCTATAAAGTAATAATGTTGGGACCACCAAAATTTATTATTTTATAGAGTTATTATTTTATAAGTAATGCTTAAAACAAATTAAAAAACAAAATAATTGATAAATTCATAGTAAAAAGCAATTTAACCACTAATAAAACATTTTACTAAATATAAATGGTTAAAAACAATAAAAAAAATTAATTAATTTTCTACTAAAATTGAAAATATAATATATTTTGAAACAATTTTTTTTCTTCTAAAACATCACCTACTATGAAATGAAAGAAATATATAAAAATTATTATTTTATAATATTAATGGGACCATATATTTGTATAGGATTTTTGAAAAAAATTATTATCTTATCATCTTATCGATTTGTGCTAAATTTTGTACTGGCCCGACTCGGGACCGGCAAAATTTATTACATTATCGAATTTATTATTTTATCGAGTACTACTTTATAGAGTTTTTACTGTATAAGAGATTAGAGGTTTACGAATTTTTATATTTTTTTCCCTATAAAACCATGTTACTAAAATCTAACGGAGATACGTTATCGTTAAATAAATTGATGTATATCTGTTAATTAGGATGAGGTGTCGGTTAAAATTATTTTTCTATTAACTTAAACAGTGACATGTCAATTTAAAGATTTTAATTATTTGGTTTTCCACGTAACTATTTCTTCTTTATGCCAGTAATTTGGTATTTGTGCCATCTGCAAGGCCGCAAGCAACAGCAATCCAAATTAGAAGAGATGTAACCATATGATATATATTACGACCCAAAATGTTTTTTTTAATTATATTTCAGCATTTACAATTTACAAAAGCTCCCGAATTTGAAACAGAAAGAAATGTTACAAACAAAAAGAGGAGAAAAAACAAAAACCGGAAGAAAAAAAAAGTCTATATGTAACAAGCACACAAAGATGACTCAAATCACAGGACCACCTTACCAACTTGCAACCCAAGAAACAAATGAAAAACAAAGTATATTATTATATAACAAGCAATCACCAACTGAAACTGATAGATTCAAAATGTAGATTCTTGGCCAAACCAGAGGAGCATATCTCTGCGACCTTTTGTCTCATCTTCTTAGGACCACACACAAGAACTCCCACACTAGAACCTTCCACGTCGAGTAGAAGCTCTGCTCATATAAACCAACAAGAACCTAATTAGCATTAAAAAAAAACTTATATAGAGAGATGGAGAAAGAGAACTATGTATATATTATTACTCTTGAGATTAGGTCTTTCTCCGAAATGAAGGTTGGTGCATTGCACGAGTGATTGTTGTGGCGAGCTTTCGATTTCCCTCGAGGAATTGTAACCCCATGAGGTAGGAGAAGACGTTGGAGATGGAACGTCAACGTTTTGGACCTGTTTGTTTTCAACGTTACCATGCTTTTTCTTGTTCCACAACATAGCTGCACTAGAAGTCCCCATGATGCTCACGGAGATGACCAAGATATATAGAATGGTTTTTGAAGTCAATGAATAGATCTTGTTGGTGTTGTGGTCGATCGGGTATATGTAATACCTAGTGATGATACCGATAATTATCATGAAGACCAAGAACGAAGACGCGAGAATTGCCCCGAGCCATAGCCATGAGTTTGGTCCAAGGATTGATGAGATGGATTGGTCTGAAAGACTTGGTTTGAACCATAGAGTTTTGATTTTCTCCATTGCTGCTTCACTTCTTGCTTCTTTATCTCGGGTTATGAAGGCTTCGATTTTGATGTCTATGTTGGAAGATAGCTCAGTCTCGAGACCAGATAATGGCAAGACAAGGTCGAGCATGGAGATTTCTGAAGAGTGTTTAAACGCGCAAATCAGAGTTATTTTGGGGATTTTGCATTTTTGGTTTTGGCTTGTGGCGATCATATCACGAATGATAGAGATAAACGGTGTAATTCCACTTCCTCCACTCACCATAACCAGAGCGTCATGACTAGAACACACCAAAAAATACAATATTAATGTTTTTTGAAATGCAAGCAATGAATTTCTTGTACTTTAAGAAATCGAATATATATATCACCTTAAGAAATCGGTGGAAGCAGGGCCGTAAGGACCCTCGACGGAAACAGCAAGGTGGTTGATCTGATCAGAAGAAGAAAGCTTATGGTAAAGCTTAGTTGACCATTTACCTTCTTTCTTGATCACAACACTTAGCTTCTCTGGTTCAAGTTTGCTACTAGAAGTAATCGTAAATGGATGCCATTGCACCTTCGAAACTCCCGGTATGTTCACAAACAAGATGCTCGTTGGGGTATAAACCAACTCTGCGTAACATATATAATTAATATTAGCATAGGACTTAGAATCACAATAAGAAGTTAAAGTAAATAAGATCATAAGTATAAGCAATATTTTGAGGACTTACTAGGGTTTTTGGAGAAAGTGAGCTCAATGGTTTCGGAAGGAAGAATCCGAGCAGAGAGCAACCTAATATTGTCACGTGACTGAAGAAACCTCAAGAAACGATCGACCATGAAGATGTAGAAACCAGGGAAAGCAATGAAGGAGAAGGTTATGCCGACATGGAGGACAAAGAAGAGCATGAAGACAATGTAGAGATAGTGAGTATAGAAAAAGACTTCGAAGAATCTTCTTCTTATGGTCGGATATGTGGTGGCCCACATAGCAAGTCCGGCCAATAGAGCTATCTCTCCGGCTACATTGGAGATATCTTTTGTGTCCCACATGATCATCTGCAATAAATTATTTCCACAACAGAATTATTTACTAATCATTATTATATATTCGTTTTTTTAACTAAATTCATAGAATTGTCTTGAACACTTTTTTTTTTTTGTCAAACACTAGTCTAGTGGTTCAATATGAATATGAGATTCTTTCGGTTATAAAAAGACATTAATGGAATTGAATTATCACATTAATTGGAGGAGGAGGAGGAGTCGTATATGATTTCTTTACAAACGAACACTTATCCAAATATTTTCCACCTTAAAATGCGTGTTTCGATTAAATTTTCGTTTTTGGATCAACATATTAATTGCTACTTCACATTTTTGCCATGTGAAGAAGACCCAAAATGTTCAATTTGACCTCAAATAATTTTAATACGTAAAAAAAATGTACTACGTGGCGAAGCTGCATTATCAAGAGGTAGGACCCAATTTTGGACTATTACGCCGAGCCAAAATCGTAACCAACCGTTTTGAATGAGATTTTGATGATTAAATAAAAGAAAACAAATACCTCGGAGACTTCATTCATAGAGACCCATAAGATGATGTAACAAAGACCATGAAGGGTGAAAATGGCCATGACCATATGGCCGAGCCAAATATGGTATTTGATGCTTGACTCCGAGGTTAGTCCCAACGCCGGTAGCAGCGACGAGCCACGAGCCACCGGCAAAAACAAGAACGCTAAACATATGTTACCCATCAGCCCAATCCTTAGCGCCGCTGATGCTAGCTTGGCTTGCCACCTTAACTCATCAAAACCACAAATTTGTAAACAAAATTATTAGAAACATGCACTATAATTAAGATGTCTATACAAGTTCTCATGATATATTGAAACTTAAGATTTGATCCCTTGGTATGCAATTATATGTAAATATATGACAGGTATTATGTGATGAACCATTAACCATGCTAATACATCTAGTAATCAATTGAGAGAAAAAAAAATCTAGTAATCAATAAAATTACAAATAATTGTTAATTAGGCTATTGGACTAACACAAGCATATGTATTAGATTGTGAATGGTTGATAGCGAAAGAAATACTTACAAAGATTCGCCATGTGCGGCGGCTGTTTTAGGAGTGATAGTTGCAAAGTTATTGCGCAAATAAGTGATAAAGCTCCAAAGAAGAAGAGCCACAAACATCGCCAAGAACATGATCTCAGTCACTGAGACTATTCCCAATGGTCCCTTCACTAACATTGGCCTTCTCAGTGCACTCAACACTCCTCCCTTCGTCTCCCTTTATTATGATTACGTGAAACAAGTTGTTAAAAAAAGAGAAGTGATGATGGAATTTATACAATTTTTCGACATAATTATTCACCGGTTCTAATCGTTGAATTTAGTACCTATCGTTATGGTGCATACTCTTTCGTTTCTTGAAGTGAAGATAGACACATCCCAAGCAGGCTAAGGCGATCATGGGGAACATAAACATGAAAAGTGTCGTCCCTGTCGTGCAAACAAAGAAGAGGGTACTATTTAGAAATTTCGTTTACTATTACACTCGCTTCTAATCAAATATTTTTAAGAATTTGTAAATGAAAACGCGAAACTAAGGGTTTTATTTTCTGTTTAGCGTTTGCGCTTAGCAATTTTGATACGTTGTTGTTTGATAAAGAAAAAATATCCTAAATTTTGAAAACAAACTAAATAGTATATTATCCTAAATTTTCAAAACAAGCTAAATAGATGATTAATTATTACTCTATTAAATGCAAACCTGTGGCACCGAAATAAGTTGATGCTCCAAACTTGATACGCATAAGAGGCAGCCACTTGTTTCGATAGGTTAGTGTTGGCATCATGATCCAAAGCATGATAGTTCCAAGGAAAATCACCATCATTAAGAACTTAGTTACACCCTTAATCATACCCTGAAACTCATCTCCCGAAGATGGGCTAGAACCACCATTATTGCTTTTGCTGATCTCCATACTCTCTCTCTCTCTCTTAAATTCTCTCTTGCAAGATCTTAGGAGATACAAGTTTCAAAAGAAAAAGATCTTAGGAGATACGATCGCTTTAGTGAGAAGGATCGAGCTAGCTTGTTTTGAGAGGGAAGGAGTGGTAGAGAAAGTGTATATATAAAGAGAATTTTCTTGAGTGGGAATTAGATGAAGTAAGCTAGTTGCATGCTCCATGCAAGTGACTATCCCAATGGATCTTGTTTTTTGTTTTCTTGCATTATTTTACATATATTTGTGTTTTTTTCGAGATGACGTAAAAAAAAAGAGATATGAATATACGATTTGCAGTATATATATAAAATGAGTTTATTCGATATTTGAATATATATTTTTTTGGGGTAAATATTCGATATTTGAATATACAAATACAATATGTACAAATTACTTATCTTTATAAAATTATGTCACTTTAATATGGTAACAATGTTTTGGAAGTGGAACAAACATTTTTTTAGTTGGACTCGAAATATTTTCAAAATTTTAACAGAACAACTCTAGCCAAAATCCATTATCGCATGAATTTCAATTTTTTTAGCGAAAGCTAAATTACATCTCCGCATAAAATATAGTTCTTCTATCACCTAACCTCTCTTTTTGCGTTTAGAAAATTATCCAAAATATATCAACCTTTCAATAAAAATATCAATCTAGATCTTCTCGTGTAGACTCCGAATGTCAAATAATTTAATAATCGTACAACTATGGGAATATGTTTACGTACGATTTATGTTTTTTACTAAGGAAAAGTAGGAATTTGAAGTTTATAGCCTATAAGACTATAAAAATATATTAGAAAAATTGGACTTAAGGAAGACGCCAAGGACCATGCTACTTTTTATCGCTCATAAACTATTTGATAATTAACTATTCTTTAAGGTATTAATCAGTTGGAACCTGTCCAAATACAATCTAAAACACCAAATGTTCATTCTAAGTAAGATATAACTAGTAGATTAAGCAACATGGGTCATGAATATTAGTCATGAATAGTAGTGCTAACAACTCTATACAGAATTCTATTCGTAATTATGACGCAATAATAATAAAAAGTTGGTCAAGAGCTAAGAGAAGTGCTAGAGATGAAAGAAATGATACTACCCTAAATTGGATGGTTGTGAAAGAATCTGGTTCGTGTTCGGTTTGTGTAGGTTTCGATGCCCGTACGTACGTGTGGAATGAAACGTGTCACATGTCAGACTTATCTGTGTCACTGTCTTCGCCGTCCACGAACCTCACGCGTGTCAACATGGATGTGCATTTCTAAGCCAACGAGGAAAAGATGATTCAGGCCCATTCCCATTCATGTTTCTTTCTTGTTCATCATCATTGCATCACTTTACATCACACTAAGTTTTGACTTTGTAGTTTATACATTCTTTTTTTGTTTTATTCGACCAATTCTATATTCCTCTCATCATCAAATATACATTTGTGTAGCTTTTTAATGAAACTAGCTAGGAAAATAAACTATTGTTGGTTTACAATAGTTGAGTTTTTACAACAACAACAAATAAAATTCAAAAATTGAAAGAAATTCACTTTTAGTCCAACACAAAGATATCAATTTCCTTACAGAACCATCAAACAAGAACAAAATACATTGAAAAATTAATGAATAAATACATATCATACAATCTCCAAGTATATATATATATATAACAATAATATATACACTCTTGTGAAACAAATCTAATTACATACAATATTTCATTGTATCAGGTACACAAAAATACTCAAGAACAAGTTATTATTAGCTTTAACCAGTGGCATTCTTGCTCAAACTCGATTCGCGGTTTTCGGATTGTTATCTTCGGGTACATTATCCGACGATAACCTTAACCAACCGAATCCCTTCTTCGCTTTCCTTCTTTGAATCACAATCCAAACACTCATCAAGATACACATGAAAGCAACCATTGACATAAACAAACTAACGTATCTCCTGTTGGGACAACGGCTAAGTATCATTTCAGTCGAAACAAACCCATCAAAACTCCCCAATGTATTATTCATCTTCATAATCTCAACTCCATTCAAAATCCCATCAACCGCATGCTCAACACTCTTACTCGACGGTCCAATACTCACACTTATCAAACCCAAAGAAGAAAACTCATCATCCACCACAAAATCTATATAATACGGAGAAGCCAACACATAATCCGTAGCATCTGCGATATCAAGATCTTCATACGCCAAATTCCCGTTCACATAGACGTTAAAATACAACATACCAATCGACACACTAGCAATATCACAGAAATGCAACCTTATCAGATACTTATAACCATCACTCACCGGAAACTCCCATGTCATATTAACCCGAGGAACCACGCCATTCTCGCTTCTCACAACACGAGCGGTGTTATAAACATTATCAGGACCAACTTCACGACTCGCACCACCACGTCTATACTTAATCCTACCAAGAAAGTAAACTTTCTCAGAACCATCACTACCTTTAAAGTATTCATCATCAGGTATCCAATTCCTCCACAATGTATCGTTAAACGGTGTCACTTTCTTCCCACCAACGTTGATTCTATAAACAACTTCCATAGCTTGCTTAACCAAACCACTAAATCTCTCAGTTCCATTAGTCAAAACAGAGGTTGCATCGTCTTCAATCAAATCCTTAGGTGC
Organism: Arabis alpina; assembly: GCA_900128785.1. Classification (NCBI taxonomy): domain Eukaryota; kingdom Viridiplantae; phylum Streptophyta; class Magnoliopsida; order Brassicales; family Brassicaceae; genus Arabis; species Arabis alpina. The sequence goes on from LT669788.1 coordinate 450,215, forward strand.
AGAGATAACTTCAATACCATTAACAAACGCAAACTTCGATTCTCTACTAGGAAAAAATCTGATTACAACTTTCCCTAAATCAACCCAAATCAGAAATTCTCTAACCCTAGATTCATCATCATCGCCGGTGAAATTCCTAAGAACGCCGTAATCGTTCACGGTAACGTGAAATTCGGCGTCGGTGAAATTGAATCGATGAAAATGGAGACGTACCATATGAATACCTTTCTCGACGATGTTGAATTCGTATTTCGCCTTTTCCGTGAAGATCCTTGCGGTTTTGTAGATCTGAGGGAGATTTGGAGCTTGATCTACCGATTTGAGAGTGATTGATCCTTCCGATGAGAACAGATTTCGATCGGAGGTGAAGTGACGGTTGTTTACGGTGGAGTCAACGACTGAGCCACAGTCAACGAGGTAGTTATCGGTTGGAGAGAAGGAAGTCGCGACGGAGACGGTGAGGAAAGTGGAGAGTAAGAGAGAGATTGTAGTGAAGACGGCGATGGTTCTATAGAGAATCGCCATTATCGGTGCTGGATTGTGAAGAAGAAGACGAAGGTGATAATGTTATAGAGAGACTGAGTTTGGGACGAGTTGAGTCTGAGTCAACGCGTCTTCTTCACAGCTGTTTCCCTCTTTTTTTGTTTGTTTCTTTTTGAATAGTCAATATATCTTAATGGGCTTAAAGCCCAAACTTAATACATTTTGGGCTTAATCTTAAAACCCATTAGTTGTACACACAAAAATTCAAAACCGTTGATATAATATACTCCCTCTCCCTCTGTTCCTAAAAATTTACAAAAAATTTTGTTCCAGAAAAATAGAGTTTTTACTGTTTTCTATGCACTTTTACAAATTTCAAAACAAATACTGAAATACAGAAAAATAGAGTTTTTACTGTTTTCTATGCACTTTTACAAATTTCAAAACAAATACTGAAATATTATTGGTTAAACTTTATTGGAAACTGTAAATCGTAGAAATCAATGAGTTTTCTTAATAAGTGTGAAAACTCTAGAAAATCAAATCTTTAAAGAACAGAGGGAGTATATACATACACAAGTTGGGAATTCTGAAAATATTCTCATTTCTCTATAACTAATGTGTAAGTGAAAACACAAAAGAAATCGTCTATGAAAACTAAAACTAAGAATCGTAAGATAAATTAAAAATCCTATTTCACAGAGAATTCAATGAATTCATCATCTTTACAAGGTCCAACATCAATCACCATTGTGTCATTCTTCTTCATAGGTAATACTCTACAACAATCTCTTCTTGGAGCCTAGAGTTACACCAACAAAAAGTTAATATCAATAACATAACGAAAAATGAAATAAAATTTTCAAGTTTAAATAGTAACGACTAGCTAACCTTATCTTTATTCCACCTATCTGGATCAGGTATTTTATAAACAATAACTTCTTCAATCTCTGAAGGATCTCTCATATTCCAGTCACATTCCGGATCCCACATGTCGTACCATCTTACGTACTGACTAGCTGTTCTTTGTAAAGCCGAATCAGGAAGTGCATTCGATAAATAATACACTCGTGGACGTTGACATGCGTTCTTGCTTATAAGACGTGTGTTAAATGCAAGGCTTTTATCATCAGCACGTTTGTACCAGTCGATGAAGGTCCTCATAGGGACTTCCATCACTCTAGGTGATAACACGCCGCGAATGATTTGGACCGTGTATCCCCATGAGACAGAGACGGTCCATTTGTTCGCGGTGTCATAACATATTGATTGTTGGGTAAGGCTTGCTGAGTCGAGTTTTGATGAGGCCATGAGACGTTTTAGGGCATTGACTCGTCCCATGTTTGGGAATACTGGATCCACTATGTCTAGATGATGGACCGAGACTATTGGAGCTAGTGGATGGGCAGATAAGAGGCCTAGAACTTCCCCGAACAAATCAAACTGTTACAACATTAATTAAAATAAAAAGGTAGATTAGTTTAGGTAGCTAGAGTCATAGTGGTGGGGTAGACAGAGATTCCAAAAATCGATATGTTTGGTATTTTACGGTTTGATCTAAATTTAAGAATTCGTTTTAGGATCTATCATAGGAGTGACAAAAAATAAACAATTATATATTAATGTATGAAGAAATGTAAGATTAACACGTTACACGTATATGGACTAACGGCAATTTTGACTTAACAGAGTAAAAAGCCTTTATGACTTATGAATTAGCTGACCTATATAAGTGCCGAAATTCTCGGCCTGAAGTATTACATAAAAACTTTTTTTATATTTATGTTTATATAGATTTTAGATAGACCAGAATATTTTTTGAGAAAAAGATAGACCAGAATATTAGTAAGTATCTAATCGAAATATTAACAAAATATAACTAAAATCTTACAAATGATTGTGGATCGTAACAGCTTCATATTCGATAAACCTACTCTTCAGTAAATACCAAATACTACAAACGAATATAATAGAAGTCTAAAGTTTTTGTTAGAATTTTTTTATATGCGCGTCCCATTAATTGTAAATTCTTCTGTTTCCTCAAAACCTATGATTTAAGACCATGAACCTAAAAACCTACTTGTGATGGAAAAACAAAACTAAAAACATTGTATGAAAGGTTTGACAGAACAAAAGAAATCAAAACTTTAATGTTCCTACCAAAAAAACAGTGTACCAAAGGTTGAAAATATGAAAAACTTTATTTTAATAAGATACTATAACCTTTTATAAAAATAACTAAATATAAAAACTTTAATGTACCAAGAAAAAACAGAGGACTAACCTGATGAAACCCAACTTCTCTAGTCAAAGGAACACCAAGCTCCGACATACAAGCATGAATCCGATCATCAGAACCATACAACTTCGGATACCTTTGAATACATCGATCTTGCATTTTCTCCAATGCCTTAGCCAATGGATAACTAATCGCAAATCCACCACCACCATAAGCCATACCATAAGAAAATTTAATATTCTGAATATGACTCTCCGACGAACTTCCAATGTAATAAAACTCCTCATGATCATACTTTCTCAAAACCCTAATCAAATTCTCCGTAAAAAACACAGTATCATCATCTCCCATAACAATCCACCTCATGTTTTTCTCAGCTTCTGTTCCGTTCAAAAGCCTCACTATCTCCGACACGATTCTTGTGAGTCTTAACGCTGATCTGTTACCATTTGGGTACTTATAATTAAACCTAGCCGTGTCGGAGGAGATTCTGATCGGAGGTAATGAAACGGTATCGTTTTGGTTAATGTGTTTGTCTAACCAAACGACACCGTTCATGTTTGGTTTCCACCAGAGCTTCACGTAGTCTTTACGGTGTTTCCATAGTTTTGAAGACGCTGCGATACCGAAGAAGACGTGTTTGATCTCGGTTTGTTGTTCTGGTTTAGGAGAACCGGATCCGGTTTGTGAAACTTCGATGAGAGATCGAGGTCGTGAAGAGGAAATGAGATTAAGAGGGTAGAAAATGAATTGCAGAGAGAATATAATTACGAGAGTTATGATAAGTTTTGAGATTAGCCAATAAAAAGAAGTTTGTGAATTACATGAAAAGATTTTTGGTTTCTCGTAAGAAAAATGTTTTTGATCTTTGTTACACTCTCCCATGGCGGAGAATGAGGAAGACGACCACTGAAACTACTCCGTTTTATTAGGTTTTAATGTTTTTTTGGCCGTGGTGGTGACTCGTGAGGTTTAAGAGAGGAGATCTATTAATAAGGAGATGGAGAAGATGAAAAGCTTTTTTTTAGGTTATGATAATCATTATTTTAGTCTTTATCTTAAGAAAAAGAGATATTTCGTGTCAACCCATTATTATTTTTAAAAATGAAATGAAGAATATTAACAATTGCTTAAAAACTAAATTGACTATATTTTATTTGGAAATTAACATTAATTAATTACATATTTGCTAATTCGAAGGTATTCTCAACAAAGAAATCATAGGAATTTGATTTGACTATCAGAGGTCAAATCTTCCATATTATTTTTGGTAATTATTTAATTTTTCTTATTATGTTTGATTCTAATTTATTTGATTTTGCGCTAAGCAATCAATTTTTAATTATATATATATATATATATATCTCACGGTAAATCTCAGATCCATGGAGTAACCGAGACTAATTATTTGGGAGGTGAAGTCCATAGATAGACCCTTTTTCGGGTATGCAAATGGGCTAAAAGAAAATGTCTATATCCATGTTTTTAGTTTCGTGTAGCAGCTGGATCGAATTTGAAAGGTGTTGGCGTCCTAAGCGGCTAAACCCATCTCCTTACCACCACAAGGTCTCGGACATCAGTTTTCATAATTCACCAATAAATTTATAGGTTAGCTATATACATTTAAAAAAAAATATGATTCCTTCTGTTTTAAATGTATTTAGAAATGAGTTAATTTGCTATTTTTGTTTTAAAGGTTTTTAAAAATGAGTTAATTTGCTAATAGCCGAATTGGGCTATATATATAATTCAAATGATCGAAGTTTGATCTACGGATGCTCAAACCCGGGTCTCGTAAAAACTCATAGCATGCTGAGTCCACTAGACCAAGGTTGTGAGCAACGTTGTGGGCCTGTTCAGTTTTTTGCCATAATGCCAACATTCGTGATATGTTTTTTTTGTTTGTTTTCATATGTGATATGTGGGCAAGTGTTCAGCTTTCAAATAATATGATCTAACGGATTGTCGTGGTTAATGTGACATTCAATTATAATTGCCAAAACTTCAAATAAAACTTGGATGATAAAAAGATGAAAGAAAAACTAACCTAGTAGATCAAAAACTAATGAATGATGGTCAAATAATATAATCCTCTTTCGTCCTAAATGAAGCTAACTTTTTCCATGCCAATCAAATTATATGATCAATTTTCGTTTATCCCCCTTACTATTAAAAGCGAAGTCCAATTATTTAAAACTATTAAACGTTATAATTTGATTGGTTGAAAACTATGACGTGACACACAAAAATGATGACATGACCTTATGGAAAATGTGACATGGCATATTTAGCTAATAAAAAAAAAACAGCAACGAAGAAAAAAAAAATCAAATCTGGAGGAAGAAAGAAAAAGCAAGAGGATCAAATCTTCCACCATGGAAGTAGACGAAGATCCTCCATCTACCAGTACAACAACTACTCAGCTTAATCTTCCACCGTCGATGTCACGACCCACCGTCTCACTCGAGACACGAATCAACCGTTTAATCGATTCAAACCATTATCACTCTCCTTCTAATCAAACAATTTTTTTGTAAAAGAATTATTGGTTTTGTATTCTCACTAACATAGATACCATCAAGAAACTTCCTGATATCCTTCTTCTTCACGTGACATATGGTCGTAATTTGCATTTTTACACGTGATTTGGGTGGTGAAATTTCAATTCTATTAGTTGAAAAAAATATACCCACGTTACACTTATGTTTTAGATAATTGCACTAAACCTTGGTTTATTCTTTAAACATTTAAGATCACTTTTGCATACACATATTTAGATATAAAATAAAGTAGTAGAAGATCCTAAATAGCATGATATCGTGTATAAATAATATACTAAAATATCTAGATTTAGTTAGATTTAGTTAGGTAAAACACTAAAAGATCTACCAAGTTAAAGATCTACGTAAAAATCTTTTGCAATCTTTAATCATGCTATAAGATCTACGTAATATATTAGAAAAATCTTTTGCAATATTTAGATCTACGTAATATACTAAAAAATATGTTCTAAATTTTTTTTTACATAATACACTAAAAGATCTTTAACTATACAAGATTTTGTTTGTTAACTAAATAGCATATCCTAAATATATTCTCATAAAATATTCTAAAAAGATTACGTTCTTTCAACTTTTCATGATCTATATAAATTAATCATGTACCTTTATAACTCTATCAAACAATTTTACTTCCATTCTCACATACTATCATAATGTCTATCATAGTTAAACAAACTTCTCCATTTGTGCTTTTTAACAATCTTTTTTCCTCTTCAGAGAAACAAAGACTCAAAGCCCATATTATTCTGTTGTGGAAATCGAGAGGAAGATCAGACAATTCTATTGAGATGGTTTTGGTTGATGAAGAGGTTAGTTATTCAAATCATGTAAATATATACTTTAATTCCATTCTTATCATTTACAATATTTTATTCAATTACAATACTTATAATAGAATTTTATAGGTAGAATGGTTCACTCGCTTACTTAAATCTACTAGGAAAATGTTCACCAGTCGGATACTAAACCAAAGAAATTGCATGTTTTCATTAGATAATTACAAAACCGTGAGCTAGATAGAAAAACCTATTTGTCTTTTGGCATACTTATGATTTATTCTTAGCATCCCTGAATTGTCGTTTTCATTAATACAATAAAAGCAAATTTATAGCTCAATGATAGTTCTACTTGATTTCACAATTTATCTTTTTAGCCTTTTTCTGTTTGGTTAGAAATATTCGTTTACTTGTAAGATAGGAAATTTCATGATTATTATTACTATTTTGAATGTAATTACGTTTGTACAATTACTCTTCTTCACTCTATGTGAACCAATAAAATTGATAAAATTATTAACAATAGAGCAAATAAGAGCCATGAGCTTAATTTAATTAATTGTAAGCTTTTATCATCTACCTAACGATTGCATAGAAGCTCCCTTCTCTATACGCACATGAATATGAGGATTTATGACTTGGCCTTTTTCATGCCGTGTAAGAATATTCTCCAAGTGGTCCTCTTATAATTTGTAGCTACAACAAAAAAGATAAGCATTTAGTAATTCTTCAATGATATTTTGATAAGCTATTCAATACATTCGGTTGTATTTATTGTCATATCTTGCGATGTTATAAGAAAACGTTTATGTTATAATATTTTTACAACCACTTACACATGTTTTTCTTACTCTCTTTTTTTTACAGGGAACAAGGATCCACGCAACCATTGAAGATGATATGATTAAAAAGTATCAAAATGTCATAAAAGATCTTAAGCAAGGTATCACAATAACAATCAAAGCTTTCCATCTTAAGGACTATTGTGGCGACTATAGGACCAGCCCACTCTTTCACAAGATTCTGGTGATTCGAACATCCGCCATCAAAGTTGTTGAAGAATCTATCGTATCATTTCCCGAAAAGTACTTCACCAACTTTCAAGACATTAAAGATGGACGTCTAAACAAAGATGTATTGATTGGTAAGGCCATCACTACTTATCAAACTACTTTGTATATTAGTTTTCATACTTTACAATAGTTTGACCTTTATAATCATAATACAGATGTTATTGGTCAAATACTGAATGTTGGACCTATCGAGAAGATAAAGTAAAAGGGAAAGAATACCACCACCACAAAGGTCGACATCGAGCTACGAGATGCACTGTAAGAAATAGACTTCATATGTCATCAATGGATTTGATATTCATACATTTTAAACCCAATTAAAATATGCAGTGATGTCCGTTTGAAATGTACTTTATGGGAAGAATTTGGTAAAATGGTTGTTGACTACACTGAACAAAACAACAAAGAAGTTGTTGTATGCATTCTTCGATTTGTTTGCATCAAAGACTATAAAGGTAAATATATTTATATTCATTTAACACGTATGAATTTATTTCATCCTCCTTCATATATATGTTAACACAAATACTACTTATCATATTTATTTTTCAGGTATCTACATTTCTAACTCATTTAATGCCACTCAAATCGAGTTCAATCCAAAAAGTGAGCAAGCCAAGAAGTTCCAATTTATGTATGTAACATTAATTCTAATCAATTTATATATATATATATATATACATGTTAAATATATATATATATATATATATTTTTTTTTTAAAATTGTATCCTAACAGGTTACCAAGTGACAATCAACTTGTCACCCATAACGACAACAGTCAATGGTCGTTTGGTTCGTCTATCAATTATGTGATGAGTTCTTAGTCAAAAATCCAAGGATGACTATACAAGGAATAATTGAATCAACTGAGGTAGTTAAACTTTTAAGTTTAATTTCTATATATTCTACACACTTAACAAAATTCTATAATCTACTAATAAAATAACTTTCACTAGGCTGGGCCATGCGTTACAATAGCCACAATTGAATCTATTGATGTTGCCAAGAATTGGTATTATTTCTCTTGCCATTGTAAGAAGAAGGTTCAAGAATATGGCGAAGATTCTAATGATCCCAATGCAAAACCTCTTTACAACTGTGAAAATTGTGGTGACATTGAAGATGTTATTACACAGTAATAATACCATTTATTTTAAATAATTTTCATTATATACTGTCCATTACGTTATTAAAATTCACACTTAATATATTTGTATTTTGTAGATACTACTTGGTATTACGTGTTTCCGACGACACAAAAGCCGAAGCAAAATTTTTGTTTTTCAACGATTTGGCTTTCAAACTTCTTAAAAAGCCCGCGGCTGAACTTGCTATGGAAGCCATTGAGGTATTCTTTTATAATCCCAAAACATTCTTTTGATAAAATTCTTGCCTATTTATTCATGCATTTTAATTCATGTCACTATCATATTCAAATGTCTCTATCTTTTTAAAAGGATGTTTCATCGTCTGTACCTGCGTCTTTAACCAACCTTAGCGGGGAAAAAATTCTCGTGAAGATCACTATTGGAGGAGCTGATAAGCAAAAGCGAATTAATTCTCCATACGTAGTGGCACTTATTTGGGAAAATGAAGATATGATTGGCAAGTTTGAAGAACGACCTATATCACATGTAAGATTAAACTATCAATGTTTGAATATATTATGGTATGCGATTTGTAAATCAAAAATTGTAACAACCACTTATGCTTATGTTTAATACTGCAACAACCCCTTATGATTACAAGTGGCGACACTTCAGATACTTACCAATGAAAATTATTTTCTTTCTTTTCTATTTATTAGTAAATTTTAAATTTACATAATTTATCATTTATAATGTTTTATGACTATGTATAAATTTTGTTATATAATATTCTTTTCCGCACAGGGTGCGGGCAAGTCACCTAGTATCTATATATGTGTGAAGTGATAACTCCAAACCCAATGGTTCCGTTTTAACAAATTGTTTATCGATAAAATTCATAAAAACACAATTTTGATAAATTTTGTTATATAAATTGGGGGAAAAAACGTAGTCAATTAAATATTAAATACATGATTAAAGCATAGAAGATTCTTAGGTTTTGGAGAAAAATGAAAGAACCATAGTATAATATAGTTTAGAAAATCAAACATATGTTTATTGGAAATAAAAAATGCTAGAAACATAGTAATTCATGTTCAATATGATCTATATCATAAATAAAAGTCATAGAAACCATCACTATATCAAATTTCAAAATAGAGAAAAGGAAGAAAGTGACCAAATAGAATGTTATACATCTGAAATGAGAAAAAAATAGTTTAGTGTTTTTGTGATAATTTTGTGATGATATTCTCGTAATTTCATATCAAAGAACGACTCTTTTCATAATTATCATATGAACAATATAGGCAGAGTTATGTTATGTTATGCTTATTCCAGGTTATGGAGAAAGGATATTCACCAACTAAACGGAGTTGAATGCCTGGAGATGCCTGGTTTCAAAGGTGACACAAAGATTGTCAGAGAGGATGGGAACGGTGTTATTTACACTTGGTGTTCACTGAGAAACAAGTGGAGAAAGAAGGTTAGTTTGTTTTATTCGAAATCAAACACTGAGTTTCACAATAATATTAACATTCTTGTCAAACAAATCTAATCAAAAACGACATTTCATTGTATCAAAGACACAAAAATACTCAAGAACAAGTTATATTAGCTTCACGACATTCTTGATCAAACTCGATTCACGGTTTTCGGATTGTTATCTTCCGGTACATATGGAGGTTTAAAATCTTGTTATATAATTTTCATCCGCTCCGGAAAAAAAAAGTTTCAAAAAAAAATAAGGCATGGAAAGATTCTTATGTTAAGTATATAGTGTTAGGCCAAAATCCAGTATCAAAGGAATAATATTATTTGTTCTTATTTCATATAAGAGATTTAAACTTTACAAGAGACTCAATAAAGATACATAGAAAGTAAAGCTTCAAGATCATCTTCAAGTCTCACTAGGAATCTTAAGGGTTAAACTCTACTGATTCACGATATATAAGCTCCTTGATATTCCCTTCAGTCAATGAAGGTTGCTCGAAATCGAAACCGAACGGTCTCACACACACAGATTCGTTGTTACAGTTGTGTAATGGTGCTAAATATGGGTGGCTCAAAGCTTCATCGACTGCAAGAAACTCAAACTTATTATACGAAAAAAGAGAGTAACAAACAAATAAAATATTTCCTATTCTTTCTTCTTTACCTGTTATGCGTTTGTTTGGATCAAAGACAAGCATTTTCTGCAGCAAATCAATTGCTCCAATAGACATGTTTGGGAATCTAGCTGCAAAGTTTTGTCTTGGATACTGTGGAAGCATTCTTACATATCTTCTCGCGTTGTCACTTCTTAAGAAACCAAGGCTTGTATCATCAGGTGAACCTATAAGCTGTGTAACACGAAAACAGTTTGTTTGGACTCAAATGGCTCGATGTTAAAGAACCGAAACAGAATGGCTCGATATTAAAGAACCGAAACAGAACAAACTCGCAAATATGATGGCTCAATACTGTAGAAAGATTTGTTGTTGTCCTTACCTCAGTGATGAGTCTAAGCTGTTGAACATAATCTCTACCCGGAAATAACGGTTCCCTGGTCATTGTTTCACCGAGTATACAACCAACGGACCAAATATCGATAGCTGCAGTGTACTCTGAGCAGTTAAGGAGCAGCTCTGGAGCTCGGTACCAACGAGTAACAACATATTCCGTCATGAAGTCCGTCTCTGATTTAGTCCTCGCAAGTCCAAAATCCCCAATCTTGAGGTCACAATTTGCATTCAGGAGTAGATTACTCGGTTTTAAATCACGATGCAATACATTAGCTGAATGCACGTATTTGAGTCCTCGCAACAATTGATATAGAAAGAACTGCACAAAACATACAAAAACTCAACTTCATATTCTTAGAAGCAACAAGATTCTAAAGATGGACTATATAGAGGTTTACACGTACCCGAGAATGATCATCAGTTAACGGTTGGTTTGAACGAATAACTTGATGAAGATCGATGTCCATTAACTCGTAAACGATGTATACATCATTGAAATTCTCTGGCTGAGGTGGTCTTATAATGTCTCTAATGGCAACAACCTACAAGATGGAAATGAATTATCAGAAGTCCAAAATTTTAAATCTACAAGAAAAAGGTAAAAGGGATACATAACACAAAGCTTCTTACATTGTCATGATCCATATGCTTATGAAGCTTAATCTCTCTCAAAGTTCTCTTAGCGTCAATAATGTTTGCAAATGCATTACCAATCTTCTTTATCGCTACTTCCTCGCCCGTTTCCGAATTAAAAGCAGCACTAAATCAACATCAAAGATCACGAAATAAATATCTCTGATACTGATACATAAGAACAAACCCACCAAATCATATATTTCATTCATGAAGAAACATAAGAAAAGATACAAACTTGTCAAGATAACAAAATAAAATCTCATACTCAAGAAAAGCAAAGATTCTTATGTACTCAGTACTCACCATACGATACCAGAAGCGCCTCTACCGAGAGGTCGAAGAGGAGGAACATACTTACTAGGAACTTGGAAGATTACGCCATACACATTATACTCAACATAACCACCATTAATAGACATCTCTCTCTCTCTCTCTAGTCTCTACCAACAGATTTAGAATTGAAGTAATCACTAATCAGAGATGGAAACAGAGGAGCTTTAACGCGTAAAACAGAGCAAAAAAAACAGAGGAGATTTCGTGTGTGTTGAGGTATCTATCTTCATGGTGGCTTTTAAAAAGAGCCAAAACAATAACGTGTGAACGTGGTGTGAAGCTTCTAATTGGCTAGTCAAAAGAGAAGAAGGGTCTTCTCTTCTCACTTCTCAGACGACTTGTGAAAATACATTGTAGCTTCTTCTTCCTTAGTCCTTTCTCTGTTTGCTTCTTAGACTTTTCTTTGACCACGACTTGAGTTTTTGTCCAAGTCAACTTGATTTTACCCTTAACCGGATTAAACCAAACCGAAACTAAATCCGGTTTAGAAACTGGTTCTTTGACCTAGTAAACATTGATGAATGTTTGAATCTTCATGGTTGCAAGATTTTTGTTTTATGTAAAGCTTTTTTATAGATGAGTTTATATTATAAACTTTACTTATACAAATACTAGTTTCATTGCATCTCATACAAACGATCACCACAACATCACAAACACCTAATATTACATTCAATACCAAGATGGAAACAAACCATCTATACAACACACAATAACAGTTCATCAGAATCCTTTGTGATTTTTTCCGGGAGATTTTTTTGGCGATGTTGCTAGTACCGTTGATGCGCTCATCGACCTGAGGTTCTCGAGTAATGTGTCCCGCCCCGATAACAAAATCTTGAAGAAACAATCTACTTCCTTCGAAACAAGATCTAGCCCGTTCGATAACTCTGTGGCTGAGTCCTTCAATGGCTGCAGCGATATGGGATCTACTGATCCTTGTTGGATCGCAGGGTAAAGTTTCGTAACACCGGTATGAACTGACTCGAGCTCTTTCAGAACTGTTAACCCGTCTGCTAAAAAGATGTTCTTGATCTCTGCGTTTATCTTGTTCTGCATATCCATGAAAGATTGTCCCCATGGAAGCTCGTTTGAGACTGTAACGTACATGAGATTCTGCGATGAACCTGAGAACGCTGCAGCAAAAACACCGGAAATGTATAAAGTCTTGACCTTAACACCATATAGAGCTCGCATCAGAACTTTCCCTTTGGGTGAGTTTTTCACCTTAGGGAGATTCAACGTCTGAACAAGACTACTCAATATCGCACGACAATTCTCAATCCTCGGGTTCTTGGAAACAACGTGTTTCTTCCAGCTATCGAGAGACGACTGAGCTTTCGACAAATTCTGAGTAGAGTTAGCCGAAGAGTTAGCCTCCAAGTTATGCAAAGCAAACTGGAGTAAGAGATGACCTTGGTTAAGACGAGTTAACTCCGAGCTAAACGCGTTACAAAGATCAAGAAGCTTCACACTAATATCAAGATAAACATCAACCCATTTATCTTCCCAATCTGATACCGGAAGCTCTAAATCAGTAATAAGAGACTTAATACCATTATGTGTCTCACAAAGAGATTCCATGGCTTGTTTCATCCATGAAACAGTCAAGATTTCACTCTTTTCCTTTGGAACAAGCTTACTAATCGAACTTGCTAGGTTTCCTTCGAAATTGTTCAACAGTGAGAGTAACTTCGAAGATAATACCGGATTCTTTGAAGAAGATAGATTCTTGAATGGGTTTCCAAATGGGAAGAAACCTCTTGGTGGATCTTGTGGACGTGCCATTTCGTTAAAAGTTTCACCTAACCAAAACAAAAACAGAACAAAGAAGACCAAAGATCACATATCAATTACTTTGATTAGATTTTTGCATCCATACTAAACAGATCTAAACACAAACAACATCAGATCTTAGAATTGATACTCATATACAAAAAGTCAACGAAGAGTAATCAATAGATCTAAGACTCAACTTAAAGATGCAAGAGCTATCTCTTAACTTATGAGTAAAAATTCCATTTTTCTGTATATAAAGCAAAACCCAGATCTTAAAATCTAAATTCCGAAGAACCCATACACATAGAAAATAGATCAAAGACATCAAATCCAACAACAGACAAGAAATGAAACAGAAACTCACCTAAAGAGAAGAGATCCTTTGAACAAAAACTACAAAATAAGAAACTCGGATTCGCTTGATAGAGAGGTTTCTGAGATATAAAGATAAAGAAGAAATCAGAGACAAAGAGTAAAACTGAGACAAGATCTGATCAAGGGTTAGTGTTCTTACCAAAACAGAATCAAAACACTAATTTTGTTTTGTGGACAGAAATTTCAAGGAAAGATAAGAGATTGAAACGCGTTGTTGTTCTTATATGACTAATAATGAACACAAAGTTGCATTATTGAAACAAGCAATGTTAGGTTATTGACGTTGATTTGGTAAGAGAGAAGAGAGAGAGAGAGATTTTGTTTGAGTTACGGGACTGTGATGGAACACTAAATGACAGGTGAATGCGTGTACGGTTACGATGTTGTTTTAAGAACACACATTTTTATTTTGTTAGTTGGCTACTTGATGCGTTACTGTACACCTTTAGAGAAAAGTCAATTTTAGCTAGCGGATTTTTCTTTCATTTAATCCAACGGTTACAAATTCATGATTGTAATGTGAATTCAATTATTCAATATTTTAGTTATAGATTTTGTGGTCTAGATTTTACATTTATAAAGATTAAATTAGCTAAATATTCATAGGTTTTGAGATATTTTTCTAAACAAACAATGGGAAGACATGGTTTAGTTTAGAAAATTATAGATTTTGTGGTCTAAAATGACTTTATAAAGATTAATTAGATAAATAGTCATAGATTTTAAGATATTTTTATAAACTAACCATGGGAAGACATATGGTATATTCATTTTGGGTTATTTTTTTCTCTCATTAATTAGGATTTGGTAAGATAAGAGTCTTACGAATAATCTTATTATATAAAGGAGAGTTTGTCGAAATTGTAACTCACGAGATCATGACATGTGTCTATTATCGATCGAGATGATGACATGTGTAAAAAATTAAAAATGGAAAATTAACCCAAAAAAAACGATTAAGTAACTAAGTAAATAGAGAAAAAAAATTATAATATTTTAAACTAATTAGAAAAAAAAATAAAATGGAAAATTAATAAAACAAATTGTAAAATATATGTACGATTTTAAAACCATTTCATAAACCTAAATTTACTATTTTTCTCCATTTTAAAAAGGAAATATATGTACTCATATTTCCAAAATCAATTTCGAAAAACAAAATTCATAAACTAACTTTCCATCTTACTGATATTAAAAAAAATAGTAAATAGAGAACAAAGAAAAGGAAATTCTGCTTTCAACCGTATCAAAATATAATTTTATCAAAAATGCAAAATTCCAAATTCATAATATTTCGTTAGTATATATATGAAGATGCATGCATATGCATTACAAAGTACAAACTCATGTGTAGTCGTGTTTGATTTCCTTCTCATTAACTATATAAATAGAATTTTTATGCATACCTTGTGTGGAGGTATATTATTAGTTATTGAGGATAAACTACATATATACGTTCCATGTTTTTGTATTGGTCGGTATGTCTATTTAATGATTTTCTTATAAATAAGCAAAGTTGAAGCTGTATATTAAGGTATAGCTTTTATGATTGCTATAATCTTAAACTTTACAAATTGTAATGCAAAGTTGTACACTTGATAAGGATTTTAACATAGCTTTTATGATTGGTATAATCTTAAACTTTACAAATTGTAAAGTTACCCATTTGAGCCATAAATTTCATATATGCTTAAAAGTCAATTCTATCTATCTATAGAATTTGTTTTATTTACTGACATAATTTTGTTATATGGATATTCTTTTTGTTAGGTATAAAGAATAAGTTTTGATCAAAAATTCAGAAGATATTAATTGACTAATTTATTTTTGTAAGATATTATATTTATTTTTATCCAAAAGTTGCAAAATAATCGTAATTCTCAATTTCGTATAGTTATTTTTGTATGGTTCAATCATATTTATTTTTGTTTAAAACTTTTTTATTCATTTGGAGAGACTATTCTATGAATTTATGGGTTTTTGAATCAATTTTAATTTTTTTTCTTACTCACAGTTAGAAAAAACGGGTTTCAAACGGGTTCTAATTACAAAATAAACGAGTTGTAGTTTAGAATATAATTATATAGATTACAACTACATAAATTATCAATTTCAATATTTAATACCCGCATATCATGCGGGTCCTAATCTAGTATATATATATATATAAGAATAAGGTTTTGGTTAGTGAATTTAATTTCCTTAAATCTGTATATTTTGTTGACAGCATTTAAAAGGTGCATGTATGTATTTTTGACATCTGTGTACGCAATACATACACATATTTTATTCTTTTCCCCCTCATAGAAAAAAAGCTTTGTTGGGGTGGTTAAGTTTTCTTTAAGAAATATCAAAGTATCACAAAAGGAATGACTTATTAGAGTTAGAGAAGTATATTACAGATTCGTAATGTTATATTTATTTAAACAAATTATAATAGTTATATAGACCAAAATAGGCTGTCTCTAACCCTAATAAGTTTTCCTCCTACACGAGAAGAGTCGTCGGATCGATGACGAGTGTGCACTTATCTTGTGTTATCGGGACAAGCAAGTTTTGATTATACCTTTAATATTCGATGAGCTCTTCAATTCTTGCAACTTGGACATTTTCAAGATAAAATTATCACAAGTAGGTCCATAATGGAGAAATAATTGTTTGGAAATACAATCACGTGAGCTTAAAGAATCCTCATGGGTCCATATTGCACCATTCCGGTTTAAAGAGATAAGATTTTAATCTCATCGACCAATCGTAGTGCTAGGAGCCGAACATGGCGTCTAGGTCGGTCCAAAGACTCCCAAACATTACATTTGTATAGTGTATAAATGACATGTGAATCGTTGACAACATGTTACAAAGAAGAAAAAGGTTAATTAAACGTAAGGCAAAGGCTCAAAGAGCCAAAGAATGACAATATTCTGTATGTGACACATTATATTATAAGAAATTATTATATATTAAACACAAAAAATTGAAATATAATGGTCGTGTGAGAAGGAGAGTCACTTAACCTAAGCGACTCTTTTTTTCATCTTGGCTTTTGCTGGTGATTCCGTGAACCGCTCTCGCCGCTTTCACTAACCGCAGCCGCTGCACCTGTCTCTTGTTTCTCGCGGTTACCGTGGTCCCTCGTTGTT
Source organism: Arabis alpina (assembly GCA_900128785.1). Classification (NCBI taxonomy): domain Eukaryota; kingdom Viridiplantae; phylum Streptophyta; class Magnoliopsida; order Brassicales; family Brassicaceae; genus Arabis; species Arabis alpina. Next base: position 467,203 of record LT669788.1, read on the forward strand.
CGTCGTTCCTAAGAAAATAACATCACAGCTTTAGACATTGTAAAGAAATGTAAAAATGTTACAGACAAAGTGGTTAGCATACATCGCGATAGAGCAAGTCTTCGGCTTCAAGCATATGTATGATATGTCCCATTTTAGGTCTCTTGTTCGCATCAGGATCAACACAACGCAAAGCTACGAGCAACACTCGTTTAAGAGCCTTTGAGGATGGTGGTTCGGGTATTTTCGGATCAACTACTTCTTCTGATCTTCGGTTTCCTACCATTGATTTCAGCCAATCCACTAGATTCGTCTAAAACCAAAAACATTCAAACAAAACGCATTTACAAATAAGCATACGAGAGAACCATAACAAGGCAGGTTTGATCTGCTAAATACCTCTCCTTGAGGCCGACTATAATCAACTGGGTTTCTTCCTGTGATCAACTCCATGATTAAGATTCCGAAGCTATAGATATCACTCTTCTCGTTTAACATTCCAGTGCAAGCATATTCCGGTGCTACATAGCTAAACCAACAAAGTAAAAGTTATACCAAAGATTCAGATTCTTAGATTGTCTATAAAGTTGCAGGAGAGAGTGAGTGAGTTCACGACTTTACCCGAAAGTTCCCATAACACGGGTAGTCACATAACTGCTCTCGGAACCTAAGAGCTTAGCAAGTCCAAAATCCGAAACCTTAGCATTCCATTGGCGATCAAGCAAGATATTGCTCGATTTAATATCCCGATGAACAACTTTTGGTTCAAGACCCTCGTGTAGATACGCCAATCTGCAGATATAACAAAGATTTACGTATAAACATACAGCCTATCAACATAGCAGATAGAATCTAATAACTCAAGATCTATTCCAAACTCACCCTTTCGCCATCCCGAGTATAATATTCAGACGAATATCCCAAGTTAGAGGGCTAACATCTCCAACATCACCATGAATCCACTGCTCCAAGTTTCCATTATCAACAAAGTCATACACAAGCATCCTACAGTAAAGATACCAACATTAGACCACAACATCGCTTCTTCTCTCATACTAAACAAGAAACACGAGCAGCAGCGGTATCTACCTGTATGCACCTTCAACGCAATACCCTAAAAGCCTAACAAGATTCTTATGTCGAACACGCCCGATTACTTCAACTTCTACTTTGAATTCCTTCTCTGCTTGACCCCTGTAACATTAAAAGACACACACCAACTACAAATCTTACAGATCATAGAGATCAAAATCCAGAAAAGCATAGTCTATTATTAGTAAAGACATCCTCCATCAAAACCACATGTGACCCAATGACATAATCTGATAATCTACACATAAAATTCAATACTAGTAAAAAACAACTTCCAGGACCACCACACTCATACACATAGAGCAGCTAAAATAAGAGAAGGGACCAGACAACTGGAGATTTCTACCACTCTTAACCACATAACAGGAAAAGAAGAAATGCAGAATCAATCAAGATCAAAACAACTAAAACCCTAATCAAGAAACCAGTAAAGAACCAAACTTTAGAATGAAACCAAAGCACAATGAGCTAAAGGATCAATCTTTAGTACCTGTTATTAAGCAAGTTCTTAACAGCGACTTTAGTACCATCATTCAAAACACCACGATACACAATCCCATAACCACCTTCACCAATTACATTCTCTTCACATAAACCATTAGTAGCAGCTTCAAGTTCTCTAAGAGTATACCATCTTCCCCAACCAAGATGTGAAACCTCAGGTCCAACAACATTACCACTACCTGAATACGACGCCGTTTCACTCACTGTTCCTCTACTCTCACCACTCGATACTCGATCTGAAAACACTACTCGATGCTCAATCTTACCTATATCAACCTGGATCTCTGCAGGAACATTCTGAGACTGGTAATGATGATCAGGAACAATCTCTTTAATCTCTTTGGATATCGGCGGTGTTGCTACGGCGGCGGAAGCGAAATCGAGTCGTGGTTTACGGTTTTTCCGACGAGAAGTTAAACAGAGTGAGAGAAGGAAGAGAGCTATTACGATTAGAGATCCGAGTAAGATTCCGATTACTACCCATAATCGTAAACCGAAGATCGATGTCGGTTTTGATAGCTCTGTATTGAGAAAAGCAGCATCGTACACCGACATGGTTTCTTCGCATTTCTTGCCGTAAAAACACAAACTTTCCGGCGTATAGAAGTTGAAACTCCGGAGAAATTTGATGGGTTTGTTACAGCATCGAGGACAAGTAATCGAGGAAAGAAAAATTGAGAATTTAAGTGAAAAAGAAGGATTTTGAGTGATCTGTGTGTGGATGTGTTGTATGAGCTGTATTTCTGAGTTTCTGTCTCCGTTGTGTAATGGTGACGGTGAGAGGAGGGTATTTGAAATGACGGTTTTGCCCTTGTGTGTATAAGTGTAGTTTCTAGTTATGTGGATTAGAGAACATTAACTTGTTGGTTTGACTAGACTTGAAACGTTAATGTTTGATTAATTAATATTAGAAGTTTGTTGTGTGTTTTTTGGTTATGGAAATGAAAGGAATATGGAATTTTTACTTTATAAGAAAGTATTTAAGCACTTTTGTTATGGGCATATAGGAGTGCACGAAAATGGTTTGTTTGCTTAAATTGTGTTACACATTGTTTAATTGATTCATGAATTTTGGATTTAGCATTTTTTGGGTGATAAATGTGAAAAATTGCGAAGAGTGTGACGAGAGGACGGTTCCTATCATATTTGGCGTTAAGAGGACCTTCATGGTTATGTAACCGTATTGCTCAAGAAATGGCCTAGCAAAATCTTTATATTCTTTTTCCATTAAGATTTCGATGTTTTCTTTTCTTTACTTATGGTTTTTTGTTTGTTTTGATTCCAAACATTCGTGATTTGTTTACAAATTATATATAATTTCAGACGTTAAAAAAAAGAGTGAAAAATTGAAACTTCCGACTCAAGTTTATGAATTGGTGATATTTGTTTTCTTAATGGTTTGGTTTGTTCTTGAATTATTTAGCAATTAATGAGAGAATAATTTTGCTAGTGTGGCCACGAATAATTTAGGTTTCCTCCTAAAAAGGGTTTAGGTGGGGGCTAAAAGAGAGAGCGCATTATTGCTTTATCATATTCATACCAACCAAGTAATGTAAAAGAATACAATAACTAAAATGTCAACAAGTCAATGACCTCTTTTACCTTTCTCTTTTATACATATAAAATATATGTAAATCGTAATTTTTTAAAACTTTAATAAATAAATAGTGAACTTTGATGTTGTTGTAACTCTCATTGATTTTTATCCGACCATTATATTACATTAAATAACAAAAAAAAGGTTATAAGTCGTGAATACTACTAGCAGGCTAAATTCATCAGAGAAATGTGAGTGAGAGTGATTCCATTAATAGAACATGTAACCATGTAAGTATGTAACATGTTTCTCAAAAAAAATTGATTATTTAAAGGTTTAGTTGGTGAATAAAATTTTTTCTTAGCTATACACCAAATTAACCCTTACTTGAAACTCACACAAAAACTAATTTTTTTAATATGAGACAATGTATTAAACAAGAAGAAAAGAAACATAACAAATGTATAAGTCGCAGAAAATCACAGCCCGTACAGTATTTACGATCAGGGTTGATAATAGGCCCAAAGATCCACAAAACATATCAATTCTTAAACTTTTTTGGACACTTAGCCATTTTAAATATACCTATAAACAAAAGACGTAAAAAATACTTAAAGTAGAAAACCAATATAATGTAGTAATTGTACCTTTATTTTTCTATTAGTTTAATTGATAAAAAAGCATAAATAAGAAATAAAAAAGATAAATACTGTATATAAAAAGATAAAATGTCCATAAAAAGTATATTTGTATAAATGCAAGATATATAAAAAAAGTATACATAGCGTAAAAACTTTTTTGCCTATATATTCAAGTAATTTTTCTATCTATCACTATCAATTTATTTTTTAGTTGTAGATTTTGTGAATACTTCTCCTAAAGATTTTGTGGAAGCCTCCTTAATTCAGTGGTTGATAAATGATTTAATTAAAGATTACACACTTAGAAGTTTATGTTTTGATACCCACATATTACGATTTATTAATAAATATGCAGTTTAACGGAAGCAAGCTTACATAAGATCTTTATCGTTACGCAGTTAGTACCGTTCACCATGATTCCACGTATTAAAGGTAGAAGGTGTCTATCATGAACATGGAACAAGAAATGCAGTATGTCATGGATCTACTAAAATCAGAGTGAATTGTCCGTCGTAGAATCGTCTTGGTAATCATTATCTTAATTTGCAATAAAATAATAAATCCAGACGTTAACAAAAAAACGCTTGCTCATAAATATATAAGTTAGAGAAATAGAAAGAAAGAATTAAAAGATAAAAGGTCCCTAAGAAGTATTTGTATTAATGCAAGATATATATCGAAAAGTTTACAAAACTATATGTTTTTATGTATATAAGCAAATACATACACATAAGTCATAATTCACCGAAGTTGAGCGTGTGGATCTCACGCGCGACGACTTTCCTCTCTAGACAAAGCTGAAAGTTTTCACCAACTTTCCTTTGTTCGCCTCTTCGGTCACTGGTTTTGACCGGCACCGTGAGAGAGAAAATCTTATCTTGTAACTCTTACTTCTTTCAGAGCCGAGCGTCTTTCATTTTACTAGTTTTACGATGTCTCCAGCAACAAGGTTGGAGTATCGCTGAGTGTGACGGCCGCGTCTAGGTCTAGGATGTTCTTCCGCGATGACCTCTTGCTTGTCGAGTAACATCGGTGGAGATCAGCTAACACCCTTCACTTGCTTCACGCTTCTCGGCCGGTGTAGATCTAATCCGTAGATCCAAATCCTCCAAGTTGCCGATGCTGGTGAAACCTCTTTCAACAACGACATAGCGACGTCTACTTGTTGTGGTATGGCTTCTCTTTCTTTATTTGTTGTCTTTTTCCAACCTTGTTCTGGAAATTCTGTCATGCTTCTTTTTCTCTCTAGTGGTTTGGCTACCTGCTCGAGGACAATTGTTCCTCCTGAAGAATGTAACTCATGTCTTCACTAGAGAATGAGCGGTGATCTTATTGGGTTTGGGATTTATTGAAATCTCTTATGGCCGAGACAAAGTCTCCCTTGCTCTTCGACCCTTAATTTCTTGGTCGTATCCTTCTTGGAATTGGTTTAGACAATGTTTTTGTTTGATGTTTTTTGGACTTCGCCTCTAGACAATTAGGTTTGATGAAATGGTTGGTTTTTCTATTGTTATCTTGGATTGCGATTATATGGAGTCTTGAGCGTGAGATTTTATCTAAGCAAAGCCTCCAAATTATTCTCCAAGATTTACTATGATCTTTGCTTTGTCTTAGTTAAGTTATCGTGGTGATTTTCTACTGTAATAAAATAGAAATATATAATTATCTGTCAAATTTTACTATTCTAAAACTATTACAAAATTAGTGAAGCGATTTGAAACTAATCATTTGTATTCATATTTTAAACGTGTGATTACAATAGCATGATAAACGCGTTTAGAATATTACAAATTGTTTGGTGTAAATATCTTCACAAATCATGTAATAGTTGTGACAGATGGTAACATCTGACAGATAGTAATAATATATATTAATTAAAAAACTAGTAATAGTAATATTAAATGGTATGTAAATATATTTTAAATAGTAAATGGTATGTAATTATTGTAATATTATCACTGCATTTCTTAATTTTTGTCAAAACGGCAAAATGCAATGATAATATTATAATAATTGTTTTGTTTCACCATTATGAAAATCTTTTGAAGAAACTAAAAAATGAATTTGAATTAGATCTATAAAAATATATTTAATTAGGTAATGGTATGTAATTATTATAAAATTATCATAATAATGAAAATCTTTTGAAGAAACTAATGGTATATAATTATTATGATAATTATATAATAATTACATACCATTACCTAATTAAATATATTTTTTAGATCTATAAATTCAAGTGATTTTACTTCTAATTCTAATTCATTTTTTAGTTTCTTCAAAAGTTCTTCGTAATGGTGAAACAAAACTCTAGTCGAAAAAAAGTTGAGATGGTGAGGATGAAAAATGAGAAAAACCTTTGAGTTACTTTCTCTTTGAGAAAGTCTGGTCTTTTCAAAAAAGCCAGTGAATTATGCACACTATGTGGTGTAGATATTGCGTTAATCATGTTCTCGCCGGGAGGGAAATTTTTTTTCTTTCTGCCACCAAAATATCAATCTTGTACTTGATCGCTTCTAATGACTTATTCAAAACTCTCCCCCTGAATACACCAACAACACCGAAGCATTTGAAAGCAACACCGATTTTGATCTACAAAATCTTATTGAGAGGCTTACTAAGGTAATTAATCAGTTATTATGTTTTTTAGTGATAGCTACTGTTTAGATTAATTTCATTTATTTATATAAATTCTTAGTTTTTGCATAAAAAAATATACAAGATTTGCGCGCTAAAAGGCTAAAAGAAACACGAGTATTTCGCGCCTCAATTTTTTTTTTATCAAACGAATTTCATTATTTTTAACAAAAATTTATTGTAGGTGTTGGCTGCTGTTGGGGTCGGATTTCACCCGCTGAACTTCGACGTTCAAAGTTATAATAGACAACGAGCATATTTCAACAAGCAGAGATAATATGGACCCTAAGTCATTTCACCTACATGAAAGGGTGAAGACCTCTTGAAAACCCCTAAGCCCCTTAAACCTTCTACCTGGTGAAGGAACCTTCGAAGCCATCTTCACCTCAGGAGAAGTCATGAATGCAGCGTCGGAAAGGTCACAGAGCCAATAGGAGGCGCTGCAGAGACCAAGGCTGTCTGGCACCGATGTCACTGAGCAGTGACACCGATGACAGGCAGTGGCACCGATGTCACTGCCCAGAGACATCGATGTGCCTGGCCTCATCGACGTCCAGGCAGCTGACATTGGTGCCCAGGCTGCCTGACACCGATGACAGGCAGCTGACATCGGTGACCAGGCTGCCTGACACCGATGACAGGCAGCTGACATCGGTGACCAGGCTGCCTGACACCGATGACAGGCAGCTGACATCGGTGACCAGGCTGCCTGACACCGATGACAGGCAGCTGACATCGGTGACCAGGCTGCCTGACACCGATGACAGGCAGCTGACATCGGTGCCCAGGCTATTCCCATCGGCTTCAGGTCCTTCGTCGCCTGTCAGAACATCAACGAAGGTTCTAGAAGGTTCAACGTGCTAAAGCCCAGTAACGAAGCCCACATATGCTCAACCGACATAGGGGAAAAAGGCAATCCGCGAGGGTTTAGGAAAAAAGCTTAGCCGACTTAGGGGGTTATATATAGGGATGCAAAAACACTTGTAAGGATTTTATCCGCAACTTTACACACAATTTTTATCACACAAGCAATACAAAGCAATTACAAACCCTAATTTCTCTCTGCTCATCATTGTTCTTCATAGCTTATCTTCAGAAATCTCTGCTTCCTCTCGAAACCCTTACAAATCTAATTGTGCGAATTCCGGCTTCCACAGCTGCTAAAGAAGAAGAAAAAGCAAAGAAGCAAAAGAATAAGATGAACATAAATGAAATGTTAAAGAACAATCCTGAGCATTGGAACCAAAATCCACCAGAAGAATTCAACTTAACCCAAGCTGTTCAGATGAAACAGGTTGTTGAAGAGTTCATGAAGACAATTGATGATCTACTGTCTAACTCAATCCAACAATCACCAATAACCAAAACTTTCATGTCAGAAGTCCAAGCAATGTTGCTACAAGTACTACTATTTTTCATCAAGGTGGTAACAACTACACTAACCAAGATTCATTGTTTGGTTATGATCCAAACATGTTTACTCCTAATCTAACGTTGTCGTTTGGATATAATCATGATCATATATGTTGTGAATGCAGGTTACAACCAAAGCCAAGTCCAAAATCTGTATCAATTTCAATAAGGCCATCTTCATTATAGGAATCGCTACTATTAGCTTGATTCTTTATTTCTTATCATGTTGTTAGACTTTCAAGTCTTCAATTATTTGTTATTGTTTCGTTTGTTATGCTTTGAAGGTGTCATTTGACCTTCAAATCTCCAATTGTTCTTTGTTCTTTATTCTTTTAGTTGTTTTTCTGGTGTTGTATCATGTTGATTTTGTATCCATAATAACAATGACATTTTTTATTAATGAATTATTTTCTTCATTTTGTTTTCACTCATATTGGTAACGGTTGGTTAGAGAAAACAAATAAATGTTTCAGAAAAACATAATTATTTTTGGAATGAATGTATTATGTGTTGGCATATAACAAACTGGAACCAATAAATGAAAACATATTTTCATATAAATGGGAAAAATAATAAAGAAATTTGTAAAAATTAATTTGATTTTTACTGTTTCTTGCTTTATCATATTAAAATAATATAAATCTTTAAAAATGCAAAACAGAAAAAGGAAGTAAAATAAAATACAACAAATGCCACCTACAATTTTGAACACAATAACAAATAAATAGCTCATGAAATTAGTAAAATAAACGTTATAAAGAAAATCTATCCATTTTATTTTAGTTTAAATTAATTAAAATATTGTATGTTCTTATGAAATAGTTTCTCTTTTCTAACTTATTAGAGTAAATAATTGAATGTTTGGCATATATACATAATGGAAAAAAGTAAAAGGAAACATATATGTATTATTGAAAATAAATTTGCTTTCCTGTCAAAAACGTTATTTCCTTTTTTTAATTTCATTAAAAAAAAGTAGGTAGAAACAAAATTAGAAAATAGTAAAGAAAATATTAAAAGTTAATTTGCTCTTATTAGTCTCTTAATTTTTCATAGTAGATAACTTAAATCTTAAAATGTAGTGGTAGGAAAAGGAAAGAAGTTACCGTACAACAATTGCCATGACTACAATACAACTGGCATTTGTCAAAAACGTTATTTTCTTTGAAAAAAGTAGGTAGAAACAAAATAAGAAGATAATAAAAAAATTGGTAAAAGTTAATTTGCGATTTATTAGTCTTTAATTATTCATATTAGATAGCTTAAATCTTAAAATGTAGTGGTAGAAAAAGGGAAGAAACTACAATATAACAAATGTGAGTTAGGCATGTGTAACACACAGAATACTACAATACAACTGACATTTGTCAAAAACGTTATTTTATTGAAAAAAGTAGGTAGAAACAAAATAAAAAGATAATAAAGAAAATGGTAAAAGTTAATTTGCTCTTTATTAGTCTCTTAATTTTCATATTAGATAACTTAAATTTTAAATATAGTGGTAGAAAAACGAAGAAAACTACAATATAACAAATGTCAGTTAGGCATGTGTAACACATACAACACTACCATACAACTGGCATTTATAAACATACATGTAACATAAAGAGCATATTGGTAATAAGGTTTAACAAGATACTCAAATTACACCTCCTCATGATTAGACATGATAGATATAGGAAGCGGTTTATTAGTCTCTTAATTTTTCATATTAGATAGCTTAAATCTTAAAATGTAGTGGTAGAAAAACGAAGGAAACTACAATACAACAAATGCCAGTTAGGCATGTGTAACACATACAACACTACAATACAACTGACATTTGTTAACATACATATAACACAAAGAGCATATTGGTAATAAGGTTTAGCAAGATACTCAAATTACACCTCCTCATGATTAGACATGATAGATATAGGAAGCAGTTTATTTGAAAAGAAATAAGAGCCAAATGTCAAATGGTTCTTTGTACATTTTGAACCTACCTTAAATCGGTGTTAATTAAAAAAAACCATAAATCATATATTAAAAAATAATTGCATTCAATAACTATAAAAAAAAAACTATAATAAAATCCCTAACTATTTAACCTAAATCTAATGGTTTATGTTTTGACACATATGCTAATTTTGTTACTTTTTTAATTTGCATTTTTTCTTTGGTTATTTACAAATTCACCCTATATTAAAACTATTTACCAATTAAATACATTTTCTATAGAATAAAAATCTATAAATTCTAGTGATTTTATTTCTAACTCCAATTCATTTTTTAGTGTTTTCAAAAAAAAATCATAATGGTGAAACAAAACACTGGTCGGAAAAAAATTGAGATGGTGAAAATGAAGAATGAGACACATCTTCAAGTTACATTTTCTAAGAGGAAATCTGGTCTTTTCAAAAAAGCCAGTGAATTAAGCACACTATGTGGTGTTGATATTGCGTTGATCATGCTCTCGCCTGGAGGAAAAGTTTTTTCTTTCGGTCACCCAAATATAGATCTTGTACTTGATCGGTTCTCAGGACTTATTCATAACTCTCCTCCTGAATACACCAACGACGCCGATTCCAATCACCAAAATCTTAATGAGGCGCTTACTAAGGTGATTAATCAGTTATTATTATTTTTAGTGATGGCTACTGTTTAGGTTGGTTTCATTTATTTATACAATTTTTTTATAGTTTTTGCGCAAAACAATAGACAAACTTTTCGCGGCATAGGTCTTTTCGGTCTAAAAGAAACACGAGTGTTTTGCGCCACAATTTTTTTTTTTGTTAAACGAATTTTTTTTTAACAAAAACATTATTGTAGGTATTGGATGCAAAAGCAAAAGAAAATGCAAAGAAACAAAAGAATAAGACATACATAAATGAAATGTTAAAGAACAATCCTGAGCATTGGTACCAAAATCCACCAAAAGAATTCAATTTGACCCAAGCTGTTCAGATGAAACATCATGTTGAAGAGTTCATGAAAGCAATTGATGATCTACTCTCTGAGCTCAATCCAACAATCACCAATCATCAAAATTCCATGTTGGAAGTTCAAGCAATGTTGCTACAGGTATTTCTATTGTTCATCATGGTAGTAACATCTATACTAACAAAAATTCATTATTTGAGTATAGTTGAAACATGATTACTCATAATCAAACGATGCATTTGGATATGGTTATGATAACAATAACATTTTTGAAGGATTTTTTTTCCAGAGAATGTTATGAATCCCGCTTACAACCATGGTCAAGTCTAAAATCGTCAGTTTCTACAAAGTCGTCCTCATTATGGGAATCACTATTATTAGTTTGATTCTTTATCTTCTATTCTATTGGTAGACTTTCAAGTTTTCATTGATTTGTTGTTGTTTTCGTTTGTTATTTTTTGAAGGTGTGTATGACCTTCAAATCTCCAATTGTTTTTTGTTCTTTAATCTTTTAGTTTCTTGTTGGTGTTGTATCATGTTGATTTCATATCCATGATAACAATGACATTTTCTATCAACTAATTATTTTCTTCAGTTTTGTTTTTATTCATATTGATAACAGCTTATTTAGAGTAAACAAATGAATGTTTGAGGAAACAAATAAATTATTTTTTAGAATTAGTGTATTATGTGTTGGCATATAACAAAATGGATTCAATAAAAAAGAACATTATCTTTATAGAAATGGTAAAAATAAGAACAAGACAAATAATAAAGAAATTTGTAAAAATTAGTTTGATTTCTACTGTTTCTTGCTTTCTCAAAGTAGAATAGTATAAATGTTTAAAAATAAAGAGAAAAAGGAAGTAAAATAAAATACAATAACTACCACATAAAATTTGAAACACAATATCAAATGAATAGCTCTTAAAATTAGTTAAATAAAAGTAAAAGGAAAATCTATCCATTTTATTTTATTCTAAATCTAATTAAAATATTGTAAATTCCTACAAAATAGGTTCTCCTTTTAAACTGATTAGAGTAAATAATTGAGTGTTTGAGGAAAACATAAACTACTATTTGGAATAAGTGTATATTAGTAAAAGTTAATTTGCTCTTATTAGTCTCTTAATTTTTCATAGTAGATAACTTAAATCTTAAAATGTAGTGGTAGGAAAAGGAAAGAAGTTACCCTACAACAATTGCCATGACTACAATACAACTGGCATTTGTCAAAAACGTTATTTTCTTTGAAAAAAGTAGATAGAAACAAAATAAGAAGATAATAAAAAAATTGGTAAAAGTTAATTTGCGATTTATTAGTATTTAATTATTCATATTAGATAGCTTAAATCTTAAAATGTAGTGGTAGAAAAAGGGAAGAAACTACAATATAACAAATGTGAGTTAGGCATGTGTAACACACAGAATACTACAATACAACTGACATTTGTCAAAAACGTTATTTTATTGAAAAAAGTAGGTAGAAACAAAATAAAAAGATAATAAAGAAAATGGTAAAAGTTAATTTGCTCTTTATTAGTCTCTTAATTTTCATATTAGATAACTTAAATTTTAAATATAGTGGTAGAAAAACGAAGAAAACTACAATATAACAAATGTCAGTTAGGCATGTGTAACACATACAACACTACCATACAACTGGCATTTATAAACATACATGTAACACAAAGAGCATATTGGTAATAAGGTTTACCAAGATACTCATATTACACCTCCTCATAATTAAACATGATAGATATAGGAAGCAATTTATTTGTAAAGAAATAAGAACCAAATGTCAAATACAAATAGTTCTTTGAACATTTTGAACCTACCTCAAATCGGTATTGATTTAAAAAATCATAAATCATATATTAAAAAATAATTGCATTCAATAACTATAAAAAAACTATAATAAAATCCTTAACTATTTAACCTAAATCTAATAGTTTATGTTTTGAAGCATATGCGAATTTTGTTATTTTTCTAATTTACATTTTTTCTTTGATTAGTTACAAATTCACCTTATATTAAAACAGAAAAAAACTTCGTGAAAACGCAAATACTTACGAAATAGTCGAAAAGCCATACTTGTTTATCCGTATTACATTCCGAATAAAAACTTAAAATGTAACCAATGAATATTTCAAACGCAAACACTAAATTACTGTTTTCTACAAAAACTTTAATCTAATAATCTCTCAAGATTTTTTAAACTCTTGACTTGTATATATACAACCACCTCACTCATCTCTTTTATCATTGTTCTTGATCTCTATTTAGCGTTATATGAGGATATTAGCCTCCGCTGCAAAAAGGAAAAGAAAAAAAAAACAATTTGTTACTTTAAAAAAATTTAAAGACTCCAAAACGAAAATGTTATAAAGCGATGACTAAAAACATACTTGTTCTTCAAACTCGGGACTTATCAAGTTTACACACAAATTTCTCATCAATAAGAGAACCTGAGTAACAAAAACAGTGTTTACAACATTTCATATTTCAGATATGTTCTTGAGCAGTACACAAATTAACTGTTAGTGACATACCGTTTCTATATTTATTGGATCCATTTGCTTTAATCTCTGAACATGACCTGTTGTTTGAGGATCAAACACACTTCCTATAAAGCTATAAACTTCAGCGAAATTCGGCATCACTGCGTTTGAAAAACCAATACCAAACGAACTCATAATCAGCATATATCAAATTAACTCCCAATTCCTCTACAATCCCACATTTCATTACCAAAACATTATTAACTAATACACCAATCAATACACAACCATTTTTAAGAACATATTATTACCTTTAATAACCGATTTTGGCGTAGTAACATCTCTACGCATTAATCCATGATTAGGAGTACTAATCACTGGCTTTGAATCAGTGCTAAACAAATACTCATGTTCAAGCAATGCGTTTGAAGATGTAAGAGCAACTGCAGCAACAACAACAAAATGAACACAACCATGAGAAAATGAGACAGAACAGAACAGAGCAATGTAAAGAGATCAAAACTATCACCACTTTTAGAAGCTTTTTGTGGATAAGGATGAGTTGCTTTCCTCTTTGGTCTAGGAGGTGGTAGATGTTCGTTAGTCCCATTCTTCTGAACCTTGAGAAAGTATTTCTGTGCGTGACTTCGTATCTACAAAATGAATCATAATCCAGTATATAGATATGGATACTCAAGAACAGAGTTGATAAAAATCAAGAACTGTTTTATTTCTTTAAGAATGATTCTTGAATTACCTGGATCACTGTTTTTGATCCAACAAAGGCTTCGATTTTCTTCCAATCTCGGTCAAATCTGTACCAATAGATAATGATTATTTATACCACAAGAAGAACAAATCTTGAAGATACTATAATTAATCAAGAAGTCAAATGTTACATACAAATGGAGAGCTTCAAGAAACTTGTCGTGTTCTTGCTCAGTCCAATTCTCTCTAGACTTGGTGATTGTATAAGGCTTTCTAATCTTCTTCGTTGGATCTTCAAAAAACGACATCGTATTGCTCTGAGTAGAAACCGGTATCATCGTCGCCGGAGCTGTCGTGTGAGGAAGAGTATTGAAACTTGAAAAATTCATATTCGTGAAGAAACAATGAGCTTGGCTAGGGTTTACTAACACCATAAAACTCGACAAAAAAGTGACCTTTCGGTTTCAAACTGGTTTTGACGACGCTTTCGTGTTTGAAAAGAGAATTTGTGAGTGGTGAGAGTATAAGCGGGAGAAAGGGTAGAAGCGTAATTTTGAAGGATGTTGGACTGTAGCCTAACACGTGTAAGGAGCCGGTTGCTCTGGTTCATGGAAGTAGTAGACATGTGGAACTTCTAGTACCACCACTGACGCCATTAAAAGACACACGCTAAGCCAGCAATTTTTAAATCGACGCTACAGAAAGTGACACGTGTGATGAAGATCGTAAGCACATGAATCAGATTCCTGGTTCGAAGGGAGTATATTTTTCTTTTAGTTTGATTCAAATTTTAGTAGAAGATGGTTACTGGAACACAAACGCAACATATACAATACACAACACCACACGACATCTATTTCAAAAGACTAAACACCAAAACACACATAAGTTTGATCACGACCACACCCAACAACATATAACAAACGTCTCTCTAAGAAAAAGCTCATCGGATATTTCCGCAAACCCAAATAACAAAAAGGAGAGGTTAGAGAAACACAATGATTACATATAGAGATTTGGTTGATACGAATTAGACAACATGAAACACACAAAAAATGGGTGCTCTTCTTCTAAAGGATGTAAAATGATAACCAAAGAGAGAACTCACAAATGGAGAGAGACCGTTTTTACTTAATCGATCCAACGTGTGATACCATCGTCTCCTACCATTGCCAGTATCTCCACACGCACCTCTAATACCGCCTGCAACATTGTTTTTCACATTTACACACACCAGTTGACATTGTACCAATATATTCTTGTTTACATTTGTGTGGGAAAGAGACTTACAGAGGAGTTCCTGCAGTTAACAAGCCGGCATTCGTCTAAAGAACCTTCTAGACTCCAACTCTCCCAAACGTCAAAACTGTGGCTAGCAAACACAAACTCCATTCTTCTATTGATCTGCATTAGCTCACATAAACACAAAAACCACTATTAGTTTCCTCAAAAGCTCATATACTTTTAGCTATCAATGGGAGTAACTGTATAGTGTAGAGAAATACCTGCAGTAACTTCCCACCAGCAGCAAATGATCTCAGACCAACAGTGTCCTGAGGAACAACAGTTCATACACCAAAACAAATTAGCCATTCAGAAGAATATAAGTCACACTTATTATGGAACTATCATGTACTGATATTACCAAACCACTTTTAACCTCACTCAGACATGGCAATCAAAATAAAATGAGAAGATAGTGCGAGAGAAAGCAAGTTTACCTTGTTTCTGTATGCGATAATGTATTGTGCAGCAGGATCACGTTTGGATACATTGGACAAAGTATCAAGGAACCAACCACCGTTTTTCGTTCTTTGTCTGGAAACGTGGAGACCAGAGAGGTCTTTCGCATACAAGGCTACTACATATCCATCTTTCAGCAATTCACTTGACTTTCCGATGAACTTCTTACTTGACATTACAAGCTGATTCTGGGAAGAGTCTTGCATTACTTCAAGAGGTGTTTTTCTGCTTCTTGAATCTTCAGGAGATGCACATCTAGAACTGGAACTTAATACTTCTTCCGTGTCACTCATTGCAGTATCATCTCTTCGTGAAGTACTTTCTTCGTGTAATCCTGAGGAACCCTCAGCTTTTTGCATGTATTTTTGCTGTGAATGCCTCTTTTTGGCTTTCTTACCAGATCTGCTGCGTCTTACTTCTGGTTTTGTGGCAGTATTTTGAGGCAGAACAGACACTTGTTGCTGCTGACCAGGGCTAAGAGATTCCTTCGAGTCAATAGCCTCTCTACGAACGATTTCAGTACTAGTGAGAGTACTTTCTCCCTGTTGCCTACTGGTGGATTCCACTAGTGCTAATTTCTCGTGTTTAATAGGTGATAGTTCTTCTTCTTCACTTGCTTCACTTTCCTCAACCTCATCATCAGAAACAGTGTTACTTGGTATTACACCATCTAAGAAAAATGAATGCAGGATAGATATGGCCTTTTCCCTTATCTCCATCCAAACTTCTTCACTGTAATCTGCACTGCGTGGTAGGATTAACACATTCGGCATTTCCTTCACCTGCAATTATAACATGTCATGAATGCCACATCAAAAACAGAAAGTGAGGAGAGGATGCATCAAGAGAATCCGCAAGCGTAAATGTCAAGTTCAGGCAACGGAAAAGAAATTCATACCCATGCTTCCATCCATTGTGGACCTTCCGCACCGTCAAGGGCGCAACCCGCTATAGTACCATCAATCAGAAGCTGTTTCACAGCACAATCATCCAGCAACTGGCAACTTCCAGTATTTACAAGAAAAGCCCCTAACATAAAAAATCAACTTATCAATCAAAACTAAAGGGAAAGAAAGAAAGCAGGAGAATCAAAACTTATTTAACTAACCAGACAAGAAAAAATCATACCAGGTTTTATATGCTGCAAACACTCAGCATTGAGTATCTGAACAGTCTCATTCGTTAACGCACAATGAAGTGAAATCACATCACTTGCTGCTAGTAAATCATTCAATGTATCCATTCTTCGCGCAGCACGTGGAAATCTCGAAGACCTGATTCGTTCTTCATCTCCCTAGACAGATGCAAAAGCAAACAAACACCATCCTAATCAACCAATGATCCATTAAAGCTATTCTGAATCAAGAACTCAACACTATATTCTAAGCTAAACGAGACATTTACACTATACATACCTCAGGGACATCAAAGTAGAGCACACTCATCTTGAAAGCCAAACTTCTACTAGCCAAATACCTAGCAGATACAGATCTACCAACAATACCTAAAACCATACCACGACACCTTCTCATTCCCCTACAAAGTGGCTGAAGCGATCCAAGCCATCCCGAAGCTGAAAGCGCATGACGCGAGAGTAAATGCGTTCGCCGAAGAAGTCCAAGGATAAGCGCCATAACAGTATCCGCGATTTCCTCTGCTCGTGAAGTATCGACATGGACAAGTCGAAGACCTAGGTCAGAAGCGAGAGTCGAATCAACAGCTCGATCAGCAGAACCGAGGCATAGAATGAGCTGATGAGGACGGAGTCTTCGTTGAGCTGCACGTGGAAGATAGGCGAGAGAATGGAGAAGAACGGCGGTTGCTGACTCGATCTTACCGTCGGCGATGCGACTGAGAGGGATGTATTCGACACCAGCAACGCCGGCGAGTGAGTCTTGTTCAAGCGCACAATCTTCGATACAGTTTAGTGTGACTATGAGAGGCGACGCTGGTGATGGCTGGTCACGGTGAGGCATTGTCGTAGACGAACGGATCTTGCTCATCTTCTTCTTCTCGCTACTCTCGAGGAGTAGACGGATTTTGGGAACATATTGATTTTAGGGTTGAAATGTTGTAAACCCGGAACATTTCAGGGGCTAAAATTGCATTTTGTATTAACATAAGGACGAAAATGCAATTTTTAAAAAGTTCCAACGAAAGGCGTATACTATTTATACGACACCGTTTCAACGTTTTAGATAAGCGCAAGTCATACTATTTATTATAGTGAAACATGTACAATTTCATTCCACATTATTATCTGAGCATAAACCAAAACACAAAAGCAACAACAACAAATCTCTTTCTACACAAAGAGCAACAACATAGACACAGACTTTAAGGAAAACAAGATTGGAGGAGGTCTCTCTTGTCCAACTAAAGCTATATGAACAAAGCCGACTATATACTCAAGAGAAAGGACACAACTGGTGAAAACGAAAGCTCTATACATTCTTCTATCTACCAAAATTCTATCTCTGTTTGTTTCTTATAACCCACTGCAGTATTCATAGTAACCATCATTCTTTGATTTCGACATGTATCCGTGGGTTTTTAGATGGAGTTAGGTAGGTGAATGATTAGAGAAACCTTCTACGAAGGTTACTAGTTGTTGCTTGGTATGAACGCATTAGCAATCCAACTCCAATGCCTACACCGAGACACATCCCAAGGCCGATCCCGACACCGACTCTGACTCCTGCATTGAACCATGAGAGTTGACCATCCTCGTCAACATACATCTCTCCAGGGTAGTATCCCTGTCCTATTTTCATTCCAGACTCGTCGTAGTCATCAACTTCCGATTCCAAGAGCTGCGTAAACCAAATGACAAACAAGATAAGAACCAAAAACCACGAGTTTCTTACACCATTCATTATATGCAAAGAGATAAGAATACATGTAAACATCTCTCAAGAATCAAAAACTCACAAAAAACACTCAAGAACAAGATTCATTCCTGATCATACATTGCACCATCAACTTTCAAATTCAGCTGAAGAATCAACATAAGACACTAGATTCACCAGAAACTTGCTATGAATCGTATTCATGAACAACTATGAAACCAATCAAACACTATAGACAATCATCAACCAAAGATTTCCAAATCCGAATCTATTTCACAATCATAGACAATCACCAATAAGAGAACCTGCTAAACCCGAATCATACCTTTACCTTCCTTTGCATGGCCAATCCATCACCAGTTGTAACAACATCTTCCTCTTTATCAACTTCATCATCCTCAGGTATAGCATCAAGAGTCACATGCCTAGCCACCTTCCTCCTCGGACTCGCCTGAATCGTCTTAGTCAATATCACCGGAACACCACCACAACAACCAGCTATATAAACCTCCACAGACGGAGACGAAACACCTAACTTAGGCTGCAAAAACGCAGACGAAGAAGAACCAGAACCATTCCCCATAGCCATATAACAATCCATACCCCAACCAGTCTTAGGATCACTCACAGTTCCATTATTCCAAGCACCTTCAATCCTATCTAAATTCCCACACAAAACCATGTCATCGTTCTCATAAACCTCGAAATCAACGCATCCAGTAACACGAACCGTCTCGGTGCTAACGTAAGTCACCTCCGACGATTCTTTATCGACTCTATCACGACGGAGTTTAAGCGACGCCGTTTGAGACGACGGAACACGAACGCCGTTAACCTCGAGAGAAGCTCCGGTTTCGCGACGAGGATGACGTAAGGTGAGAAAATCAGGGACGTTTTCAACGACGCAAGGTGAGATACGTACGTAGAATAAACGTACCTCTAACCATGCCGATTGTGATAACGGAATTGATGCCGGAGACGGTGGTGATACTACGCCGGAGATTTTCATACCTAGAGAATCCTGATGTTGATGATGATGATGATGTTGATGATGTTGATGATGATGATGATGATGATGATGATCTTTCGAAATCATCAAGAAGATTCGAATTCGAAATCTGGAATTGAAGAAATTGCAACAGAGGAATTTTGGGAATCGAACAGGGATTTTTTTTTTTTTTTTGGCGTTTTGTGTAAGGTAGGTTTTTGGGGTTTGAGATATTTTGGAAGGTAAAAAAAAGAAGTAAATACTATTGAAGACGAGGTAAAAACGGAGGGGTCAAAGGAGAAACCGACAAAATTTTATCCTCTCTGGTGAAGAGAACTCGCACGTGTGACGGGTTTTTTTCCCTAGTTTAGTTTAGTTTTAGTTTAGTTAATATGGGCCTAGTTTAGTTTTCGTTTGGGCCATAATAAATGTTGTCATTTACTCCTTCGGGTTGCAAATTACTTGTCATTTTAAATGTTTTCACATAGATTAATAAAATTATTAAATTTTCTGTTTTACCTCTAACTAATACATTATTTTGTTTGATAAAAGTAATTATTAAGCTGAAAATTAAAGGTAAAAAATGGAAAAATAGTAATAAATCTGCACTGAAAATACAGAACGACAAGTAATATGAAACAAAAAATAAAGGCTAGAATGACAACTAATATGCAACAGAGAAAGTACACCTTCGTGCAAAATATACTATTCGAAGCCTGAGATTTTTAAATAGTAATGTTTGAAAAAATGAGTGTAGTTAGTACTTAGTAGTGTTCATTTTGTTTAATATGTGTAGTTAGTGTGTTTAGATCAATTTATATATGTAGTTAGTGTTTTTGTACGATCCCTTTAAGATTGTGAGGTATATTTTATAATAAAGTACATTTTAGCCTTTTTTCGTAATTTCGAAGTTCGAAGTTGAAATTCATATATCTTTGTGGAAAGAGATAATTTTGTGTATAAAACCAAGAAAAAAAATTATAATTTAAAAACTAGCCAAGTGTAGTATATGTGGTAAAACCATGGCCATTGGATCTAGGGATTTTAGTTAGTTTTTAAGATATAATTTTTTTCTTGGTTATCCACCAAATTAACCCTTGTGGAAATCCATCTAGTTTTTTTTTCTTTTTCAAAAAAAAAAACTAGGACTAAGCAGTTGATCAAATAAAATGTAGTTATTGAAACGATTGTTTGCAATGAAATCGCGTGGAATGTTGTTATTAATATGTCTATTTTACAATAAGAACAAAAAATGGATGCAATTGCAAATGATACTATACACAAAATAGATGTGGCAACAAACATATTTTATAAGTGTCTTCAAATGGCACAAAATCTCAATAAAGTTTTATGAAAGATGATATTGTCGTGTTTACCAAACCTGTACTGCACCAAACATACTAACTCCAACCTAAATTATGTGTATGTGGTTCTTTGCCAAAAGTTTATTTTTCTGTGCTAAACAATTCTTCGCCAAAAGTTATGGATATAGTTTTTGTATATTATTCAAAAGTAGGTCATATTTAAAAATCTGCAAAACCTAATAAATAATGATTCATAAAGCAATATCATTTTACTCATTTGGGTCATTGACCGTACTCCCAATTATTTTTAATTATAGCCATTATATTCTTGTAGTAGACGTTCTTTTTCTCCATAGTTTTATAGAAAATTTATCAGCCGTTGAAGCTTTGCCTTTGGAGGATCTCTCACCGTTAGATTTGAGATCTTGTCGGATAAATTGGACCAACTTTGGATATATATTAATAGGCCGGCTATAATGTTTTCTTCTTCCTCCTCTTTTTGTTAACACCGAAAAGATTGGGACTTGTCATTTCACCATCCAATTAGGTAGGCAAATTTAATCAAAGAAAATAAATTTATAAGATTAATTGCGTTTAGTTTAATAAAGATTTGCAGTTTCATGTGTGTGTCCTTAACTCAAGATCCGTGTCGGAAGTTTACTTGGTTGAGTATTTGGTTCATTTAATTGCATCACGTAGTGTGGATCTTGACTTTATTTTAGATTCCTTGTTAGTTTCGGTTGATTTAGTTTAATACATTTTGTAATTTGTAATCAACATTTAACTCTTAGTCAGGTTTCAAGTTGATGTTGGATTTTTATAATATTTGTAAGTTACTTAACTGCTATAATCATGAGACTGAATTAAGATACTTAAGAAAACTAAACTCTCCCTATTTTTATCATATAAGGTCCTTAATTATAACGTATTTCCACATAAAATACAAAATGTCTTATCATCTCATTAAGTAGCACACCGTCATTTCTAAGTAAAGATCTATAATTTTCTTTAATTAGTAAACAGAAATTTAACAAGATAAGACTCTAATGTCAAAAACAAGCAAATCCATTACTAGCGGCTATAAGCCAATCACTACACTATTCAAATCAAACCATCAAAATACCATTTTAATATGGTCAAACTATATAGCAAAGTGTTATTCTAGAAGTATTTAGTTATCAAAGTTTGCAATAAAATAATGAAATTTTGTTTACTACTGTAATTAATAGTCAAACAATTAATTCTCCTAGGAGTAGAAATGTACGGTCAAGATTAGAAACTGAGTCTGGTAAGATCGACGGCTGATTCTAAGAAATCAATTTAAAGGAAGCCGCCTTTTTTTAATAATTTTGCATATTTAGTAAATCAAAAATATTGTCGAGAAAATATATGGGCCCCAAATTCCACTCTAAGTGGCCCAAATTACAAATCTCATCACGTCTCGTTTCCTACACTCGCAGGTATCCACGTGTGTTCACGCGCGAGAAAATATTGATTTCGTGGACGTTAAATATTAAAAGAGAGAGATAAATAAAATAACCTACGTGGATATACACGTGGAATTATAATTGTAGCTGTTTCCCACTACACATGTAATTTTTTGCTTCAATTTATTACTAGATTTTTTTTTTTTGGCTTTGGGAATATTATTTTGTCTTTATTTAGGGAATCGAATTCGTGTAGGATTGGAAAACTGATGGTGGGATAGTGAAGACTCAATTATTAGATAGCTTTGAATCATATATAAATCCTAAGAACAAGAAAAAAATTCAATCATAGAATTGTTTTTACTATATAAATTCCAAAAAAAGAATGACAATTTGAATGATAAATATTAGAGACAATTGCAAAAATATTATTTTGAACAAATAATATTATATTAGTAGTATTTTAAATAAAAATTCATTAATAAATGTATTTTTCTTTGTCTCTTCTTAACAATTTGTTCCCACAAGAACCCAAAAATATATTATTTATATAAGAACTAGAAATATACACATTAGCCTTATTAGTAGCTATTGTAACATGTCTATCGGCACCTTTGTATTTTTTTTGTCGTCTAAGTATAATATAAATTATAAGCTATGAAGAGTTTACAAGCTCAAGAAACAAACCAACCACTAATGTTAAGCACAAAGAGCTTTATTTAACATTCATTTAAAAAAAAATAAGCATAAAAAGCTTTACTCATAAAACCGAAACAAAAGATCAAAGAAGTAATGACAAACACTAGCCTTTCTCACAATCAAATAGTTCGGCCAACCACGATGGATGACCACTAACAATTTATGATTGCCAACGATTCTTTTGAGTCACATTGTGAACAATCAAGAAGACTCCTCTATTGGCACTAATGTATAGAAATGACAAAAGATGAATACTATTATTATTCTAGTCTAAAATAGAATAATACTAATAAAATTTGAGAAATCTTATACATACATTTTTCTTTTGAAATAGTGACGTGGATAAGGTGAGAATGAAATTTCAAAGAGTCAGAAAAAAGGAAAAAACACAAAGCAAAGGACGGAAAGTAATGACGATGAGTACTTAAAAGACGTAAGGTCACATATAACTCCACGCGCCATTTATCTCAAACGCTTAATCAAGATCTCTCTCTTCTTACTTCTTCGTCCATCTCGTACACCATTCATTATTGAAATCAAAGACTCTCTGCATGCATCTTTCTCTCTCTCTCACTCTTAATCTCTAGTACTTGTCAAGTTTTGTATAATTTTTTGAAAAGAAACGATCAGTGTTTAAATCTCTCTTCTTCTCATCTTCAAAAGTTTCCAATTATTTCATTCTTCATTCTCTCTAAGAAAAACCTAGAGACAAATCTTTTTCTTACATCTCTCTCTCTCTTGAGTATTTAAGCGTAAGGGAACACATACACATTAAAAAACAAAAAAAAAGCATAGAGCAATGAAGGTCCATCTCTCTCTTTCTTTC
The DNA here is from genome assembly GCA_900128785.1 of Arabis alpina. Lineage (NCBI taxonomy): Eukaryota > Viridiplantae > Streptophyta > Magnoliopsida > Brassicales > Brassicaceae > Arabis > Arabis alpina. The sequence continues at coordinate 490,973 of LT669788.1, forward strand.
TACACGTATGCAAGATTTGATACCTAGGATTCGAATTTCTATATAGAAACTAGGGTTTTGATTCTTGAATCTGAAAGTAATAAGCTTTTTCTTCTGTTATTCTCTACTAACGAATATCTGAATTTATTCCTTTTTTTTTTGCATTACTATGTGTGCTTTATATCATTAACTTATTACATGTGATCTGATTCTCTTGGAGTTTGAAAAAGGTTTCACTTTTTGATTTATTATGATCTACTTAAATCCTTTTATTTTCCCCTGAATTAATTATTTATCCTTTATTTTTCTTGTTCAAATCAAGATTTGTATATTGAATTAATGGGCATACTCTGTTCTTGCAAAAGTTTGTTAGAACACTTCGTTCACATGCATGTCATTCTCACACATCAGTAGTATTTTTGTATCTTCATTTAAAAAAAACTGAAAATAATCTGTTTTTGTTTTTTTTTTAAATGATCTGTTTTTGTGTTCTTGGTTATTTCCAAATTGTATATTTTTACTGCATGGTCTGTAAGATTCCAGAGAGAACACCCAAAAAGAGGATATATATTACATCATCTTTGTGTTCACATATGTCACAAAATTCTCACTAAAGTTGTTTTATATTTTGTAATAATTTTGCAGAAAATGGTGTTGAAGTTGGATCTGCATGATGATAAGGCAAAACATAAGGCACTTAAAACAGTTTCTACTCTCCCAGGTAATCATTCTCATCTCATCCACAAGTTACACAAACAGAGATCTCTATTTAGTTAGCACTTCTAGACCAAACCATTGATTTCCGGTCTATTTGGACCGGTTTAGTTTCCGATTTGGTTGGTGGGTGTAAGAAATGTGTTTTGAATTTCTTTATTGGTGATGGATGAACAATCACGAGCTGTTCTGACAGAGGTGTCTCTCTTTTTGAACAGTGACAGTACGGTAAAATGTTTCTCCATAATTCAAATATTGTCTATTTCTGAATTTCATACTTTGGAATAAAATCAAATCTAGGCCACTATAGCTTCTTTGAAAAACGTGCTTATCAATAGAAAATCATACAAGTCAATGAGATTTTTTTTAATAATTTAAAGTGTTTTACTTTCCCTTATTGGACTTATCTTTAAAATGCAAGAACTTATATCAATGGGGCAAAAATGTAGTTGTCTACAGAAATGGTTACAATTTGCATCGTAATTTGTTTTTTAGGAATCGATTCGATTGCAATGGACATGAAGGGGAAGAAATTAACAGTGATTGGAACTGTGGATCCGATAAATGTAGTAAGTAAGCTAAGAAAGTATTGGCCGATGACGGATATTGTACTAGTTGGACCTGCAAAGGAACCAGAAGCGCCGAAGAAGGAAGAGCCAAAGAAGGAAGGCGGTGGGGAAGCGCCGAAGAAAGAAGGAGAAGCTCCAAAAGAAGAAGGCAAGAAGGAAGGAGAAGCGCCTAAGAAGGAAGAAGAGAAGAAAGAAGGCGGCGATAAGAAGGAAGGGGAAAAGAAAGATCAACCGCTACCACCGGATCATCATGTGTTGGAGCTTGTAAAGGCGTATAAAGCATATAATCCTCACCTAACAACGTATTACTACGCCCAAAGCATTGAAGAAAACCCTAACGCTTGCGTTATATGTTGAGAAACCATGTATAATATAAAAAGATGGACCGATCTATAAATGAGGATGGAAAATAAGAACACGAGATATATCTTAGACTAAGATATATCGATTCGGAGTGGGGCGGATATGTTTTTCTATTCCTCGATAATGCGAGGGAAAATTAATTTCCTTAAATCGATTTCGATGATATGTTTTGTGTATATATCGTCGATAGTACTAGATTTTGTACTTTTATTGTTTTGTTTGTTTGAAGGGAACTTTTTGTAAATATGATGGTGTTAATTACATTATATATATGCATTAGTGTTCAAATGTTTTGTTAATCGTTTTCTAAATGTCCTTGATCATTACTTTTGATTTGACAAACGTTAAACGTCCATATAAGAGTTTTGTTTGTTTCTAAAAGCAATATTGGAATGCCTTTGTGTGTCTTTTTTGGTGACCCATCAAATGAAGAAATTGGTGAATAATTATTTGACTCTTCGTGTTTTATCCGTCACATTAGCTTTGTGTCATAACTCCGCAAAATTGTAATTTATGGTCATTCCTCTTGTTAATTCTTCTATTTGTCATAACTCCATTGTTTTGGAAGTATTTTTATTGGACCACTGATATATAATATGTATGTGCATGGGTGTTAATTTAGGTGTATAAATTAAATGTTGTTGGGCGGCTTATAACATATTTAGCTGTAAATTTGATGTAATCAATTTGTTAGTTTATTTTTAACTTCTTTTTTGCACGAAGCGAAAGGGCATGGTCTTCATGACCATCTGATGAGTCACTTTTAGAAATATAGAAAAGGAGATGAATCATTTTTCCCCTCACAAATGCACTTTTATTCCAAGTAATGATAATTGATAACATAAAGTGAAGTTCTAAATTATTTATCCATAATTTTGTCTAACGAAATACATTCTAGAAACAACTTAAGAGTGGTGACCATGTACGTAACTCGATTACATAGAAACATCTATGTTTTCCGACGATTAGATTTAAATTTTTATTTGTTCTACACCCAAAGATTGACTAATTTTTCAACAGATTGAATATTATAGTCTTCATGCAAACTAGTGCATTATAAACGTCATAGATCAAGTTGTGGTTCAACTTGAGACCAAATGCAAATGTCAAAAATATTTTGGTTGGTAGCCACCTAAAAAGAGCATATGAAAAATCAAATAAAAACTTAGGCCACACATCATTTGCAATTTTATTGCTATATATGATTTTAGGTCAAAACAAAATACACGACAAAATAAACTCCCGTGAATACTAAAAAAGATTATTCAGTACATAAAAGGCTTGCCCATGTCAGTTTTTCTACCAAACAAATAAACATATTACGTCATTATGTTTCGTAAAATAATGTTGATTATCATGAATTGGTGGTGACTGATGATGAAGCCGACGATAATGTCGTTGATTATAATAAATTGACAGGGATGTACACATAGGCACTTATCTAGATACAAATCATTCTGTATGAAAAGGATTGATCCGTTTTCTATCAAATTTGATTATTTGTTTTGTTATATAATCTTATTTTAGTTGTTGCCGGAAAAATAACCTTATTTGACATGATTAAAGTTACTATATAAGCTATAACAATTCGTTAGAATTTAGAATGGATGAATTAGAATTTAGATCACTAATAGCCTATAAGAATACACACATATATATACGGTGGTTTATCAGTTAAATGTTTATTATATAGGGTTTCCTTTATGGTCGATCTTCGAATCTACCACTAATAGGCTAATAGCTAATGGTTTACCAAAAAAGGCTAATCATACAATATAATTCATTTAAGCTGACGATTTCAACATATTAACAACAAGAAAATAAAAACTTAAGATGTATGATTATTTAATAGAGATGTCATCATGTTTCATGTCTGATAGCTACTTTTTCTTAGAAAATTTGTCCTCTTGTAACAATTTGATAATTTGAATTTTATCATATTTGGTGCAGCTAAAATGCTGATGAAAGTTCCATCAACCACCATATATATAGCTAAAGAATTTCTTTAATTTTAAAAAGCTAACATGGATTATTTAATTAATTATATCTTTGTAATCGAATGTTCGATTAAGTACATTTAATGATTATTTTCAAAGAAGGGAAGGCATGGAGGCATCAGGCATGCATGCATGTGTGACGTATTGGGTGAACAACAAAATATGGTTCTAGAAAAATCGAATAAATTAGCTTAACAAATCCTCCATTATCAACCTCCCCAACTAAGAATCTAAATCCGATTCTAAATTAACACAAAAGATGAATTTTATTTTGATTATAATTATTACACACAAAGATAAATAAAACCCACCAATACCACTAGGCTGATCCATCGATCAAATCCTAAGCGGAAAAAACACACACAAATCTTAAAAGTTACCATTTGACCCCAGTAAAAAAGCTGGTGGTCAAAGAAACAATCCAAATCTTGAAGTTGAATTATGCCAATCTTACAATAAAAGGAAAAAACATTAACTTACTAATTAAAGATTGATTAACACGTTAATCCAATCTCTCATGCGTTATGTCTTACGAATTTCATGCTCGGAGAAGAGGTGAATGTGGTGACATTATCCCCGGAGACGAGAGTCCATCTTCATAAAGTCGCCGGAAACTAAGTCGGAGATTGCTCTGCCTCCATTTCTGCTTCTTAGCATTGTTGTTTTGAATAACCTGATCGTTATTATCCATTGCTTTCTCACTGATCTTGTTGTTGTTCTTAGACACGAAATCTTGGATACGTCCAAGCGCCACGTGGAGTGTATCATCATCCATGTTAGCAAAACAAACCCTAAACCACCCAGGTTCCGTGCAATTGAAGGAAGAGCCTGGAGATACATTGAGCTTAACTACATTGATGATTATTCGCCAAAGCTCGATCTCTGACTCAAACGAGTTACGATCTCTTAGTAAATGTCTCAGATCCATCCACACGAATAAACCCGCATCGCTTGACAAGCAAGTAATCCCTACCTTCTTGAGCCCTAAGGTAAAAACTCCATGCCTTATCCCTAACCTTCTAGAGCTTTCCTTGAGGAAATTATCCACGAACCGATCATCAGACAACATAGAAGCAAGCATGAGTTGTGTCTGAGTCGAAACTAGTCCGAAACTCGACATTTTTCTGGCGCAGGACACGACTAAGTCGTTGTAAGAGTAGACTATACCAACTCTAAAACCAGGAAGTCCCATGTCTTTAGAAAGACTATAGACAATGTGAATCAAGTCAACGTTGACTTCAAATCTGTCCAAGTCGTTGACCACCTCGGCGACGCTAACAAAATTTCCTCCGGTGAAGACCGTGGCTGCGTAAATCTCGTCGACGACTAGGTGAATGTTCTTGCTCGTGACGAACCGGACTAAGTTCTTGAGTGTGTCTTTGTCCAACATTGTACCGAGTGGGTTTGATGGGTTGGTCAAAATCAGACCTTTGACTTTTTTGTTGGACTCTTGGGCTTTTTGATAGGCCCATTCCACGGCCTCGACGGTTAATTTGAAGTTGTTGGAGCTAGAACATTGAACTGGGATTATCTCGACACCTGTACGCCACCTTAAGTCTCTATCAAATCTGCAAAATAAAAGATTTTGTTAATGATTGTCCTACTTTCTTGAATCTAAACCACAAAGTTGATTTGATGAACCTTACACGTGTGATATAGGTGAAAGAGTCACGTACTAATTAATACTATTAACACATTTCGATTTGAAATTTGTTAACCCAAAAGTATGTGAGAGTTACATCAATGAAATTGCCCCTAACTTTTTCTTTCTCTATAAACTGTTCACACTATCCATAATCATATACACAAATAAGAATTTCATTAATTTCTTAATTATACTTTAAAAACACAATAGATTGTTTGACTTTTGTATGTTTAGTTAGTAATCTCAAGCTTTTTGAAACAAAAACCTTATTTAAATATGTGATTAATATATACTATCAAAATGTAAAAATACTTACGCGGCGTAATATGGAGAGGGAACTAGGAAAACATCGTCACGATCGGCGAGACAGAACATGATAGTTTCATTGGCTCCGGTGGCACCGCCGCTCATAACTATCCTCTCCGGATCAAACTTCACTCTTCCACCTCTTGCTTTTCCCATGAAATGTGCAATCGCCTTCAATTCCAAATATTCGGTTCAAAAATCAAATTAGTGTCAATTATGTAACAGTGACACAACTAAATTTATATTAATCGTAGCCAAAGCTGAATCACAAACAATAGGGGAAATATTAATCATTTCTGGTTTATTTGAGATTTTAACTAGCTAGAAACCAAAAACTGAACCCAAATGTTATCCCATTTTGAAGTTCTATATTACATTAAAATACGGAAAAAATCGATAAATCAGATTAGGACCCTATATGATTGTCGACTGGACTACGTATAGTCGTATACCATATCATGGCCTATATTAACATGAAGTATCTACCAAATCAAAAGATACTATATACAATTAAATACGAGTAAAAAATTATTTATAAATCAAAAGATACTACATATATACAATTAAATACGAGTAAAAAATTATTTATATACGTACCTGTCTGAACTCTTTCAGGCCATGATAGTCTTGGAAATTAGCGATGTCGTCAAACTGATGAATACCTTCAGGGGTGCAAATAGAAGCTTTTGGGTTCTCTTTGATCCAATCTTTGATCAAATCTATGCAAAGCTGTTAAAAATATAGAAACAAAAATGTGTTAAATGATGTGTATACAACACATGTTCACACTAGTACACGAGAGTTCATACTCAAGTGCACAAATATGTTATTTTAATGGCTTATTTGTAATATACGTACCTGATTCTCTGCAAGACCCATTTGGATAATCCCATGTGGATTACGAGAAAGATGAAAAGGATCTTTGTCGTAAGCTTTCCATCCATCGAAATACTCCGAATTCTCGCCATGTTGATCGCTAGTTGCTATCTTCGACAGAGTCGCACCACCATTCTTTTTCAAAGAACCCATTTGTTGATATTTTCTTTGGTATCAATGTTGAGGTTTTTGTTGGTGTTTGTATACTAATTAATGCATGAGTATGTGGTTTATATAGGAGGTGAAATTAAAACAATAAGGAGACCAAATAAAGATGACGTGGACTCCCAAATAAAGGAGAGCTAGGATTTGATGAAACAAGCGAAAAAGAACAAGCAAACCAAGGAAGATTATCCACCCAAAACAATACATACTCGAATTTTTTTTTAATTTTTTTTTTTTTTAAATTACAACGAATCAAAGTGGTTGTGTTTCCGTCACTTTGCTAACACCGTTGTACTAAACAGATGATATTTCGAGTGTGGTATATTATAGTGGTCTTATTTCAATAGTTTCGCATTCATTTCCGTTGTATTATTAAAGTCCCTTGGATATAGGTGGTAGAAAGTTATGTGTATTGAATTGAGCCCAAGGGAGGCTATTTCTAAGCAGCTTCTTAAGAAAAATGTTGACCTAAGAACTACGAAGTCATGCAAATAAATCAAAGGAGGATAGTGTGGAGAAGAATATTTGATGGCATTAAATAGAAGAAAATTACGAGAGAAAATAAATGTATTAGATTATTCAAAGTAGGGAATAATTTGTATATAGAGTACTAAACATTTGGTGTATATGTAACCTGCTTACCTGCACATGCATGTTTTTATACGTCGACCACATAATTCCAAAATTTGACCAACGTATAAATAGGTATTGAATTGGAAACACTGATAATGTAGTACTGAATATTCGTTTAAAGGAAAATAATTTAACTCTTGTGACAACCACTTGTTATAAATTGAAGGTTCATTAAATTTGTATTAAGAAGATATACTATGTTAGTGAGATTAAGAGTTGTAAGTTATCCGTTTGATTTGTGTATCTTCTTTTTCTTAATTCTGCATATTTACCTGATGATTACATAAGACGTTAATATTTGTCGTATACTGTATGGATAATGCTAATTATGAATTTATGATCTAAAAGATTGGTGGGATTGGAACGTTTGGTCAAATCCAACACATGCTATGTGATTTTACTTGCACTTCACGCTGCTAATTCTCACGGGACGCCCACGTGACTACCTCTTAATACTTTCGAAGTCAAAATCCTCTCCTTTTTTAATCGTTTTCTTTGGAAATAAGGTCTTTTTTTAACCCCGGTTTAATAACGTCTTAGACTAAAGATACTCAAGTATTAAAATCTGATTTTGGCTCTACTTAATACTTATATGAACACTAAGTAACTCAAACATTCTTTAAGCACGCATTGCTGGAAAAACTAGTTACAGGGGGACATAGAATCACATTAATATAAACAAAAGATATCAACTTTTCTCTATTTGGAGTTGTTACATCTACACTTTTCAAACAAAACCCACGAATCCCTTGTTTTTTGGGATCACGCGAATCTCTTCTGAAACATCTTATTTTCTCTATCGTATTTTCTTTAGAATTAGTTAAAACATCTTGACTTTTTGTGAATATATTAACTTAGCTATCTAAGAAGATTTTTTTTTTTGTACATATATGTTTTTTTTTTCCATGAAAAATAGATGTAAGAAATATCAAATAAACAATATTTGCTTCTTAAAAGATCATAAGTAAATGTGAACAAATGAAACAGGAATATACTATGAATAAAAGAAATAGAAGAAAAATAATGTGTACTAAAGAGTAAAGACAATGCATTTGATCGTATTTTTATACTAAATGGCCCGACAACTACGGACACCAACATATGTGCTTTCGGCATTTTTGATTTGGTAATATATCATTCCAAAAATTCAATTATGTATTTATATTTGTTGATTCCCTGATTACATTTTCAAAACATATGTAAACTTAGTTCGTGGAGTGTATTAGGTATTATATTCCTTATCCAAATCGATATATTGCAATACTTTTTGAGATTATGCACACGTAGTCATTAAATTGATTATCTTTTCTATCATGCCAATAATTATACTACTCGATTTTTAAAATTTACAAAACAAAAATGGTACAAGTTTGTATACTATTTGGTAATAGTTTAGTTATATAATCTGGTTTGCGTAATTGAAATTGTGGAAGCCAAATAGTAAGGAGTGTGTAGTGTAAAAATATGTTTTGGTTTTTGCGTATTTGAATTAGTAGTATAATCTTTTTTTGCGTCGATAAAAGTCAATCATGCTTTGAATGGTCAATAAGTCAAATTAACTCACAAACATGCGAGTCGGAGGTTTGACTTTCTCAACAGCTGTCGACTAATTGGACACGCTTCTTCATTCTCATTTCACTATTTCTTTCGACACGTGTTTTAAGCTATGTTGCATGGAATCGGAAACGGGTACGTGGAAACGAAACGTTCGGAAACGCAGAAGCGATTTTTTTGAAAAATTTAGGAAGCGGGTACGTTTTGGAAGCGTAGAACTAAATCAAATATATATATATATATATAAATAATTTTTAACATTCAAAACTAAACCAAATTGAAAAACTTCGTTTACAAATTGGATCATAAATCTAATACATAAAAGTATTAAATAACTTAACTAGAATAAACAACCCATAGTTCTAAAATCAATGATTTAAACTATCATATTCATGTTGGTTTTCATTTGCTCCATCAAATAAAATTGCTTCCTAACTATGGTTTGTTGAGGGAAAGATCTTTAAACTCATATCTTTCAGGAATAGTTTCATTACATATAGTATGAAATATATCATTAACTTCTACGAGATTGTCGAGAGATACATTGAAAGCTTAAAGAGGCATCCTACAGAGATTGTGAGCGAAATCATAATCGTTCTTACTTCTTAGTGACTAAGGATGTGATGATTCATATTTTTTAGGGGTTTTTCTCTCTAAGTTATAAAAATATCAAACTTTTTTAAGTTTTCTAATATTTAATTTTTATCATCCAAAATGAAAAGAAGTTTCCATCGCGATTCCAAAATGGAATCAGACGCTTCCAAGGCGCTTCCAAATTGGAATCGGACGCTTCCAAGGCGCTTCCAAAATGGTAATTTTTGGAATCGCGATTCCACGACGATTCCAAGAGATTCCAAGAGATTCTGATTCCGATTCCAAAACGTGAAACGTCATGAAATGAAGTTTCCATGCAACCTAGGTTTTAAGAGATTGGTGAAATTTTTTGTTTTAAGAGATTGTTGAAAATCTCCACCACTTCAGTTTTACTTTTATACTAAGAAATTATGAATGTTCGATTACGAATTTTCATGGGCTTAAGCCCATTTATTTCGACATACTTAGCCTAGTTCTCCTCCAATTGCCTTTTTTTTTTTTTGCTAAAAGGTGAAATATCACTAAAAATGAAAGTTATATTTTACAAAAAGTTTAATCTATAAACTATACACCCTTGCCAAAAAAAGAATAAAAAACAAGGTTGTATAAAATGGAATTGATTTGGGAAGCTAAAGATCATCTCAACCAAAGTTGGCATGAGCTTTCGGAAGCTCTTCCTCTCTCTCTCCTAGCGTAGATTGAGTTCTTGACATCCCGGTAGATGCCTTTGAATATCATAGCAGGAGGGATTGATGTGTGGTTGTGGAGTACGTTATGTTTGATTGGAATAATTAACGAAATTAAGAAAACTTCTTCCTAATTTATTTATTGCTTACTAAGTTATATTAAGTAGTTAAGTTAGAGAAATGTTGAAGTTGAAACTACATTACCAATTTGTGAGCCAGGCCTTCATCATTGGCTCCATCGTTGCAACTTTGTTGTATATAAAACACCACAAGATATATTCACATAAACACGTACGAGATCGTTGTGACTTGTGATATATAATGTCCGATTGTATTATAAAGAATAATAACCTTCATGCACCAAAACCAAACTGAATTATAATTTGTTTTTCTTGCTTTTACAATTGAGACAAGCAAAATAAAATAAAAAATCAAAAGTGAAAGTCAAAACGTGAACCAATACTTCACTCGAAAAACATATAGTCGAGACAAAAGTTCTCTGGGTTTTTTGTCAACAGTTTAGTGTACCGCGATGCAGGGGAATACTACAATCCACCGACGTGCATATGGGCGGACATGGTCGGTCCATTAATCCATTGCGCATCTTATTCGTTACGCCAATACTTTTCCACCTTTTTGTGTAATTAAAAATGCTAGAAAGTAAATGGAATTTAATATCATGCATGACTTTATCAAATATGAATATCTTATCTAAACTTTGGTTCGCTTACGTTTTTGGATTTTTTGGCATGAAGATATTTTCCAATTGTTTTATATATTGTGATTTCCGTATTAAGTTTTCATTTAAAATAATAAGTGTTGTCATGTAATGAAATAATCAAGCACAAGACACGTATAACCCACGCTTTCACTCTCACTCGTCGAAAGCCCTCACACGTACACAAACCATTTTAAAATGTAATCCATTCATTTGGACCGACTAGTAAAATCTCGATTATATAATCCTAAGAGAAACTTCATTTTATACACAAAAACTTAAAACACCGAAACAAGAAAAGAAAAAGAGGGATTTAACAAGAATGACGACGAGTCTCTTAGATAAAGCCAAGGAGTTTGTTGTTGATAAACTAGCCGGAGTTCCTAAACCGGAGGGTTCTGTTACGGACGTTGACCTTAAAGACGTGAACACTGACTCGGTCGAGTACTTAGCCAAAGTTTCAGTCACCAATCCTTACGATCATGGGATTCCTATATGCGATATCAGTTTCACTTTCCATAGTGCCGGCCGGTAAAACCTCTCTTTTTCATCCATTACAAAATATTATTAAGATTTTTGATATATACTCATATATAGTTAATTATTAGGTTAAATGTTTGGTTATTTGGATTTTTTTGATAATGATTAAAAAAATATGATAGGGAGATTGCAAATGGGAAAGTACCGGACCCGGGTTCCTTGAAAGCTAAGGACATGACGGTTCTTGATATTCCGGTGTTGGTTCCGTACAGTATACTGTTGAACTTGGCTCGAGACGTTGGTGCGGACTGGGACATTGACTACGAGCTCAAGATCGGTCTAACCATTGACCTTCCTATAGTCGGAGATATCACTATTCCTATTTCAAGCAAGGGCGAAATCAAACTACCAACCTTTACAGATATCTTCTGATCTACGTAACCTCATAAAAACCAAACTATGATGATCATGATAATGGAATAAGTATAAGTGGGTTTGCCAATATATAATCAATAAATGTTTATTTTGTTTTGTCATATCAATTATCATCATATGTTTATTTCAGTCACATCTTATATCAATTTGGTTTGGTTCGTTTATAATCTAATATAAAAACCAAAAGTATATCTTCTACTCTTTTGGTTTTGTTTGGTCTGGTTAACCGGATCTAACAATCGTGTGACGTTTCATCATGACTAAAATAAAATCATGGTTTTTGCAATATTGTCGAATATGTATATTGTACTTGACACATATATATTTTTAGAAAATATTTCATTTTATTTATCTTCCGCTCTTCCCACAAGGGATACTTGACAAAATATGAATTATCAAAAAGCCGTTGCCGACAAGGAAAGGTTTTGTATTTGAAGTAAAATACAATTTATAAACGGACCAATAAAAGTGTGATGTTTCAATTCAATTCCATTCGTTTCACAAAACGCAATAACTTATATTTGTTTTTTTTCTTAAGAAAATCGTTTGGAATTTTGGGTCGCTATCAAGCACAACTCTCATCTTATTATTTGAATCATCAAATCTACATATAAATTGTTTGGAATATCGGTTGAGATCAAACCACAATTCCTTTATTTATATATATGCCAACAAACAAACTTAATCTGAAAATCTTGACAAAATAAGATTTGACTTGATATAACAAAATAAACATTTATTGATTATATAGGCAAACCCACTTATTACATTAATAATATGATTACCATCACAACAATGTTGGTAATCATAATATGTATTCATGCATTCCAAGCAGAGGTGTGATTTATATCCATCCCTAAACTGATCCTCAATTTCTAACCTAAACACGTCCAGGATCAATAAATGTTTATTTGTTATCTCAAGTCAAATCTTATGTCTTAAATTCAGATTAGTAAATGAAATAAAATATTCGAATATTTAGATGATATATAAGTGCCTATATATTTACATGGAGAAAAGAAAATGTATAGTTAGATGAAATATAAGCAATGTCCTTAACACATGGAGCTATAGTTTAACGACACTAGTGTGCACTGCTTGGTTGACTTATGATAGTATTAAGACTATCATATATAAGTTTGGAGTCACCTACGACGGTTACTTCTGTATATACCAACCTTTGAGTTCTTTTACTGCGAAGAGTAAAGCTTGTGCCAAGACAACAGTATCTTCTAGTTACACGCAAGATATCAACTAGAGCTACGACCTTGTGCTTGTGAAGGAGATTGATTTTGCATCATGCGTTGCGCCTCCTATCAAAGCTTTCGATCCCCAAGGGCTTAACATTGCTCACATTTGTTGAAAGATCATGTTTAATCTAATTTTCTAAACTATGTATAGATAGTCACAAATATATTCTATCTCTAGAGTCTAGACCATTCTGTTTTTTGGTATCAAATCTCTAGACCATTCTCGATACATATTCTACAATAAAATCTTTGTGAATATGTATATCAATTAATAAATATCGCTACACATATCTCATATTGTTATTATCAATCACAATTTGTTTCTAGAACAGCCACAATCCCATAAGAGAAAAAAAAAAAAAAAAACAGCGTTGATCAAGTAAATTGTATGATTCAATGTATCAATAGGACAATAAAATTCTAAATATTCTTTTTTCGATTTATTTTCCAAATGAAACATGAACAAAACGGCTGTGCACGGGAGATCAGTGGGGGAGAGGGGCGAGGGAGGGCACCGGGAACCAAGCCACTGCGAGGGAGGGCACCCGTGGGAACCAAACCGGGGCGAGGGAGGGCACCCGTGGGAGCCAAACCGGGGCGAGGGAGGGCACCTGTGGGAACCAAACCACGGCGTGGGACGGCACCGGGGCGAGGGAGGGCTCCTGTGGGAATTGAGCCTCGGCGAGGGAGGGAGCTGGTAGGAACCGAGCCAGAGCGAGGGAGGGAGTTTGTGGGACGCGAGCCGGAGCGAGGATTACTGAAAAAAAAACCCATTGCAATGATGCGAGGAGTGAAACGTTTGCTCTAAATTTGTAGATTTAAGAGAAAAAAGATCACAGAACATGTATTATAAAAGCAGAGAAGTGCTTCTTTTATATGGCAAAGTGAAGATACATCCAACTCAAATAGGAATAGGTTTAGGTTTTTTAATCAAAGCCGGCGAAAAAAAAGTGTACAATCAAATCTCCCATCACACAGGATTTGGTTTTATCTGAAAAAGTATACAATTTTAATGTTGTGTATGTATCTGAATATATAGGTAACTAAATGCCATGCATATTATTTTTCTTCACATATGGAATCTGAAAGTTTCACAAAATTTGCTTTGGGAATTTTCATCGTTACATAACTATACGGATAATAACTCACCTAAAGGAGAAATTTTTAAAGGTTAATTAAAAGTCCCATGACGAACAGAAGTCCGTTTTCTCTATACAAAATATGAACTTTAAACATGCCTTTGGTTGTGACCAAAAAAAAAACATGCCTTTGACATTATCTAACCCCAAAAAAAACACTTTTTTTGGATACAGGTTAACAAATAAGTTATATTAGTTTACAAATATATATATATATATATTGATGGAGCGGAAACTTCTAGGGATAGAAGTAGATCCGTTGATTATGAGAATACCCGGAAACTAGGGTTTGAGAGTCCTCCTCTCAGGGCTTTCGCAAAAGCTTTTAGGGTTTGTGAATACTCTTCACAGTGGTTTATCAAAACCTCTTTAAATCTTTCGATTAATAATTCATCAATAATTGAATACAATAGGAGGCCTAAGAAGGCTATTTATAAATAAACATAAAATCATAATATTCTTTAGATTATTCTAGAAAATAAATAATAAATATAACCCTAAATAATAAAATAGGAAATAATGATATTTAGAAATATTCCAAATATGTAGCTGCATTATATATATATATATTAGGTTAAATGCATGAGATATGTGAGCGGATATTTGGAGGGATACTTATATTAAGGCTCCAAATGGTTTACAAGAGTGGAATAAATAAAATTGTACGGATGGAAATTATTGAGTGGAATAATTAGGAAGATATAAAACAAAATTTTGTTCCATTTATTACTCTCCAATTTTGTATATGAATGTTTTCCACCAAATTTGTTCATTCCTTCAATTTTTGTTGGGGGAATAAGTTGAACAATTGTTTCACTTTTCAACTCAAATGGTGAATTTTTAGAGGAATAGTTAATTCCACTAGTAGTTTTTGTCCAACTTAAATGGTAACATTTTGGAGGAATACTCATTTCCACCAAATTGTGTTCTTCTAAAAGTGCAACCAATATACTGTATTCAACTAGGAAAAAATTCTCACGTTTTAACAAGAAACAAAAGCCTACGTAGACGTGAAAATCTAAACGAAGTGTTAGTTCATAGTTGCACCAGGATTGTCATCCGTGGTTGTGATGGTTCCACGTGTTCCCACAGTCTCCGACCGCTTCTTCCGCGCTCATCTTTTGTCTTCTCCGGTCAATCTAGTTTCAGCCTTCAGGTAACCAAATCCATCACCAATCTCTGTTTTGACTTTTGAATTCCATAGCATCAATAATTGCCCTTCTCTTTTGCAAGAATATCCGGTTAGTTAAACTGAAAATTTCTGTTTATTTTAGCAATAAAGAAAATTTCGGGTTATATATGTGGGGTTGGGAATGTAGGGTTCACAGCAGAAGTGAACGTTAAGTGTCACAACAAATCATCCATTGGTCGAAGTTTCATATTCTAAATCTTACTTTTGCTAGTGTCTAGGTTGCAATATCTGCATCTCTATTTGTTGCACTTGGGAATTTGGTTGCTATTGCATGGCAACTTCTGTATGTTTACGGCTGTTGTGACTGAAACACCGAGAAAGGTTTGTGGTAGTGTTAACCTACTATTCATCCAACTTGTTTATCTACTTGCGCAATTTATATAACTTGGTAGGTGACAACTTATGTCGAACCAAGACTTGTAAGAGATATGCTAAGCTAATTAAGGTACTGATTTTTTTTTAAGGTACTGATTTTTATTTTGTTCTGGACCAATTCTGCTAATTATAATTAAATTGAGAAAATGTTAGGGTTGTTACTGTTTGCTTTCTCAACACAGTTATCATACTATAACATAAATATAACCCATAATATACTCGAGAACATAACTTCGATTGATAATAAATGTGCTTACAAAATAGTACAAACATAAGAAACTACAACAAGAGCTTAAAATAACAACAAGTTTTACCAGAGATGATATGATAGAAACTTAACATAATTATAAATTAACTAACTAAAAACTCCTCCTTAGAAAGGGATGGGCTGCTCTCTACCGTTGAAATTGATACATTGGTTGAAAACTAGATATGCAAACCTAACTATAGTGACCACACTAAACCAGATTATCATATACAGTAAAAACTCTATAAAGTAATAATGTTGGGACCACCAAAATTATTACTTTATCGAGTTATTACTTTATAAGTAATGCTTGAAATAAATTAAAAAATAGTTTATTGATAAATTCATAATAAAACACAATTTAATCACTAATAAACAATTTACTAAATATAAATGGTTAAAAAAAATTAATTTCATACTTAAAGTTGAAAATATAATATATTTTGAAAAAAAAATTCTTTATTTTAAAACATCACTTACTATGAAATGAAAAAAATATATAGCAGTTATTATTTTATAATATTAATGAGACCATATATTTGTATAGAATTTTTGAAAAAATATTATCTTATCATTTTATCGATTTGTGTTAAATTTTGCACTAGCCCGACTCGGGACCGGCAAAATTTATTACTTTATCGAGTTTATTACTTTATCGAATATTATTTTATGGAGTTTTTTTTACTGTAGATCATGTATTTTTTATTTGAAATACTTCCACTCATCAAAATTAATGCTACAAAGCCTAGAGTCATATTAAGTTCATCATATATATATATGTAAAATAATAATTTCCTTTCTTTTTTGGAATTTTGATATATATAGGACTGTTTATTTTCTCACTGTCCATGCAACCTTGATTTCAATGGCTGCTATAGTTGGAGTGTTTTTGACGACCGGAGTAACAACAACAACTGCCTCAGATTATAATGTGGCTCCAAAAGACGTCGAGCGATACATACACATGTTGGAGCTCTACAAACACGTCGCATTGGCTTACATTGCAGGTTTTTTCATGTACTATTCTTTTCCTAGGGAAACTATTGGTGGTGCATTTTCCGTGCATTTTCAAACATTAATATAAAATTATCTTAATTTGGTAAGCTTCTGTTTGCGGAACAGTGCCGGCAAGAGGAAGAATGCCTTCACGAGATGGTGAGCCAATGAGAACAATGCCTTCACGAGGTAGAGATCCGGTGGGAACATCCCCAACACGAGGGAGTGAGCCGGTGGGAACAACCCCAACACGAGGCAGAGCTCCTGCACGAGGGAGAGCTCCGGTGGGAACAAGACCGTCACAAGGCAGAGCTCCGGTGGGAACAAGACCTTCACGAGGGAGCGAGCCGGTGGGAATATGAGAAAAGAGGCCATTACAGCGTTACTTGTGAGTGAATGATACTAAATATGAGCAAAAAAAGTTTATTTGTTGTGTTTGTCGGCCAATAGGAAGCAGCTACTTATATACTAAACATTTAACCTAATTTTAATTTTTGTGGTGCCCTACTATTTATGTCTTTAGTTTTTGGTATTTAAAATAAAAAAATTTGTATGTGTATCCTTTTTTAGGTCAAACTAGCTGTTGCGATTTGCGATTCTTATCTTTAAAATGTTTTCTAAAAAGAACAACATATGTATTAGATATTATGGATACATGTGAAATTTTGTTTTCCCATTATTGTGCTGAATTAAATATAAGTGTATATTCAATCTTATATAATATTTTAAGGTTCCACTAAGTTAAAGCTTTGACAAGTTGCCATGTGTCACTTTTGATGTTGGCAATTAATGTCCATTTTCATATTTGAAACCTAATTTTTACTTAATTATGACTTTTGCTCTTTTAGAATTTAGATTTTTTGTATTGATTTTTTAAAAGAAAATAGGATATCAATTTTAATTTAATGTAAACATTAATATAAAATTATCTTCATGAATTTATTGAAAACATGTAAAACCATATTCTAATATATATTCTTTTTTTACAATAATATAATAGATTTTTAAAAGTATTCACATAAAATAGTTTAAAATTATTGTTTAAGTTTTAATCTTAACTTCACTAAAATTATAAATTGTGACCATAAATCTTAAACATCACTTAATTAGCTATATATATAGAGAAAGAAACAATGTTTTATACTTTTTAATATATACTTTGCCATAATATATTTTAACAATGTTCCATCTTAATTTGTTTTTTACAAATAATATTGTATATATCCAATAATTTGCTACAAATATTTAGTTTCTGAACCTAGATAATTATTTACTATAAACACCAAATTTTTGTAATATTAAATATATATATAAATAGTCAACAATTATTGTATACTATACCTTGTTAAATTTCAAATCCACGCAGCGCGTGGACATACCCTAGTTAGGCAATTACATTGACACAAAAATGCATGGTGACATAATCAATAAACTTGTTAGGAGTTCATTAGACAAGTTGTAATATTAAAGTAATTAATGTTAATTTTTTTGTTGAAAGGGTTCTTTGTGCTTACCCAAATGAAATGGGTTATTCATACAAATAATAATAATTTAATTCAAATAACATTTTTATGTGTTTATTGATATTCATGCTCTGGGAGATAGGAGTTTTCATATTGGATAATAGAGAGGTAGTTTTCCTCAAACTAAACTTTGGAATAAATATATTAAATTACTTAATTTTACTCCATACAATTAAAGAAAAATAACAAGTAGAAAATTATAAAAGTGAAAATGAAATATATATATATATATTTTTTTTAAAAGAATTACCATATATTTCTAAGTAAAAAGCTAATATCTACCTATTATTACAATAAATACTTTTTCAAAATGTATTTAAAAGTCTAATAATGCAAATATATAAGTCTATCATGTTATATGTATATATAAGTAATATACGTATCAAAGTGGATATTCTAATTTTCATAATATGTATTTGTGATTTGCTTCGCTTTAAACTGATACTTGAGATTTTATTATTTGCTCCGCTTTGTTTTATAATGTATATCCGGATTTTTCTAACCGAATCAAAACGGATTTTAAATCAGAACAAATCTAACGGATAATTTGCCAAGCCGTAAAATGTACTTATCAACCTTGAACTTCTTTTTTTTCATATGTAAACTACTTCGATTGATCAAACTCACCAAACTGTACAAGGTATTTACAAAACAAAAACACCAATAAAAGTGCACCTCATACTAATATCAGAGGGAAACAAAAGGGTTCTTCAACTATCTCCATACAATTTTCATGAGACCGATGCATTTAAATGTACTAATTCACTCTCCTCTCACTTTCCCCTCTTTGATAAATCCACACACACAAAAACAAAACAAAATCATGAACATAGTTTGACCAAAAAACAAAATTGCATGAATAGTTAAAAAAAAAAAAAAAATTGCATGAATAGTTGCTCAAATTTGGCTTTACTTTTTAACATGGTCTAAATACTGAAATGTAATAACGTCTAACACATGCACGTGATGGATATAGGGAGAGGCTTGCTTTCGTTGGTGATAATGTCAGACTTAGGTATGAAAGTGTTTACGCATACATGTATATATGTCGACAATTTATTTGTTTAGGTAGTAACTAGGTAACTATATATATTATAAATAAATATAACGAGTACTCTATAGAATTCTTCGGTCCAAAGTTCACATTTTGTTTGTTAGAGACCAAATTTCAATATTCCGGTACTAGTTAACTTCTATATATAACTCTCCTTAAGCGAGAACAAAGAGAGTTAATTAAAAGAGTGTAGTCAAATCTATTTAGCAAACTATACTAGAAGCCCTACAGCTATTCGACGTGACTACTCCTAAAAGATTAGATTAGAGTCTACCTGACTATAAAATCTAAGCAATATATCTTAGGTCTCATCTAGATACTCAACGGTCTTATTTCTTTTTCTGGTGCAACTATTAATTTAATAATTTTCAAAAAACAAAAAAAAACTACTAATCTAATATAACCAAATATTTTGTTTGTAATGAATATTGTATATATGATCTATCTAACCAGATCATGCCAAAACAAGAGAGATCGTAAACAATAACAACTTTTAATTTGAATTTCGATTTAGTTTGTTTTGGTATATATAGGGTAATAACATATTTTAATTTGGTATTTACTTAATATGCTACTAGTTTCTTGCAACTTAAATTATTGAAACTAGCTAGGGAAAATTAAGTTTAAAGAAAGTACACCCTAACATGTCAAAACAGCTTGCTTAAAGCAAGTCCTAAAAGTCTGAAAAATGTCTACACAACTTATTGGCTAAAACAAGTCTGAACAAAGACAATATGAAAGAGTCGACACTTGGCTAAGAGGATGATGCTTGAAGGAGCTCCTCTTTCATGGGCGTAGCCGGTCCACATTGGGTAGCCAACAACATCTGGATCACCTCCGGGGTTGCTCCGGTCACGGCCGATGCCATCTTGGGAGCTACAAATAGCAATCAACAATTAGAAAACCTTACTCAACAAAAGAAAACAAGATCGAAAAATGAATTATAAATGATGTATAAACCTGCGTTTGTCACGTTGATGGTACACTTGGTTGGCTCCTCTGGAGAGATATCAAGGAGGAGAGTCTTGAAATTGCCAAATCCATACTCACCCGAGATCATCTGAATTTAAGTAATTAAGGAGTTAGTTTAGGAGAATTTAGGGATTTATCAACTCCACCAAAAAGAACTTAAATTACCTCGTTGAGCTTCTCGTTGACTGCGGAAGTGAACTCATCCTTCTTCTCGAAGAGCTCATCAAAAGTGTTCTTGGAGATGGTGCTTTTGATCACTACATATGAAGAAGACGAATGGTTAGTAAATTTAGACATTCACAATTATAACACACATGTGATGATTATGTCACGAGCTCATTTACCATCAAACGCATTGTCCGCAATTAAGCTCTTTGCATCATTGTGGACGTAGAATGCCTTCTTTGCATTATTGACATCAACAACATCCAAAACTCCATAATGAAGTGCTGCCACAACCGTCACGAAAACATTGTCCTGAAACAAGAAACATATTCAAATAGATGTTTGATAAAAATGTTATAACTAGTCTATGAAATGAAAATACATATTCAAATAGTTGTTTCATAAAGTGTTATAAGTATACCTTTGTCTTGTGGTTACAAGACACAGTTAACTGTTGTGTCTTCATGGAAACATGACCACCAATTTGGTGACCGAAACACCATGGCACACAATGAAATCCGGGCCGAAGTTCCTTGTCGAACTTGCCATTCTTCTCCTTCAATGCACGCGTGTACTCCTCCACGTGAAAACAACCAAAGAAGTTCCCCATAATCTACAAATTAAAACATAACATTAATCCTTCAAATTTCAACAACAGAATCAAACAAGTATACATCTATGCCTCCACTCTTCATTTTACAAAAGTCAAAACATAATATACTAATTTTGACTTTGGAACATGGGCGATTACACATGTCATTCAAATTTCCATAAATAAAACAACTGTACATATCTCTACTCATGAATTTCATCACTCAAGTATTCTTCTTTTTTTATCAAAAAAAAAAAATCAATTCACGTGACCAAAAAAAAAAAAAAAAAAAGTTCACTTCACTTTACAAAAAAAATGAAACTCATTCAGAAATTTCACCAACATAGTTCAAAGCCGAGTCTTTAAGCTAATATGATAAAGATGTTATCCAGAAAAAAAAATAGACTAGCTAGTAATGGAAAGTATAAGGAGAAACTATATATACTTAAAAGAACAATTATACAAAAGCCTAATTATATTAGCAAGACTAGTGAGTTTTCCATTTCTTAATCAAGTCCTAAAACCCCAAATGATATAATATAACCAACTAAATCCAAACGCACCTCAATTTTCTCGACAAATGTCACAAGCTCCAGATGTTTCAGGCGGAAATCTCGTAACGTTATTGATAGAAAAAAATTCATAAACCCTAATTAAAAACCCGTAAAAGGCTTTGGGCTTCTTAATACACAATGGACTTGGGCCGGAGAATATCCAACTATTTAAATACTCTCTTGGCCTTATATACAAAACTGAAATAAATTTGGATGTTCTGAAATTTGAATACCACGTCATTCTTATTAACTCACAATCACAGTTGTAAACCAATAATCACACTCTTTGGCAAGAGTTTATGGTTTTTTGTTTAATTACAATAATCATATTAATTACTAAATGAATTTTATGCATTCCATACAAATGTTTGACCTAGTCAAAGTAGAATAATTGAATAAAAAAATTTGAAAGTGGATTTGCTTCACAAACAAACAAACTTTGGCTATGCTATATATAAATGGATATGTTATAAGTATTAAATATTAAGACATGGATCAAGTTAATATCAATGAGAAGGATCTTCGTCTGGTAAGAAGATTTGAGAGACGAAATCTTGGAAACGAGAAGAGTAGATCTTTGGATGGACGGCTGAGATTGTCTTAGAATTGTGTTGAATAGACTTGTAACAATGTTCAATGCGTTTTCTCACACCATAGTCTTGGTATATATCTATAATCCCAAGATACAATATCACATCGTACCATTCCTCTCCTCCTCCTCCTCTAACAACACTCCCTGATTCTGCTCTCACTACTCGTCTTGCTCGTCCCGGTATCTTCATTCCAAAGTTAGTGCTTGCGCTGCAACAAAAACCCTTTTTTCATAGGACCCTAGTTCTGTTTTTGGATTGGAACACAAGAACAAGAAGCTCTCAAACCTGTTTTGGAAGATGTTGCTCATAGTTGTACCGGATAAAATGCTTCCTTGTGGAGAATTAGTACTGTTGGTTAGTTGTATTGGGCTGGCGTTTATACTAGCTCCTGGGCTAGGGCTTATACTAGCTGATGATTGTATGTTCACTGAGATCTCACTATCAAGTGAATCTGTGAAAATGAAAATGAACATCTTCCGTATTATAGTGTAGCACCATAAGATTGTCTCCATAGAAGTATTTAGATTAGAAATTGAGGATAATCATTTAAGGGATGGATATAAATCATACCTCTGCTTGGAGTACATGAATACATTGTAGAAGAAGATCTATCTGGAGAGTTTGAAGCTGTCTTCATAAACTTGGAGCTGATGCTGTCAATAGAGCCTGCGAGATTGACCGTGGATATATATATATATACAAGTTCATAGATACTTTCTTATTGAACATAGAAGAATGCTAGAGAAGCTTTACCTCGTGATGTGAAGCTATCGTATACAGGGGTTAATCCATCTATTGAACCTGTAAGACGGTTTTAATCAGATAAACGAATCATCGGTTTCTCACTAACAAGAATGGGATACTTAGGAATAGTTCATAAGAACTTACGGTGGCATGAGCCTTTCACTTGTAAACCAAGCATTAAACTGTAATCCATTATACCTTCATCTTCCAAAAGCTCACAATCTAGCTTTGTTTGCCTGCGCGCGATAGCAAAATCTGGTGAGCATCTAAATCAATCTCGGCGACAAGAATCAAGATAAAAAAAAAACAGATAAAACTCACTTGATGAGACGGTGTCTAGCCAGTGAATCCATGTAGAAACAAAAATCAAGGTCTATATCCTTCAATATGGTCTTATCTCTCACTTTGATCTTCTTATTAGTCCGACCTTGTGATGAACCCTTTAGATCATAAACCTTATTCATAAAAACATCCGACTGCAGTATATTCGACATGACCACAAAATATGTCTGCTCGCAACAAGAACAAAACAGAACAAAATTTAGTTCAAAGCCACTACATTGCATTCCATTGTCTTTGATGTTTTTACCTTAACACCTCCTACAGGCCTAATAGAATGAGCTCCATAGTTTTTCGACAGTAACGTCGACCTGTATTTATGAATATGACGAAAGTAACCAGGCAACATCTCTAGTATAACCTGCATCAAAAGATATGTCCAGTGCACGAAACACAAAATGAGACCACCCGGGAAAGAAACGCCCGAGAATAAGATTACAACATATTTTAAGGATATGTTAAGTACCTTGATTTCGGATTTACGAAGAATCTTAATGAGAAACCGATCATCTTTAGAGAGAAGAAACATATTACCAACTTTCCCTTGAGAAAGCTTCCTTAATGTTTCATCATTACATATAGATTTCATGTATTCTTCATGATTAATATCTTCAAGTTCTTGTATAAGTCTACAAGAAAAACACCAAACCAAGAAACTTAAAAACATTCTAAATCTTTTAAGACATTGGATATAGAAAAGATGAAAATGGTACCTGAAACCCAAGGGACAATAATCTTTCCATTCAAAATCAGTAATGGTTCCAGGAGGTAAATGTTTGATGTGTTTGTTAGAATATCGAATACGTTTTTTCTCAGTGGTTTTAGCGTCCTTTGCTGTGATCTCCCTTGTAAACATTTCCATGAAAACTCTCTCTCAAGCTTCCACGGAGATCAATGCCTCAATATCTAAGCCAACATTTTTGTATGCTCCCTAGGAGAAAAGAAAAATCCCCAAATTCGTCAAATTCGATTCCTTAATACGAAGAAATCATCGAATTACGGTACAAATTTAAATGAGGGATATTATATCCAGAAATGTAAATTATAGAAATTGGAAATTTAAAAAACATAGAGATTATTTGATAATTGGTCATAAAAACACAATTTTATCATGATTTAATTCATAGAAACAACGATTTTCTCCCGTAAAATGAAATCGAAAGCCAAAATTCAGAGCAAGAGATTGTATTACCTTTTTCAGGAGCTGGGATAAACAAGAGAGGAGGAGAAGAGTGCGTTGGATTTTGAAGGAGAAGAAGAAATTTTAAAAAGTTTTTTTCTTCTTAATTTTTTTCTGTTGGAGACTGGAAAATTAAGGAATAAATGGTTTTTTGCCAAATTTGGCCGTTGAAATTCGCCTCTAAATCCAACTCATTTTCCTCTGTTACAAAATGAATAAAACTAGCCATAAAATCTTTAACAAAAAAAAAAAAAAAAAACTAGCCATAAAACTAATTCCCGCGTTCTGTTTCATATATTTCCGTTACCCTTTTTAATTTTATTCATTTCGCTATTATATATACTCAAAGGCCCAAAGCTAACATGAGGCCCGTAAACGTGAAATGGTCCAAACAAAAAAGTCATACTTTTTTTTTTTTTTTTTCTCTAAAAGGTCATATTGAGAAATTTATGGCAATTGCCATTTTCTTTTCAATTTCTTGTCAAATGTGCCATTACTCTAATTTTCTTACAAAATTTGCCATTATTTCAATTTCAATGGCAATTTGGTTTGAGTGAAAGACAATTTTGCCCTTATCTCACTTTTTCTTTTTTTTGTCTTATTATATATATTGTCCATTTCCGTCTTAATTTTGTCCTCCGACCATGGTTTTCATCGTGATTTAATCTTCCGGCCACCGTTTCCGTCGCCAATTTTGTCCTCGGGTGATCGTCTCTGTCACTATATTGTCCACCAAGTCATTATATTGTCCACCAAGTCATTATATTGTCCACCAACTCATTATATTGTCCACCAAATCATTAAATTGCCCACTACTGTTTTTATTTTGTCATCCGACCACCGTCTTCGTTGCTATCTTGTCTTCCGACCACAGTGTCCATCGTTATTTTGTCCTCCGACCACCGTCTCCGTCGCTATCTTGTCCTTCAACCACTGTTTTCGTCGTTAAGTTGTCCACCAATTCGCGATCTTGTCCACCATCGATGCCTCCATTTTGTTCACCATTAATGCCTCCTTCGTCATCTCCGTTGTCACCACCGGCCACCAACATCTACCATTTTTTCAGTGAGAGAGAAAGAGAAAAAAAGAAAAGAGAGATATGAGATTTGTGGTTAGAGAAGAATATAAGGAAAGAGAGTGTGGGTCAAACATGTAATTTACCTTCCACTAAAAGACAAAAAAATTTGGCAAATGGCACATTTTATAAGAAATTAAAGTAATGGTATATTTGACAAGAAATTAAAAAGGAAATGACAATTACCATAATTTTCTCATACTTATTAACCAAAACCTAAAGTTCTACTCAATTATCGACGTGCTTCCCTCACGTATAAACGTGACATACATTCACTTACCGACGAGAAGATGTATCATTTTTTAGATATGTCATTTGTATAAGCATATAATATAGCTAGGATTAATATAACCTCAAAACATAAGATAATGTATTTTATGTGATCCCTTGTGATATTCTTCTTGGAATAAAAACCGAATGTTTATTTCTTAGATAGGTAGAATCCAGTTTCCATGTGAAGTATCTGAATAAAGTTTTTTTTTTTTGAAACTTATCTACATAAAGTTCAGTAAACGAAAAAATGCAAACGTATAAATCTGTTTCACCCAAGAAATGTTGGTTCCAGATTTTATTGGATGATAATAGTTTTATAATTATTATTTCTTTCCCCTCGGCTCGATATATATGATATATCATAGATTGTGTATAGCAAACTCTCTGTTTTAATATTCAATCACTCTGTTTTACAGGGTGTGGGTTTTATACTATAGTCTTTGGGTTGTTGTTTTGGTTTAAAACTGGTTTTGTATTTTTTTTTTTTTTTTGATAAATAAATTTCACATTTTAACAAAAAAAAAAAGATTGTGTATAGCTGAAACCTTTAATTGTTGCATGCTTTTATGTACAAGTATATGATACATTTTAGCCAGAACTGCAGATGAATAATTAAAGAATGTCAAAGATACGAACTCTGTATACTTTTATACATGGTGGTCACTATCTTAAAAGTTAAAACTAACCGACCGGTCCATATATTATCATTGCAAAAATACTTACGTAATTTTCAACAACAACAAAAACAAAAAAGATACTTACGTAAAGCACAAGAAAAAGTAAGCTTGAATATGAAAACGCCTAGCAGTTTGCATTCCATAAAGCAAAACGACACGCAACACGCAGGCTAATGTAACAACGTGGGCACAGTAATCACATTTGATTATTTCTTGCCTTAAGTTGGTACGTAGAATCATTTCATATTTTAGTGAGAGAATCTCAAACCAAAGTGATATATATGACATTGTTTGAAACTTCTCATTATTTTTGATTTCTGAATATCTAGTTTTTTACTTAGTACATGGAGCAAAAACGGCCAACAATCGCCGGCGATGAAGAAAAGGCGGCGGAGAAACCGTTTAAACCAACACTCCAAAAACCACCAGGATACGGTAATCAACAAATCCCACCACCACCAGTTCCACGTCGCCGTCCAAGGCCTATGCAACCGGAGAAGAAACGACGGTGTAGTTTTTGCCGCGTTTTTTGCTGCTGCATGTGTATAATCATCGCGGTAATTCTCCTCCTCCTGATCATCGCCATCGCGGTTTTCTTCCTCTGGTACAACCCCAAACTCCCCGTGATCCGCCTCGCCTCTTTCAAAACCAGCAACTTCAACTTCTCTGACGTTAAAACCGACGACGGATGGTCCTTCTTGGCGGCGGATTCAACCTCGGTGCTCGACTTCAGAAACCCTAACGGGAAGCTAGGGCATCATTACGGAGATGCTGACGTGGTTGTGGTTATAGGAGAGAAAGATTTTGAGATTAATCTAGGGTCAACGAAAGTCAAAGGGTTTAATGAAAAACCAGGGAATCGGACGGCTGTGATTGTTCCGACGACGGTGAGGAAACGACAGGTGGATGATCCGACGGCAAAGAGATTACAGGCAGAGCTAAAGAGTAAGAGTTTGATGGTGAAAGTGACAACTAAGACAAAGCTTGGATTATATGTCGGTAGTCGTAGGATTGTTAATGTGGGCGTTAGTATCAAATGCGGAGGCGTTAGATTACAAACGCTTGATTCGAAAATGGCTAAATGCACCATCAAGATGCTAAGATGGTACGTTCTATATCGAAATGATATTAATAAGTTTCTTTTTATTGATTTGTAGTATATTAATCATTACACTAAAAAGGTCTATAAATCATAAATTGGATTGGATTGCAGGATCACACTCCGGTCATAATGAAAATTGTGACGTTTTGGACATGCCTCAAAATACAAATGAAAACCATAGAGATGCTACGAGGACATAACTTGTATCTACTTTTTTATTTTTCCAATATTTTTCAGTCAATTTCTAATTTTAAGTCAGATTCGTTATAAACATGTATGTTATACACAAATACATATGATCATTGTTAGTGGTTTGTAATGTCTTTCCAAATGTTGAATTCTATATCTAGGTGGCGCAAAAAGAAGACGCAGTTATTACTTTACTGATTATTTCCTCCGTTTCATATTAGTTGTCATTCTACGTTTTTTGTTTTATTTCAAATTAGTTGTTGTTCTACATTTTCAATGCACATTTATGATTAATTTTCCATTTTTATCCATACTCTTTTACCTTATTAATTACATATATCAAACAAAAACCACATTAATTAGGGGTAAACAAAATTTTTAAATGTTTTCTTAATTGATGTGAAATCACCTAAAACGACAACTAATATGAAATGGAAGGATTATAAAATAGTAAATAAATAATAATTACAATTTTAAAAGCTCAAAAATGTTAAGATTTTGTTAAGGATAGAGATAATGTTCTGGAAGTTATTGATTTGACTCGGACACGGAACGTCATTGTTAGAAACTGATTTAAGTAAATCAAACAAATTACAAATTGCCAAATCTACCTCGTTTAATGGTTTGTGATGTCTTTTGAAATGTTGAGTTCTATCTCTGCGACTCAAAAGTTGACGCACTTACAATCTATTAATTATCAAACAATATCTAACATGTTACAATTTAAAATTGGGAGTTTTTAAGATTTATGTCTTACAGGTAATATTTTGAACGTTGTGTGATTTTTTGCGATAAAAAGTTTGAACTACTGAATTTGGAATATAAATTATGTTGATTTATCACTGTTCTATAAAGTATTGCATTCAAAGAAAAGATGAAGAATCGTTCTATTACACATAAGATAATGAACACATGTCATTTCAAGAGAGGAACTATACCATTCACCAACACAACTCGAATTTCTCATTCATAGACAATTTGAAAGAAAAAAAATCTTTATCGAAAATGTTTGACCTCCTTAGTGCTTCTCAATTTGCGGTTGCAAAACTCGATGTACCTAACCTCTTTACTAACCAAAAAAAACTTAGTTTTCTTTTGATAAATTTTGTACGTACTATATTTCCTCGGAGTATCATGCTCGTTGAACCATTCCAAATAATGTTACACATAAGATGGAGGAAATAATGAATAATGATCAATCGATCAAATCTAACTATGTATAGTCACGATGAACGAAATGATTCCACACTGGCATATCTCTTCTCAAAACATATATATCCATAATTTTGTAGACTATCAAAAGAAAACGTAAGTCTTTGTTGGTGATAAAACAAAATCGTAGATGAAACAACTAATAGTTCTTGACGAAGGTTTGTATGCACAAAAGAAATCAGTAAAATCGATAGTGTTAAGTATCATAAACAATGTTATCATTTCATTAACAAAGCAACGAATTGTAGTAAAAAGGGAAAAGCAAGATTCATTGTAGGTAAAAAACAATTACTGAGATTATTATAATCTTCAAAAAAATAAACAAAACTACAATTACCCGGCTCGTTACTAAAAATGGCCATCATTCGCCGTAGGAATAGTTTTGCTCTAAATAAAAAAAAATGTGGTTAGAAGTTAAGTATTTAATTGGATAATAGTTGAATTTTTTTTTGTTTCGGACACGAGAATGCTATTGTACGCGTTTGTTAGAAACCGAATTAAAGTAAATCAAACAAATTGCCAAATACATTATACCTCATTTACTAACTAATTTTACGTGTGTGTCCGTACATCTCATGTCAACAAGAAAACTTCTTAACAAAATCAAACAATTCTTGTAATACGTTTTGTGTCCAAAATCTCAAGAGTATGATGATAAGTTGTAATTCTAATTCCAAAGAACCTGGATAAAATTAAAGAGGTACGAAATGGAGCAATTTCGAGAGATAGGAGAGGTATTAGGAAGCATCAAAGCGTTAATGGTTTTCAAAGATAACATTCAAATCAACCAGCGTCAATGCACTCTATTACTAGACCTTTTCACCGCGACATACGATTCTATATCCGAATCTATGCGATCGAATTTACGGTTCGAAGAGAAGAACACTAAATGGAAGATTTTAGAACAGCCATTGAGGGAGCTTCTCTGGGTGGTACGAGAAGGAGAGGCTTACGTTAGAATGTCTTTAGAGCCTAAGCTTGGGTTTTGGGCTAAAACTATTGTGTTACATGGTAATAAAGATTGCACAGAGCTTCACATACATAACTTGCTCTCTTGTGTACCGATTGTAGTTGAAGCTATCGAGATTGCGAGTGAGGTTTCAGGGTGGGATGAAGGAGAGACGAAGAAGAAGAGGCTGGTGCATTCTGATAAGTATATGAAGCAATGGAATGACTCTCAGATGTTCACTTGGAAGTTCGGGAAAGAGTATTTGGTGACCGCGGATTTCACTAATCGGTTTGAGAGCGCGAGGAGAGAGGACTTGTGGATTCTAATCAAGAAGCTTGAGGAGAAAAAGCAGCCCGGTTCAAGCAATCATGATAGGAAGATGGCTGATTTCCTTCTGAAGAATATAAGAGACGGAAACGAGAGTCACAAGCTATTTCCGTCTTCTATTCTGGTTAACACGAAAGATTACCAAGTGAGAAGAAGATTAGGGAATGGAAGTCAGTACAAGGAGATTACCTGGTTAGGCGAGAGTTTTGCGCTTAGGCATTTTTTGGGGGATATCGATGCTTTGCTTCCTCAAGTTACTCCATTGCTCTCTCTTTCACACCCAAACATTGTATATTACCTTTGCGGATTCACGGATGAGGAGAAGAAAGAGTGTTTCTTGGTCATGGAGCTGATGAGTAAAACGCTCGGTATGCACATCAAAGAGGTATGTGGTCCAAGGAAGAAGAATACTCTCTCCCTCCCGGTTGCGGTTGATTTGATGCTTCAGATAGCTCGGGGTATGGAATATCTTCACTCGAAGAGAATATACCACGGAGAGTTGAATCCATCCAACATTCTTGTCAAACCAAGAAGAAACAACCCATCTGGAGATGGGTATCTACACGGGAAGATTTTGGGGTTCGGATTGAATTCTGTCAAGGGCTTCTCTTGTAAAGTTGCTTCTCCGACGAGTCACAATGCGAATTTTCCATTCATATGGTATTCCCCGGAAGTGCTTGAGGAACAAGAACAGAGCGGAACTGCGGGATGCCTTAAGTATACTGATAAATCTGATGTGTACAGTTTTGCGATGGTCTGCTTTGAGCTTCTGACAGGTAAAGTACCATTTGAAGATAGCCACCTGCAAGGAGATAAGATGAGTAGAAACATTAGGGCCGGGGAGAGACCGCTTTTTCCATTTCATTCACATAAATTCGTAACAAACCTGACAAAAAGATGCTGGCATGCTGATCCGACTCAGCGTCCAACTTTCTCCTCTATAACCAGAATTCTACGATACATCAGACGGTTTATAGCTTTAAACCCAGAATGTCATAGTAGTAGTAGTAGCCAACAAGACCTGCCTGTTGCTCCTCTTGTGGATTACTGTGAGATTGAAACTAAGTTGTTGCAGAAGCTTTCATGGGAATCTTCAGAGTTAACTTTAGTTTCACAGGTTCCTTTTCAGATGTTTGCATATAGGGTTGTGGAACAGGCAAAGGATTGTAAGAAGAATACTCTCCGAGATACATCTGAATCTGGTAGTGAATGGGCTTCGTGTAGCGAGGATGAGGGCGGGACTGGATCAGATGAGTCGGTGTTCTCTGAGAAGGAAAGGAGGTTTTCATGCTCAAATGATATCGGTATGAAGAAGGCTGTCTCAAAACTTCTGAAAAGAGCTCCTGGCCTGAAACCAATTCAAAAACCAGGTGATTATCAGCAGTCAATATATAGATAGAGGCTCTGTATAATTTAACTTTGTTACTTCTACTAAATACTTCTGTTCTACTTGCCTTTTGATTCTGTTCAGGAACTCTCAGAGGACGAGCACGGCATCCTCCATTGAGCCCTTGTGGGCAAAGCATGAGAACGACCTCTGAGAGTCAGCTGATGTTGATAAGTCCGAGGATGCGGCGATCGCTTTCAGCATCTGACTCTGAGCTTCCCTAGTCTGCAGGAAAAGAAAATCATATACACGACAATAGCAAGTTACACATATAAGAGAAAATACTACTAACACCTGTTGTAACACGCTCCAGTAAATATAAATGCGCCATAACAACATTTCTTTATCCAAAGTTCCTACAGATAGGCTCATGTAGTTTAGGCCAATAACTTATTCATTCAGTAGCTACAAGCTACAATATTGTCTTAGGGAAAGTCGACAAATCAGAAAACATGGCAGAAATAAAGAAAAAAAAAGTTTTAGGTAGTTTGGCTAGCTTGTCCTCCATTCGATGCAGAAGGGGATGAATTATGCCTAATTTACTTCTCTTTAGGCTTGTCGGCTACAAAAAAAAATAGAATGCCTGTCGTACTGATGGCTCATTCAAGCTTCAGTCTGATATTCTAAATTCAACTCCTAAAACATCTTTGACCAGCTCATATGTCACAAATGCAATCGCAATGGATGGGACAACCTGGAATGCATATAATAAAAGAGAACCCGTCAAGCTAGGGACTTATGCATCGGAAAACAAGATAGAGTTTAGCTTCATGACGAAACACTAATGTGAACAACCATGTGAAGATCTTGAGCCTCATCACTAATGTTTAATACACAAATCTAGAAGTGGATTATTTGGCTAACCTTTACTGAATTGGGGACCAAACCCTTGTACAATGCTCCAAAACCTTCATGACGAACTGTTTTTCTGAATGCATCAACCATGCCAGTGTATTCAAGGGAAGCGCTTCTTCCATCCCCAGTAACAACGGATGAAGCCGATTTCCACCCAACCATTTGCATTCTCCTACGAATAACATCAAGGGGATAAGCAATTGTTTGGCCAACTGTTCCAGCTGCAGCACCACATGCAAGCCTTGTCGTCACTGTTAGTTCAGAATCTTGCACTAAGCCAAATGGATTGTCTTTAACTAGCCAGTCCTTTAGAGATTCATAGACCGCAAAGTTTAAGCCCACATATGGAACCTGCAGAATAAACCAAAAAACAAGGGTTAATCTTATGAAAATGGTCAATTAAGTTCTGTGGAAGAGGTGAGAAAAAGAAAAATTCAGTGTAAGAAAGACCGAGACTTACAACTCCAATCACCGATGGAAGCCAACCACGGTACAAGGCACGTGGACCTTCCTCTCGCAGCACAGTTGACAAAGCATGGGCAATCCCTCTGTATTGATATGGAGAATTTGACGTCTGTGAAAAAAGCATGTATCCATATTTTCATACTTACAATATGACATATTAGGTTCCAGCAAACACAACTTGAGGTACAGAAGTTACCTGAACAGTTAGCCTTCCACGGACCATGTCCATCGGATAAGTCGCAGACATAGCTATTATCCCAGCAGTTGCACCAGCCATAAGACGTAGAACGGGAGTAAGTTGAGCATTTTCTGTAGAAGAAACATAAACCCATGATTCCACAGAACTAATATAATCAGAATATTTTACTGCGACATTGGCGCAAAAGTCCCACGATATTTGAGCTCCAAAGGCTAAACCTTAAACCAAATTTAAAAATACGGCTGCGACTAGTATTCTTATAAGAAGAAATATTGCTTGTGATCCAGTTTGGGAAGCTCTTCAGTCAACTGGTGCCTTGTTAAATGAACAAGCAAATAAAATTCCTCGTCTCCTTGTTTTCTACTAATCTACTTACCAGTTACCAATTTAAAAAAAAGCAGTATTGATTGAGAATCAAAAAAATCACATGAGAAATAATTTTACCATTCCCCGTCTGTTGCCGATACATGTATAGTATGCCCCTAACAAAGAGAAAGTGCAAAGATTAAACAAAAGATGAATTATAATAGTAACTTAGAGTGAATCAAGTAGCTTAATATCATACTTTGAAGCTTGCTCGTAGCTGTAGAATTTAACAGCCGAGTTAGGCACAATACGAGCACAGTTAGTCCCATTTCCTTTAAACAGTCCACGTAAACCTTCACTTCTCCAAATATACTTCAATCCTTGAACTGTTCCATTATACTTTATATTATGCGGATTTTGCACCTAACATAACCACAATAAACAGATTCAGTATCTAAATGTTACCAAATTCCAATTACATAAAAAGTGGCCAAAGAAGCAAAAACCTGAAGTAATATCTTCATCCTCTCCAAAGGCGCAACTGCAGTTCTTGACCTAATCAAACAAACACAAAATCTCTAATTCACAAACCTGAATTTTCCAAAATCAGAGATTCTCTATGGATCTAAAACGGATATATCTATGATCTAGCAAACAGAATCAATCAATTTCAGTGAATCAAAGAGATCTTTCGTTTTTTTCCGACTTACACTCCACCAGCGACACCACCGGCGATTAAAGACTTGCATACGCTAATAATGGCGTGACTCGGAGCTTTAACACCTTCTCTAGCAAGCTTAGCTTCCTCCGCTAGATTAACGATGGTTGAAACCGCCGCGGATTCCGTCGCCTTCACATCTTCCGACGCCATTAATGAATTGAACCACCAAGCTTGGACAGTAGCAACGGAAGAGAAAACCCTACGGAATAAGCTTTAAAAAATGATTTGTGAATTTTTGTTGTGTGAGATTACTGGTCAGTCCTCTAATTCTGTTTTGCTTTTTATAAAACTAGTTTAAGAGTTGTGATTAACCAAAGGGTACCAAATTGCTTCTTTTCTTCTTTGGTACTAATGACCAAATTGTTGCTATATTTCAACGGATTTAATATAATCCACTTGTTTATGATTTGTCAAATGTCAAATTACATGTTTGTTAGAGCATAATTATCAATGAACTTTTAAGAGTGTTAAACATTAAATAAATACTATACTTTGACACATTAAAGAGAGAGAGGTGAAAATGTTAACTTTCTCTTTGTGTGTTTAACTAACATTTTGTCATGTGTTTGTTTTTAATTGGTTAGATTTACATTTAATAATTTAAAATTTTTATAAAAAAAAATTCAATTTAAAATCATGCTCTTAAGCAGCAAGTGGAGTATATAATATTAAATTGATTGTATAAAAATACTTTACAGCTATATAACATTCGTCATTGGTCACTTACTCTTACATAAAAATAATAATTCAAACAACTAAAATACATTTCTAAGCTTTTAAGATGATGATTATGATAATAGTAGTAATATGCAATTTGGAATTTCTTATAGACTAGGTAGTAGTACTATTTGATTAATTTAAACTCGGTAAAGAAAGCTTTGAGGTTTTTAGAATTAGAATATAACACAGGTTATGAGCACGTCTTGAAAGTTAGAACATGGCACCATTAAACTTTAACAACAACATATATTACCATTAATTACATCATAAACACGAATTGATGGCGTGAACATGAATATGCACTATAGATTTGGTATTTATAATTGATCTTTGAAATATAAATTTAGATTTAGCATAATAAGAGTTTAAATATGATTTGGTCGTCACGTTATCTCTTTTGTCAGCTTGACCTGGTAAGACTCAAATAGCTTCAAGGTTTTGTTTTATTTTTTGGTCGCTAGTTTCAATGTTATGTCCTAAAATCCAAGTTTTTTGTTCTTATGCTTGGTTTATCGTTAATGCTCTCGTTAGTGCGACAAAAGTAAAGCTACATTTTTCTCCTTTATGCTCTGCTTCCAACTCAAAGTCTTTATGATTATTTAAATACCTCTGAAATTTTCAAAACTTCCTTTTTATAAAACAATGGCTTCGTCAAAGAAGCTAGCTTAGCTTGTTAATTGATTCTCACCGTAGAAGCCACAAATTTCCCATCTCCACTTTTCTTCAAGGTACGTTTGATTCTTTCTCTGTTTTGTTTGCTTGAAAAAAATCATAGAATCTGCAAGAAAATTTCCTCCTAGAAAAAAAATCTAGAAATGGCCTTTTGAATCATTCTGCAAATGTTAATGTTTGTTTCAATTAGAGAAAACTGTTGAAGCTAAATCAGTGATTGTTGTCTTAGGTGCAGGGAAGAGCCTAAGAAGCTAGTCTTCATCGGAGAAAACACAAACTCCGATGAGTACTAGCGGTGACATCTACGGAGAAGAAGAAGACACTGGTTCTTCAAAAAGCCAAGAAGAACACAATGATCCAGCGAGTCCGATGAGAAATCTCCACGATGATCCAAAACCACGACATGGGTCTCAGAGATTAGCCAAGAAGGTAGAAAAGACTAAAAAAAAACTACATAAGTACACAGATCAACAACAAGCAGAGCTTTTTAGAAAGCTTGATTCCATTAAAGGTCATCTTCTTCATGGTGCTGGTAATGTTAATGTAGTTGATCAGCCACAAATGGGTGGTTTTCATGGTCATGGTCATGGTCATGGACCTTCTTATTACAATCCATATCCTTATGGAATGTTTCCTACACCGACTAATCCGAATCATGTTCCGGGTTATGGATATCCAATGCCTATGAGACCTCAAAATTGGTATCCAGGACCAGGTCATTACCCAAATCAGATGCCTCCTCCTCATCCTCAATATCCTCCAGGACAGTATGTAGATATTGGTTCTGATATACTTGAACCACAGTTACAAGATCCTAGATTCTTTCCGGGAACACCTAGTAGGTATAATGATGTTCCTTGTAGTCCGGTTTCGCACCATGGTGAAAAAATTGGACCGTTTAGTCCACAAGGTGGTGTTCAAGGTCACCGTCATACTAGGCGGCCTAGTGAAACTGATTCTGATATGGGTGGTGTTGGTGTTGTTGGTGGTGGTGCATTTGCTCATGGGTATGTTAAAAAACCTGTACCGGATTCTGATTCACGTAGTTGTCATCCTTTAGCTGGCGGTGCGCCTTTTGTAGCTTGTCATAATTGCTTTGAGCTGTTATATTTGCCTAAGAAGAAGCTTCTTGCTCAGGAAAAGCAACAAAAACTGCAATGTAGTGCTTGTTCTGAGGTCATTAGTTTCACAATTGTTGATAAGAAGCTTGTTTTCTCTTCTGCTGCTATTGCGGAAACTACTAATCTGGTTACTGTTGAGGTTGAAGATATAAGTGAAACAAGCGCGGTGGTAGATGATTGTCCGATTACGGATGGGGAACCAAGAAAGCAGCAAGACACCAAAATTGTTCTGCCTTCGCTTAGTGAAAAAACCTCGGATAGTGAAGAAACTTCAAGCATTTCTAGTGAACCGCGAAAAGAGGTTGCAATGTCTGTTCGTCGCAGAGCCAAAGGCGCGAAAGCTCCTCCTCCTCCGCCTCCTGATAATACCAATCTTCTTGAACTCTTTGAGTATTCTAATGTACACCGAGCTGCATTGAACTACGGAATGGCGCAGTTAGGATACAATAAGCAAGAATCCTACGCGAAACAAGACTCGCTAAAACTTGAATCAGTAGCTACTACTGAGACAGAGGTTTCATATAATGAAGGGTACTATAATAACACTGATGTGTCTGAAGATTCAAGGATGTCAACAACGAGCCGAGAAGAGAACAAACCAAGAAACCGAAGAAAGGAGAGTAGTGAGTACAGTTCATCAGAGGTCACGTATCAAACCATCTCTAATGATGATCAAAACAACGAGTTAGAGGTTTGGGTGAATGGACATCTAATACCGGAAGATCTAGTTATCAGCGCCGAGAAACAAGCTGGACCAGTTCAAGCTGGTAACTACTGGTATGTTTGGTTTGGTTACAGTTTCATTTATGTATGATGAAAGTTTTTGATCATCCACTAAAGAAATCATGTTTTTGTAATGTTTCTGATTAGGTATGATTACCGTGCGGGGTTCTGGGGAGTAATGGGAAACCCGTGTCTCGGTATAATACCAGTAAGAACCTTCACATTTCGACTATTACACTTTTAGTTCTGGTTTCTTTGTTTTTTGCTTGTATCTTTGTATTGGTGCTGATGAAGAAATGTGTTATACTTCTTGTTTGGTGTAGCCATTTATTGAAGAGTTTAGTCGTCCAATGCCAGATAACTGCGGTGCAGGAAACACGAGCGTGTTTGTGAACGGAAGAGAGTTACACGAGAGAGATCTCGAGTTACTTTCGCGTAGAGGTCTTCCTAGAGGCAAGAACCGTTCTTACATTGTTGATATATCAGGAAGAGTTCTTGATGGTGACTCTGGTGAAGAACTTAAGAGTCTTGGCAAATTAGCTCCAACGTAAGCACCACAACAAGTCATTGTATGAAGTTTCAAAATCTTTATTTGATTCAGAGATTTTATAATCATTCTTTGAATTTTTGGATACAGGATTGAGAAAGTTAAGCATGGATTTGGCATGAGAGTTCCAAGATCACTAGCTTCATGAGGATTGATTCAGCCTCTGGTACTAATCTTCGTTACTAAACTAAAAATGTAAATTGTGCTTTATATAACCCAAAAATATTTCATTGGTTTTTGATTTATAGTGTTTCCACTCCTTTTCTTGCTTTTGAAACAAACCAAACCGGTTCGGTCTGGTTTTTTTGTGATCTGGTTTATGTAAATTGATCATTTTTTATTGTGGATAATATTTTGTTTGTTGTGGGGAGAATATCAAAAAGAAAAATAATTCTGTTTTGTAATGATCACTATTTTAATATTCGTAGATCTGTCGGTACAGCCTGTCCGTTGAATCGTTTTCTTTTACAGTAGATTGCTGACACGTGTCCAAAACGAAATTTATGAGGTTGGTCCACGAGGTAAAGAGTTAAGCCCATGGGTCCAACATCTACATCAAACAAAGTCTTTAGAAATATGGGCCAACTTCATGCATTATTTCTTCAGATTATTTTTAAAAAAGGAGAAATTATTCAGTAGAAAACAATGGTTTTATGGGGGGAAAATTGCTTAAAAATGCCATGAATTTATAACATCTATAGCTTTAAATTGCTTTATTTATTTACTTTTGCTTAGAAGACAAAATAATCAAGAAGATTTATTTATCTTTCGTAACAAGTAACACAACTAACAACCATCAGATCTAAGGTGTGAGGTCGAACATTTATTCTTGTCGAGTCTCATTTCACAATTTTGTACTATTTATTCTGGACAAACGTTTGTGTTAATTTTAATATTTAATGATTATTCTATACATTTTTTTTGGGTTATGCCATGTTCTATGCATTTTTCAATTTCTGGCTTAATCATGCGTAAAGAGACACAAGAATATGATTTGCTTAGCACTTGCATACTCATATCTTTAAAAACAATTAAAGAGCCCTAATCATTTCTCTCTAAAAAAATCTGTAAATCTCCCTTAAGCAAAAACACATTAAAAATTAAGTCAATTATTGGTAATAAAAAATAACAAAAGCCTCTCTGTCATTTAACCATTGTAGTTCCTCGCTTTCAACAACAACAACCAAAAACCTCCAAAAATTCAATACGTTCCAAAATCTCTCATTTTCATGGATACATTGAGCTTAATCTCTAAAAACATGAAGATCGAATCAAACCCATTTGGTTCCTCTCACCAACGCAATCAAATCTTCCTCAAGTTCGTAGCTTTCTTCCTTCTCATCGGTCTCACTTACCGTTTCCTCATCACCGAATCCACCGTCTCTCCTATTCCCGCCTTACAAACCTCGCCGGTAGATCCCTCCGTCGCTCAAGCTCCATTCTCCGTATTGGGTTTGTCTTCATTTTCCCAAAATTGGCAATATTGTGAATTTAAAGTTTTTTGGAATTTTATATGCACACCAAGTGTTTGATTAAATGTCTGTGTGAACATTTGTGTTGTAGTAGTGTCCACCAAGTGTGATATCTTTACTGGAAATTGGATACCAGACGCATCAGGTCCGGTTTACACTAATGTCACTTGCCGACATATTCAGGATCATCAGAATTGTTTGAAGAATGGTCGACCAGATGTGAATTACCTTCTATGGAAATGGAAACCTCGAGATTGTGATCTTCCTAGGTTTAACCCTGAGCAGTTTCTTGACAAAATGAGGAACAAATGGTTAGCTTTTATCGGTGATTCGATCTCTCGTAACCATGTCCAATCTCTAATCTGCATTCTCTCTCAGGTCAAGTTTCAATTTCATCTCTAATTCCATTAGTGTGTAGCTTGTGACATTAACTAAATTGGTTTTGTAGGTAGAAGAAGTAGAAGAGATCTACCATGATAAAGAATACAGATCAAAGATATGGAGATTCCCTTTACATAACTTCACACTCTCAGTGATTTGGTCACCTTTTCTTTTAAAAGCTGAAACATTCGAGAATGTAGAAGGCGTATCTTACTCAGACATTCAGCTACATCTCGATAAGCTCGACGATAAATGGACTGATCAATACATCAATTTCGACTACGTTGTTATCTCTGGTGGGAAATGGTTCCTCAAAACATCAATCTTCCATGAAAACAACACTGTATCCGGATGTCATTACTGTCAAGGGAAGAACAATCTAACTGAGCTTGGTTATGGATACTCGTACCGAAAGGCGTTACGTTTGGTTTTAGACTTTGTTGCTGATCCAAAACGTAAAGCTCAAGTTCTGTTTAGAACAACAACACCTGATCATTTCGAGAATGGAGAGTGGAATACTGGTGGCTATTGTAATAGAACAATGCCGTTTAAAGAAAGCGAAGGAGAGATATCGAGCGAAGATGAAACGATGCGTGATATCGAGCTTGACGAGTTCCGTAAGACGCAAGAAGGTTCTAATGCCAACATTACATTGTTAGACACAACTTCAATGTCGCTTCTAAGACCAGATGGTCATCCCGGACCGTACCGGTATCCGAATCCATTCGCGGGATTGAAGAACAAGGACCAGAGTAAGATTCAGGTTCAGAATGATTGTCTTCACTGGTGCTTACCTGGTCCGATTGATTCATGGAATGATCTAATGGTTGAGGTAATGCTTAACCGGGAATTGTATAGATGACAGAGTTGTGAAAAGACGAGAATAGCCTCGACTTTAAGTGTTGTTATTGTTTTGTAATTAGTTTGTTTGTTTTTAAAAGCCCATTCATTATTAGGCCTACTATGGGTCCAAGTACAGGCACGAGTCGTTTTCAACGTAGGAAAGAAACGCCGTGTCGTTTAAGTTTCTTAGCCATCACTGTTTTGCCGTTTTAAATTGTTTGTGTGCAATCATCAAGAGGATATACACAAATTCACGTTGGCAATTTAGGCTCCATAACCGATTATTAACTCAAATAATGATACTAAAATTTAATCCGTAATTATATGGCTAAACATTCTTTTTATTGTT
Organism: Arabis alpina; assembly: GCA_900128785.1. NCBI lineage: Eukaryota > Viridiplantae > Streptophyta > Magnoliopsida > Brassicales > Brassicaceae > Arabis > Arabis alpina. The sequence goes on from LT669788.1 coordinate 532,167, forward strand.
TGTATATTTAGTTGATGAAAATTTTGGATATAAAATGTCAAATCTACTGCTCCCTTTGTTCCTAAAAAATAAAAACTTTACAAAAAAATTTTGTTCCAAAAAGATAGAGTTTTTACTGTTTTCTATGCACTTATACAAATTTCAAGACAAATACTGAAATACTATTGGTTAAACTTTATTGAATACTGTATTTCGTAGAAATCAATACGTTATCTTAATAAGTGTGCATAACCTTAAACATCTATCTTTAAAGAACAGAGGGGATATATATCTAGGATAATTTGATTATTCTATTAATTGATTTGGCCAAAATCAATAGTGGTTACATCGCATTTCACGCTCACACTGGTCCATAATAATTTCTCAACCTCCCTCTCCAATAATGGAATGAACATATGTATAGCAACCCTTGATTATGTTTTGTTTTTTCTGAAAACAGTCTATTCATATTTATTAGGATTTACGATATTTCTACATCACTACTCCCTCCGTTTCATATTAATTGTCGTTCTAGGTGATTTCACATCAATTAAGAAAACATTTAAAAATTTTGTTTTACCCCTAATTAATGTGATTTTTGTTTGATATATGTAATTAATAAGCTAAAAAAGTATGGATAAAAATGGAAAATTAATTATAAATATACATTGAAAATGTAGAACGACAACTAATTTAAGATAAAATAAAAAACATAGAATGACAACTAATATGAAACATAGGAAATATAATATAATTTTCAAATAAAGCAAACCTGCCAAGACTTTTATCGACCAGCCCAATCAGTCGACACAAATTGAAATGGATCAAATAAAATATCAGAAACAAAATATCCCAACCAATTTGCTATATAAAGCTACTCAAACCATATCAAATATCCACAAAATAAAATTTCATAAGAGAAATAAATTCTTGATTACACATTCTTGAATCTTGAATTAATAATGGAGGAAGCAAACACTACTACACATGTAGCAATCATACCAAGTCCAGGTATAGGTCACATCATCCCACTCGTCGAGTTCGCAAAACGACTTATAGACCACCACGGCTCTTTCACCGTCACATTCATCATCGCCGGCGATTCTCCGCCGTCTACTGCTCATAGATCAGTCCTAGACTCTCTCCCTCCCTCCATGTCATCCGTTTTCCTCCCTCCCGTCGATCTTTCCGACGTTTCCTCCACGGCCGGAATCGAAGCTCGGATCTCACTCACCGTAACTCGTTCAATCCCATCGCTCCGGGAACTTTTCCGTTCATTATCGACGGAGAAAAAGCTCCCGGCGGTTCTACTAGTCGATCTTTTTGGTACGGATGCGTTTGACGTGGCAGCTGAGTTCCACGTGGCACCATACGTTTACTACACATCAAACGCAAATGTTTTGTCGTTGTTGCTTCACTTGCCTGAACTAGACCAGACCATGTCGTGTGAGTATAGGGATATGACCGAACCGGTTAAGCTACCCGGTTGTGTACCGATAACCGGTAAAGACTTCCCCGATCTGTTTGAAGATCGAAACGACGACGCGTACAAATGGCTTCTCCATAATGCCAAGAGGTTTAAAGAAGCTAAAGGGATTCTATTGAATTCATTTATTGAGTTAGAGCCAAATGCTATAAAGGCTTTACAAGAACCGGCTATTGGTAAACCACCGGTTTACCCGATTGGACCGTTGGTTAACCTGGGTTCATCTACTAATGAGTCCGAATGTCTAAATTGGTTGGACCAGCAACCTCACGGCTCGGTTCTCTACATATCATTTGGAAGCGGAGGAACTCTCACGTGTGAGCAGTTTAACGAGCTAGCTTTCGGGCTAGCGGATAGCGAAAAGCGGTTTATTTGGGTTATTCGAAGTCCGAGCGGGGTAGCGAATTCGTCATATTTCGATCCACAAAGCCAAACTGACCCATTAATGTTTTTACCACCCGGTTTCTTAGACCGAACCAAGGAAAAAGGTTTAGTGGTTCCGTCATGGGCTCCACAAGCTCAAATCCTGGCACATCCATCCACGGGTGGATTTTTAACGCATTGTGGATGGAATTCGACTTTAGAAAGCATTGTAAACGGTGTACCACTCATAGCATGGCCTTTATATGCGGAGCAAAAGACGAACGCATTGGTACTTGTGGATGGTGTTGGGGCAGCTATAAGAGCGCATACCGATGAAGTTGGGATTGTACGAAAAGAAGAAGTGGTGAGAGTTGTGAAGGGATTGATGGAAGGAGAAGATGGGAAAGTGATAAGGAATAAAATGAAAGAGTTGAAAGAAGGAGTTGTTAGAGTTTTGAGTGAAGATGGGTACTCTACAAAGTCACTTGGTGAAGTTTCCTTAAAGTGGAAAGCCCACCAACTAGAGATCGAACAAGACACAACCCATTAGAAATAGTATTGTATATTTCGATATTGTCTTCAATAATCTGTAATAAAGTTGAACAAGGTTGTCTTTAAGACATAATTTGTACGAATTTGTCTTAGAAACTAGGTATTTTCACTCTTTGAAGAACATGTCTCATCGTTGAAAGTTATATCTTTTATTTGTTTAAAATGGAATTATAATAATACTGATTACTCGTATACGTTGACCAAAACTTGTACCTTGCTTTAGTTTGTACAAGTACAACTTCAAATTTTGTGGTACGATCATGAAAATACTTATTTACATTTACCTATAATCCACTTTTATGGTACTACTGAACCTTTTTTAAGCTACCTACTAAAATTAAACAGAAATTTGAGTTTTTTATTGTTTTGTTTATTACATATTTAATAAAGATATGACATAGACATAGACATAGACATAGACATAGACATAGACATAAAATTCCGAGGTACAACAATTTCAGACTCACGAACAAAACTGCAGAATTACCAACAAACAGAGGATATATATATGTATATATTTCATTTTTTTTCTTTATTATTATAAAAAAAATGATTTAGAGTTGGTGGCAACATAAGTATAATCAATGTAATTGAGATGTTCGATGATTCTTCATAACCCAAAACCTCTCAATCTCTTCTGGTGTTCTTCCTGGAATCCTCCCAGCTATTAAATCCCACCTTCACAACAACATAAACAGAAACTAAAACATTTAATTCCTTATTAAAACCACACTTTTTAAATAAATATTTATCAACAAAAAACACAAAGTTAGATTAAGAGAAAGAATTAAAAACCTTTCACCAACAAGCTTATACATTCTGCTAATCAAATCATCTTCTTCTTGAGTCATTGCTATTTCTTCCCACTCAAGACTGCTTACTTCTGCATCATCCAAATTTCACATTTCTTATTACCAAAACAAAAACGGCAGCGTATTGTGTACATGAAGAGTTATAAACTAATACCTTCAGAAGAAGAAGCAACAATGGTGGTATGAGTCGTCTTGGGATGCTTCGACTTACGCTGCTTATCCATCTTGTACTATACTATACCAAGAGTTACGATCGTACCGTATAAATGTGTGAGAATCAATACGGTTCAGTACGGTTTAAGGTATATAGAGACTAGAGAGAGAGAGAGAGAATGGTGTGGATTTTGAAGGAAAGAACAAGAAGCCTCTACTCTATTTATAGTGTTAATTTTTAACGACCGGTTTGGTTGGTTTCCACATTAAGAATCATGTATCGTACTTGATTTTCCTTAAATCGGATTTAACTAAATACAAAAAATAATCTTAAATATTATTCTGATTAATTAATGTGTGTGTGACAGTATTATGCCAGTACGAGTGTAATGCTTGAAGGTTTATTTCATTTGGTAACCAATAGAAATCATGTTAGTACATCATTTACTCCGTCATGGTCTTGTGTAATTGCTATTTAAAAATTCATACAATTAGCTTAGGTTGTTGTTTTATAATCAATAAATGAAAACTAATTAAAATATTAAGCAACTATCATATTTTAACATGTATACATTGGTCTTTCTTTCTACCCTTGGTTTATAAATAGAAAGTTTTTGCTCCGGTTTTCGTAAAAGAACAAAAACAAAAATTGTTTTGAGTTTTTAAATCTTAATATTAAATTTATGTGAAGCATTTACATTAACAGTTAGTGGTTGATTATGAGCTTAGAAAATAATCAAATATAGTCGAAGACTCAACATTTGTTGGTTAATTGAGAAAAAAAACAAACAATAACGCCATTAGTAGTTAGTACTAGCTGTTATGCATTAGGAGAATCACTTGATATGATATTTATGTGTACATTTTTGTTTTCGCTTGAATTAAATTAGCAATTTAATGAAAAAAATATTGTTAGAACTATCAAAAGGTGAGTTGAAAGTTTGTTAGGGTTGAATATAAAACTAATTTAGCATTGTGGATATTCCCTCTATTCCAATTATATACACATTGCAAATTTATTCCAAAGCTTCTTTTTTATTTTGTTCGGTTTTAGTTAAAAATAAAAAGTTGAGCTAAGTACTGAACAAACTATGCAGTTGCAACTGAACATGGACACGGTGGAATTCTGTTTCTTTAATTTTGTTGGGACCATAGCATGATTCATGAAGTATCAGATTTTTATATTATTGTTTCAGTTGTCAAGAACAATAATTATTGTTTCGATCTCTGTAACTTGATTTTTTGTTCGTTCAGTTCTGTCTTTTTACAGAAACTATACATGTCATTATGTAAATAAACAGTTGACAATGAAATAAAGAGTTTTGAGTATAAATGTTTAAGAAATTCGAAAATTCGAGCTTTTAGAAAGTTTGATTTAATCAGACAGTGGCAAACATCGGTCGGTGATGAATTATAATTTCGATGACGACATTATGAAATAACAAATGTTTATGCGAATAATCATAACAAAATTCCGAATGAGTTAAATTATTTGAAGTGCTAAGTATATCTCTCGAACTTTTTAATATGCCTTGAAAAGTAAATATTTGGGAATCTATTAGTCATACATATATATATTTTTGTTAAACCCCCTCTAATCACAGGTTCTTTCAAATCTTCCTCTTAACTTTGTCTTTGTGTTCTTTCAATCACAACCCCTTTAAAAGCATTCTATTTGCCAAGTGAATTCTACAATCAATTCGAGACAAAGCAAATATGAAACTAACATAGAGAAATAAGTTTTACAACCTAGACAGTGAATTCGTGTTCCAGTCTTTGGTAAGTCGAAAAAGAACACAAGCATTACAAGCCATAAGGAGTGCATAATCTTGTACAAGCTTTGTTGTTACTCACTTACAATGTAAGAGATGTGAAATAGTTTTTGAGTTTTCCATCACCATGGTCTACCTTTTCCTCCGAGGCGACGTGCAAGCTCAAAGTCTTTTCTCACTAAAATGAACACAAACATATATGGAAGAGCATGTTACATATGGTTTTTCAAGCAAGTATTGTTTCAAAGGGTGATTCCTAAATTTAGTCTGAAAAATGTCTACTATTGGAGTACTTACTTAGAGTAACACGTCTTGCATGGATAGCACAAAGCATTGAATCTGAAAACAAACCAACTAAGTAATCTTCTGCGGCCTGCACAGAAGAATATTGCGATTAGTCATCGATGCACAATGACATTATATGTGAGTGTGACTCTCTCTCTGATTCTGTATTCAAACATTTTTTCATATCGAAGAAAGAGTTGAAGGATTTGTACCTCATGGATAGCTACAAGAGCTTCAGCTGACCAACGAGTGATTTCCGGATGAGCGTAAGTGTGTGTTATTTCTCTCACCTGGCACAAAAATGTATATACAACAAAAAAATCAGCATTTCCAGATCACTGTATATTTTTACCTTAAGCATAACCTGATAACCAGAATAATCTTGAGATATAACTAAAGACTGAAGTGATTGAACAGATATAGCAAAACAGATTCGAGAAGTTTGTAGTTACAGAATCTATGATTAAATAACCTCACAGGCAAATTAGAATACATACTCCTTAAACATAAACAGGTTCTGAATCTATGAGCCAATAACCTCACAGACAAATTAGATTACAGGGTCCTTAAAAGAAGAGTAGGCAAGTTCATGATTGCTCTAAATTATAGTCTACAATGATATATCAATATGTTCACTGCATTGATGTTCAGACCAGTATTCATGCTGGAAACAAGTACCACAATTATGAATAACCAAATTCAAATGCAACTCCTAATTAAACACCAAAAAGGCTTGAATCTCCGAAGACGAAAAACTTACTACTCGTATAAAACTAGCAGCAGGAATAAGAAGGTTTGTAGACTTCTGGTAATTGCGAATCTCTCTCAACGCAACAGTTCCTGGCCTGAATCGATGAGGCTTCTTCCTTTGTGAACCTTAAAAAAGTCACAACAACACAAAAGATTCAACAAAAGATCATAAGATCTTTCCAATAAAACCAAAAACTCACCTTGAGATGGTGTAGCTTGTTCTGTTCTCTTAGCTTTCCCTTTCTTTCTCTATACAAACAAAAATCACACATAACCTCATCAAAAAAAAAAAAAAAATCCAAATTCAAGAAAATGTAACAAAACCTTACATTTCCTCTACCCGTAGCTGGTGAAGTTGCTGCATATGAACACAAAAGAAACAAATTCACACACAATATTCAAACAAAGACGACAAAATCTGAGAAAAGATTCAGAGAATACAAATTTTTACTTTGTTGAGTATTATCTCCACCACCACTTTCACTACCAGTTCTCGTCGGAGTCTATAGACGAACAAACAAAATCAGACGCTAAAGGAAACTTCGAATCTAAATCCAAAACGGCAAAATTAAACCAACCGTACCGTACTCGGACCTGACGGCGTGGAAGAGGAGACATTAGAAGCATCTACAAATTTCAGATTCAAAATTCTAGGGTTACCAAAACACACAAAAATCCCTAAAAAAATCGAGATTCAAATTCTAGGTTACATACCTGTTCGTTTTACCATATGCTTCGTTCTCGCCATTAATTACAGCCTGAGAAATCGCATAGTGTCAGAGAGACGAAGCGAAATCAATGAAACGAATAGATTTGAGAGAAAACGTACCTGGTGAGAGATTATCGGACATGGAAGAAACTTTGGAGATTGAGAGAGAAGTGAATTTTTCCCGCTCGATTCAAAATTTGAATTTTTTGATTTTTCGATTCCAATTTTTTTTCAAAATCGATCTGATTCACGAAAATGGTTGTTTGTTCAAGACTAGTAGTCCTTACTTACAATTTCTCTAACCTTCCGAGTCACTAAGAGGGTTTTGGTTCCTCTATTGAACCCGGTTTAAGTAATGATAACCGTCGAACTAAACGGTCACGTTTTGTATAATATTTTATTCAAAATTTTCATTTTATTGTTGAAACTCCGGTTGAAACTCCGGTTCAATCATTTTGTGAAATTGCACTTGAGCAAACTTGATAACTCGATCCAAGAACAATAACACAAACTAATTGATATAGGGTGCTTAGTGTCTTTTAAGTCTTTACAAAAATTGAAAACTTTAAAAGACATGTATTTGCCAAGCATGATTTATTGTCTTAAAAGATTTTAAAGTCTTCAAAGCCTTTCTTTTAGTTTTTTGTCTTTCACTCATACTTTTTTCTAAAGCCTCGTTGGAGTGGTTTTATGTTAAAAATAAATAGTTGTAAGTATTTTATTCTTCCTCCTCTTTTCCAAAAATCATTCAAACTCTTTTAAAATTTATAAATAACTTTAAAACTTTAAAACATTGATTGACTAATTATTATCTTTTTTTCTATTTTTGTGAGATCCATTTTTATCTAAATCAATAAATTATCAAAATTTTACAAAATGAAGAAAATAAAAAAAAATTGCAAATTGAATGAAAAAAAAATCTAAAAATGTATTTATTAATATACTTTTCTCAGATTTATGTGATAAATTATTTTTATTTACAATTTTTTTATAAATAATTATTAAATTAACAGTTAGAGCTTCGAAAGATTATATATTACCAAACAGACTTTTATTAAAATTTAAAATAACAGTCAAAGCACTAACAGCCAAAATCTCTACAGCCAAAAGTTTACAGCAAAATATAAAGTAAAAGTCATTACCAAGCGCCTCCATAATAAAATCGATTAGTTTTTTTCTTTCGCAAATTCAGTAAATATTATAAACATCAAAACAAGCTTCTTTATATAACCATTTCACATTCACATTTACATTGTTTTTTTATACAAAAATATGTATAATGGAGGAGGGGTTTATTGGTTTATATATCGTGATGGAATTAGAAATCCATACAAAATACACTGTTATTGGTTATATGATTTTAAAATTTTGATAACTTTAGCCAATTGAACCTTCAAAATGACAATTTTGTAAACTCTTAACGGAATAGTTACATAATCGTGTTGGATTTCTAATCGATCAACGAAATAGTTGACTCTTTAAAGTTTAAACACTAGTTTAACTTTAACACGACAGTTTAGGTTGTCTTAAAAAAACACTTACTCTAATCCAAATACAAGTCAAATCATTCTTAATTTCCTGAAAACTGAAAAGATCAGAAATAAAACCTTTTCGGTGTCTTCACATTTCGAAAATAAAAAATAAAAAACCAAACTTTTTTTGTTTATTCTTCATTGGAGTTCATCGTAAGCTATAAAGGTGAGTCCTTTACTACTTCATAAACTTAAATGTCAACAATTTTTCTCTTATTGATTTTACCCTTTTTCTTGATTTTGAAACAGAGAACGATTGATATGACTTTAGGGTTTCTCTAATTAGATCCTAAATTTCACAAAGATCCAATCTTTATGGCAATGGCACCAGTAATCAAACTAGTTCTAGGTTCATTAGCTTTTGCAATTTTCTGGGTTTTAGCTGTTTTCCCTTCTGTACCATTCTTACCAATTGGTCGAACCGCTGGTTCACTCTTTGGTGCAATGCTTATGGTTATCTTCCAAGTCATAACTCCAGAGCAAGCTTATGCATCTATTGATTTACCAATTCTTGGTCTTCTCTTTGGTACAATGGTTGTTAGTATTTACCTTGAAAGAGCTGATATGTTTAAGTACTTAGGTACATTACTTTCTTGGAAAAGTAAAGGACCTAAAGATTTACTATGTAGAGTTTGTCTTGTTTCCGCTGTTTCGAGTGCTCTTTTCACTAATGATACTTCTTGTGTTGTTTTAACTGAGTTTGTGTTGAAGATCGCTAGACAAAAGAACCTTCCTCCTCACCCGTTCTTGCTTGCTTTAGCTACGAGTGCGAATATTGGTTCTTCGGCTACTCCTATTGGGAATCCGCAGAATCTTGTTATTGCGGTTCAAAGCAAGATTCCGTTTTGGGAGTTTTTGCTTGGTGTTTTTCCTGCTATGATTGTTGGTATTACTGTTAATGCTTTGCTTCTTCTAGCTATGTATTGGCGGTTATTGTCTGATCATAAAGATGAAGAGGAAGAAGAAGAGGAAAATGTTGTTTCTGAAGTTGTTGTTGAAGAAGATGTTACATCTCATCGGTTTTCGCCAGCTACATTACCGCATTTAAGCTCTTTTAGATCGGAAGAATTGAACTCGAGAATGGATCCTGAGACGCTTAGAAACAGAGCGGTTTCGGCTAGTGAGAGCGAAATCATAAACCGTGATTCGTTAAGAGAACAAACCGATGGAGAGTCTCAAGGAGAGAGTACTACTAATAGCAATATGTTCCAAACCAAGAAATGGAGAAGAGTGTTATGGAAATCAAGTGTTTATTTAATCACATTAGGAATGTTAATATCTCTGCTTATGGGTTTAAACATGTCTTGGACTGCAATTACCGCGGCACTAGCGCTCGTTGTTCTTGATTTTAAAGATGCTAGACCGTCTCTAGAGAAGGTAAAACCAAATTTTCCAACTCTTTAAAACATAGTTCAACAATAGTTCTAATCAAAACATTTGATTTTTTGTTGTGTTTGGTAGGTATCGTATTCGCTTCTGATATTCTTCTGTGGGATGTTTATAACCGTGGATGGATTTAACAAAACCGGTATCCCTACTGCTCTATGGGAACTAATGGAGCCATACGCGAAAATCAATCAAGCTAAAGGAACCGCGGTTCTAGCACTTGTGATTCTTGTCCTCTCTAATGTAGCCTCCAATGTACCAACTGGTAACTTCATTATACTTAAAAACCAAACATGTTTTGTTGCCTCCACTAGACAATTTCTTGATTCAATTGTTTTGTGCAGTGCTTTTGTTGGGAGCAAGAGTTGCTGCATCAGCCGCGGTTGGGGAGGAGGCGAAGAAAGCGTGGCTGATACTGGCGTGGGTGAGTACAGTGGCTGGAAACTTGACATTGCTTGGTTCAGCGGCTAACTTGATAGTGTGTGAGCAAGCTCGTAGAGCAGTGAGTCATGGCTACACACTCACTTTTACTAAACACTTCAAGTTTGGTTTACCTTCAACACTTATTGTCACTGCAATTGGTCTTCTCCTTATCAAATAAGTCCATAGTTCACACTCACTCTACACATATAGACATTTTACATGTACATGCTTTTTTTTTGTGGAGGAAGAATTTAATCCATTTTATGATTTGGTTATTATGATTTTCCCTTTGTAATTCAATATCCAAAATCTTATATGCGTATGCCTCCTTTTAAAAAAAATCCAAATTCTACTGATTATGATTCTTTTATTGACAACTCCTATTGTGTTATTCGTAAACAAATAGTATCAAAACTATATACAAGTCGATGAATGCTATAGTATTTATTCAAGCTTTTCCGACTTAGAGAGCAATTTCACTTAAAAGTAAAAACATAGAGCCTAGTGGTGTGAGTGATATGTGAGTGAAAGCATGTGAATAATTTTACTAGGTAACACATATTATTAGTTTTGGTAGTAACTAAATTATGATATATCATAGGATCTAGATATCAAAACTATCCTTATCAAGATTCAAGTAGTCCATTGGTCCATCTTACTCTGCGGATGTGCACATATGATTACGTAATAATGTAAATATTCATATTGTATGCTTATGTCAATTCCTCTTTTCCTTAATGATTTATTTATCTACGAGCCTTCGACGAAGGTTCCAATTGGCCCCTCTTTACCATTCTACTTTTTTTTTATGTCAACTGGTATGATTTTCCATTAGGATGATACAGAAAGTTCACAAAGTTTTGTTTTTACAACACAAAGACAACCTCCAAAGTAAAATCACAACAAGTGAGATAAACTTGAGTTGTATCCAAAAAATGAGATGACCAAAAGGCATCTGTAGGTTAGCTTTCAAACCAAAAAATTCCGAAGGTTCACTTCACCATTCCAAGCTCCCAAAATTCCAACCACCCACACATCCGAAAATACACTTCACCATTCCATAGTCATAACATCCAAAAACTAAAAACCTTCAAGAACCTGCGCTAGTCTCAAACAGAGGGAGAGCTTTTCTCACTGTCAAACAGCTCTTTGAGCCAAACAGGGTACCCTTGAGCTACAAAGGAATGAATTCTGTTTTGTCTAGGAACGGTTTGAGCAATGAGAAACGCTCCTCTGTTTGTCTCACTAGTCTCTGACTCAATCCTCCACTCCTCCATTTCTTTCAAAGCATGCAACATTTCATTTGCTTCTGATTGAAAGTTTGGCCATGCTTTTGGTCTGAGTAAAGCTCCTGCTAATTCAACAGCATCCAACCCAAAGATTACTTTGTTTAGATTGTGGACGATCATACAATTCACCGCCCATGTGAAAGTCATCAGTTTACCTTCCTTCAAAGTCTTAATGTTGCTAAAAGCTCTTTGACTGTGGAGCAAGACACTGCCATTTGAGTTTCTCACTACCCAAGCACTTCCAACCAACTTATCCTTTTTTGACCACGCAAAACCAATGTTGCATTTCAACCAAGTATCAGGCGGTTTCTTCCAAATCTTCTTCTCTGTCATCTTGTTCAAAGAAGCCCCTTCCTCCACTTAACCTCTGTTTTCTTGAGCTTTGAACCATAGAGTAGCGTCTTCTTTCATCTTAGCCACCGTCACAGTTGGACAGAAGCTTTTACCTTCAAAGAGATAGGTATTTCTATTCTTCCACAATCTCCATAAAATCCAAGGAAAATATCTTCTGATCTTGAAGGGAACTCTGAAGTTCTTTACCATTCTACTATTGCACTATTTATTTTTATTAGCAATTTAGTTATATCATTTAAAGATTAAAATTTGAACATTGAAATGTGTGACAAAAACAAATATATACATAGAAATGTTACACTGAACAGAATATGCGAATAATACTCCGCATCAAGTGATCCATCGCTGAGTCTACAGGATGGTATAGAATACTGTATTCTTGATTTCTTGTTTTGTAATTTAATATTCACATAGCATGCGTATGCCAATTCTTTTTCCCCTATATTATTTCGCCTTCAATCTAATGGACCAGGCAAAATATAATAAAGCGAAACATGTTTGAATATTACGTGGGTGAATGTGTGAGTGACAACAGTCACATGATGCGTTGGAAACAAATGTCATTATCTTTCAGTCTTAGATCAAATATAAGATTCACAACTTGGAATCTTTTGTAAAAAAGTCACAAGGTAATAGTTTTGTGGATAATGTTTTTCTTGTTCATGTTCATGTATCAAAAAAATTAAGAATGGAGAATGTATTTCAAAATCAAAGTGATGTAGATTTTATATCTGTTTTTTTACGAAGGCAATACAAGTTGTTTACATGTGATAAACGAACGTGACACTTTGAGTGCGTGTGATACAAAGTTAAAACTTAAAACGTCACAAAGTTTATTTCATTTTTTAAAAGTCGGATTTTAAAGTCACAAGACGTCACAATTTAATTACTTTGTCTTTTTCATAGTTTTAATTAATTAATTCTTATTTCATTATTAAAATCGGATTAAAAGTCACACGACGTCACAATTTAATCAACTTTCCCTTTTTATTTTAGTTTAAGTTTTCTATGTTTTTGTCTTGCCATAAATAATCGACGTTAACGCTAAACAGAAGCTCTATATAAATCTAAATGGACCAACCAAAATATAATAAAGGGAAACATGTTTGAGAAAAAACTTGTAGTTTCATATTACGTGTGTGATTGTGTGAGTGACAACTGTCGTGCACCAACTCTACATGAAAAATGTCATCATCATTTAGAGCATGTGTAACCGTGATACAAATGAAATATCAATTCAATAAAGTATATTAAAAAAATGAAAAAGTAAGAGAGATGTAGAGAGAGTCTTGTTTTCAATCTCAGTACACCGAGAGTTTTGAACCAAGCTCTTCCACGTGCTATTTTCTAATAGGTTGATTACTTATTTAAATATTTAAATATTAAAAAAAGTAATTAAATCAAATAAAATTAATATAATAATGTATACAAAGAAATCCAATAGATTTCATTGCTGTGGATGCCCTTATCAGTCAATCTTTGATCAAAATTTAAGATTCGCAACTTGCGAATTCTCTTTCCTCTATTTTTTAAAAAGTCGGTTATAGTTTTGTGGATAATATTTTTTCTTATTCATGAATCAAAGATTTTGTAAGGGAGATTAAGATTTCACATCAAAGAAATTAAGAGACTGGAGAATGTATTTCAAAATCAAAGTAATGTAGATTTTATATCTGTTTTTTTTTACGAAGGCAATACAAGTTGTGTACATGTGCAAAACAAACGTGACACTTTGAATGTCTTGCGTGTATGTACAAAGTTAAGATGTCACCAAATTTTATTTAAACTTTTTAAATCAAATTAAAAGTCACAAGTACGTCACAACTAATTACTTTGTCTTTTTTGGTTTTAATTAATTAATTGTTATTTTATTTTTAAACTTTAAAATCCCCGTATAAATAGGAACCAGTCACCTTCGTCTTTCTCCTACCTTTAAGTTGCAGAGCAAACAACAATGGAGGAAACTCTCTGCTTCATAATCTGATTTTTATTCTTCTTTCGTTTTCTCAAAAAAAAAAAACTTTTGTTGCTGTCTTAAAATGGTGAATCCTGTGGTGGGATTCAGATTCCGCCCGACCGATGAAGAGATCCTAAAAGATTACCTTCGACCAAAGAATCTTGACAACAACACTAACCATGTCGATCGAGTCTTTAACACTATCAACATCAGTAGCTTCGATCCTTGGGAATTACGTGGTAAGTCACCAGTTTCCCTGACTCTTGTATCGAATCATTAAATCATCGGTAGTTTCTTGATTTTTTCTTGTTTTTTTGTTTTTCTCAGACCAGTCGATAATGAAATCGGAAGATCAGGTTTGGTGTTTCTTCGGTCGTAAGGAGAACAAATACAACAGAGGTGATCGACAGATAAGGAAAACGAAGTCTGGCTATTGGAAGAAAACTGGGAAACCAACCGAAATCAAGCGAAAGAATGGCGAAAAGATCGGTGAGAAATGGGTTTTGGTGTTTCACATGAGTAATAAGAAAAAAACCAAGTGGGTTATGCACGAGTATCACTTGTTTTCTCCGGATCAGGTAATTTTTTCGGGTTTTTGTTGTTGTTTGTTCTTGTTCTTGCTGCGATTTGATTGACCAATTTTTGCGGTGTTTTGTGATTGATATGGCTAAGAGCCTAAGATTGTGATTTGATTGATTTTTCTTTTTATTTGTGTCGTTGTTATTCTTGTTGTTTTGTTTTGTGATTGATATGGTTAAGATTGTGATTTGACTGAATTTCCTCTCTTTGTTGGGTCGTACACTAATTGATTTTTACATGTTTTGTTCAGGTGATGATGACATACACAGTATGTAAAGTCAAGTTTAAAGGTGAAGCAAGTGAGATTTCTTCTCCTCCTACTGGTGAAATTGAGCATAACCACTCAGATATCACTCAGATGAACAGCTCCAGAGGATTGAGTACAGGATCTGAAGTGGTTGGTCAATCTCAAAACTTTCTTAGTTTCTTTTCAATCTTTAAAATCATAGAGAGTCTAACCAGGGTTTCATTTGTGTTTTTAGGGAACCGCGTTTGAATGTCTCCAAAGCCAAGAAATAGAGATTCCACCACAGTTTAGTGGCCTTCCTGATGTGTTTGAAGAAACTCAACTCACATATGATGCGATGCACAAGGATATCAGCAATATGTCGACTGATGGATTTAACAATTTGCTCAATGATGATGCTTATGAGCAGAGAAAGGTTATGTTTATGCAAGAGAATCGTAGCAATCACGGACCAAAAAAGCCAATTACCGGTGTATTTATTGGTTATAGTAGTGATGATGATGATGATGATGATATATCTGCAACAACAGTAAGTACAATTTTACCTTTTGATAATCAATCCTCGGTTTTTATATTTCACCTCACAAAGCTAAAATTTTGCTTTTATACCACAGGGTTCCATTCAGACTTCAACCACTTGTGATGATAGTTTTGGTAGTTCAAATCATCGCGTAGACCAACTCACAGACCTGCAAGAATCTCCTAACTCAACAATCAAGTCATCTCAAAATGTGACCATAATACTCAAATGCTATTCATGCTACTTTCTGCTAACATTCATTGGATTCATTAAAAGAACTAATGAAATTTTGGGTTTTCTAATATGTTACTAGGTGGACCATACTCCGAGTCAAGAGACTAAGATCTTGGGACAAGAGAAAACCAAGAACAAAAGAGCTGGTTTCTTTTACAGGATAATACAAAGGTTGATCAAGAAGATTCAGCTATGCACTTCTATCTAAGAAATGAGATCAATAACACTTTTTGATTGTATTTTCAAAATTCATAGAAAGTATTAAGTTATGCAGTCTTGATATGTGACTATTCCATATTGTATTGTGTCCTTTTGTGATAAGAAATGGATAGAGAAGACAAAAATGAATCATCTTTAATTTAATATACAACAAACAAAGTAATCAACATCTATATTCTTCTAGTCCTACCTAACACCCACAAAAGATTTCGTATCCAACCAAAGGAAAGAAAATTTAGTATCAAATCAAAATACATTAATTTTAGTAATGCCTGAAAAAGTCTCTTTTAGCCTACAGTACTACGTGCATGTTGTCACGTATGTTGATGTTTAAGTCCAAACACATTAGACTAATGCTAACTTTAATTTTTCCTCCTCCTTTTTTAGATATTTTCTTACAATGTCATTTGTAAACAAATGCTTGACCAAGAATTCTTTTAGTAAATACTTTAGCAACCGAACTAAATCAAAATCATTTAGCATGACTACTTTAAAATGCTTCTCTTAATTTGTATACGGAAGATTTTTAGCCAAATAAATACCAAAAAATTCTGTCTTACTTGACGTCAAACTTTCCCATTTTAAAAGGCACAAGCCAATATCTCAATTTATCATTTTTTAACATCTCAAATCTCGTCCTTCATATTTAGAGAAACTTACTCTTATTTAAATTATAAATAAATAAACCTAACCAAAGAAAGATAAAATCAAACCAAACCCGTAGTAAACCGAAACAAACAAATCAGGTTGTTTCCATACTATAAGGGAGGTGTATTCAACATGAAATTTAAAGTGATTTGTATTTAAGTGACAAATCCTGTGTTATTCAAATATGACTTTTAAAAGCTCTCTTCAAATCCAGTGTTATTGAACTTGTGATTTTAAAAACTACTTTAAAATCCAGTGTTATTGAAAATGTTTTAAACAATGGATTTTAAGAGATTTGATGTGATTTTAAAGTGTTTTGGTTGAATTCTTTAGTTAAAAATGTGATAAAGCAAATCACATTGTTTTATGTGGGATTCTATGGAATTTCAATTAAATTCACAACCATTTCACTAAATCATCCAAAATCATCAAAAAACTCAACTAAAATCAAATCACCTCAAATTCCATGTTGAATACACCCCCTAAGTGTAATTATTTACCATACTATACAAATCGATTTTCTTAGGAATTTTGTTTTCTCCGCTCGTTTATTGAAATTTAGAACACATATATATATATATATAATATATGTATAACCCCCTCGTCACTCTCGTATTGAAAACAATGTATCTCCGCTATCTTATCATTCTACTATTTTGGTAGCATATACAATATTTATCTACCATACCAGTTGGAGTTTATGGCCCTGATTGGCAGAGCATGAAGGAGCATTAGCATGTAGGAGCATTAGCATGAAGGAGCTGGAGTATGAGCATCTGAATAAAATGCACAGTTTAAGTGATTGGTAGAGCAGTTAATGGTTAGATATAAAATTAAAATAAAAATTATTTAACTATTTTTATTTATATGTATTCTAAAATATCTTATGTCATAAATTATAAATATCATTTAGTTTTTATTTATTATAATACTATTTAACAAATAATATGACAAATAAACTAATGTTATATCTATAAAGTTTTAATTTTATTATAAATATTTATATATTCTTAAATTTTATATGTTAATATTGTATATAAATTATTTTTGTAAGGTATAACATAAGTTTTTATAATCTTTTCGAATTTAAATTACATTTAATTGATATATTATCTGATTATAATATTATTTTAAAAGATAGAATAAATAAAATAATGATAAACATGTATCAAGTAATTAAAAGTTTATATAATTCGTTTTTTTATAAGTATAAAAATAAATGAGTTGTATAATTTTATTTTTTTATTTTTTATGTATATTAGAGGTACATGCTCTGGAAAAACTCTATTGGAGAGCATTGAGGGTGAGAGCCTTTGAGAGCATTAGCATTTACTAAATGCTCTACTTAATGTTTCGTCAACTAAACTTGATTGGATAATAAAGAGCATGATGCTCCTCTAAATGCTCTGCCAATCAAGTCTATATCACCTTTCTTTTTGGTCAGAGACTTTCTATATTACTTTAAATGTTAAAATTCAATATGGATATGCAGATAAATTAATATAATAAAAGCATTAGTTATGGATTCAACATGGTATCCCTACAGCTCTATGGGATCTAATGAAGCCATACGCCAAAATCGATCAAGCCAAAAGAACCGCGGTTCTAGCACTTGTGATACTTGTCCTCTGTAATGTAGCCTCCAATGTACCAACTGGTAACTTCATCATACTAAAAAACCAAACATGTTTTGTTGCCTATTCAGACAATTTCTTGACTCATTTGTTTTGTGCAGTGCTTTTGTTGGGAGCGAGAGTTGCTGCATCAGCCGCTGTTGGGGATCGAGGAGGCGAAGAAGGCATGGTTGATATTGGCGTGGGTGAGTACTGTCACGGCCCTAACTCGGAAATTCAAAATTTTAGCGCGGAAATATGCATTGGACCGTGAACGCAAATTAGGTTAAAGGAAAAACCTATTAAAATAATTTAAGTGAAAAAGGCCTAATGAAATATGTTTCTTCTCAAAGCCCATTAACCTAAACCCTAAGCTAATGAGCCAAGCTAATCTCTACGTTCTTTTTGCCGTCGAATACAAGAGAAAGAGAAACAGTGAGTTGTCTTGAAGAGAAGAGAAGAAGAGAAATGATGAAAAGAAGATGTTGTCGTGGAGGTGTGGCGACATAGCCGTGACGGTGGAGATGAGCTCCGGCGCCGACGATGGTGACGTAAAATCACGGTGAGGTAGTGGTGGCAACGTGGTGGTGGTGACGTGAACATCGGGACCAATCGGTGAAGAAGAGGAAAATGAGGAAGAAGGGGAATCAGATCTGGCATAGGGTTTTGGAGAGCCTTTTCTGGTCCGATCCGATTGATGCTTTCATCGTTCTTCATACCACTGCAAAGAGAACATTACCTAGTTTCTGGAACAGGTTTCCGATATCAAATCCGAGGTAAGGTTCATCGGGAAATCAGTTTCATGTTGCAGTGTTTGGAGGATGATTTCGGTCACATCAGAGAAGTTACGGCCATATAGTTAAGTCTTTATGATAGAGGGAATGTCAGTGAAGCCAGGACAGTTTTAATCATCTCGATCGGAATTGTTCCTTGGCCATGGCGAGCTTGGCTTGTTCTGCAAGAAACAGCAGAATCCGTTTTTGTCAACTTCAGAATATTCAGCACCAATGCAGCTACTTTGTAGGTCCGTTTGGCAGCTCATATTTGGTCCGATTGAGCTGAAATTTTGTGGAGTTGTTCATGGCAATATTGACTTTGGAATCAACGGTTGGATCGACAAGTGAACGGTTAGTTTGTTAGTAATTCACGACTTTTGAAGCGACGTTTGTACAGTTTTGGTTGATGATAAATTGTACTGAGTTGTATTGTTTGATTGCACAAATGAGCTCGGAATGAGCTGGATATCTGCAGGTACTTTATAGACTCATACAAAGCGATGTTGTCAAGGAATAAGTGGATTAATTTCAGAGACTCCGGATACGCTAAGGCTAAGGTGAGGATGGGATCTATGTTACTTCGGTACTAGTTGCCAATATGTGTTCATGCATGCTAAGTTTATGAATAGAATGTTTGATGATATTGGTTTTATATGTTAAGTGTAAGAATGCTTGATACTTGTTGTTTATTAGTAAGGATTATTTGTTGATGTGTGTAAATTGTTTGGTAAAGAAATGATGTTAAGGAATAAAAAGTATTGTTTGAGTTTATTATATTAGTATATGATATTATATGATAGTTATAATAATTCTGCGACGATCAGCAAACGTTAGCCCGTTGCAGAACTTATAGCTTTGCTTGTTTGGACTACGGACGATTGCAAACGTTAGCCTGTTGTAGTGCCATTGGTCATAGAGGGCCACAATGTTGACGGGGAGGACATACCCAAAACGCGAGAAAGGGGTTGGCTTCGCCGTGACGGGGAAGACAAACCCAAAATCGTAGAAAGGAGTTGGCTCCGCCGTGTATAGATAAATAAATTATATAAGTAAAGAATGTTAAATGTTTAAGGATGAGATATTGGTTAAATAAGTTTGGTGTTGCTTGGTCTATTTCTGGTTTAGTGTGTTTGACCATTTATTGTTTTCGAGTATTGGAGTTCCTACGGGTAACTTCCTCACTGAGTAATTTAAATTACTCATCCCTCATTTTCCCCATTTTTAGTGAATGCAGGTTTATTTATTGTTGTGCAAGTTAGGGCGCGAGATCTAGGGCTCAAAGTGATCGGAGTCGGGGCTTCTCAAGTACGGCTGCTGGAAACGACATTGCTTGGTTCAGCGGCTAACTTGATAGTGTGTGAGCAAGCTCGTAGAGCAGTGAGTCATGGCTACACACTCACTTTCACTAAACACTTCAAGTTTGGTTTACCTTCAACACTTATTGTCACTGCAGTTAGTCTTCTCCTTATCAAATAAGTCCATATATAGCTTCACTCTTGTGCATATAGACATGTTACATGTACATGCTTTGTTTTGTTTTTTGTGGAGGACATAATTTTATCCATTTTATGAATTAGTTTTGATATTTTATCATTTGTAATTCAATATTCATAATCTTATATGCGTATGCCTCTTTTCTTTCTTCTTTTTCTAATTATTGTTTATGATCCTTTTATTGAAGACACCTACGAAATTTCCTTTAATTACTTTTAAACAATTAGTTATCATTGATATAGTATTTATTTAAGTTTATTTGATTTAGAAAAAGTATTCCACTAGATAAAAACATATAGTTTACGGGGTTGTGCACAACACGTGTTAATGATATCGTTTTGTCACTATTCGGTATATGAATTATTCATACAACCTATACTGAATATCGTTGTACAACCTATACTGAATATCGTTGTATAACTGCTACCTGATCATTCTACTATTTTGGTATTATACAATATTTATCTACCATACCAGTTTGACTTTATATATCAGTTTAAACTTTAAAATTCAAACATGGATATGTATATAAATTAATAATATTAATAGAAGCAGTAGTTTTGGCAGGTAGTAGCTACACTTGATGATAATTTGGATATCATATAAAAACTATCCTAATCATGTGGTCCTTTCTTTGATCTCTTACTCTGTAGATGTCCACATAAATTATACGCAATGTCATGTGGCCCCTCTTTTCTCCTCTAATTTAATAGTATTCATTATGTATACTTATTCCAATTCCTTAAATATATTTGTATGGTTCTTTTTAATTTATCGTCTTCGACGAAGGTTCCAAATTAACCCTTCTTTTTAGTACCGTAATTATGTATTACTGTTTCGACATAAATAATGGACCATCGACGCTAACGTTTTAACACAAGCTTGTTCTATATTTTTCCTAATGGGCCAGCAAGTACAGAAAAAAAGAGAAACGCGTTAAAGAAAAAGTATTTTCATTTGTATACGTGTAACAACGTGTTGATAGTAACTACTCTCAACGATAAATGGAATAAGTGTGTGAAAATATGTCTCCAGTCTCCAGTCTCCAGTCTCCACTATTCGTAATCAAAATGCAAAACTGCAATTGCAAAATCAGCTTTTCCACTTAATTTTTTGACATATTTGGACAAGTGATAAACAAATGTGCCACGTATATAACATTGCAATGTTTTTTTGTTTTGGCGTACATTGCAATGTTTAACCACGCTAAGTTATTTAAATCAAATTTTACCCTTTTATTTTTGTGTATTATTTGAATGTTTTAAAATTGCCGTAAATATCGGGATGCTATATAAACCAACCATTATATGCGCGAGGCAATTCCTAGTTTCGTTGAATTGAAATTAACGGTTGTTTTGAAGACGCACGCTACTTCGACGAAGTTTCCAACTGACCATTTTTTTTAGTTAGCCGTATGTTTTGTCGTTTTGACATCTATACTTTTGTTTAATGAATTTAAAATATAATTAAAATGTTGGTGGTAACTACTGGTGACATGACATATGATTATCATAGGATCTAGATATCAAAACTATCCTTATCAAGATTCAAGTGGTCCATTGGTCCATCTTACTCTGCGGATGTGCACATATGATTACGTAATAATGTAAATATTCATATTGTATGCTTATGTCAATTCCTCTTTTCCTTAATGATTTATTTATCTTTGAGCCTTCGACGAAGGTTCCAATTGGCCCCTCTTTACCATTCTACTATTGCACTATTTATTTTTATTAGCAATTTAGTTATATCACTTCAAAAATTAAAATTTGAACATAGAAATGTTTGACAAAAAAAAATATATACATTAAAAAGAATATGCGAATAATACCCCGCATCAAGTGATCCATCGCTGAGTCTGCATGATGGTATAGAATATTGTATTCTTGATTTCTTGTTTTGTAATTTAATATTCACATAGCATGCGTATGCCAATTCTTTTTCCCCTATATTATTTCGCCTTCAATCTAATGGACCAGGAAAAATATAATAAAGCGAAACATGTTTGAATAATATTGCACTTTCATATTACGTGGGTGAATGTGTGAGTGACAACAGTCACATGATGCGTTGGAAACAAATGTCATTATCTTTCAGTCTTGGATCAAATGTAAGATTCACAACTTGGAATCTTTTGTAAAAAAGTCACAAGGTAATAGTTTTCTGGATAATGTTTTTCTTGTTTATGTTCATGTATCAAAAAAATTAAGAATGGAGAATGTATTTCAAAACCAAAGTAATGTAGATTTTATATACTGTATATATTTTTGTTTACATGTGATAAACAAACGTGACACTTTGAATGCGTGTGATACAAAGTTAAAACTTAAAACGTCACAAAGTTTATTTCATTTTTTAAAAGTCGGATTTTAAAGTCACAAGACGTCACAATTTAATTACTTTGTCTTTTTCGTAGTTTTAATTAACTAATTGTTATTACATTATTAAAATCTGATTTAAAGTCACACGACGTCACAGTTTAAGCAACTTTCCCTTTTTAGTTTAGTTTTAATTGATTATGTTTTTGTCTTGCCATAAATAATCGACGTTAACGCTAAACAGAAGCTCTATCTAAATCTAAATGGACCAACCAAAATATAATAAAGGGAGACATGTTTGAGAAAAAAACTTGTAGTTTCATATTACGTGTGTGATTGTGTGAGTGACAACTGTCGTGTACCAATTATGTATGAAAAATGTCATTATCATTTATCAGTCAATCTTTGATCAAAATTTAAGATTCGCAACTTGCAAATTCTATTTTCCTCTATTTTTTAAAAAGTCGGTAATAGTTTTGTGGATAATATTTTTCTTATTCATGAATCAAAGATTTGTAAGGAGATTAGGATTTCACATCAAAGAAATATACGAAGAAATCAAAGTAATGTAGATTTTATATCTATTTTTTTCATAAAGGTGATACAAGTTGTCTACATATGATAAACAAACGTGACATTTTGAATGTCTTAGCCTATATTACAAAGTTAAGACGTCACTAAAGTTTTGTTTTTGTTTTTTTCCGGATTATAAAGTCACAAGTACGTCACAACTAATTACTTTGTCTTTTTGTATTTTATTTTAGTTTTAATTAATTAACTGTTTTTCTTTTAAATACCCCGTATAAATAGGAACCAGTCACCTTCGTCTTTCTCCTACCTTTAAGTTGCAGAGTAAACAACAATGGAGAAAACTCTCTGCTTCATAATCTGATTTTTCTTTTTCTTGTTCCTTCTTTTTTTTTTTTTAATCGGAAACTTTTGTTGCTATCTTAAAATGGTGAATCCAGTGGTGGGATTCAGATTCCGTCCGACCGATGAAGAGATCCTAAAAGATTACCTTCGACCAAAGAATCTTGACAACAACACTAACCATGTTGATCGAGTCTTTAACACTATCAACATCAGTAGCTTCGATCCTTGGGAATTACCAGTTTCCTTGACTCATCACTAAATCATCGGTAGTTTCTTGATTTTTTCTTGTTTTTTTTCTTTTCTCAGACCAGTCGATAATGAAATCGGAAGATCAGGTTTGGTGTTTCTTCGGTCGCAAGGAGAACAAATACAACAGAGGTGATCGACAGATTAGGAAAACGAAGTCTGGTTTTTGGAAGAAAACTGGAAAACCAACTGAAATCAAGCGAAAGAGTGGAAATCGCGAAAGGATCGGTGAGAAATGGGTTTTGGTGTTTCACATGAGTAATAAGAAAAAAACCAAGTGGATTCTGCACGAGTATCACTTGTTTTCTCCAGATCAAGTAATTTTTCGGCTAAGATTGTGATTTGACTGAATTTCCTCTCTTTGTTGGGTCGTACACTAATTGATTTTTACATGTTTTGTTCAGGTGATGATGACATACACAGTATGTAAAGTCAAGTTTAAAGGTGAAGCAAGTGAGATTTCTTCTCCTCCTACTGGTGAAATTGAGCATAACCACTCAGATATCACTCAGATGAACAGCTCCAGAGGATTGAGTACAGGATCTGAAGTGGTTGGTCAATCTCAAAACTTTCTTAGTTTCTTTTCAATCTTTAAAATCATAGAGAGTCTAACAAGGGTTTCATTTCTGTTTTTAGGGAACCGCGTTTGAATGTCTCCAAAGCCAAGAAATAGAGATTCCACCACAGTTTAGTGGCCTTCCTGATGTGTTTGAAGAAACTCAACTCACATATGATGCGATGCACAAGGATATCAGCAATCTGTGGACTGATGGATTTAACAATTTGCTCAATGATGATGCTTATGAGCAGAGGAAGGTTATGTTTATGCAAGAGAATCGTAGCAATCACGGACCAAAAAAGCCAATTACCGGTGTATTTATTGGTTATAGTAGTGATGATGATGATGATGATGATGATGATATATCTGCAACAACAGTAAGCACAATTTTACCTTTTGATAATCAATCCTCGGTTTTTATATTTCACCTCACAAAGCTAAAATTTTGCTTTTATACCACATGGTTCCATTCAAACTTCAACCACTTGTGATGATAGTTTTGGTAGTTCAAATCATCGCGTAGACCAAATCATAGACCCTCAAAAGGTGACCACAATACTCAAATGCTAATTATGATATACTTTGTGCTAACATTGGAATCATAAGAAAACCTAATGAAATTTTGGGTTCTTTGATATGTTTCTAGGTGAACCAAACTCCGAGTGCAGAAACTAAGATCTTGGGACAAGAGAAAACCAAGAGCAAAAGAGCTAGTATCTTTTACAGGATAATACAAAGGTTCATCAAGAAGATTCAGCTATGCACTTCTATCTAAGAAGTGAGATCAATAACACTTTGATAGTATTTTCAAATTTGAAGAAATATTAAGTTATGTCAATTTTGTTGTGTGACTTTTCTATATTGTATTTATGTCCCAATGTATATTAATAGGTGAATTTGTGACAAAGATGAATCATCTTCAATTAATCAATGTTTTAAAATACGCTATATGCTAGACGTACGGTCGACCACCGTATAGCGTATGGACGTATATATGGGCGTTTATACGGTGAATATTTTTTGAAAATAAATATATGTATAATAGTATAAATGTACAATTTATATGGTAAATTATAACTTATTTTTAATTTATTAAACAAAACTCACTTTTATAATTTATTTTTAAAAGTTATAATTATGAAAATATATTAGATATATAATTAAAAAAATATATAAGAAAATTATAACTATTGATCATTTCAATTAATTAAAATTAAACAAAAAAAGAAATTTAAAATATCAGTTTTGTCAAAATATTTATTCAAAAAAGTACATAATGTTTATACGGCCGTATATCTGTATATACGGCCGTATTATCGCTGTATAAACGGCCGTATAGTTTAATTCGTATTTTTAACCGTATAGCAAAAAAACGGTACAGTCTCTCACTGTATAACGTATATACGGCCGTATAAACCGTATTTTAGAACACTCATTAATATACAACAAACAAAGTCGTCAAAATCTTTTGGATAATCAACATCTATATTCTTCTGGTCCTACCTAACCTCCCACAAAAGATTTCATATCCAACCAAAGGAAACTAGATTTAGTATCAAATCAAAATACATTAATGTAAAAAAAACGTCTCTTTTAGCCTACAGAACCACGTGCATGTTGTCATGTTGATGTTTAAGTCCAAACACCATTTGATTAGACTAATGCTAACTTTAATTTGTCTTTCTCCTTTAAGATATTTTCTTACAATGTCATTTGTAAACAAATGCTTGATCAAGAATTCTTTTAGTAAATACTTTAGCAACCGAACTTAATCAAAACCAATTAGCATGAGTGCTTTAAAAGGCTTCTCTTAATTTGTATACAGAAGACTTTTTAATCAAAGAAATACCCAAAAACCTATCTTAGTCGACTCCAAACATTCCAATTTAAAAAGGCACTAGCCAATATCTCAATTTATAAAAAATGAATCTCTAATCTCATCCTTCGTATTTAGAGAAACTTACTCTCATTTATAAATCACAATTATAAATGATAATAAAAACATCTTGAAAGAAGATGAAACCAAACCAAACCAAACCCATAGTAACCGAAGCAAACAAATCAGATTTTTTCCATACTCTTAAGTAATTATGGTCCATAGTATACAAATCGATTTTCTTACGAATTTTTTGTTGTCCGCTCGTTTATTGAAATTTTAGACACCTATATATCGTCACTCTCCTATTCAAATAATGAATTTCCGCTATCTTATCATTCTACTATTTTGGTATCATACAATATTTATCTACCATACCAGTTTGACTTTATATATCACCTTTCTTTTTTGATCACAGGCTTTATATATCACTTTTAATGTTTAAATTCAACATGGATATGTAGATAAATTAATATAATAAAAGCATTACAGTTTTGGTAGTAATTAAACTATGATATTTTGGATATATCATATAATAAAAACTATCCTACTCAATGTGGTCCTTCTTTGATCTTTTTACTCTGGAGATGTCCACATACATTATACGAAATGTCTATGTTTTTTCTCTCCTCTTTTTTTCTTCCTCTCCTCTATTAATATATACATTTTGTATACTTATTCCAATTCCTTAAATATATGTTTTATGGTTACCGCTTTCGATGAAGGTTCCGATTCATCCTTCTTTTTTTGTTACCGTAATTATGTATTATTGTTTCGACATATAATGGACCATCGACGTTAACGTTAACACAACCTTATTCAATATTTTTCCTAATGAGTCAGCAAATACAGAAAAAGGAGAAACATGTCGAAGAAAAAGTATTTTCATTAGTATACGTGTTGATAACTCTCAAATGATAAATAGAATAATTACGTGAAAATATGTCTCCACTATTTGTAATCAAAATGCAAAACTGCAAATTGCAAAATCCCCTTTCCACGCAATTTGATTGTAAGTAACATATTTGGATAAGTAATAAACAAACGTGCGACACGTATATATAACATTGCAATGTTTTAACCACGCTAAGTTATTTAAATCAAATTTACCCTTTTATTTTTGTTTATTATTTGAATGTTTTAAAACATCGCATTAAATATCGGGATGCCATAACAATGGAGAAATCCGTCTCTTTCATATGCGTGTGTGGCAATTCCGTTGTTCGCTGAATTTAATTTAACGCTTCTTTTGAAGACGTTCGACGAAGTTTCCATGACCCCTTTTTAGAGTTTTTTTTTTCTTTTCCCTGAATAGTATTTTTATTAGCAAATATAAGAGTTATCACAACGTAATACATCAGTTATTACACTTGGTGCAAAGTAATGAAATATGTAGTTGACTTCTAACGATAATGGAGTTGTTGCCAAAATGTGCGCTGGTCTGTTAAGATCCCTTTGAATCCACATGAACTTGACCTCTTCAAATCTTGATTTCCAATGTAGTACATCATTGATCCAGTTGTGAACCCCAAAATTAGTTGAAACTCCATCTAGAATGGTTTTGATCTCCTTGCAATCTCCTTCAAATATGACTTTTCTGTGGCCATGACTCCATGCGTTCTGCATAGCAACTATGAGAGCTTGAATTTCACTCTCTAAAACTGTTAAACCTTGCTTTCCTCTAGCCTGCCCACCACCCTTGAAAGTTCCATAACAATTCCGAAAAAGCCAACCTACTGTGGTTGTATGACCTTGTTGAGTACAAGAGCCATCATAATTACATTTGATCCAATCAGTTGGCGGAACTTGCCATCTGTGAGAGATAGGTGACACTTGTGGCTGCCCGTGTATTGAATAATCCTTTCTGTTAGCCATGAGAGTTGTAGACAGGTTCCATTCCATCAAATCGTTCTTTGTGAGCCGTAAAGTACTAGACCAAGAGAGATGTCTTTGTTGAAATACCAATAAATTCATGCTTTTCCAAATTCTCCATAACAACCAAAGACCAAGTTGTTGATGATTGGAGGAGATAATCGATGAATTTGTAGAAAGAAGTACCTCCATTTTTTCCTCAAGAGATGAGCTTAAAGCCGGTATGAGATTTGTCATTGGTAATGGTACTAGAATCAGTACTTTTCAAGATCCTTGGCTTCCTTTGCATCCGCCTCGTCCACCAAGAGCTAAACATGAAGCACAGGAAACTATTATGATAAATGATTTTCTCAACCTAACCGGCTCTGGTTGGAATGAAGAAAAAGTTAGAGAACTGATTGTAGAAGAAGATGTTGACATAGTTTTATCAATCAAGCTCTCTGCCAATGCTCCAAATGATTTACTTGGTTGGCACTACACAAAGGATGGCTTTTACTCAGTCAAATCAGCTTATTGGTTAGCCTCTCATTCTTGCCAGCAAGAAACAATACCTCCACCAGGGAATGCACGCCTTAAAAACATCGTGTGGAAGATGAAGATTCCTCCAAAGATCATGCATTTTACTTGGAAGATGCTTTCAGGTGCTTTAGCTACTTGTTATGAACTGCGTAGAAGACATATCAACAACAACTCTGTTTGTAGAAGATGCTGCCAACATGACGAATTAATCCTCCATCTTTTCTTTGAATGCTCTTATGCTCAAAGAATTTGGCGAGCTTCTGGAATCCCGAAAAGAGTTTTCCATGATTTAAGACCCCTTTTTAGAGTTAATTAACTGTATCTGTTTTTGTTTTGACGTGTATAATTTTGTTTAATGAATTAAAATGTATTTTCATATCACGTGTTGGGGTAACTACTAGTGAATAAATGGAATAATTATACGAAGAATATACCTATATTAATAAGTGAATCTTAATGTTTGAGAGATGATCGAAATCTGGAAACATGATTTTTTTTTTTTTCTCTTTGTGCAAAAAAACAAAAGATGAAGTTACATTTTTTAACACACGAAAAAATATGAATAAGAAGACACTAGTAATTAGTAATTATAATGTGGGCTTTACAGAAACTATTAGATTAAATGATACAGAAGAATAAAGTTAAATGACCATGTCACAAATCAATCACTCACAACTACCAGATCACTGGGGGCAAAACAGTCAATATAACGGCTGAAAATAACCAACCAGGCGCAAAACAGTGGCCCTTGTTCAAAAAGTCTCAATTACTTAACTCGAATTTTTCTCTTTTTATTTGTTTTAGTATTTTATCATTTTATTTTAAAAAAATCTGCTATATAATCCGCCTCAAGCAATGGAGAAAGCTTCATCTTCTGAATTTTTTTTCTTTCCTCTTTTGTTTTTTAATCTGAAAATCTTGTTGAAAAATGGCGAATCCTACGGTGGTGGGTTACAGATTCCGTCCGACCGACGTGGAGCTAGTCGACAATTATCTCCAACCAAAAAATGATGAATCCTCCGATGGTGGTGACACTACTAATCATGTAGATCGAGTCTTTAACACTCTCAACATCAGTAGCTTCGATCCTTGGGAATTATGTGGTAAGTCCCCTGACTCTTGTATCGAAATTACGTGGTAGTTTCTTGATTTTTTTTCTTGTTCTTTTTTTCTCAGACCAGTCGATAATGAAATCGGAAGATCAGGTTTGGTATTTCTTTGGTCGCAAGGAGAACAAATACAACAGAGGTGATCGACAGATGAGGAAAACCAAGTCTGGTTTTTGGAAGAAAACTGGGAAACCAACCGAAATCAAGCGAAAGAATGGCGAAAAGATCGGTGAGAAATGTGTGTTGGTGTTTCACTGGACTTGTAAATTGAAAACCGAGTGGATTATGCACGAGTATCACTTGTTTTCTCCGGATCAGGTTATTTCTTGAAACTTTTGATGGTATTTTTGGAAATTGCCCTTTTCGAGAATTGTCTATTCTTGATTTTTTTTTTTAAAGTTGTTGTGATTGATATGGCTAAGATTGTGATTTTATTGATTTGTATAGATTACGAGGACGTATACGGTTTGTAAAGTCAAGTTTAAAGGTAAAGCTAGTGAGATTTCGTCTCATCGTGGTGATATTGAGCAAATTCACTCTTCAATCACTCAGATGAACAATTCTGGAGGCTTGAGTATAGGATCTGAAGTGGTGGGTTCTTAATTTCCATTTCAATCTTTAAAAAATCTGACAAAGATTTAATTTTTGTTCTTCCCTTTTGCAGGGAACGTTGTTTGAATGTCCACAAAGCCAAGAAGTAGAGAATCAACAACAACTTAGTGGCCCTCGTGATGTGTTTGAAGAAACTCAATTCGTAGATGCAGATACAATGCGCACGACTATCGGCAATTTGTCAACTGATGAATTTAAGAGTTTGCTCAATGATGATGATTATGAGCAGAGGAAGATGATTTATGTTTATGCAAGAGAATCGCAACAATCATGGACCAAAAAAGCCAATTACCAATGTATTCATTGGTTATATCAGTGATGATGATGATGATGATTCGCTATCTGCAACAACAGTAAGCACAATTTTATCTTTGATAATCGATTCAATCCTGTGTTTTAGATTTCACCTCACAAAGCTAAAGTTTTGTTTTATACTACATGGTTCGATTCAAACTTCATGCACTTGTGGTGATAGTTTTGGTAGCTCAAATCATCGCATAGACCAAATCACAAACCTGCAAGAATCTCCTAACTCAACAATCAAGTTATCTCAAAAGGTGAGTTGGTCTTTGAGACAACAATACTCGATCAAATGCTAATCATGCTACTTTGTGCTAACATTTTGGGTTCTTTGATATGTTTCTAGGTGAACCAAACTCCGAGCCAAGAGACTAAGATCTTGGGACAAGAGAAAACCAAGGACAAAAGAGCTGGTTTCTTTTACAGTATAATGCAAATGTTCATCAAGAAGATTCAGCTATGCACTTCTATCTAAGAAATGAGATCAATAACACTTTTTTGATTGTATTTTCCAAATTCATAAAAAGTAGAGATAATTACTAGAATAACCTTTTTAGATGTTTGGTTTACTCAAATAACCATTAAATTTTGAGCTTTTATTTTTTGAGCTAAAAAAGGTTACAAAGACATTAAAAATACTTCAAATTCGTTTATTAACGAAAATGTCATTGAGAAGAAAAAAACCAACATAAAACCAAAAAAAAAAAAAAAAAAAATCAGATTTCATCTTCTTCTTCCTCTCTCCGGCGACTCAAATCGCGATTTCTTCTCCGGCGACGAGATTCGTTGCTTTTAACGGTTAGTTTTGAAACAAATCATGAGTTATCTTCCTCTCTATCATTCACGAGTGTTTTGAGTTCGGATTTATGAACTTCAATATGTTTTTCGTTCATAGGTTTCGAAATTCCGGCGAAGAAAAGTTCCGATGAGTGTTGGGGTTTCGTTTTCGTGCGTTGTAGAGAGGTAATCTCTTGATTCTAACCGGTTTCGTTTGGGTATGTTGAACTTTTGTAAAATCACGTTTTGATCCAAATCTGAATTTTTTCCAGATCTGGATTTTTTCTCGATCTGGATTTTTTCCAGATCTGGATTTTTGTTTGATGGTAGACTTATTTTTTGTTTGATGGTATACTTATTTTCTGTTTGATGGTAGACTTATTTTTTGTTTGATGGTAGACTTATTTTCTGTTTGATGGTAGACTTATTTTTGTTCGATGGTAGACTTATTTTCTGTTTGATGGTAGACTTATTTTCCAAAATGTTCTAATTTCCATGAATTTCTTTACAGGTATTCTTTGTACGTGCAATGCGTAACCGCATGAAGATTGTAAAGAACATCCAAAAGATCATGAAGATGGTAGATTTTTATGAGACACACACGTTCTGATTTGTAATATAAGATACAATTGTTATGGTAGACTTTTTGCAAAGAGATTCAAACATTATGGTAGACATTTATGAACATTTTTTGTAGTGTAATGAATGAATTGACAACATTTATTTATTTTCATGTATGGTTAAAACATAACTTCTGAAATGTCTCTGTAACGATTACAAAATCCTTAAAACACGAGTACGAGTTCAAACACGAGTACGAGTTCATACGAAAAGATAGAAAAAAATATATGAAAATATATAGTACATACTAAATCTTCCACCACTTGTATATAAATCTATCATCACTTGCATGATATAGGTCGAATCGGGTTTAATAGTTTTTTTAAAAATAATAATATATATAGTTTTTGTATAATTATACGTCTATCATCGAGTAGAAAATAAGTCTACCATCAAAAAGAAAATAAGTCTACCATCGAACAAAAATAAATCTACCATCAAACAAAAAATAAGTCTCCCATCAAACAGAAAATAAGTTTACCGTCAAACAACAATAAGTCTACCATCAAACCAAAATAAGTCTACCATCAAACGGAAAATAAGTCTACCATCAAACAGAAAATAAGTCTACCGTCAAACCAAAATAAGTCTACCATCAAACAGAAAATAAGTCTACCATCAAACAGAAAATAAGTCTACCATCAAACATAAAATAAGTCTACCATCAAACAGAAAATAAATCTACCATCAAACAGAAAATAAGTCTACCATCAAACAGAAAATAAGTCTACCATCGAGTTGAAAATAAATCTACCATCAAACAGAAAATAAGTCTACCATCAAACAGAAAATAAGTCTACCATCAAACAGGAAATAAGTCTACCATCAAACAAAAAATAAGTCTACCATGAAACAGAAAATAAGTCTACCATCAAACAAAAATAAGTCTACCATCAAACAGAAAATAAGTCTACCATCAAACAGAAAATAAGTCTATCATCGAGTTGAAAATAAGTCTACCATCAAACAGAAAATAAGTCTACCATCAAACAGAAAATAAGTCTACCACCAAGTACAATAAGTCTACCGCTATCACAAATAGGTCTACCATCACTAAGTTCGAAAATAAGTCTACCACCACTATAAATTCCTAAACAGGAAATAAGTCTACCACCAAGTACAATAAGTCTACCGCTATCACAAATAAGTCTACCAAATGTCTAATGTGAAAAAAAATCTACCGTCACTAAGTTTGAAAATAAGTCTACCATCACTAAAATTTCTTAAACAGGAAATAAGTCTACCACCAAGTACAATAAGTCTACCGCTATCACAAATAGGTCTACCGTCACTAAGTTCGAAATAAGTCTACCACCACTATAAATTCCTAAACAGGAAATAAGTCTACCACCAAGTACAATAAGTCTACCGCTATCACAAATAAGTCTACCAAATGTCTAATGTGAAAAAAAGTCTACCGTCATTAAGTTTGATAAAAAGTCTACCATCACTAGACCTGGGTAAAAACAAATCTACCGCTTCTATCGCTAAAAACGCATAAGTCTACCACCATTGATCCTAAAAAAATAAGTCTACCAGTCAACGGTTGGTTTCGTTGACCGAAAATACGAAATAAGTCTACCGCTAACTATAAGTCTACCACTACTACAATAAGTCTACCACTACTAAACACAAAATAAATCTACCACTACGCTAAAAAAGTCTACCGCAAAAAATAAGTCTACCGCTACTAAAATAAGTCTACCATCACTATAAATCTACCGCTGCTATGACTAAAAATCTACCACCAAAGGAAACAAATCTACCAGTCAAAAATAAATCTACCATCGAAGAAAAATAAATCTACCGCTGAAAATAAGTCTACGAAAATAAATCTACCATTCGAAGAATAAGTCTACCGCAGAAAATAAGTCTACCGCTACGGGAAAATAAGTCTACCGCAGAGAAAATAAGTCTACCGTTCGGAAATAAGTCTACCACCAAAGGAGACACAATAAGTCTACCGCTCAAAAATAAGTCTACCGCTCCTCAAATAAGTCTACGGACAAAAAAATAAGTCTACCAGAGCTCAAATAAGTTTACCATCACATAGCGGTAGACTTATTTTTTTTAGGCGGGAAACTTTCGCGCCTACGCGGCGCATTTCATTAATGGCATTTTCGTAAATACGTTTTTTGTTATCAAAGGAAAAAGGGTAAAACGGACTCGAAATTAGCCCCAGTAATTAAAATCTAAAAAGGTTGTTTGAGTTAGACCAAAATCTAAGAAAGGTATTCTAGTAAGTCTCCCTAAAAAAGTATTAAGTTATGCAGTCTTGTTGTGTGACTTTTCTGTATTGTATCTTTGTCCTGATCCATATAAAAAAAGGTGAAAGATGAAATCATCTTTAATTAATATACAACAAACAAAGTGGTCAAATTCTTTTGGACGTGTAGCTAGTAATCGACATCTATATTCTTCTAGTCCTACCTAACAACCACAAAAGATTTCATATTCACCAAAAGGAAACAAAATTTAGTATCAAATCAAAATACATTAGTTTTAGTAATGTTACAAAAGTCTCTTTTAGTCTATAGTACCATCTGCATGTTGTCATGTTGGTGTTTAAGTCCAAACTCCATTAGACTAATTGCTAACTTTTATTTTTCTTCCTGCTTTTTTTAGATATTTTCTTACAATGACCAAGAATTCTTTTATCAACCGAACTTAATCAAAGTCATTTAGCATGACTACTTAAATTTTAAAGTTTAAATGCGACTTTTTAGCCAAACCAAATAAAAAACTCTGCCTTACTTGACGTCAAACTTTCCCATTTAAAAAGGCACAAGCCAAACAAATTGATTCAAATCGTAAATGCGTATGCCTTGTTTCTTTTTTTCAATTACTGTTTACGATTCTATTATCGACGTCTTCTATACTAAGTTTCCTCTATGTAAATGTGATTATTTTCGTTGTTGTTCACGTATCCTTATTTGTATAATTAGTAAACATAGACACACACATGTATACATATATTAATTACATTATAAGCGAGTACCAATTCCCTATTTTACTTGAATTTCATTACACGAGTTTTTTTTGGGATTAATTTGCTCACTAGCCATCAAAAAAGTTAAAACTCAAAAACTAACCAAAAATCACCTATGTGGCATTACCATAGCCATTAAATTTAGAAGTTTTGGCTAGCTTTTGAATTTTAATTTTTTTTTATGGTTAGTAAGCAAATTATTCTTTTTTTTTTTAAGACGCACGCGCCTTCGACGAGTTTCCCATTGAACGTTCTTTTTTAGTTTTTATCAACGAATGGTTCGTATTTTGGCGTGTATAATTTTGTTTCATCATGAGTATGTTCTAAATTTTCCTAGTGGTGACTCATGGGCCATCAAAGTATAATTAAAATGTTTGTTTATAAGATATTAAGATGGGTTGTAGCTTGTGGGGTAACTACTGGTCACTTGATAAATTGAATAGTTTGAAGAAGATATGTCCGCTAAATTCTATTATACTAAAAATATATATATGTCCACTTTACGTCGATCTTTGATCAAAATGCAAAATTGCAACTTACAAATTCCTTTCCCTTACTATAAGTAAAAAAAAGAAGTCGTACACACGGTAAGAGATAATTTTGGGAGGATATTTTTCTTCATGAATCAAAGATTGGTAAAAAGGTGAGGATTCCACATCAGAGAATTTACGATTAGAGAATCTATTTCAAAAATCAAAGCAAAGTTTTTGGAAACAACATAAAAATAAAATTAAAGAAAATGTAGTTTTATATATATTCTCTATGACTACGATCAAAGGAAAAAGAGAAAAGTTATAATGTGAGCTTTAAAGGTTATATTATACTACGAAAGACGAAGAAATTATTAGATTATCATTGGAAATTATTTGTTTATCATTAGCACAAAAACAAATAAAATTTAAACGATAATGTGAGTTCTCACAGAAGGACCATGTCATTATCTCGTGCACATACCACCATTACTTCTTCTTTTTTTGGGTTGGTCAAAAAACCACCAATACTTCTAAACATCACGTGGGGCGAATTTTTTTGTCAATATGTTCTAACACCAAGCTTTTATTAGGGGTAAAACTGTCAATATAACTGGCGAGAAACTCCAGCAGTAAACATACTGTCCCTCCTAATTTTTGTATTTATGATTGCTTTTCGTATTTTTTTATTATTTAATAATACAAAAAAACTACATAACCCCTATATAAACCCCTTTCCTTTTTCCATCAACTCGCAAAACATCAATAATGGATACAATCTCTGCTTCATCTTCTGATCTTTTGTTATAATCTGAAGTTTTTGTTGATTTCTTTGTGTTGCAAAATGGTGAATCCTACGGTGGTGGGCTACAGATTCCGTCCTACCGACGTGGAGATGGTCGACGATTACCTCCGACCAAAAAATATCGACAGTGACACTAGTCATGTCGATCGAGTCATTAGCACTGTCAATATCTATAGCTTCGATCCCTGGGATTTACCTTGTAAGTCATGCTCTATTTTCCAACGGATTCCCTAAATGCTAGTTTTTGATTTTCCCTCCATTTCTTCGGGGTTTTTTAATGAATGTAAAATTATATTCAAATAAAAAAAACTGTTTTTACATCAAGTGTTACATGGTATTGAAATTGTTTTTCGAATTTTTGCTTTTGTCAGACCAGTCAATAATGAAATCGGAAGATCAGGTTTGGTATTTCTTCGGTCGTAAGGAGAACAAATACAACAGAGGTGATCGACAGATTAGGACAACGGAGTCTGGTTTTTGGAAGAAAACTGGAAAACCAACGGAAATCAAGCGAAAGAGTGGAAATCGAGAAAAGATCGGTGAGAAATGTGTTTTGGTGTTTCACTTGAGTAAGCTTCTTGGTGGATCGAAAACCAAATGGGTTATGCACGAGTATCAAGCTACTCAGGTAATTTTTATGTTTTTTTGTTGTTGTGGGTGGTGTTGCTCTTACTGCGATTTGATTGCTCGTAAGTCCGTATTTCTGAGTTGATTGACACATTTTGGAGGGTTTTGTGATTGATTTGACTAAGATTGTGATTTGATTGAATTTCCTTTCCCTGGTCGTATTTGATATGTACAGATGATGATGACATATACACTCTGTAAAGTCACGTTTAAAGGTGAAGATAGTGAAATTTCTTCTTCTTCTTCTGGTTGTGAAATTGAGCGTATGAACAATTCTCGAGGATTAGGTACAAGAATTGAGGTAATGTGTCAATCTCAAATTGTATCTATTAAATCTTCAAAAGCATATCTCTTGCTCGTAGAGAATCTGATAACGGCCTCATTTTGTGTTCTTTTCTTGTGCAGGGAACATCGTTTGAACGTCCCCAAAGCCAGGAACAAGAGAATCCGCTACAGTCTAGTGGCTTTCTTGATGTGTTTGAAGAAACTCAATTCGGAGATCTAATGCGCATTATCAGCAATATGTCAACTGATGAATGGAACAATTTCCTCAATGATGATAATTATGAGCAGGGGATGATTATGTTTTTGCAAGAGGATCGCCACGATCACATACCAAAAAGCCACTGACCGGTGTATTCGTTGGTGATATCAATGATGATGATAATGATTCTCATGTATACAGTACCACGAGCATGTTGCCATGTTTATGTTTAAGTCCAAATCCCATTAGACTAATGCTAGCTTTAATTTTTCGTACTTTTTTTTAGATATTTTCTTACGATGTCATTTGTAAACAAATGCTTGTTCAAGGATTTGTTTATCTACTAAATAAATGGTTAGGATTAGAAGACAGTCCTCCAATAAAATAATTATGTCTTGCCTTGGATCATAAAATAATTAAATGTCAATAAAATTGATATAGAATTTTTAAATGTCCTCTATCGAGAGTTTTTAAATGTTCACGCGTAATACTTTATGTATGTGCATATACCTATTATTTTATGACGGGATCTCTTACATATATGTACTAATGTCCACGCGTGGGTGAGTACGGTGGCTGGAAAATTGACGTTGCTTGGATCAGCAGCTAACTTGATAGTGTAGGAGCAAGCTCGTAAAGCAGTGAGCTATGGCTACACGCTCACTTTCACTAAACACTTCAAGTTTGGTTTACCTTCAACACTCATCGTTACTACCATTGGTCTCCTCCTAATTATCAACTAAGTCCTTAGCTCATATATACTCACTCTACACATATAAACATGTTACATGTACAATGCTTTGTTTTCTTGTAATACATTTCATGAATTAATTAGTAGTGTGTTGATGTTTCTTTTTAATTAAATTCGTATGCCTTGTTTCATTTTTTTTTCCAATTATTGTTTATGATTCTTTTGTTAACGGCTTCTACGAAGTTTCCTCCAGGTAAATGTGTTTTTTTTCAACGTATACGTATTTGTATCAGAATTATAATATACTTGATCAGGTTTCGGCAAAGTTTGCCAATTCCCTTGTTCGTTAAATTTAATTTCACGGCCCTTACGCGCCTTCGAGGAAGCTTCCTTTTAGAGTTCACCATATCCTTCATGTTTTTGTTTTGACGTGTATAAATTTGTTTTATGAATATATATTCTTAGTTTCCTAGTGGTTATGGCCATCAAAATGTATTTTCATATATCGTGTAACGTGCTGAGAGTAACTAGTGGAATAATTATATTACGAAGATGTGTCCCTACTTATCTTTATTGCCGTGAATTTTTGATGACAATGCAAACTTGCAACCTTTACAAATCCCTTGCCGTAAAAAAAGAAGTGATTATTTGCTGTGGGTGAATATTTTTTTCATGAATCAAAGATTGGTAAAAATATTAGGATTTCACATCAAAGAAATTAATAATAGAGAATATACTTCAATATCAAAGCATATGTTTTTTATCATCTAAAAAAACAATGTATATTTTATATATCTATCTTTATGACTGCGATAAACAAAAAAAAGAAGCAATTTTCTTACAAGTGAGCCACATATCCAGTTTGTTATTTTACTTAAATTTTATTCCACGTTGGATAGTCGGATGCTGATAGGTACGTCACTAAATAACGTCACACTTTACGTCACATTTTATAATACTTTTCAAGTATTATAAAAACAAGCCGTCGTCTTCCTCGTTCTATTAACTTACAGAACATCAAAAATGGAGAAAGCTCTCTGTTTCATAATATGATTTTTTTTTCCTTCATTAGTTTAAATCTGAAATTTTTATTGTTTTCTCTGTGTTGAAAAATGGCGAATTCTACGGTGGTGGGTTACAGATTCCGTCCGACCGACGTGGAGCTAGTCGACAATTATCTCCGACCAAAAAATGATGAATCCTCTGAAGGTGGTGACACTAGTAATCATGTAGATCGAGTCTTTAACACTATCAACATCAGTAGCTACGATCCTTGGAAATTACGTGGTAAGTCCCCAACTCTTGTATTGAATCATTAAATCATCGAGTAGTTTCTTGATTTTTTCTTGTTTTTTTGTTCTCAGACCAGTCGATAATGAAATCGGAAGATCAGGTTTGGTATTTCTTCGGTCGCAAGGAGAACAAATACAACAGAGGTGATCGACAGATTAGGAAAACGAAGTCTGGCTATTGGAAGAAAACTGGGAAACCAACCGAAATCAAGCGAAAGAATGGCGAAAAGATCGGTGAGAAATGGGTTTTGGTGTTTCACATGAGTAATAAGAAAAAAACCAAGTGGGTTCTGCACGAGTATCACTTGTTTTCTCCGGATCAGGTAACTTTTGATGGTATTTTTGGAAATTGCCCTTTTGAGAATTGTCTATTCTTGATTTTTTTTTTTTTTTTTTAAGTTGTTGTGATTGATATGGCTAAGATTATGATTTGATTGATTTGTATAGATTACGAGGACGTATACGGTTTGTAAAGTCAAGTTTAAAGGTGAAGCGAGTGAGATTTCTTCTCCTCCCGGTGGTGAACTTGAGCATAATAATCACTCTTCAATCACTCAGATGAACAATTCTGGAGGATCTGAGGTAATAGGTCAAAATCATACTTCTTACTCTCATAAAATCTGATAACATATTCATTTGTATTCTTCCTTTTGCAGGGAACGACGTTTGAATGTCCCCAAAGCCAAGAAGTAGAGAATCCACCACAGCTTAGTGGCCTTCTTGACGTGTTTGAAGAAACTCAACCCGCAGATGCGATGCTCACAATTATCAGCAATATGTCAAATGATGAATTTAACAATTTGCTCAATGATGATGAATATGAGCAGAGGAAGGTTATGTTTATGCAAGAGAATCGTAGCAATCACGGTCCAAAAAAGCCAATTACCAGTGTATTCATTGGTTATAGCAGTGATGATGATGATGATGATTCGCTCTCTGCTGCAACAGTAAGCACAATTTTTACCTTTTGATAATCAATCCTCTGTTTTCATATTTCACCTCACAAATCTAAAGTTTTGTTTTTATACCGCAGGGTTCTATTCAAACTTCAAGCGGTTGTGATGATAGTTTTGGTAGTTCAAATCATCGCGTAGACCAAATCACAGAACTAAAAGAATCTCCTAACTCAACAATCATGTTGTGTCAAAAGGTGAGTTGGTCTTTTAGACTGTGTACTCAAATGCTAATCATGCTACATTATGCTAACTTTTTGGATTCTTTGATATGTTTCTAGGTGAACCAAACTACGAGTCAAGATACTAAGGTCTTGGGCCAAGAGAAACCCAAGAACAAAAGAGGTTGTTTCTTTTACAGGACAATACAAAGGTTCATCAAGAAGATTTAGCTATGCACTTGTACCTAAGAAATGAGATCAATAACACTTTTCTATTGTTTTTTCCAAATTCGACGAAATATTAAGTTATGTCTCTTGTTGTGTGACTTTTCTATATTGTATTTATGTTCCTAATGTATATTAAAAGGTGAATTTGTGATAAGAAATGGATAGAGAAGACAAAGTTGAATCATCTTTTATTCAATACAACAAACAAAGTGGTCAAAATCTATTGGACATGTAGCTAGTAAATCAACATCTATAATCTTCTGGTCCTACTACCTAACCTCCCACAAAAGATTTCATATTCACCAAAGAGAAACAAAATTTAATATCAAATCAAAACACATTAGTTTTAGTAATGTCAAACAAAGTCTCTTTTAGTCTACATCATCACGTGCATGTTGCCATGTTGATGTTTAAGTCCAAACACCATTAGACTAATGCTATCTTTAATTTTTCTTCCTTCTTTTTTTGAGATAATTCTTTACAATGTCATGCTTGACCAAGAATTCTTCTAATAAATACTTTAGCTACCGAACTTAATCAAGATCATTTAAATAACTGCTTTTCTCTTAATTTGTATACAGAAGATGTTAAATGATATCTTTGGTATTTAGATGTATAAAGAAAACTGTCGGATATTTCTCTTAATTTGACAACATGTCCAAAAAAAATGACTGTAAAACGTTATTACCCTTTCGTTATAAGGAAAAGACAATTAGGAAAAAGATGGGTTGTTGCGATATAAGAATAAACTAAAATAGTACTCGCGTTATACGCGAAATAAAATATTTATCAAGTACAACTAATATAGTTTTAGTATAAATTTATTATAAGGAATTTTATATCAATTTTATGTATTTAAATTTACGATTATATTTTATATTAAATGTATTCCACCCGTAAAATAATTGAAACGAAAATCAACTTTACATATTTAAATTTGCAATTATATTTTATATAATGTATTCCACCTGTAAAAATAGTGTGAACTAGGAACTGAAAATCTTGGGGTATTATATTTTAAATGCAAATCACCCAATAAGTAATAAGATCCGTATATTGTATATCCCAATCAAATATTTTCTTAAAGAAATTAGTAATTCCTATTAATTAATAACACTTTAATGAATCACGAGTATATATGAAAAATGTGTTACTATAGCTATGATTTGACGGATTTGTAGAACTTTATACAAGCTACAAAGTCTATGTATCAAATTTTCAAATTACACGATTTGGTTATAATTAGCTGAATCGATGGGTAATTCGTCCTAATTTTTCTTGATAGGAGAAAGTGAAATTATTTATACTTTCTTAATGGTTCAATGTGGTTGTATGATACGGTTGCAAATTTGGAATTTTGTTACTCTTTTGAATTATAAAACTTGCAACCTACCACTTTTTTTATCATCTTTTTAAAATATATTGAAGCAATGTGTTACAGAGAGGAGTTAGGCCGGTAGAGTAAACCCATATGTTGCCACTATAACATGGAAACAAACTCATTTGAAATACAAAGCCCAACAAAAGAAAACCATACCCAAACACCTCAACAACATAATCGGATAGAAAACGCAAGTCTAAACAATACATCCAGAAGAAATAACCACCTCTTCGTAGCCTTAAACACAACACAAGAACCCGAATTTTCCTATGGCGAATCAGTGCTACCTCTACAAAATCAGCGCTACGAATTCATAATATGGTAAGGCGGAGATACGATGCTCCACACACTTCCACATTCGGCCGAACAAAGACAAGTTGTTAATGCAACCTACCACTTCTATTTAAATTACAAAGAAACATTTATTTACGGGAGATCGTGAAATATGATGGGACACAAAATATGACAATACAATAACATTAAAAACACAAAACAAGTACTACAATAATATATTAATACAGAGACACGAGAGGGGAAGGTAGAAGATCCAAGATTCCAAATAGCCTTTTTGGTTTTTTGGATTTCTCGAAAAGTAATAGCGGCGCATGCAATTTGGTACTGACACGCCCAATCACTCCACATATTTAGATTTGGTCGTTGGAACATTAGAAGACCCCACCACTGCTTCGCTGTTCCAGTATTCCCCTAACTCCAAATGCTGCGGAACAGAGAATCAAAATTATTTAAAGAAATAATTTAAATTTCTTTAATAACAATAAAATAGCAAAGGAAATATTTTGGTTAAATAAAAAATGATTTTGTTACACGAGAAAGGAAAGAAAAATGTTTTCCTTAAAGTTGTCTTACACTCGAGTTTTCCACGGTATTACCGCCGGATTCAACTTGTTCCCATGACTTTCAAAAAAAAATTATTTTAGTAGGAATTTTTAATCACAAGTATTATAATAGAAATCTATATATGTTGATAAATTATAGTTTAGAAAATCATAAAGACTATTTTCTTTTAGATACTTTTAGAACCCAAAATTCCACTGGCTATAAAGCATTTTAAAAATAGATTATCATAAATCATTTCATTTTACATATCTTTATAGATTAAAAAGCAAAGTACGAATATTCTAAGAACACAATAGATTCGTGTTTTACTTTACAAAGTGGTCACAGTTTGAGTATCTCAATAAAAACGAACGGTCGATTATTTCAATGTAAAGAAAGAAAAATTCAACAAATCTATGAATCTTAAAACTACTACGCAAAAATTATTATACTAGTATGTCATGTACGTACGTGCG
Organism: Arabis alpina; assembly: GCA_900128785.1. NCBI lineage: Eukaryota > Viridiplantae > Streptophyta > Magnoliopsida > Brassicales > Brassicaceae > Arabis > Arabis alpina. The sequence continues at coordinate 575,375 of LT669788.1, forward strand.
ATATATCGGCGAAAGTTTCCCAATGAAAATGGTCGGACTGATTAGAGTACTGATGAGAGCGGTTAAGCCAATTAGTGTTGTGATATTCCGGGAGAAACTCTTCTAAATCATTACAATAATCTCCACCATAATCTTCAACAATGTTCTTGTTCTCCGTCAGCATCTAAAAAAGGTCGATGTCTAATCCGATTAAATCCATTCAGATTGAATTAAAATCCGTTTTGAAAACAAATCATATAATTTTTTTACCAAAGTGAAAACAAAAGTTAGCTGATCATGTTCTATATTATTTCGTATTTTAACAACTGGTAATAATCATGACCGAACCACAATAATTAATAACAAAAAGAAAATGGCTAAAAATTATCTTTATTTTAAGAAATAAAATTAACTAATTGCTAATTTTGCTAAAAAGCAAAGAAGAAAATTCATAATGAAATTCTATAAAACATATTAGGTTTATAAAAAACCGCATTGGACACCCCTACTAGTAAAAGTTGCATATACTAAAATTGGACCAAATTTATGAAGAATTTTTGTTGTTAATTTCTCATATATTAAATGCAAATTACCTGAGGGTGATTAAGTATAGGGGCTGAAGTGAAGATGGGAGACAAATCTGTGGCCGCTGAGGAAGCCTCTGCGACGGCGCCGCTCCGTCTAGTTCTTGTCTTTTTCATTAGTTTGCAGATAACAAATGCGTCCTTCACATAATTTAATGCTTCATTTTTCTTTCTATATATATATATAAATGAATCCATATATATATATATATATATATATATCTACCTTGTTAGGGTGGTGGATAAAGGAATGAAATTCATGTATGATCCAACTGATGTGTTGTTGGGTGGTGGTTGATGATGAATTAGAAGATCTTTTGTTCTTGCTTTCTTGGAAAACAAGAAACTTCTTTAAACCGATAGGGTTACCATCAACATCCTTAACTGTACCGCTATTCCCGGTTATCTTCCAGTGCCCTGTCCTCGACGCTCTCTTCGTCCGCTTAAGCTTTCCAAACTTCTCCACCGGTGATATGAAGTACCAAGTATGGCTCGATTCTATCTTCGCCAACCCTAATTTTAAAATCACACATAAATATGAAATGAAGATGGCATGTTAGATTTTAATTAATTAACATGTGATTTATGGTTTTGATATGACTCACCGGGTAAATCTGCGGGCTCATGGTGACATATATTGACCTCGTGTATTTGTTTCTCTTCTAAATCATACTTATTTGTGATCTTGTTATTCAAGTAATAGCTAACGAGCTCTTCATCAGGTGGGTTAAATGTGTACCTAGACATATCTCAAATTAGGATTTTAGTTATCACGACTAGAGAAGAACTAAGGAAGAAGAACAAGATATATGTTTTTTTCTTTCAAAAACAAGAGAGTAGTTTAAACTCTTAAGTGATGGAGTATATAGTCTAACTTAAATACAAGTGTTTTCTTCCCTATATAAAGCAAAGACGGCACGACTCTATATATTTGGAAAGGACAAAATATTGATAAAAAAATATTCAAATCTCGCTTTGGAAAAAACGACAAAATGTATATGCATATTGATGAGAAGGCGTGGCATTAATTGGCCATTAGCAGTCGTTATAACTTTATTTTATTTTCATGAAACGCATGTGCTACAATAACACCAAATGTACTGGAACAATCGCCGACATACAGGAGTTCTTTTTCTTTGTTTTTGGCAAGAAACTTATGTTATGCTATAATTATCGGCGAGTATAGGATAGGTTTCGCCCAAAATAACTTGTGTGGAAATCTTGTCTATTGACATTATGAGAAAAACATTAAAACCTATGTCTACAAGGAATAAAAAAACCTAAGTAATTAAAATAGATACATCATCATCTACACGTTAATATGAGATCTTATTATTCTTTCTCAAGTTAAAAATATGAAGTTGCAAATACCCAATTTGGACAATAAGTCTTCAAAGAGTGAACAAGATATCGCTTTGGTAAGTATATCGACAAACTTAATTTTAGATGTAACATGTTCTAGGACGGTGAATTTGGCTTCAACAGCTTCACGAACGATCACTTTTAACCATACGAAAGAAAAAACCTAGTTTTCTTTGGGTAACTATTTACATTTGCTAACCAAACAAAACTATTGGCATTTGCCCCCAAGCAAACACAAAGAAGACACATGTGGGTGTCACAAACAAACTACTCATGAAAGTAAATTTCCAAATGAATAAAGAGAACACATGTGAGCAACCACATGAATTCTTGAACGTCCATTTCCTTATTTTTCCAAAAGAAAGATTCGTCAGTTAATACAGTATTATTTTCGGATCCTGAATAAAGTGGAAACATTTGATTTGGACGGTCTGTAGGCTATTGCTTTATCTGTAACCCAAAAATTTCCACACTTAAATATTAAAATAATGAAAAAGGAAAGTCCGATAATTTGCGCTGAAAATGTGGTCGACTTTTTCCTCTTTACATGTCACATAGAAGCCCCACTTAATATATAAATATGAGATTCGTACGAACAACAATATTCAAAGTGATAATGACTCAGGACTTAGTGTTTATATGTTGAATTTCTGATGAAATTTGTTATCTTTTTATTAGATAAAAAATGTTTTTGTTCGTTGTATTTTATTTACACACACACAATATTTTGATCAAAGTATTACAAAAGTTGTAAACTCAGTCGACATAATATGAAACTTGTTTCCGTATCAAATATAATGCAACTATTTAAAAAGAAAATATAGTATTTTGATGTATATATACTGTTTTAATTATTTTTGTCAGTTTAATATATGTTATAGTCAGTTGTTCGCTATTACGATTTTTATTTACATTTTATATGTTAATAATATTCTATATTCGTAGGAGAGAGGATCAAAAATGTTATTAACAAATTGCACAAGGAAGAGTTAAGATGATAGTCCCAAAGTATTAGCTATGGGCCTGAGAACTTGAGGTCCCTTACGTTTTGTCAAGACTCTATTCAGCTCTTAGTGGGAATAATTTGTTTATGTGAATTTTGGATAAACAACATCAATAATAGAAAGACATGTATGCATTAAGACATTTGAAGGCTGAATATTAACTAAGAGCAATTAGTTTGATGTTACATTTACATATATGTGTGTAACATAGCAGAAGAACTAGGAATTCGAAATACTCTATAGAAAATATTGTTAGATAGAGTTGTAAAAAAACTTCCTTTTGATTGGACCAAAAAAAAAAAAGATAGAGTTGAAAAAAGCAAGGTTGTAACATTTCGCATGGTAATCTCTAATTCCGTTACATGACCAATTTTTATGTCTAACTCTCTTTATATAATTTGGTAATAAATTTATTGTCTTCCTTACCTAAACCCTTAAAGTGTTCCTAAAAGAAAAAGAAAGAAACTTTTATGGGTTTTATTCGTGTAGAACTTTGATGTACATATATAATATATCTAATTTTGTCATTGTCAAGGAGTCTCTTTAAGTCTCCATGCATATGTTTATGTTTAAGTTCAAAGTTCAAACCACATTAGGTAAAATTATTGATAACTTGACTCTCTTTGTGTGTTTTTTAATATTTTTGAGGCATAATGGACGAAAGGAGTTGTAAGGATGTAGTTCTATATATACTTTTTCCAAAAATCATATCTAATTGATTTTGTTTCATAGATTCGTAAAAAGCATCAAAGAAACACAAAAATTCTAAAAAATTAGTCTCAAAGTGAGTTTCGAAGTCTAATATTTCCATCTAAAAAGGCATTTCTATAAGTTATACAATTACGATGTTATAAGAACCTTTAATTCAATGCTTATAGAAAAAATTAGGTAAAGTGTCTTTATGTTGTGGAAGATTTGAGTGAATTTGATTTTGTTTTAGCTTTTTGTTATGACTATAATCTTTTCTCACAAGGAAAGTCTCTTATTGGTCAACATTTGAACCACAAGCTCTTTTCTAGCTTTTTTTGTCTTGTCAATAAGAACTTCTCTTCTAATTTTTTATTTATCACACGCATTAGTTCAAAAGTAATTTTTTGTTGGTCACGAATGTAATTTCCATCATTTGAAGATACGAAATCAAATATGCTTTTAGATTTTGTTTTCATAATGTTTGCTCTTGTCCCCATCATCTGGCTAATTAGCTATATGTCATGCATCATCATTTGTCCTAAAGCAGGAAGAAATCCCATTTTAAAACAATACACACTAGATGTAATATGACTTATTCAAAGTCTAGCAATTGATCCCATATATATATACGGTCTATATATGATAATATGAAACAACACCGTAAGCTTATACTTACTCTGAAAATTTAGGTACATATATACACCTACATTTACTCTAGCATTAAAAGTAACATTTGACCAAGTAACCAACCATTTGGTCTGTAGCGTAAGAGAGCAAGAGCCACAGATGAATTGCCTCCCACATTTAACTTCTTATACGAGAAGGAAATAAAAAAAACAACTATGAAGTAGAACCAAACAATTGTTTTCTCGGGTCCATTTAAATATGACTCATTTTGGCCCAATTAAATTGGGAGTCCATTAACTTATTATTCGCCGAGGTCAATTATATTCCCAATATTGGTTACGACCATGATTGAGCCTAAGGCAGTGTCATGGATGAAGTTTTTGAGACTGGATAAGAGACCAGTCACTAGTGTTAATCATGTTACGTTTCGCCCCGAAGGTGGGAGCTTCTTCATTGACGAGGAGGAGAAAACCACTATGGTTTTTGAAATAGACGGAGAGGGAAACGGATATGCACCCACCACAGCTTTTATCATTGGTGATGATGGTTACTTTAAATATGTGAGTCTCGGAGAAGCTCTCAATGTCCGTGGGGAACCTGACTGTGGTGGAATGTATTTCCCCCCCACTTGTCTGCTCTTCTTCTTATCTCCCAAGCTTAGTGCAAATCAACCACTAGTCAATCATCATCTCCGTTTCTATCTATCAGCTAACTAAGGGTTTTTCTTTTGGTTTATGTTTCCTTTTTTGGGATTTTAAGTATCTTGCTTTGTGGACTGCTAGTCAATTGTCAATTTCGTTTCTATTTTCTTTGTTGGTTTATGTTTCCTTGGGTACTTTTTTGCTTCCACTATAGTTCTACTCTGCCCGTAGTCTTTGGTCCTTTGAGTTAATAATGTCACTCGTCTTTCTCCACCGTGATAATGATACAATCACGTAAAATCTCTTGTTATAATTGTACAAAAGCATCTTGTCTGAAACACATAAGTTACGAATTGTGGTTGAGTAATTAAGAAACGGCTAATTATCCATGTTTCGAATGTCAACAATCTTTACGGTAAATTTCGTCACTTAGGACAATTACTTTGGGGCATTTCAAGAATGAGCCAAATTCTTTTGTAATGGGCCGAAAAACCTTTCTCATTCCCGCTCGAGCTCACTGATCCTCACAAATTAGATGACGGAATTCGATATCCCATTTCCGGAGGAGCTTGAGCTTCTCGAAGCCAATTCTTACTTTCCTGAAGAAGAAGAAGTTCTTCAAAGTGATTATGACTCAGGCAGGACTTAGGGCATGCACAATGGTGATACTAAGTAGGAATCATTAGGCCTAATTTAATATTAAGTGTATTAGTTGATACTTAAATTGATACTTAAGTGTTTTTTGTGTTTATTGGTGATTCTCAATATATTGATTAAAAATAATGAAAATAATAAATGTTTTTTTAAAAAAAAAATTTTAAAAACAAAATGATTTTGATGAAAAATAATCAAATTACCACATATATACATAATTGTTTTTATAAAAACACAAATTTATTATGGTTCATAACCTCGTAAACGTGAATTACAAATGATAAAAACAAAGTAAAAGATAAACTCGCATATAGTAAAATACGGAAAAGAGAAAAATAAAACATATAAAAATATGATGCGTAGACTTCTTAACTCGGGTCTATTGTCCATCTCGCATATAGCTAAATTTGTGCCAAATATGCTCGACCAAATTAGCTTTCAATTGTAGATGCATTTTTTTCTCACGAATTCGAGCTCGATTCGCCAACATATTATTCGCAATTGTGGATGTTGTTCTAGCAAACGCGTAGTTGACTCGTTGTGAAGTCGAGGTTCCTTCTTCTCGTGTGAAATCTTGTGGGTTTGTTTCATTCACATCGTCGGGTTCGTCTTCTACTATCATATTGTACAATATGATACATGCTTTCATTATCTTCCCTATTTTTACTTTATCCCAACTAAGAGCTGGGTTTTTGATAATTGCAAATCGAGCTTGCAATACCCCAAAAGCACGCTCGACATCTTTTCTGACACCTTCTTGACGAGTAGCGAACAATGAAGCTTTTGGACCTTGGGGTTGAGAAATCGATTGGATGAAAGTTGCCCATTTCGGATAGATACCATCTGTGAGATAGTAAGCCATATTGTATTCGTGACCATTAACAGTGTAGTTGACCTCTGGAGCTCGACCTTCTAATATATCATCAAATACTGGTGAGCGGTCAAGAACATTAATATCATTTAGAGTACCTGGAAGTCCAAAAAATGCGTGCCAAATCCAGAGATCTTTTGAAGCCACTGCTTCTAACACGACTGTGGGTTTTCCATGTGCTCGTGAATATTGTCCTTTCCAAGCCATCGGACAATTCTTCCACTGCCAATGCATACAATCAATGCTTCCTACCATCCCCGGAAATCCCCGAGTCTCTCAAATTTCCAGCAACCGTTGGAGATCCTCTACTGTTGGCCTTCTCAGGTACACATCTTCAAATAAAGTTATAATTCCATCCACAAAATAATCTAAGCATTGGGCGGCAGTTGTTGCGCCGATCCGGAGGTATTCATCCATCGCATCAGCTGAAAGACCATAAGCTAGTCTTCGAATCGCCGTTGTACATTTTTGTAGAGGAGAGTGGCCAGGTCTACCGGTAGCATCTACTCTCTGCTCAAAATACGGCACCTCATTGGCGAGTCGATCAACAATACGTAAGAATAATGGCTTGCGCATTCTAAAACGTCGTCGAAATTTATCAGCGGGATAAACTGGATTGTCACTAAAATAGTCGTTCCATAATTGAATATGGCCCTCCTCGCGTCTTCTTTCGATTGTGATTCGTTTTTTCTTTCTTTTTTCCGTCGCTTCTTGTTGCATGATCTCTTCTAAACATTCTTGATAGCCTTGATCATAAAGTTGATCGAAAGATTCTTCCCAAATTTGTTCGTAATTATCGTAATTTTGATAAAAATTAGGATCATTGTTTGGATAACCAGTCATGGTTTAGTTTTGATTGGTAATTTAGGCAAAAAGAAGAAAATATTGGAATTAAAGGTTTTTGAGAAAAGAGAAGGTATTTGATTTGAAGGTTTTTGAGAAAAGAGAAGGTATTTGATTTGAAGGTTTTTGAGAAAGAAGAAGAAGAAGAAGATTAAATAAAAGTTTGTCTGACAAAGTTTAAGAAGAAAATTGAATCAGAAGATAAAGTTTTTGAGAAAGATGAAGGTATTTGCGTTATTGAAAATGATATGTATTTGAGAAACATTTATATTACAAGAGAATCCAAAGCGAGTACATTACAACCATACATTAAACCGAGTACATTTTACAACCACATGAGTTTGCAAGCTACTATGCTTCTTGTGAAGCATAGAGACAAAGACAGAAAGCAACACCTAAACATAAAGTCACCAGAAGCTACTATGCTTCTTGTGAAGCATAGAGACAAAGACCAGACCCACCACAAGCATCACTCATTTTCTTCTGCGTAGACCACATCCACCGCATCAGTGGATTCCTTTTCACCTGCACCAAACACCAAACACCAAACAACAAATCCATTACACCACTTAATAAAAAACAGAAGACAAAGAGACACAACACAACTACACACTACATCAGTTGTTCAAAAACATAAATCTCATTACTGCCTAATCAAAAACAATCAAAAACAGAAGACATGATTGTGGCATTTGATCAGTTTTGATTCCATATCAGAAACCCGAGTATCGTATCATCATGATTTAGTCTCCTTTTGTTACCTGGAAGTCGAAAGATTGGGAATTAAAATCGGTATAAACACAAACCCTATACAATCACATGAAACAATAAATCAAAACATATGAAAGAGAAGACAGATCGACAGATGACAGATCAAAGAAAAGACAGATCGAGAGATGTGTTCGAAGATGAAGACTTATCTGTTATTAGGGTTCTTGTATATCAAAATCTATCGAGTATCGGATTAGTCTCCTTTTGTTACCTGAAAGTCGAAAGATTGGGAATTAGAATCGGTATAAACACAAACCCTATACAATCACATGAAACAATAAATCAAAACATATGAAAGAGAAGACAGATCGACAGATGACAGATCAAAGAAAAGACAGATCAAGAGATGTGTTCGAAGATGAAGACTTATCTGTTATTAGGGTTCTTCTGAGACAAATCGGAGACAAATCGAACCGTCACCGATCTAACCGGAACGATGACTGAGATCATGATCGGAGAAGAAAGAGATGACCGGAGACGAAGGCGAATCGACATGCAAGAGAGAAGATGACTGAGGAAAGATGAATCGACATGCAAGAGAAGCAAATCGAAGAGGAGAAAACGATAGATTCGATTAGAAGAGAAGGAAACCGAAGAGGAGAAAAGATTTTCGAAGAGAAGAGATCATGATCGGAGAAGAAAGAGATGATCGGAGACGAAGGCGATTGACGAAGGCGAATCGCCTTCTCCGTCGCATCAGAGAGAGTTTTGTTTCTCTCTTCACACGCGAAATGAAGAAAAGAAAACAAACACCGACACAACCCTAACTCTATTCGGCCCAACAACGACGTGACACGTGGCCTTTTCACTGTGCAAAACAGATCAGTTTTCTGATCCATTTTTGCCTAAACTGAAACCCAAAAATTATTAAATAAATTTTAGTGGGCTTTTGATACCCATCAGAATCACCAATGTGCTTGCTCTTAGTGTTTATATGTTGAATTTCCGATGAAATTTGTTTATCTTTTTATTTACATTTTATATTTTAAAAATATTATATATTCGTAGTAGAGGTTGAAATGGTAATTAATGATCAAGAATGTCATTAACAAATTGCACAAGAAAGAGTTAAGATGCTAGGCCTGACAACTTGATGTGCCTTACCTTTTTTCAGCTCTTAAAGGGAATACTTTGTTTATGTGAATAATTTTGGATCAGCAACAGCATTAACAGAAAGACATGTATGCATTAAGACATTTTGAAGGCTAACCATTAATTAAGAGCCATTAGTTTGATGTTACACTTACATATATGTGTAATAAAGCAGAAGAACTATGAATACGAAATACTCTATGAACAAATTATTGTTATATAGAATAAAAAAAGAAGGTTGTAACAGTTCGAATTGTAATCTCTAATTCCCTTACATGACCACTTTTTTTCGTCTAACTACCTTTAAATTTTTTAATAAATTTATTGTCCTCCTACCTAAACCCTTAAAGTGTGATCCTAAAAGAAAGAAAGAAACATTTATGGATTTTATTTGTCTAGAACTTTGATGAAAATATATAATATACCTAATTTTGTCAATGTCAAGGAGTCTCTTTAAGTCTCCATCATATGTAAGTATATATGTAGCATGCATATGTGTTTAAGTTCAATGTTCAAACCACATTAGGTAAAATTAATGCTAACTTAACTTTCTTTGTGTTTCTTAATCTTTTTGGGCATAATGGACAAAAAAAGATGTAATGATAGTTCTATACTTTTTCCAAAAAATCATATCTACTTGATTTTGTTTCATAGATTCGTAAAAGCGTCAAAGAAACACAAAAATTCTAAAGAATTAGTCTCAAAGTGAGCTTCGAAGTCTAATATTTCCATCTAAATAGGCATTTCTATAGGTTATACAATTACGATGTTATAAGAACCTTTAATTCAATGCTTATAAAAATAAAATAAAAAAGTAAAGTGTCTTTATGTTGTGGAAGATTTGAGTGAAATTTGATTTTGTTTTAGCTTTTTGTATGTACACTATAAATCTTTTCTCACAAGGAAAGTCCCTTATTAGTCAATATTTGAAAGTTGAAACCACATGCTCTTTGTCTAGCTTTTTGTTTTGTCAATAAGAAGTTCTCTTCTATTTTTTTGTATTTATCACGCATTAGTTTAAAAGTCAGGCATGTAAATTCTACCATTTGAAGATACGAAATCAAATTTGCTTTTAGATTTTGTTTTTATAATGTTTGCTTTTGTCCCCATCATCTGGCTAACTAGCTAGCTATATGTCATGCATCATCATTTGTCCTAACTCCTAATGCAGGAAGAATACAATTTTAAAACATTAGTAAACAGTATATGTAATGTAATATGACTTATTCAAAGTCTAGCAATTTACCTAATATCTACGGTATATATATGAAACAAAATTGTAAGCTTATATTTATTCCGAAAAACTTAGCATCTTACATATATATACCATATACTAAATAAATATTTGACCAACCACGTGGTAGGAGCCACTAGATAAACTGCCTCCCACATTTAACTCTTTTCTTATACGAGAAGGAGAGAAAACAACATTTAATTTTATAGGGACCTTTTATTAATCACCTATAATTTTTAAATACATTAATAATTACAGTTTTGGTTATCACCAAACTATATGTAATAGGACTAATCCAGAGTCTATCCTTTTCCTTATATATATGGTCTATGTGAAACAAAATTGTAAGCTTATTTCTACGGAAAAAATTAGGTGCATAATTATATATACTTAAGTTAAATTGACCAACGACATGGTAGGAAGTGTAAGAGAGTTGCTCACTAGATACTTGCCTACGTTTAACTTATTATTTTATTTTTTTGCTAAACATACGTTTAACTTATTTTTATATATGAGAAGAAAAAAAGCAACTATTGATTTTCCAGGGACATTTTATTTCTCTAATCACCTACTTCGTGACGAAAAAAGAACAAAATAATAATCAACTACTCCCTCCATCGTATATGTTTCTCTTGCTGGATTTTTTTTTCCAAATTCATTTAATTATAATTTTTGGATTTAACTTATTTATTCTTCACTAAACGTATGGTTAATACTGAAGCTACACAATCCGCCATTCCAAAAAGTATCTTCTTCTAGATGGATCTTAACTTAAAGAATCGAGTGAATACTTATAAGCATTAAGCAACTCCAAATTATATAAAAAATATGTTAATGTGTAATTAACACACGTTAATTAAAAAAAAAACAGAAGACAGATTCGAGTTTCTTACCTTTCTTGTGAGGCCCCACTTCACCGTCCACCTTGCAGACGAAGGCTGAATTATTACAAAGTGATGCCCAACCGGTTTAATTAAACCGATTCAATTATAAAACGAAATTAATAATACCGATTATATAAACATAACAAATTATAATTCTTTTTGGAAAAAAATGGTTTATTGATTACATATTTATAAGTTTTAATTCAGATTAATATTAAGATTAATGTCAAAATCATAAATGACATAATGGATTGAAGAACAAAAAAAAAAGAATTTTAATCAAAACAATTTAATTTTCTTTTTTTTTTTATCATCTGAACGATTATATTAAATCTCAAACGAGGGTGGGATACAAGGGTGAAATACAAAGGTGAAATACTAAGCCAATGTCAACAAGTACGACATCAGAGTCGGAAACTACAAACGAAAACCAACTAAAACCTCTTGACCAAAAACTAACCCCGAGCAACGGAAAATCTAATCAAGCAAAGCCTTAAAATAGATAAATAGAATAAAAATCGAAACCGGAATATCCTTAAATCAAAAATTTCATTTAAATTTAAATGAAAAATAACAAAAAATGAATTTATGAGCTTATTTAAACTCAAGACTTCACTATCTACTCCCTCCAACAAACCAGAAAAACAAATATATAGTCGGAGAGAGAGAGACTAACATTTACCAGGAAACTACCATTGAAACACTTTCTTCTTCAACATTTATTTTCCCTGATTTTGTTTTTGTCTTACTTTTTTTATTCAGAGTGAAAAATGGAAATGAATGATAAACCAGGGTTTGGATTCCGTCCATACGACGAGGAGCTAGTTGGTTTCTATCTCCGTAACAAAATTCTTGGAAACAATAGTCTCGTCCAAGAAGCTATTCGTGAGGTCAAAATCTATAGCTATGATCCTTGGAAGCTACGTTGTAAGTTTGCTATTCAAGGGGTTTTGTTGAATTTTTTGAGTTGTTGATTTCTGATTTATGATTTAGGGTTTTCTTGTTTCTTTAACAGACCAATCAAAGATCAAATCGAGAGATCATGTTTGGTATTTCTTCTGTAGCAAGGAAAACAAGTACGCGAATGGGGATCGACAAAGCAGGACAACGAGTAATGGGTTCTGGAAGATTACTGGAGTTCCAGTAAAAGTTGTGGATCAGTGGGGACTTTATGGAGTTCCAGGTGTTATTGGATATAAAAGGACTTTGGTTTTCCAAAAGGATAAAAACTCCAAAGGTGTAAAATCTGATTGGGTGATGCAAGAGTTTCACTACACTCTCTTGCCTGAAAATCATCAGGTACTCTCTTGATCCACTTCTTGGCTTTTGATCTAGTGTATTAGTCTTGGACTTGTCACAAGAGTACTTTTCTTTTTATTTCTCATGATGTTTTAGCTGAAATTGTGTCTTTTGGTTATGTTTCTGGTTGTATTTGTGGTTTCGGGCTTAAGAGGATTACAGGCTTTGGTAATAAAAATTGTAATTAAAAAAAATAGAAAAAAAAATGTATTTTGGTTGTATATGTGAAACTTGGTCTATAATGGTTGCAATCTGAGTTTCAGGGAATGTTTGTTTTGTGTAAATAGTTTAGCTTTTGATACAATTTTCAAAGAAGATCTTATGGAGTGGGTTTGAAATGTTTACCTCTGGAAATTTTGTAGAGGAGCTATGTTCTCTGTAGACTGGAATATAAGGGTGACGACAAAAACATCCTTTTGGAGAATGCAACAGATCCCACTCCCACTTATGTCGCCAATATGACTTATAGCTCAGGTTCTGTGGTGAGTTATCCACAGTTCCACACTGTTTGTTACTTTTGTTTGCTCTTAAACTTGAGTAAGCGGACCAATTAAAAAGCTTGTATCTATCTGGTTTGATGTATGTTTTATGTTTCAGGTCGATCAACCAGTTCAAGAAAATTCAGGATATTTCTCTGAGTTTGAGTCAGCAAATCATCAAGGCCAGTGGTTTCCTAGGGACTCTGACATGCATCAATCAGGATCTTTCAACGATTTAGCTGAGTATGATTCAACAAACCAGGACCAATGGTTAGCTAGCGGCTTTAACATGCAGCAACAAGCTCCTTACTCAAACCCATATGGAGAAGAGTCTGAGATGATTTGGAAGTATGTTGTTGAAGAAAACCATGAGTCTTTGTTAGATGAAAGGATGTTTATGCAGAATTTCAGTGATCACAGACCGAAAAATCCTGTAACGGGGATTCTAGCTTATGATAGCAGTGATAGTGACACTGACTCAATGGTAAGCACGTTACACATTACGTATCATCAGAATCTGTTTCAATTCTCACACAGTGATTTTTGGCTTTTTAATAGATTGGTGGAGATACTTCGAGCTTTACTGATAGTGTTGGTAGTTCAAATGGACCGTACCATAGTGCTATAGATGACATTCTATCATCGAGTACTATCGAGCCTTTTCATGAGGCACAAGAGCAACCAAAGCAGGGCAAAGAAAAGGTAATGTTTTACACTCTCACTGAAAACATGTTTTTCATACAAAATATCAAATTCTAGTTACATTACATGTTAAATTGTTGGCTGTGGGTCTACTTGCAGGTTATAAATAAGCAAAGAAGCGAATACGAATGGAAAATGGCTCAAGACTCGATCAAGAAAACTCCATCTACGAAGACGGTGAAGCAGAACTGGATTGTTTTAGAGAAGATGCATCAAAGGAAGTCTCAATGGATCTATCTCATGAACATGATCATTGGCTTCTTATTGTTCTTCTCCATCATTGGTTGGATCATGCTGGTTGGTAAAAGATGACAAATATGATTCTTGCTCACAATTTACTTTCTTGTTTTGTTTTTTTTTGTTTTTGGTGTTGACTTTCTTGTTTTGTTTGTTTGTTTGTTTCTGGCTTGGAAAAAAATCTGAAGTTGTGAAAGAAAAGAAAAGAAAAATACAAAAAGTCTGTAATAGTTAGTCTATCTTTTGTTGTGTAGTAGTACATGTAATAGATCATACGATTCTGATTAAAGAATACAGATATGTAAGAGATCCAAATTGTGTTAAGAATGTTGTTGGCTCAAAGATCTGCCCCACCAAGAATCTAACTGAGTGAGCGATTAAGCATACCGCTACGCATCTGCTCGTGGTTGATTCAGTCATCACTGGTATTAACGCGTAAAAGAAACGAGTAAACAACTTATCTAGATCGATTTGATATTATGCATTAAGAACAAGTTTTCAAGGTCTGACCTTTAAGAGCCAAGGAGTTTGATGTTAAGACTAATATATCTACAATGAAGATCACTGACAATGGAAATTCCCATACCTGTAATCACCAAGATTCAACAATTTTTAGCAAAGAGACATAATAATACCAGGTTTATCGATACATCGTGCATTTTGCTACGACATACCAGCATAGCTAGCAGAAATATCTTGAAGTAACTCGAGATCAAGATCCCAAGAAGAATCTCCCTTCTTCTGCAAAGTTTCAACAAAATCATTCAGAGATCAATGTATCTCACAGAATATTCTAAGTACGAATCTTTGATGGAAAAACTCGCAATACGAAGAAGAACAATCACCTGGAAACGACATTCACTAAACCCTTAGCCGCAATGGCAAAAGACAAGAGAAATGCAGCGTTCGAAAATATAACTCCGATTAGAACCTGTAACCCACACAAAAAATAGTGTAACATTCTTCCTTTCTCAACTACCTCAATGACACATACACACATAAACCTCAAGAGGAAAACATAATTCTACTTAAAGATAAAAAGACCTAACCTTTACAGATAAAAGAACCGAGCTCGAATCCTCATCAGTTCTTCTCAATAGCAAGCTTCTATCTTTGATGATGCTTAAGGCTTTTCAAATGAGTTTTTTTCTCTGTATGACTACCACTAATAGTCTTTGATAGTATAAAAGCATGAAACAAAAGGATACAAGAGTCTAGAAGAAGATAAGCAAAGACCAACTTCCACAACAGATTCTGCAAAAATTTGAGAATAATTTTTACATCAGTAACAAAATATGGATTCTTGTATAACTCTATTCACAAATCCATTTTTTCCCAAACTTGCAAAGTAACTAAATGCCAAGAAATAATATTACCATTATTTGAAATAAATCAAGAACTTGAATTTACCTGAATGTTTAGAGTTTCTTGATTAATTGCATTGAAGAGAACGTGCCTATACACTTTAGGTCTATGAAGAATTAAATCAATGAAAATAATCTGCAAAAAGAGAATCAAATTAGATTCCAAAAAAACCAAAAATCAAAAATTGGAAAGAAACCAAAAATGGAAACAGACCATGCGTTCACACTCGATGTATTCGTCTGCTACTTCCTTGCAATTTCCCTAAATAAAAAACATGCTATTTTGATTCGAACCAAAGTAGGATTGATAAAAATGGAAACTTTGAGAAATAAAATTTTGATGGTAAAGCTTACGCATTTCATGAGACGAATGTTACCAGGAGAGTATTGTATGAACAAAGACTTAACCCTAAATCCACATCCCACGCATCTGTACTCACTCGCCATTGATCTTGATCTCTCTCTCGGTTTCTCTGGAGAAGAAGCAATTTGAGTCCGAGTCTAAATCCGGATCCGGGTCAGGATTTTGTGGACTCTTTTAAACCGTGATGGGCCTATATATGGGCCTAGTTTATGAAGTCTTTAATTTGAAACTGTCAGGCCCATTTTTACTCTAAACCGGGTTTTCGGACCCTAAAATTTAAATATCATGTACGGCAATAATAGTTCACATTGTATAAAACCCTTGAGCATGTGACTTAACATTTTGAAATGCGTAGCTCCATAAACTGAAATGAATAAATTGACATTATATCTCAAGTTTAAGAGCTACGTATATTCGATACATTTTCTACTTTATAGTTTATATAATACATCAAAATTAAACTTAGTTAACAGTGTAATATGAAGTCAGAATTAGTTATTGGAATTGAGCAGACATAATAGAAAGTTTTATATAAGTGATAATTTCACCAATGTTACTACTGACTTTTTTTTGTTATTTGAAAGATATAATTCAGGATTTGTGATGGATAAGTTCTGTAAGAAAAATAGTTAGTTGTTGGCTTGTTGCAATTCAACAATGATGAAATCTGATTAGTTTGATTTAAATAAGTAAAAATTGTAATCTTAGATTCTACGCAAACAAAAAAGGTAAGTCTCTTCTTTGCATATAGTGAGAGATTGGCTAGCTGCAAATTGTAAGGTTTGGAAATACGGCTTAGATTGGCTGCCTGAAAAATAAGTAAACTAATAACGGTAATTTCCAAAAATACCACTTTTTAAGTTTTTTTTTCCAAAAATACCACCTTGAAGTTTTTTTTCCAAAAATACCACATTTTTTTCAAAGTTAAAAAAATACCATTTTTTAAAAAAATTATTTTTAACATTCAAAACTAAACCCTAAACCCAAACTCAAACTCTACCCCCTGAAACTATACCCTAATTTTAGAATAGTTAACCCAAACCCAAAAAATTTAAATTCTAAACCTTAAAAATCAACTTTTAGAAAAGTGGTATTTTTGGAACTTTGAAAAAAACCGTAGTATTTTTGGAAAAAAAACTTTAAGATGGTACTTTTGAAAAAAAAACTTTAAAGAGTGGTATATGAGGGAATTCCTCAGCTAATAAACATCAAAAATGCAATGGAATGGTAATTGTTTTTTTTGGGTTAAAGTGGAATGGTAATTGCTGGATTGAATAATAAAGTATGGGGTACTTCATTAATTTTAAAATGAATTGGAAAGGGGATCGAGACCCATTAACCCCAATACGAAGTTTCCTTATCATCATCAATCATGCCTATAAAAACCCTAACCGGCCTACATATTTGCAGTCTCTTTTAGGTTAGGAATCTAATCAGAATGCATTATTTATTTTAGTTAACAATAATTGGAGCATGTCATTTATTCTCTTTTTTCTTACACAACTAATCATTTAAGTATATTACAATATTGTGTGCTTTAGTCATTATCATAATTTTTATAATTCCATCCGTACTTTTCACTAATACTCTGATTTTTATTTCATTATATATCTTCTTTTCACTGCAATCTTTTGAATATAAATAAACACTTAGCTTCTTTTGACAACTATGCACAAGCCTTTCGAGACATATATACACAAGCTATATGTAGCTACTTGTAGACTATTTGGAATACGTATTTATATATTCCATTTGATCGTCCCTTTGCAAATGTGTTTATACATATACGGATATACCTTTGTAACTTTGCTCCCCTATATTGAAGATTTGTGGGCTAATATCTATACACAAAAATAACATTACATATATAATATCTAGTCTCCATGGTCTATCTTATATAATTAAGTGTTTGATGTTCACTGCCAAGGGAGCACACATTCATAATACATACACACAAACTTAACCCTACGTTTCATTGTCATTGTATATATATATGGAGTACTAATTAATCAAAATGATAGGTTCAAACATGTATCCCATTTTAGGATCATTCCATCACAAGTAATATATTGGAATTACTCGACTGTAAATAAACTTAGTGAATAGCAAATTCCCTAAATCTTCGTACATTTGTCATGTAACTAGAGAAAACAAAAAACACATCTAGTGAAAATTGACTCTCATGTGCATGCGCATATGTACATGTAGGTACAGAATGTCTATATATGTATGTATGTATGTATGTATAGCGTGTACATTTACAACATGAAAATAAGTAAAACACCACAAAGAATTTGGATAATAGAAGGTGTGGAATAGTCTATACAACAGTACAGAAATCAAATCTACGAATGACTTGTCCATATGATATTTCATGCAAAAACTCAACACTTAACGCAATCTTACTATATATCTCTCAAGAATCTTTCTAGTTATTTACCTCAACCTCAACGTGTGTATATACATAGACTTGTACCTACATGTATATATGCGCATGCATATAGCACAGATTTGACCACCAACTGCTAGGCAGCATGTTATATATATGTGATCACATTTTGACTATATACAGTGTGTGTACTAAATTATTCAGTCAAGAACTTAGTATTTGTATATGAAACTACAAACATGCATAAACATACATATATATATATGAAACTACAAACATGCTATAGTCTATTGTACGTTAGGATGAAAATTATTTTCCCCAAGGACTACATGCAAAATTTCCACATAAACTATAACACATCAATTTATTAATTCATATATATGTGAACTATGTATTTATAGGATTAAAAGAACAATTTGTATATATAGGGTGACTATATATGTGTTTATGCAGAGGCATATGTGTATATATAGTAATTGACAAATGATTTAGGATCTAACATCCCAACAGAACGATCATGAGTTTATGAGATCTACAGAGATACCTGATTTGGTAAAAACCACTTCAACTTACTATCCAAACGAAACAAAGATATTGACCAAAGGTTAATAACAAAACAAGAATCTAGAACTAGTAAAAAAATTAATGAATCTTTTTCAAAAAAAATAAAATAAATAAATTAATGAATCTGTGATCATAGAAAGTCAAACAATGTGAAAACATATCATACCTTTTGTTCTTTTCTTTTAATATTATTATAAATTGAATTACTATATGGATCAGTCCTTCTTCCATAGCTAGCTTCTCTTTATTTTCTCTGCCCATAACCTGCAAAAATCTCTTTACCCGAGCAAAATTACAAGAGTAACCAAACAAACAAAATAGGACCATTAGAGAGAGAAAAAAGAGAGGCTTTTTTTGGACCTGCCCATTAGCTTAGAATGTACCATGAAACACTTTGTCAGTGTAGGGAGATAGACACAGAGAGTACAATTCATGAATTTTATAAGCTTTTTCCCACTCATCAATTATAACTCAAATTGCGAAAAAAAACAAGAAAAGAAAGATGATGAACACTATTCGATTGATAATATGCTATAGCTAAAGCCTAAAGGGAGTATCACAAAGTGTCAAGTAGTAACATTAATATATAATTTTTGAAGATGATGAGTAAACAAAGTATTATAGCGAATATTATGGATATAATTTGCTAAAATTTGAGACATGTGAACATGTTATTTTATGTAAATCATATTATATATAAGTTTATATATATACACAAAATTGAAAGATGCGTGGTTTTCAACATGGTGACAAAAGCCTAATGATGAACATCAAGAAACATGTAAAAAACAAAACTCATAACCAATAACAAAAACAAAAACGATTTCTTCCCCTCACTAGGTAGAATCTAATTCCCTTGGATAATTAACTAATGAAATAAGATAAAAAGAGATTAAAAGAAGAAGATGATGAAACTTCTCATGGATTGAAATCTAGAGAAAATGAAGACTTCCCTTTCTTAGCATACTGATCATCATCACCACCACCATCATGATCATGATTATCAGTCGATGATAAATTGAGCCTCATAGCTGAAGAAGAAGAAGAAGATGCACCCATTTCTCCACGTGGCACAACCCAAGACTCTTCTTGCAATTGTTGGTTATAGTCATTACCACATTCCATATTCACTCCAAAGAGCCTTAGTCTCTTTCCTGCGTTAGGTGTCGGTGGAGGAAGCGGTGGTAACATCACCGGAGTTAATCTTCCGGGAACCACAGGGACAGATTCTATAACCAACGGTTCTGATCCAACAATGTTCCTCTGATCTAACGGTGATCCAGTGTAGTAACACCTTCCTGCTAAATTCCCATAGCCATACCCTACAAACTCTTGACGTTGGTTGTTGTAATAAGAACGTTGGTGGTTAGGAATGTTCAAGTGCCGGTGTATCGGGACGGAGTTATATTCCGGGAATGGATGGAACCTGTTTGAGTATTGAGAAGTTGTCGGAAAATTGAAGTTGAAACCGAAGTTACCAAACTGATGTGTTTGAACTAGGCTCATGTCGGGTCTATGCCTCCAATCTATGTAAAGTTTGGATCTCTCGGACTCATCACCGATACCTCTTTGGAAAGAGACGATGTCTCCTGCGTCTAGCTTTTTCTCTTTGACAAAACGGCTCCAACCTTTGGTCATCACGTAGCTTTGGCTTGAGTTCCAATATGAGTAACGAAACCTCCACATCTTGCCGTTTCTGTCTTGGAAATTCAACAACGTGCCGTTTTGGTTGTTTGATGAGTCTAGTGGGAAATATCTCTCCGCGTGTTGTTTAGGGATTACTAGTCGGTTGAGTTTTCCGACGTCGCTTGGTGTTACTACTTTGTCGAACATGTGTTCTTTCTCCGGTGGTGGAACCATCATCATCGGACCGGTGCTGCTGCTTGCTCCGATGTTGGAGGTTAGTTCTTGGTCTCTGTCTTGTTCTTGGTCGGAGCTTGTTGTTGTTGTTGGAGCTAGGGATAGATCCATGGTTTTCTCTTGGAGTAATCTTGATTTATGAGATTGTTCTTGAATCTTACTTTCTTATTCTTGATGTATGAGATGAGGAGGTGTTCGTGGTGGTTCTTGATCAAGATTACTCCTTCTTTTCTTGTTCTTGGACAAACAAATCTTTCTCTTTTGTTTGGGAGATGGGTCTTAGTGAATCTTGATGAAGATTAAACCTTTGTCTTGTTCTTGAATTGAGGAATTGTTGTGGTCGTTGTTCATAGTCATTGACGTTGATGACTCAAACTCGAGATCTTCAACATATACATTAGATATAGATAGATAATATTAAAAAGACGAAATGAAATGAAAATCCAGCCACAATTATGAAAAGGGGTAGATGAATTAATGAAAAAATTCAAAGAATATATTAAAAGAAGGGAAGAAGAGAAAAAAAAAATTAAAGTTCTTGTGTGGTCTCACCTTATAATATAAGAGAGAGAGAGAGAGAGATGTTGAAGTTGAAGTTGAAGTTGAAATTTAAATTTTCTTTCTCTTCTTGGTTCGATTGGTTCTTTGCCTTTGTTCTTCTTTGACCACAAAAATTTAGGGGAAATATGAAAACCCTAGAATCGGAACCAAACTATATACATATACACATATATATGTATATGTACGTAATTATCTTCTCGTTGACCCTCAAATGAAATCAAGGAAAGAGAAAGCTCAAAGCAAATCGGAACTTGGAACTCAAATTGGGTTCTTGCCAAACTTGAGGATCTTTCTCTATCTCTCTTTAGAGGATGAAAGAAAAAAAATGGTGGCTTGAGATTCTTGATAGAGTTTCAAGACTTAGTGAGAGAGAGAGAAATATTGGTACCGAGTAATGCGTAGGGGCCCATGAATGATATGGTTCGGGTCATGTGAGCTTCTTGTCCTTTTCATTAGGCTTCGAGTTAGCTCTTTGTATTGAAATTTCAAATCTCTATGTACATGTGTATATATATATATGTAAGTGTGTGTAGTTGTCGACCAAGTGTTACTATTTGAGATTTATTCCGTTAATCTCTTTTGTATTAGAATGAGTATCCATTGTGTATTTCCTTTAATCTATTGAGTTTCAGTTATTGTGTAATTTATAGCACTAATAAAAGCAATATGAGTTTATATATAGTTTTTTTGTTACTTAGCCATAGCCAAAGTGATTCATTCCCCTTTAGATATTTACTAATAAGTAATAACCTGTTACCTGTATGTATTTATTGAAAAAGGAATGCACATTTTTCATATAGAGAAATTACTTACAAAATCAATATAAATCTATACATGCATGCATTTGATCACATTAAAATAATTTTAATCCTCACCTACTACTATTTCAGTTGTTGGCATGTCATGATTACTTATGTAATATGTATACACATAATAACGTAACGTTCTTAGGTTCGTCGACTTTTGGCACATCAACAGATCAATCTAGGTCAGTTTAATCTATCAATAATCAATTAATCACCTGCACACGTATTATATAGAGGGATTATGTGCAAACAATATCACCGTAAAAATATTCTTACAGCTTAATTAGTCATGATATCGATTCACTTAACCATGCCAAATACTATTGATTAGCAATAGCAATAATACTAGAATCACTCTATGACTTCTCTTTTCAAATTTTGATTAGCAATTTCTTGTCAGAGCGAGTCACGTGGATTATCAGTCTAATACTGTTATACGAAGAATAAATAATGAGATTTGGTAATCTCTATGTAAGAAAAAAACACATAACTAATTTTGCATAATTAATTGTGCAATTATTTACAGATCACAAGGGGGAAAGTAGGTTTGGTTGCTTATGTGTGTCCATGTTTTTTGTGGTCCAAATTTGTATAAATATACATCAACCACAACAAAACAATTTGGAAAAATAAGCAAATACAAACATTTGTTTACGTATATCTATATGGGGTTGTGTGTATGTTCAATACACGTGGAATATATCGTAAGTATCCTAATTCTATATCACGATTTAAATCATTTTATATTTAGGTTTTGTGGAAAAAAAAAAAGCTGTTTAACAAATAAACATTGGTCCGTAATTCTGTATGTATGCATGTAAAACATATACAGATCAAACATAACTATCATCTATGCTATACATAAAATTTAATCAGTTTAGTTACTGTAAAAAAATTATTATAACGACCAAAGTTTTTTATTATTTTGTTTCTGTGTCATGATCATCAACATCCGTAACAATAGCGTTTGATGTTTTGAGACAACAAGAAATGTCTAATTCTGTCACACCTGGTCAGATAATTTCCTGTAATTAAATTGCATAATGATTTATTATTGTTTTGGAGTATACTATTATACATGTCATCAGTACATTAGTCAAAAGATATAAATCAATTGATAAGCACGTGCAGAAAAATATATAATAATAAATAAAAAAAATATATTATAAGTAGGTGATACTTTAAATTCGGGTTTGAAACACGACTGATCTTTCATTTGACAAATCGTCAATTATTATAGTTTGTTTCTCAGCATATAATGCCTATTTGTTACTTATTTAGAAATAAAATATTTTGATGAAAAAAGATAAATTACTTTTCTTCATTACTCTTTTCTATTATTGGGATTTTTCGGATTCCATTATATATCACCATAGTCATTTAATCACGTTATATAGACTGATAACACATCGAGTATGCCTTTTTAATTAATAATATCGAGTATGACTAATTACGTAATTATACTAATTATGTCTATTATAATTCTAAAGTGTGGCTATAAAAAGTTGGCCAGCAAGCAGTCCTCGCTCTTTAATTCAAAGGCAAAGCTAAAAAAGCAATTTATTAAATTTACTATTTACCGAATTGCAATAGCTTGAATACAAAGGGGACCTCTCTACCTATAATCTCTCATTTCAACTATTTTATTTAAAATCAAAACCCTTTATAGATTGTGCTCAAGGAATATATCTCATTCTAATCTGATTGACTAACTCTATATATATTATCTAGCTGAAATAAAAATATCGCAATAGGTTTTGCTATGGAAAATTTTAAATATGTCATCATGTCAATAAATGTTAGAAAAACAAATTTACTTGCAAGTTTTTAAAGAAATTTATTAGAACAAGTTTTTTACTATTTTTTTCTCGATTAGAGATAAGGACGATATATGTCGATATACCAATCACTTAGTGGTAAACTAAAACTATGAAGTATTCATATCTCTAATTGTACGTAATTTCGTGGATTCATCATTTCATTACAAGGGCTCCATATCATATGATGGCTCTTAAATTGTATCAGATATCATTAATTTCTCAAATATTATGTCAATCTCTAACATTTATTAAAAGTCGATTAGATATGGTATAAATATGAGATGAATGGTGTGTATAAAATGGTTAAAGTAGGGGTTGGATTTAAAGGGGATCGGAAAAGATAAATGAGAAGTGGAATGAGAAGGTGAAGTGTAACATTTCACAACAGTAAAAATGAAATAGAGTAAGGACCACTACTCACTACCCTCTCTAGAGTTTGTCCCAAACACCCTCACATTTTTTGCATCCCCACACTTCTCGATCTCTTTCACACCTATTTTCTTAATTGATTTTTCGTATTTATACATTTTTTGTATGGGTGTGTAATAAACTTGTGTTGTTTTATCAACTTGGAGGTGCTTGGGCCCGTGGGATTTTTTCTTCTTTCAATTTTAACTTTTCTATACAACGTACTCATGTCCTCTATAGCCATAGAGAAATGCTAAGAACTTGGTCGTTTTTATTAGCCTTTCTATCGAAGAAAAAAACTAGGTATGTGATGTAGTGAGGCATTATCTCATAAGTACTTTCTAAATCTGAAATTTTTGTTATGGTCGTTCACTTAATTAATAACTGTAAATTACTACAATTCAGTAATGCATTATATGGGCTTGAATCTGGATGGTAACTCTTTAACAAAAAAAATCTGGATGGTAACACAACGAATAAAACTAGCCTAAACCACTAGCTAAACTATATGTTTTGATTCTTTTTAATTGATGTTTATAAAAATTTAGTCCTAGGCACACATTTTAATATATGAGGAGAGAAAACAAAATCTTCAAAAGTGTAACCAAGACCTAAAATAAGTAAAAATAACATTTTCTTTACTTGCACACTAAAGCTATGCATAATCACCAAGAAGATTAATGATATAAGTATAGTAACAATTGATATAGAAATGTGTGCGTGTGGATTTTCATGTATAGTGTATTAACATGTAGTATGTAATACGTGTATAGAGAGATGGGTCGTTATCAGCAGTAGGTGCAAAATAGAGTCCATTTGCATGGAGCAGGTTTATGTGATGTTGATGATGGCAACAACTGTCATGTGTGCCCCAAAGTCTAGGAGTCTTAATTATTTTAGATTATATAAACATAACTCTACATATAATAATCCCCTCAAAAACGAGCATATATATAAGAAGATTGAGAGAAGTAGGCCCAAAAGCAATATGGGAAGAAACTAAAGTACGTATATCTACATTATATTGAGAAATTCTCTATTAGTTAGGTTATGCATAAATTTTACAAATAATCATGATTTCGATTTACAACTATTTCAAGAGATTTGTAGTGGTCAAGGACAAAAAGAAAGGCTTCAATCAAAGTTGGTTTTTAATTTCGATCAACAAAAGTGATAAATTTTAAGTGTTATTTCAATATGATGTTGATTTTTATTTGTTTTTGGTAATTTAATAAGTTAAGATAGTTTAGTCAATAGTTTGTGCTAGTTTTCCTTTCGATTGATTTTGATAAGTCGCACTAGAAAATCAAGAATGAATGGACCGATACGGTCCACAAATATGAATGATCAAAGCACGTTTCAAGATTAATAAACGAAACAAGACAAGTGGTGGGGTGTGGTATAAATACATAAAACCCTAATCACCAAGCTCTCCTTAATTTGCTCGATGACTATGGTAAATCTTGTAAACTCGAGAGAATCTTTTTTTGATATTGATTCATTTTCCGTCGCACATAAAATAAGTTTTATAAAAATTACAAAAGCCTAGAGAATAGGAATATGTAAATGCTAAATTGAGCTATGGACAAAATCATATACAATAAAATGTAGATGGATAGAGTCGTCCCACACTTAAGGTTGGTCCACATTGAATACCGTTGGAGGCTTCGCAGGCTTTTGTTCTGTCCTTGTCTCTCTCTCTCCCTTCAAAAATTTGTTACTAAAAATTCATATGAATAATTTATTTTTATGGTTTGTCTTATTAATACAGAATAATTTATAGAGTCATGCGTTTAAAGTTTAAACCGACTCACACTAAACCAAAACCAACCCGGCTTAGAGTAAAATCAAA
Organism: Arabis alpina; assembly: GCA_900128785.1. Taxonomy (NCBI): domain Eukaryota; kingdom Viridiplantae; phylum Streptophyta; class Magnoliopsida; order Brassicales; family Brassicaceae; genus Arabis; species Arabis alpina. Next base: position 601,316 of record LT669788.1, read on the forward strand.
CCATCAAAATTTTAACCGAAAAATGTGTATGTGTAATTAAAACTATATATTACTATAAATTGACATTTTTTGTTTTTTTCTTAGTATAAACCCAAGATTGGTTCTAAATTAAAATTCAAACAAAACCAAACCAAACAGATTAGTGAACCCAACCGAAAATATCGGTCCGAAAATGGTAAACTATATACTATCCTTATCGGTTCTCGCGACTAACCAAAAAAATCAACCGAAAACATTGGTTTAAACTCATGAACTTATACAAACTATTCACTATTTATCTTGAATTTTGTTATTTTTGTGCATGAAGAAAGAAAATATTTTTTTAGCAAAAATAAAAATAAAAAATAGTACTCCCTCCGTTCTTTAAAGATTGATTTTCTAGAGTTTTCATACATATTAAGAAAATAAATTAATGTTTGACTAGAAATGTATTAGTTTTTGTACTAAACAATTTTCCATAAGTTTGACTCAATAACAATCTAATAAAATCAATTAATATGTCTTGAAATCTATAATTTATAATTATTATTGCATAGAAAATGTAAAAAATCAATTTTTTTAAAACAAATTTTTTTTTAGAACATCAATCTTTAAAGAACGGAGGGACTATAAGATAGAGATGGAGTTTATGTGCGTGAGGAAGTCGTCATTAAATTGGGAATTTGAGCATTAAATTAAAAGAGGAGTGAAAGGTGCTTCACATACACGCGCCGTAGTTTCTTACCGGAAAGGGATTGGTATTGATGTTAACTATACCGGGCCCGGTTTGGTATGGTCGGCGTCCGAACCGACCACCTGGCTAATAATCTTCTCATATTCTCTGAGTCTGCAAAATCTAATTTCGGATCTTTTTTTTTCCAGTTAATCGGGTGGGCCTCTTTGCTAAAGTGACGGCGCGGGTCATTTAAGTCGGTGACTGCTATAAACGTGAACCCTGTGTGTGACCTTATTACAATTACACTTATTAGAATTCAGAGTCTTGTTTCGTTGGATCTCTCTATGAACGTCCAAAAAATGTCAATTTTGTGGGTTCACATTTCTCGAATCACTACGAAATACGGCGCTTTTTATTTACAACTTTTAAAAAAAACTTTTATATCAGAAAGTTTGTAATGATATACTTTGTTACTTATGTGTATTGCATAATGTAGAATCGGCTGTATACGTTGACAAAATAAAATGTATGGAATCACTTGTGTAAATAATCATAACCATCTAAGTTCATGTTGAAGTGATGAAACTATGACCAAGAGCTAATATTTCAGTTAGTAAAATTTTATGCAAAGTTTAGAGGTATCTGGTTCCATTGCCGTTTGGGACGAAGCTAATATATTACATGATGTGGTTTCGGGTTTGGTGATCACATGCTTCGAAAATCCTAAACCTCCTGCTAATTTAATTAAAAAAAAAACGATGAATTTTTGTGAAACTGAAAAAAAATCGTATTTGGGTCTTATTTGTTTTATAAGTATCAGGCCCATTATCAATGTTACTTGCTCACTAATTGACCATTGATATTGGGCTATGTTTAGGATTTAAATGGACCGACCCCAGTTTGCTTATATACTCGAACACTATATTTTCTTGGGTAGATACATAAATCACATCAAATGGGAATTTACACTATACTTTTCTTGGATAGATCCATAATAATCCCATCAAATTGAAAATTTGGACACGTTAAAATAGTCTTCTTCCCATTGTCAGTACTTTATCTCAAGATTTTCCCGACTCTACCATTTAAGTAGATGATATATCGGTTGAGCTACCGGTGCAAGATATTCATACTTCTTCGAAACAAAAAAAATATATTTAATTTGATGGTAACACAAACACAAGTTGGTTTTGTTTCTATAATTCTCTAAATGATGAATATAAGCATTTAGTTTAGTATTTATAAGGTTCGATAAACGAACGAGCATAATAATTAATAAAACACCAAAAATAAATTTTTTTTAAACGCTATCAAATTGACAAACCATTTCATATTTTATTATTATTAGTATATGATGTAATATAACGGAGATATGTGGGTATAGAATAAAAATCAATAAGAGAGAAATGGGAAGAATAAGAATAAAATGATGGGAAACAGCGAATTGGCCCTTCAAATTATGGTCGAAAAAGGTAGAATAATTTATACATTTTGCCTCAAAATTTAAGCGATGCATGCACCTTTAGGCTTTTAAGGATCTTAAGATTCAATCATACATCAGTATGTATTAGGTCCATGTCCTGAATGGTAAGCTATAGTCAAGTGTATGAAGATGCATTTGTCTCAAATTCGGAATAGGATAATAATGTAATATTATTATTCGATAGTCTTTTGATCGCTTTCCATGCAGGTTATTGCAATAATCTGGAACAAGAACAAAATAATATCTTAGATTCTTCGGTCCCACTTTTTGACTTTCTATCTTCAATCTTTTTCGCATATGCTGATTAATGCTTCGCGTTTTTATTTGAATTATTTGGTTGTTTTGTTACTTGTTAGATGACTATAAGCAAAGAAACCGAACCAAGATCGAATTCCGTTCGGGGTTCAATTATTCGAGTTAGAAAATCCTAACTTTCAATATTCGGTTACTTTCTTTATAGGACTACAATGTTCGATGTTTTTTTTGTTTGAAACTGATTCAATGTTAAAATTGAACTCATATTGGTTTTATATATTTTAGATGTACCACATTAATAGATTCTTGGACTTTAATGACTTGAAATTTGACTTTAACGCCAATGGACACTAACTCCATATTGGTTTTCTACAACAACAAACAATCCTAGTTTCTGAAGCGTTACAAACATTAAATGTACTACTGGTTTTATTTACTTTTTTGAAATTGTGAACTCTATTAACGTTTTGAAACGCCACCTTTCATATTTGGAAGAGAAAATCATATCAAAACATTTATAAAACGTTACTTAGAATAAATTATCTCGAATCAGGAAAAAGAAGTCACACGAGTCGGTCAATCACGAATTTCTTTCCCACTTGTTAATAAATTTTAATTTCTTGAAAATAGTAACAAATCGGAATAACTTTTGACCATTCCGTAGGAATCTAACCACGGTCGGATAAAGTAACCGCTAGAAAAATTAGTCAAACACATTTATCAAATTTATTTGACGAGTATTAAAAAATAAAAATCACTACAAAAGTGATGTCAAAATTATGTTTACCTAATCTTATCTCAAAATTTTATTTAAATAAATGATGCCTTGACCAAATTTTGCTTTTAAAATATTTATTGAAAAAACGTAAAATTACACCCTTAATATATTTCATGTTCAAGCTCTGAACTTTTACCGTTAACTGATAAGGACTCAGGTCAATGTTAAGAGATCTCTTGACGAAATCATAGAACCCATTTTGATCTTGATAGAAACTTTTACCTTTATCAAGTTTGAAATCAATGACTCGTTGTAAGATAACGATCTCGTCTTCTTCAATCAACATTTGAGAATATGACTTCTTTTCATCACCAGTTTTGATCTTTTTGGTCTGCATGCGTGTTGAGGTCTCTTCGACTCTCGGTCGCTTTGTCTTCCGTGAACTTGAAGCAGCATACGGCTGAGTCACGACGGTTTCAGTTTCAGTTTCCGATTCAGAATATGACGATTCGAAATCTAAAACGATGGAAAGCAAAAAGTTAATGTGTAAACTCTTTCTTGATTAACCTTTTGCTTTCCATCGTTTTAGATTCCGAATCGTCAGATTCTGAATCGGAAACTGAAACCGAGACCGTCGTGACTCAGCCGTATGCTGTTTCAAGTTCACGAAAGACAAAGCGACCGAGAGTCGAAGAGACCTCAACACACATGCAGACCAAAAGGGCCAAAATTGGTGATGAAAAGAAGCCCTATTCTCAAATGTTGATTGAAGAAGACGAGATCGTTATCCTACAAGGAGCCATTGATTTCAAACTTGATAAATGCAAGAGTTTCTATCAAGATCAAAATGAGTTTTATGATTTCGTTAAGAGATCTCTTAACATTGACCTAAATCCTTATCAGTTAATAGAGAAAGTTTAGAGCTTGAACATGAAGTACATCAAGGGTGTAGAACCAACTTTCTGCTTATGAGCGTCCGATTAATGCTTAGCGAATTTTTGAACTCGCGATACAACTAATAAATAGTAGTAATAATCAATATTCTTTTTTGGGATCCAGTCAGAAAATTACTTATTTTCTACTATAATTGCTTTTTTTCCCTTTTCTTATTAATATTGGTTTTAAGTAATAAATAAAAATAAATAGAAACAGAAGCAAGCAAGTGGAAAACAGACCATAAGAGAGAGAGAAGAGGAAGACGAAGAAGAGAGAAAGAAACAGAACAGAGTTAGGGTTCGATAGAATCTTGCTAAAGTCTTGAAAAAGGGTTTTTAAATTCTAACCAAAAGAATTCATCTTTCTTTGTCTCTAGGGTTTTTACTTGCTCTTCTTCGTGACTCCTTTAAACCTGGAGAAACACAAAATTGGCGTGTTTCGTACGGTCTACCTAACCCTAATCTCTCAGCTTAAAGATCTATTTCCTTTTCTTGGTTTCTTGAAATTCTCTGAAAGATTTTGTTTTGATTAGTTTTGGTAATGGAGGAGGATCGTAAGGAAGATATAAAACCATCTTATTGGTTAGATGCTTGTGAAGACATATCTTGTGATCTTATAGATGATCTTGTGTCTGATTTTGATCCTTCCTCTGTTACTGTTGTTGATGAAAACAGTGTGAACAATGATTTCTTTGGTGGAATTGATCACATTTTAGATAGTATTAAGAATGGTGGTGGCTTACCAAACGGTAATAGTGAGGTTAGTGAAGCTCCTGAGTTGATTGGTAGAGAGATTAGTGTCTCAGTGAAGGAGAATGTGTTGGTAAAGTGTAGCGAGGTTTCGAAAGAGGAAGGAGAGAGTGATAGGAAGAGAGCTAGGGTTTGTAGTAGAGGACAGGCTAATTCTAGGTTTGTGAATAGGAAAAGGACTCGTAATTGGGATGAGTCAGGTCATAATAAGAGAAGAGATTGTGGTTATAACTATAGAAGAGATGGTAGAGATAGAGAAGTTAGAGGTTATTGGGAGAGGGATAAAGTTGGTTCTAATGAGTTGGTTTATCGTTCTGGGACTTGGGAAGCTGATCATGAAAGAGATGTTAAGAAAGAGAGCGGTGGAAACCGAGAGTTTGATGAGAAGGTGGAGGAGAGTAAGAGTAAGCCTGAAGAACGTAAAGAGAAGGTTGTGGAAGAGCAAGCAAGGAAATATCAATTGGATGTGCTTGAGCAAGCTAAAGCGAAAAACACTATCGCTTTCCTTGAGACTGGTGCAGGGAAGACACTTATCGCGATTTTGCTAATTAAAAGTGTTCATAAGGATTTAATGAGCCAGAATAGGAAAATGCTCTCGGTGTTTTTGGTTCCTAAAGTGCCTTTGGTTTATCAGGTACCTAAATAGCATACATGAATGTATTTATTTAAAATTGGATACCTTTTGAGTTCGGTTCGTTGACTAATCTTATATTTTTCAGCAAGCAGAAGTGATCCGTAATCAAACTAATTTTCAAGTTGGTCATTATTGTGGTGAGATGGGACAAGATTTCTGGGATGCTCGAAGGTGGCAGCGTGAGTTTGAGTCTAAGCAGGTTGCGGTTTTATGCCTTCTTCTTCACACGGGCTTTGAAATTTGTTCATTATGTGGTTGCTGAAGTTTACGGGTTTTTTCGGTTTTATTCTGTATGCAGGTTCTAGTAATGACAGCACAAATTCTATTGAATATACTGAGGCACAGCATTATTCGAATGGAAACTATTAATCTTCTTATCCTTGACGAGTGTCACCACGCTGTCAAGAAACATCCGTATTCACTAGTGATGTCAGAGTTTTACCACACAACTCCTAAGGAGAAAAGACCTGCCATATTTGGAATGACTGCTTCGCCTGTTAATCTAAAGGGTACTGATTGTTTCTTGAATTGATTCTTCAAAGCGGATCATGCTTACTAATGTTCCTGGAAGTGACTTTTTTCTTTGTTACATAGGTGTTTCAAGCCAAGTAGATTGTGCGATTAAAATACGCAATCTTGAGACCAAATTGGATTCTACGGTTTGTACCATTAAAGATCGAAAGGAGTTAGAGAAACATGTGCCGATGCCTTCAGAGATTGTTGTTGAGTACGACAAAGCTGCTACTATGTGGTCTCTTCATGAGAAAATAAAAAAAATGATTGCAGCTGTTGAAGAAGCGGCAAAGGCAAGTTCAAGGAAGAGCAAGTGGCAATTTATGGGGGCTAGAGATGCCGGAGCTAAGGATGAACTGAGACAGGTTTATGGCGTGTCTGAAAGAACAGAGAGCGATGGAGCGGTCAATTTGATTCATAAACTGAGGGCTATAAACTATACTATTGCTGAATTGGGTCAATGGTGTGCTTACAAGGTAAAAGGAATGGGAGAGAATATTTTCTGATGATTTGAAATGGTTATGTTATTTTTGTATGATATAACTTTTGTTTCTTTGAAGGTGGCACAATCGTTCTTGACTGCGTTGCAAAGTGATGAAAGGGTGAATTTCCAAGTCGATGTAAAGTTTCAAGAGTCTTACCTAAGCGAGGTGGTGTCGCTTTTGCAATGTGAGCTTGTGGAAGGAGCTGTTACTGAAAAGGCGGCTGCGGAAGTTACCAATTCAGAAAATGGTAATGCAGATGATGAGATGGAGGAGGGAGAGCTCCCTGATGATCATGGTAAGTCCTAACCGTATTCTTAGTATCTATCTATTTACTGTTAATCCGGTCCGAGAAGCCTGATAGTAACAATGCTATGGTTTTAGTGGTATCTGGAGGGGAACACGTGGATGAAGTAATAGGTGCCGCAGTGGCTGATGGGAAAGTTACTCCGAAAGTTCAATCACTGATCAAATTACTCCTCAAGTATCAGCACACAGCCGATTTTCGAGCTATTGTTTTTGTTGAGAGAGTGGTTGCTGCTTTGGTTCTTCCAAAGGTTAGGATTCAAGTGAAAAACGAATGTGATTTTGTTTTAGGTACATTTTTCCTATCAATATTACTGAGCGTTGAATTTTTTCAGGTTTTTGCTGCGCTGCCTTCTCTTGGTTTTATACGGTGCGCTAGCATGATTGGGCACAATAACAGCCATGAAATGAAATCATCTCAAATGCAGGATACGATTTCCAAATTCCGAGATGGGCATGTATGAAAATATTTGAATTTGTTTCCTAAGTCTTGAGGTAAAATATTAAGAATTTATCTTGACATGTGTCTCTTTCTCTTGTGATAGGTGACACTGTTAGTCGCCACAAGCGTTGCTGAGGAAGGACTTGATATTAGGCAATGTAATGTTGTTATGCGTTTTGATCTTGCAAAGACGGTGCTGGCATACATTCAGTCTCGTGGTCGGGCAAGAAAGCCTGGATCAGACTACATACTCATGGTTGAAAGGTACATAGGCTTCACAATCTTTAATAAAAAGCTGTAAAATTTACAATGGAGATTTTCTTAACAACTGGTCAACTTGTGTTGCTTGCAGGGAAAATGTAACTCATGCAGCATTCTTAAGAAATGCTAGGAATAGTGAGGAGACACTGCGAAAAGAAGCAATAGAAAGGACTGATCTTAGTCATCTCAAAGATAGATCAAGGTTAATCTCCATTGATTCTGTGCCGGGTACAGTTTATAAGGTGGAGAAAACTGGTGCCATGGTTAGCTTGAATTCCGCGGTTGGTCTCGTACATTTCTACTGCTCCCAGCTTCCCGGTGACAGGTAAGTTTACCGATAACCTTTGTCTTACAAATGACCTCCTTCTTTCTGATTGAGACGGTGGTTTACTTCCCTCCTATGTCTCAGGTATGCGATTCTTCGTCCTGAATTTAGCATGGAGAAACATGAAAAGCCTGGGGGACACACCGAGTATTCATGCAGGCTTCAGCTCCCTTGCAATGCACCATTTAAAATACTCGAGGGTCGTGTTTGCAGTTCAATGCGTCTTGCACAGCAGGTGGACTGGAATTTTTATTTTCGATTATCTTATTTGTTGTTATCATCTGGTGTTCTGTGTCTTGAATTAGTAATGTGTTTGATACGTAGGCTGTATGTCTAGCTGCTTGCAAGAAACTGCATGAGATGAGGGCATTTACTGATATGCTATTGCCGGACAAGGGAACTGGTCAAGACGTTGAGAAGGCTGACCAAGATGATGAAGGTGAACCTGTTCCCGGAACTGCTAGACATAGAGAGTTCTATCCCGAAGGTGTGGCGGATGTACTCAAGGTAAAGTTAGCACTAACCTGTGAGAAACTGCTATTTGTGCATTCATGGAAATGTGGTTGCAAAAACTTGACTGATTTTCTACGGTGTACAGGGGGAATGGATTTTATCGGGAAGGGAAATTTGTGAGAGCTCAAAGCTTTTCCATTTATACATGTACAGTGTCAAATGTGTGGATTTTGGCTCTTCAAAAGATCCTTTCCTAACCGAAGTTTCAGAGTTCGCTGTTCTTTTTGGCAATGAGCTGGATGCAGAGGTTCTTGTTCCCTCCACTGTTCTTGTAACTATGGTTTTCTTGTGTAACACTAATGATTTGTATACTGTATCAGGTATTATCGATGTCTATGAATCTTTATGTTGCTCGGGCCATGATCACTAAAGCATCTCTTGCTTTCAGGGGATCACTTGATATTACAGAAAGCCAGGTTGGACTGAACAACAAACCTTATTTTCTATCTCGTTTATGTTTGCTTGACAAACTCTGATCTTATACTGCTGGTATTTTCTTGTGCAGCTATCATCTCTTAAAAAATTTCATGTGAGATTAATGAGTATTGTCTTAGATGTTGATGTTGAACCCTCCACGACACCATGGGATCCTGCAAAGGCTTACTTGTTTGTCCCTGTTACTGACAATACGTCTACGGAACCCATAAAAGGAATCAACTGGGAATTAGTTGAAAAGATTACTGAAACAACTGCGTGGGAAAACCCTCTTCAGAGAGCTCGTCCGGATGTATATCTCGGGACTAATGAGAGAACTCTTGGTGGAGACAGAAGGGAATATGGGTTTGGTAAACTTCGTCAGAACATTGTTTCTGGACAGAAATCTCACCCAACATATGGTATTAGAGGAGCTGTTGCATCTTTCGATGTTGTGAGAGCTTCTGGATTGGTACCTGTGAGAGATGTTATGGAGATGGTAGTAGAAGGTGATCTATCACAAGGAAAACTGATGATGGCTGATGGGTGCATGGTTGCTGAAGATCTTATCGGGAAAATTGTGACAGCCGCACATTCAGGGAAGCGGTTTTATGTGGACTCTATTTGTTATGACATGAGTGGAGAAACATCATTTCCAAGGAAAGAGGGATATTTAGGTCCTCTGGAATACAACACTTATGCGGACTATTACAAGCAAAAGTATGAAGTTTTTTTATTTCCTCAATTGTTTTATAAGTTTCATTATTGAAGCAATCACTCTACTAATATTTTTCTGTTACCACGAGGACTTACATGGCCTTGATTCACCTCCTGTGTTGTGCAAGACGAAGAAGCAAAGCTTGTCTATGTATGATGAGATATTTACTTCGATGGCTCTTTATATCCTTGTATAAGACAGGCTTTTCTTCTTCGTCTTGCACAACCTGAGGTAATTGGGGCTATCAAGTCTTCTTCTGTAATGTTATCTATTAGGTATGGAGTTGATTTGGACTATAAGCAACAACCTTTAATCAAAGGACGAGGTGTTTCGTATTGCAAGAACCTTCTTTCTCCTCGGTTTGAACAGTCAGGTACTGAGAATATTTTTTGTCTTCAACATTTATTGATTTATCCGGTAGATTAACATTTTATTATGGCAATTCAAGGTGAATCTGAGACGATCCTTGATAAAACATACTATGTGTTTCTTCCACCTGAACTATGCGTAGTGCATCCGCTTTCGGGTTCACTTGTTCGAGGTGCTCAGAGGTTGCCCTCTATAATGAGAAGAGTTGAGAGCATGTTGCTAGCTGTTCAACTCAAGAGTTTGATTAGCTATCCTATTCCAACTTCAAAGGTATTTGTTATGCTTGGTTAAGTATATTTTTTTTGTCATGTTTTGTTGTTACTAAACTAATCTTATTTGGTATCTATATGTAGATTCTGGAAGCCTTGACTGCTGCCTCCTGCCAGGAGACATTCTGCTACGAGAGAGCCGAGCTTTTAGGAGATGCGTATCTGAAATGGGTTGTTAGTCGTTTTCTGTTTCTGAAATATCCGCAGAAGCACGAGGGTCAGCTTACAAGGATGAGACAACAAATGGTCAGTAACATGGTTCTTTATCAGTTTGCTCTGGTTAAAGGGCTTCAGTCGTATATACAGGCGGATCGTTTCGCCCCTTCTAGGTGGTCTGCTCCTGGTGTGCCTCCGGTTTTCGATGAGGATGCAAAAGATGGAGGGTATTCGTTTTTCGATGAAGAGGAAAAACCGGTTTCTGAAGAGAAGAGTGACGTGTTTGAAGATGGAGAAATGGAAGATGGTGAATTAGAGGGTGATTCGAGTTCATACCGAGTTTTATCAAGCAAAACGTTGGCTGATGTTGTTGAAGCTTTAATTGGTGTTTATTATGTCGAAGGCGGTAAAATTGCAGCCAATCATTTGATGAAATGGATTGGGATTGATGTGGAGGAGGACGATCCTGAAGAAATCGAAGGAACGGTGAAACCCGCCAATGTTCCAGAGAGCGTACTCAAGAGTATCGACTTTGTTGGTCTAGAGAAAGCTCTGAAATTTGAGTTTAAAGAGAAAGGTCTTCTTGTTGAAGCTATAACACATGCTTCAAGACCTTCTTCAGGTGTTTCGTGTTACCAGAGATTGGAATTTGTTGGTGATGCTGTCTTGGATCATCTTATCACTAGACACTTGTTTTTCACATACACAAGCCTTCCTCCTGGTCGGTTAACAGATCTTCGAGCTGCAGCGGTTAACAACGAGAACTTTGCTCGTGTTGCGGTTAAACATAAACTCCACTTCTACCTTCGCCATGGTTCTAGCGCCCTCGAGAAACAGGTAAACAAGACTTTGAAAGACAAACTATCTTGTTCTCAAACAATTACATGATTTTGATTGTTTGGTTTCCTTTTGTTTAGATTCGGGATTTTGTGAAGGAAGTTCAAACCGAGTCTTCGAAACCGGGGTTTAACTCTTTTGGTTTGGGAGATTGTAAAGCCCCAAAAGTGCTTGGAGATATTGTTGAATCCATTGCAGGTGCTATTTTTCTTGATAGTGGAAAAGATACAACTGCCGCTTGGAAGGTTTTTCAACCATTGCTTCAACCAATGGTGACACCAGAGACACTTCCGATGCATCCAGTTCGAGAGCTTCAAGAGCGGTGCCAGCAACAAGCAGAAGGATTAGAATACAAAGCAAGCCGGAGTGGTAACACAGCGACTGTTGAAGTATTCATCGACGGTGTTCAAGTGGGAGTCGCGCAAAACCCGCAGAAGAAAATGGCTCAAAAGCTAGCAGCAAGGAACGCGCTAGCAGCTTTGAAAGAGAAGGAAATAGCAGAATCAAAGGAGAAGGGAGCTCAAAACGGTAACTCGGGAGATAATCAAGACGCGAACGGGAACGGGAACAAGAAGAATGGGAATCAGACGTTTACAAGACAGACATTGAATGATATTTGCTTGAGGAAGAATTGGCCAATGCCTTCTTACAGGTAAAAAGGGTTCAAAAACTTCTGTAAGTAATTGCGATGTTTTGATGTTTTGTTGAGTGTTTTTGAGAGTTTTGTGGTGAATTTTGTAGATGTGTGAAAGAAGGAGGACCAGCACATGCAAAGAGGTTTACATTTGGAGTAAGAGTGAATACAAGTGATAGAGGATGGACTGATGAGTGTATTGGAGAGCCAATGCCAAGTGTTAAGAAAGCTAAAGATTCTGCTGCAGTTCTCTTACTTGAGCTCTTAAATAAAACTTATTCTTGATTTTGGAACCTATTCTTATGTGTTTTAAACTTTAACATTAGCTTTAATTATATATATATAAAAATTGAAAACCAAATGAGATGTGTATATAGGCATGTTCATTTTGGAAGTTGGAACCAATTGTCCCATTTTACTCAATTTTCTTCTGTATCTTACTCTTTTGCAATAATTATTCATTTGAATCAGTTTAAGAAAGATGTTTCAATTCCCTTTGCAGAATTTGTAACGCATTTTTATGAGTTACAACTCTTCCAAAGTACTTTTGATTATAAAAAAAATTTATGCTCAAAACTTGTTAATGAGCATTTCCAAAAGTATTTTAATAAAATCAATTAAATATATGAACAATAAATCTTCGTAGGAGTCTTTGTTAAATCCTCATTTATATATCCATCATTTGTAAGTATAGTACTAATAATATCCATGATGAAAAATTAAACTGAAACAAAATCTCAAATTTGGTTATAATCAAGTGTAGAACTCTTCCAAAGGATTAAAGGATTAAAGCATTAAACCAAAACCAAAATTTAAAATTCCAAGAGGTCTTTATAACAAAATTATTGAGTTCACAAGGACAAATGATAAGTCCCCAAGTCTACAATAGAAATGCAGAGAAAGTATCAATTAGAATCAAATTGCTTATTATTATCATTGAAAGCAACAGAAACGACGATTTTCCGAGAAAAAAGCTTCAACGTCTCAGGGTATGGAGAATGTATTCAGCATAAAGGTCCCTGTAATGGCAAAATCAAATCCTTTAATGTTACAACTTAAAAAACATGTAAGAAAGTTTGGTTCTTGAAGGAGAAAGAAACATAGACTTACATTGAGTACTGCATAGCTTCGACTGCGCTTTCCGATGGCAGAAAATCATTCACTGCAACTTCCTTGTTCTCGTTCTTCTTGTCTGTGAGAGATTTAGGTTTAAGGGAACAACTTATACTTATTGAGAAGTCGACAGAGACGACTAAGAAGGAACAGTAAAGAAAAAAGGATACAGTCTTCAAAGAAACGACGGATTTCAGAAAGACGGTGAGGAGGTAGTTCTTTGATGTCAGTGTAATGCTTGTACTCAGGATCATCAACGCAAACCGCAATGATCTTGTCATCTTTCTCACCCTATATTAAAGAAGAAAACAAAAACAAGAATCATTTAAAGTGATAAGAACCAAAAAAACAGAATCTTTTTCATTGAATTGATCAAGTTAGTTTTACCTGGTCAATCATAGGCATCAATCCAATAGCTCGGGCACGCAGAAAACAACCCGGAAGCACAGGCTCCTACGAAAAGAGAATACATACACTGTTATCGAAATCTAAAACTGTTGGTGCTATATGAAATGAGGAAAAGAAAGAATCATCATACCTGCATGATAACTAGTACATCAATTGGATCATTATCTTCACACAATGTGCGAGGAACGAAACCGTAGTTGTGAGGGTAAACAACTGACGAGTACAGAATACGATCAACCTAAGACAAAAACCAATTCAAAATTATGTCACATTGATTAGCACAAACAACAAAGAAGATTAAACAATACAAAAAAAAGTCAACTTTTGATCTTATATTAACCTTAATGAGTCCAGTCTTTTTGTCAAGTTCATATTTGACCTTGCTTCCTTTTGTAATCTCAACAACCTAATACTCATCCAAAACATTAAAACCATTCAAGAATCTCATAAAACAGATTCAAGAGAGTGTAGATACTGACCACATTGAAAATCTGTGGAGCTCCAGGACCTACAAATATACATAACTTAGTTCCAAAACTACCAATACCAAAAAAAGCCTTAAGAGATTAGAAACTGTTGTTTGTGATGGTTACCAATCTCAAGATCATGCCATGGATGTGCAGCTACAGATCTTCTTGACAAAGATGAAAGAATCCTCTCGTTAAGACGAGGAGTTGGTCTCTGTAACTTCTGATTCTCTTTCCCTTCTTCACTCATCTAAACAAAAACCCAAATTTAATGTCAAAAGTGAATCAGACCCCACAAAAGATCAATAACAAAGAATCATCATTTCTTGATTAAGATGTATCAATAAGTAAAGATCTAAGCCTAATAAAACCTATATAAATGATTTTGATTCTCATAATCAAGCAAAACCCAGATGATTAAACAACGTAAAGGATCAAACTTTAAGATCTAAGAACGATAAAGGTCGTACCTTTGAGGATCGGAAAGGAGTGAAGCGCGTTGGTTTGGTAAGTGTAAAGCGTTTTAAGGTGGTGTGTATATTTATCACCCGAATATTACGGATCATAATAATTCGTAATATTCTATTAATATTTGTTTTTTATGAATATATTATACACTTTACTATACTATCTCATTTACAAATTTAGGAATATTTGAATTTTTTTTTGGTCAATGGGAATATTTGATATAATTTGTTTTTTTTCCGCTGTTGGAAATTTCTCTATACTATTTTACACAGAATATTTTTACTATTAGTGGTTAAAAATAATTAATGTTAATCGGACTGTTACAATTATTTTAGCTCTATGTTACACACTTTATTGTAAAATAATATTTCCTCCGTTTCATTTTAGATGATTTTTTAGGAAAAAAATTGAGAAAATTGGATTGTATACCCTAAAACTTGTTGAACATTGGAAAAGTATACCAAATTTTACAAAATTGGAAAACTACCTTTAATATTGAACAAATTATCATATAAAATATGTTGATAATTAAAAATTATTTAGTGCAAATTTTAAAATTAAGTTCAATTTATAAACAACTCATATTTATTTTTTTAAACAAAAAAAACTATATGGTTAATTAATCATAATTTTTCCAACTAAAATTATAATTAAGTAAGTTGATTTATTTTACATAGTTGATTTATATTTTATTCGTTGATTGTTTGCTCTATTGATTTATTTAAACTACTGACTTTTTTTTTTATGTTCGTCGACTTAATTTTCAACTTGGTCGACTTATTTTCAACTATGGATTTATCATTGTATTGGTTGATTTTTTCTTTGTCGACTTATATAACCATTGACTTATTTTTTTATGTTCGTCGACTTAATCATCAGATTCGTCGATTTATTTTCAACTATGGATTTATATTTGTATTTTGGTTGATTTTTTCCTTTGTCGACTTATATAACCATTGACTTATTGTTTTTGTGTTCGTTGACTTAATTTTTAGATTCGTCGACTTCTTTTCAATTGTTGATTTATATTTGTTTTGGTTGACTTTTTTCTTTGTCGACTTATATAACCATTGACTTATTGTTTTTATGTTCGTCGACTTAATTTCTTGTATTCATCGATTTATTATACACTATCGATTTATTTTACACTATCGATTTATTTTAAATATTTATTAATTTTAAAAATTATTTTACTTTTTATTTAAAACTGAAAAATCAAATTATTTTGTATTATAAAAATTAGATAGATTAATGATTAACTAACAGCCTAATAGTAAAAATATCATTTCAAACTAAAAATAAGGTAGTTTTCAAATATTAACAAATTTGATATAGTTTTCAAATTTTCAAACAAATTTAGGATACTTATCTAATTCTCCCAAAAAAATTTGTCTTAAATTAATTGATTTTTTCATTTTTTTATGCAAGATTAATTATGTTTTTTTTGTTTTTTGCTATTTGATTTCTATAGATTATTTTTTCATTGATTAAATTATTTGAGAATTGATGTTCTATATCAAAAAGATAAACAATTAAATAGTTTTTTAATTTGTAGGTAAAAACCTTAAAGATTATCTAAAATTACTGTACAACTCTCTTTTATATAATCATCAATCACACACATAAAGAGACTAAAAATGTCTAACATGAGATTAGCGTTAAAAACGGGTCTTAGGCCCATTAAGTTGTAATTGGACTCAGTAGTGGAAAAATCTTGAGCGCAGCAGAATACCTTTGGCCTTTTGTGACTTTGTGCAATGAGCATCTTCAAATTAAGAACAAAAGAGATAAAGATACATTCAAAGTTGAAACTTTTGTACAATTATCATTCTAAAACTATTTTATGATCTCATAGAATATATCCAGAAATGAAAGACAACAAATCCATTGCTTAAATGGTTAATTAACAGTAGCAGACATATAGACCAGAATGTAGCAGACACAAAAAGAGACAAGACATGGGAGTAATATGGTACAGGAATTGACAAGGACCAAAGAAATGTTTTGATGGATTTAGAAACGAAAAATAAGTCTTTTTCGTAGAAGATTAAAGAAGCAATTTACTAAAACTAGATTTTTAAAAGATAATAATGAGTAAAATGTGGATTTTTGAGTTTATTTTATACCTCAAAAGTCTGTCATGTTGAAGCTTCTCCTTCCAATCTAAGCCTCTTGCAGACTTTTTCATCACTTTGATTGTTTGTGTTCCCAACTTGGCTCTCTTTCAATTCCATTGAACATCTCTTGTATGGCTTAAACCCTGTTTGTCTCTTTCCCGGTCCAACACCGATCATTACTACACTTTCTTGGTCTGCATTACAAGAATCTTGAATCTTGAAAGTAGGAGCCATTTGCATTGGCGTGTCGCTTTGTTTTCCATTTACATTCTCTGCCACTTGAGGAGGTGAAAAGCATTGAGGCAATCTCTCTCTCGCAAAGAGCGCCTGAAACGCTATACGACCCTGTGACCAAGATATTACGAATAAGAATGCATAGTGTTAGTTCCCAAAAAGATGCATTGTGTTAGTTCCTGAAAAGAACTCTGCAAAATCTATGAATCATTAGTTTGTTTACCCCTTCGGAGACTTCTTTCCATGAATCAATTGTTGGATTGTTGTTGTCTCTGATTTTATTACGACGGTTATTTAACTCGTTAACATCTGCCTCCTTCACATCCTCTTCAACTTTCTCCATTTTATCCAATGCATCTGTTTCCGCATCACTCGCTGAAGGTGTGTTTGAGCCACACGATGAGCGGTCCACCAGCTTTTTCTTCGGGGTAGCGTTTGAATCATCAACAGGCTTATCACCATTAGTTTTTGAGTCAGAGTTTACCTTGGTTATTCCAGTCTCCTCCGAGTCACCAGACGATGAAGCTGGAGATTTCGAAGCCAAGTTTTTATCTTGCAGAGCTGTGCTTTGTTTCTCGAGGGGTAGTTGAGCATTTTCAACTGTATCCATCTTATCCGTGGCTGGAGTTGGAACTGTATCGGTTGGAATGGGAAGGCATGTGACTGGAGCAGGAGTACATACAGGAAGAAGTCCATGAGAAGCCCACCAAGCAGTTGCAGCAGCCACTGTAGCAGCAGCAATGGCAGCTACACTTGGAGGAGAGTTCATTTGGGTTGATGAATCTCCAGAATTCCCGACATTCGCATGGGGCCAGGCCGAAGCAGCGTACGTGGCTGCAGCATGAGCTGCAGGATTCTGTAGGAGAGTTGACATAACAAGATTGGTGAAAGTAGAAGAGATCTGGAGAAATGATCGGTAATCATCCTGGGAATGGAAAGCTGGAAATGCTTGTTGACAAGTTGTAGTAGTAGTAGTAACAGATGATGTTGTCGAAGCTGGAAGATTCGTGTGCGAGCTAGAGTGCCCGAGAACTCGATCTCCCATAGGACGAAAGATGAAGTCTTGAGATACCATACCTGGGGGATGAAACTGAGGGCATTTTGCCATATTTCCATTTACAACATCCACCGGAATATGCCAAGGGTAGTTCAGGGCGCTCCGCATACCGTCACCATCTCTGTCTTTGTTCTGCTCAGGAACATCTTCAACCGTGTTGTCCACATTCGAGGTCTTGCTTGATCCATTGGCACTTGCCTGGTCAAAATCAGAATGGAACAAGTTCTTGTTTTTTTTTTTCATGCTATTGGACTTCAAATACAACATTCATCAGGTTGTTGGACTACAATTATTTATACCTTTCGCAGAGACGGTTCAGATTCCATGAATGAGTTTAGATTCCCTGGAGTTACTTTCTTTGGTGAGGGATACTTGTTCACAGTAGAAACCCCTGAGCAGTTATCATCTTGAATTTCTTTTTCAGTTGATGTTTTCTAACCAGAAAAAAATAAACATAAGAAACTTACCACAACAAGAAACAAGAAATTGACGAAATGAAGATGGGAAGGTCAGAGAAAGATCAAAAATAGAACCTCGGAAAACGACATCTTTTCCAAATCCAAGCATCCCTGATTAAGATGCGAAGAAGAGGCCGAGGAGGCAAATTTTGCTGATGATACTTGTGAAGAAGATGTACCATTATTCCCAGGTTTTCGAGGATAAGGAGTATTCGGTTTTCTTTTAGGCCGAGGAGGCGGAATATCTATGTCGAGAGCTTGACAAACGGGAATGCCTTTAGCTTCAGCCTCTTTCTCCAACTGAAAAAAGTGAACCAAAAACTTTGAGTTTTCCAAACTGGAGATGGAAAATGCAACTCAGATGTGAAATCCTGAGATTCCCATAGCACCGAGGTCAAAAAGTCATATACTGACCCGAATTGTTCGGGGTAGACGACACAGTTACTTCATGTCCTGTCCTATATGGGCGAGGAGGTTTGGTTTCCCATTTGAATGGCTAAAAGAATCGATGCAATCCCATTATTTCATCGACTTTACTGAATATGCAACACTTGTGTCATGCAAATGCAATGCTAGTTATGTTAGGACCTATCTTATGGTCTCTGAGAGATTGAGACTCTCTTTAGTCTTAACAATAAGGTTTCCAGTTGGGCACTCGATTAGCTGCAGAGCAAATGAAAAAGGTAACACTGATATTTCTACATGCCTGCTACTATCCTCGGAACCAACCTACTCTACTTACCAAGACGCTAAATTTCACACAGAGAAGAACCTTTAACCATCTTTTTTCACACATAACACATACGGTGATAGGCAACCGTCTACACAAGGTCATCGACTAAGTTGACAAGTTATGTTAACTTTTTTTCAACACTCAAAGGGATCAACTTACCTTTGTAAAGAACTTCTGTGCATGACTTCTGATTTGAACAGCAGTCTTTGTTCCAATATGTTCTGCAGACAAAACAAAAAACAAAAGAAGAAGAAATCTCCCAATCAAGAGAGATACAAAACCTCTCTTAGCTAACTTATAGTATACAAAAAGCTAAATTATTCAACCTTCTATTCGTTGCCAAGCTCTTCCATAAAGCTTTAAAGCTTCTAGAAACCGATCATGCTCATCCTCGGTCCATCGTTCTCGCTGCTTAGTTATCGTATACGGCTTTCTTATCTACAAATTCAAACCTAATCTTCACACAACAACAACAGCAAAAACCAAAATCTGAAACTCTAAACTCCATTCTTAAGTATCATTTTCATTACCTTAGTTAATAACTCTTCTCCAGATGCATTAGTATCCATATTTGGACCCTTAGCAGCTTATACCGCTGCTTCAAATCCTCACTAATACAATAAATAAACCATCTTTGATCTCCCCAAACACCAAAGTTTCCAAATTGCAAAGCCGTTGTGATGATTTCTAATTGACTAAACCCCTGGTTCAGATTCTAGAACAACTGCCAATAAAAACAAGAGCTTTATCAGAAACATTTATCCACACTATGACAATAAAAGATTACAGATTATTTAGATTATAAATAAAAAGAGAAATCTTTTCAAAGTCCACCGTGTTCTTCAGCAGAACTCAAAAGACTTCCCTTTTTTTTATTTCTCAAAAGCCTCACCAAAACAAATCCATCACATCCAAAACCTTAACATCATCATCAAATAAAAATTCCAAATCAGTATATACTAATCACTAACTTCTATAATCAATCCAATACTAATTTGTATCATTATTCTAAACTTATAAAGCAACCAAACACAGATTTTGAGATTGTAATAAGAACCCTTGTTGAGAATGTAAAAAACAAACATACCCTTGAAAGTAGCCATGGAGGAGAGAAGTAGATCAACTCACCGGAGAAGTCATTGTTACCGGAAACAACCAAATCGGGAAATAAAAATTGTTTTTTTAAAATAGAAAACGAAGGAAGAAGAAGATAACTGAAGAAGAAGCAATGACTGTATATGGCTTGAACAAGACTAAAAGAAGAAAAAGCCAGAAGCAATCTCAGCCACAACAATTTTTCTTCGATTTTTTAATGTTTTTATTTTATTTGAGGCTGAAACAGCAGCAAGGGTATAAATGGAAAAAACCAAACTCATCGAAGATCATAATAGATCGACACGTGGTGAGATTATAGTGGCTGGTCACTGCACTTTTTCGTATCTCCCAACTTGCTTCTCTCTGAGCCAGAAGTGTCTCCATTGTAGGTAAAAGCGAGAGTGGGGTCCATTTTGCTTACGTGGCGGTTTCCGGGTTAATAGGTAACAAGTGGGTAAACTGATGGGTACTGTGCCAGCTGGGATGGTGATAAACCGCCACGTGTCGGTTTTCTGGAAGACATTTGTGTTCTAGATAAGTCGTTTGGATTTGGGCTTGTAAAAAGGGATACTTGATGGGCCTAAATTAGTATTCAGTGACCCAAATAGTGAAGATAATGGGCTATTTACATTATCCAATTTTTTATAACGTCTGGATTTATTATTTTTATTACAAATTAGAAAACTGTTACATTAACGATTCTACAACGAGCATGCCTTTCATTTTGATCCACGCTACGCCAAACGAGTTTACCCTGCTCCAAGCTAAAGATCTCCTGCGTAGAAGCTTTAAAGCCCTTGGTCAACCACTGGGCCAAAGAAACTTTTACACATTATCCAATTTAAGTTGACTAATTTAATTAGTAGAGTAGGAAATTAAAAGTTAAAAGTTAAATAGTACTATTGATAACTGATAAGCAGATAAATAATGGAAATTCTATTTGTCAACATTTATCAGTTAGTTGTGTTTATAATATTTTTTTGTATAAAAACATTGGAATTAGAGGGGTGAATTAGAAATACTGTAACGAGTTATTATGAAGAAATGGTTATTTACATTTTGTAAAATCGCCATTGGCAAAATCTAAGATTAATTATGTGAGTTAGAAAGGCTATATATAAACTAGATGCCTCAAGCCATTTCTTTAATTAGTTTTTTTTTGTAGAATTCTAATAAATTAATATAGTTTTCAAGTAATTAAAAATGTTTCTTATTATTAGTCAATACAACTTTGGTAGGGAATGATGTTCTGAATTAAGGATCTAGTTAAAGTTGAGAGACTAGTCAGTTAGTGCAGACAGTCATTAACCCACTTAGTAGTAGCATATACACTACTAGAAAACTGGTATTTTACATCATTTATTTAATATCATTTACAAAAATGACTCAAAAGTTAAAAATGAACCGGGTATTTAGCGTCGCTAATGTAAATAGCTTTCTCGTTTGCTTGTTATACAGTTCTTTTGGTTTTGATTCTTCGTTACAAGCATCGCTTTGGATTGATTCTCTTTGTTTATAGATCGTTTTGAATATATGATCCATGTTTTGAGTTTACCGATTGAGGATTTTTTGGTTATTAGATCGATCTTGTTCTGATCATGGTTGTTAATATGTATTGATTTCAATAGTTGATTGTATCGTGAATTGGTAATTTTGGAGCCACCTTAAACAATTCGGTGTTCATCTACATCCTAGAGACTTGTATGATATAGGTGATTGTGATATATCAGATGATCCACATGAGAATATCCATGCTTCAATGATCTAGGTTAACATAATAAAGTTTATTTTATGAATGGTCATGTGCTAGATTGTATGCTTATCGCTGTAGCATTTTCTGTTTTCGTCTTCAGATATCTTCAAGGCCCGCCTGAATTATTCCCTCGTAGAGAGCATTTCGAAATGTAAGCTCTTGATGTTCTATTTCCTTTATCATCTATGTCACTGAATCATGTCTATTAGCATAATTTTTTTGGTATTTCAATAATGAGCACAAAACTAAGCAGCAGAATGACAGGACCAACTATTTTTAAAGAATATAAGGTACGTAACATAATCCTCTTATTATATTTTTCAAGTTGTATACTTATTGCTCCCTGCATCTATAGATAGAACTTCTATCATAACGGTGAGCTTCTTCTCTTGTGTATCAGCTCCCAGATGTTGTCAGGAAGAGGATTTTCATCCAGTTCAGGTATTTAATTCTTCATCCTCTGTTTATTTTTACTCTTGTAACTTACAGCTTGGTCTTATGTACATCTTTTTTGCCCTGAATGATAATTTCTCTAGAGAAAACTATAACTTTCTCTTATCTCTATATATATGAAATAGTGAAAATTGATGGGAGTTTTGTTGAAGCTCGAAAACTATTTGTTAGACTTTTGCTCTTGACTTTGTTTTTTCTGCTTCTAGTTAGTTTTGATTGTGACTTTTGACTGTTGTTTGTTGCAATATATTTCTCTTTCGAATAAAGTCAATTTGTGTTCCTTATTGGTTTGATTCAGAGGACAAAGTGTGATACATAGGACAAGGTGTACATGATTGAGAAGCATTTTTACTGTTTACTAAGGACAAGATGTACATGAGTGGCAAATTATAGAAGACATGAAGATAAACAATGGATGGTTATTCAGTTTATTTTAATTTCTTGTAATGAATCTTTGAACTATGGATTTGCAGATTTTTATTAATCAATCAGATGTCATCTTCAGTTTATTTTACCATTTTTTTATTTATTCTAAATGTTTTGAAATAGCATATTCATATTAAATATAAATATATTCTCAGTTTAGGTAATTTGGGTCGTTAAGGGAAATGACGCCAAACTGAAAATCATTTTTAACATCATTTGTAAAAATGATATAAAATTAGTATTGATTAACATCATTTTGGTAAATGATGTTAAAATTATTATTAGTGACATTTAAGAAAAGTGATGCTAAATCTGAATTATTGTGTCATTTAATAAAGTGATGCTAATTTGTTTTAGCTTCATTGAATTTAGCATCATTTGTAAAAATGATACTATAATTCTAGCATCATTTTAAAAGTGATGCTAAGTTAAAAAATAATTGATGTTAAAAATAGTTATTTTTGTAGTGATATATGTAAAATCTTTGTTTACTAAAGCCACTACACCCGAATTATGACACCATATACTATATGATAATATATTATATCTTGCCAAATTATTCTCAAACATATTATTTATTTAGAAGGTTCTTAATTTACACCCATAAAATCAAACCTTTTGAAATACTTATAGATTTAGTTAAATAGTCAAAACATCTCGATAGAATTTCCGAAGCATCTTCTTGTTGGATATGTGTTATATGTTATTAGAGTGTTCTTTGTCGTCATCATGATTCTCGTCTTTATCTTTGGCTTCTACTTCAAGAACTACTTCTTCTGAGTTCTTACTCTTATTGATAGGTTGTAACATCGCACACTCTTTCACATGTTTGGCCTTTCCCCAAAGGAATGTATATAGACCAATCACAATCACGATGGATCCTAGAACACTGCATATTTTACAAAAGATACAAAATCATAATGATTATAGACGTATTTGTATTGTATTTATATATATAAATAAATAAATAAATATATATATATATATTGATAAATACCTTCCCAAATAAATTGGTGTACGGAAAATCAAATAATCAAACAAGGTGGCAGCTATAAGCATGATAGGAGTAAAAATCGTAGTCACGGCCGGTCCTAGTTTTCTTATGCACCATATCACTCCAACTGTACATAGTCCTTGTCCGATTACACCCTATTCAAACGATTTTATATTGATGTCAAAGTGTAATGTTACATGAGGTATATATATATATATATATATGATGATTTGTATCATAGAGTATATTTACCGTGACAACAATTATAATAACGTTGTTTTTGTTTTCGATAGCCCAATCGCTGAGTTCTCGAGAGTTGATCAAGCTAAGAAGAGCAGCTTGGATCGTACCGAAAAACGTTATAATAACGGTGCTTGAATATTGAGAAGGATACTTAACGCTGATCTTAGCCTGAAGAATCATCCAACTACTATAGAAAGTAACTCCTATTAACAGAAGTAGGGATCCTAACATGTAATTTTCTGAGTCATGTTTCGTATTGGTTCTCTTGTTTGACAGTTTTCCAGAGCCGGTCAACGATACCCCTTTGTAAAATGTTAACAACAATGCTCCTCCCATACATGCTAATATACCAAATACGATGCCGTATGCTCCCTTGGTTTTTATGTTTATTTTTTCCAATCTGCCATTTATCCACCAAAAAATAGTTTTTGAAGGTATTTTTCTTTACATCTAATATTTATCATAAAACTTATACGTACCGACATAATAAAGACATGACAAATGTAAACGCGGGCAAAATGCTCCAGAAAGCAGATGACACTGAAGCGGAAGTGCGTTCGAGTCCAAGCAAGATGAAATATTGTGTTAGACTAGACCTAGAAAATATTATTAGCATAAAAAAAATCGACGTTAGTAGAGAAGGTCTAAAATGTTCAAATGGTAAAATGAAAAGATAAAACACAAACCCTAAAAGAGCACAGAAGAATAGTTGACACAAGATCCCTAGTGTCATCTTCGGCCTTGTTTTCCTAATCAACAGGTTGAATGTTTAATCATATTAAGAAGCATTTAGATACAAAGTAACAGGAAGCTGGTGTAAGAAGCCTTACAATTACCTTTCTAAGAAAAATGCGATTGGAAAGAGAAAAACGGTAGCGAGAGCTAAACGATAAGTAGCCATTACCATATGATCAACGCCTCCATCAAGAACATGTTTGAGTAGGGCATTAAAAATCCCCATAATTATATTAACCACTATCGCCATGATTACAGGTGCCCATTTCCCATCCATATAACCCATCTATATATAATCAAGATTTGCTCTCTTTTTCTCTCTATGTTGCTTGGATGAGTTTTGAAACACTTAAGTGCATTTTTTATAGTGAACGTAGAAGGGCTTCGTACATTGGACCCCACTTGTAAAAAAAAAGTAAATATGTTTTTAGTGGACAAATTAAAAAGAAACAACGAAATATTTTTAAGTTATTATTTTCATTCTTATTAAGTCACATGACCCCCCTAATCCTTCTCTAACTCCAGCACTACGTTATTTTACTTCAAGAGTTAGGATTTATAATAAGATTTAAAACTATAGAGAGATCATATTTTAAATATAGTTTTACGTAATTGATATATTTTTTATGTTATATGGGGGGTTCCAAAAATATTTAAACTGGTCTGACTAGATCTTGGCATAGAATATAGGGGCTATATATATTCCATTAAATTAAAAAATAATATATGAAATAAAGGGGCTATTCCCTTCGGGTTGGGTATTTTTACTTTGATTGTTCCTTCTTCAAATTATATATTGGTAAAGAATAATAATATCAATTTTTTTGTTAATGGAATAATATCATGTTGCACATTGCGGGTGCACTTTCTTTCAACCGACGAAATACTGAAAGACTATTGTCCATATATTTGTTTTTTTCTGTCATTTATATAAATGTCAGTTAAAGACGAACATAATTGAATAAAATTTTACTTCCTCTGCATCATAATATGTGATAGTTTCATGGTTATGTAGGACCCGAATTTCTACAATAGGGCAACTGATATATAATAAGATAATTTAAGAACAAATTCAGAATTACAATACCAAATTACAAAGATGAAAAGGAATTGCAGAGGCGAGACGAATCTCTTTCCTTAAATCTTTAAACGCCCCGTAGTGTGACGGTTTCATAGCGATAAGATTCTCATGATACAACTGCATTGTTTCTGTCTTCCATCACCGAAGAACAAAACCTATCGAACCAAAAAATTCTGCGTGTACTCTCAGACACAAGAAAAGAAGAGATCATGAGGAGAATTGTTTTGGAACTATTTCTTGATATTGTATTAATCTCTATTCTATGTCGAATGAATGGTTTCTTGTCTTTATAGAGAAAAATAAGAGAGGTTACGTTTCTTAGACTTCTTCCCAAGTCATAATACCACAAACTTTATGCATTGATTTGTGAAATCAATGTCCAATCCCATTATAATTACAAATTGACTTTGTACGTTATTGATATCAAAATTGAAACAGATATTTTTGTGATATTTTAATTATATAATAAATCACAACTTTTGATTTGAATTTGGTCCAACAAAATAGATTATTAAATCTATGACCCAGTTTACCAAATCAAAACCTATATCCATATTTCAATTTCAATTCTTAAACCGATTTCAAACCTGGTACGGTTTGATTCGGTACACCGCATACGCGCATGATTGGTTTTTATTCTCTCTAATACACTATAATCTTTGTTATGACTTCTCCATACACATACAAGAGGACTTTCACCTCATGTATCAAATGTGGTATATTTGCTAATTTTCTTACTTAGCCAAATATTCAAGCTTTACAAGCTTTCCAAGTCATCGACTTTAGACCAACATTTCTCATTCAAACGAACGCCGTTTTTGAAAAATGAATACACTATCTCATAGTGCTCATTGCAATGAATCCAACGATTCCAAGTTCCGGTCATTCCGACAACTAAATTGTTCGAAAAAGCCATCGGAATATTAGCCAACGCCATTGTCAAAAAACAAGTTCCAACAAGTTATAGGTGTCAAATCATTTTTAAACGTTCATTATGACCGTGGTCGTCAGGATACTAAGAGCCTAAGATAACATATTATAACGTATTAAAAAAATGAAATAAATTATACAAAATATTTGATGATTCCGTCAAATAGATTTAATTAGTATAATAATTAATATTCTTATTCTCGCCGTCTAATCTGATGGGACTACAAGCGTATCTATCATTCGAAAAGTATACTTTTTCGTAGTTATAATACAATTTTTACGCTTTTAATTTAATTCTGCATAACGTGTACGGTTTTTGATCATGATAAATAGCACAAATTCATATTAGTCGTAAAGACAAGAATAAAAGCACATACAAATTTTGACGAGGTGCTGGATTGGACCGGTCGCAGTTTGATGCGTTATTGCTCACGTTGGACGTTTTTTTTATATTTACGCTTCAATTTGAACAAGTTTGTTAGAGAAGTATATTATGAATTATGATGATAAAGTGTGGGCTTGTATCGTGTATACCCATGATTGCAGATTGAGCCATTTAGAGCCAATCTCCTTATAACTGGATCATTAATTCCGGAACAGAAATTTCTCGACTATATCATATAATAAAAACATAGAATAACATGTGATATCATGTTATTTGTTGGTGAGAGCCATTACGTCGGGCTCATTGGTTGCTAAACTTCATGGAATCCATGATATCTCAAGTCTTTCTCAAACCTTTGAGTTTATTTCTTTTAAGTTTATCCCAAGAACTTCAAATTGTATTGCGGACTCTTTAGCTAAAAGTGTTTTGTATGAGACACAATTAGGTATCGGTTAGGGTTTATTAATGAAATGGTTACTTGTTGCCCCAAAAAAAAAAACATGTGATATATATCATTACAACAAATAGCTGATTGCTTGATCCTCATATGATGTTTAAGCAGGCCCCATATTTACTAGTGGTCTGAAATTATAGTTCAATGGGCATCTCATAGGCGTAACTATTTGGGCTTCTCATTTCTTAATGATTCAAACCACCGAATATCTTTAAACAAAATGTCCCTTGCTTTTAACGCATTACAACGCTTTTTCATTTCATTTCATTTTTCTGTATGTACTCAAAACTCACCTCATGATATTAAACGATAAAGGAAAAAACTAGATATAAAGATGTGTATTTATTAATTAAACAAGAAAATGCATGGTCAAAAACTCTAAACATCGTAATAACGAATAAATATTTCACAACGTAGATGTTTCGAGTTCAAGACTTCGAATAACAATACTCATATCTCTCATTCTCTCGACTCTCCCTAAACATTTGATTATCTATTTGAAAATATAATATACCAATAGTATTAAATTATTAAACGGGAGACCTAGAGTCGTTATGATTATTGTTATTAATAGTTTGGTTTTCGTTATCCATCGGAGGAGACATAGTAGTTGATGATGCTTCTGTTTCTTTCTTCTTACCCCACAAGAACACGTAGAGACCCATTACTGCCACTACTGATCCAAGTATACTATAAAACAAAAGTTTTTTTATAAAAATATGATTGGTGTTATGACTTATGAGCATGGACATATGTATACATACATTTCTATATATATATATATATATATATCAAAACTATTTAAAAAAAAAACGAAAGTGAATGTGGTAGGGATGTTAGGAAAAAATGTACCTTCCGAGGTATAAAGGAGTGTGTAAGATTAGGAAATCGAATAAAGTAGCTGCAATGAGAGTAACTGGAGCAAACGTTGATGCGAATACAGCTCCTACTTTCTTTATACCCCATGCTACTGCTACTGTCGACATTGCTTGTCCTACCACTCCCTGTATATATAATTACATGTATATTTGATCATCATAAGAGTCGTGACTACTTTATGGAAGCTTTTAGACAAGTTTTTTCAAACTTTGTTGACAAATACTCCTCCGTTCTTTAAAGATAAATGTTTAAGGTTATGCACACTTATTAAGATAACACATTGATTTTTACAAAATACAGTTTTCAATAAAGCTTAACCAATAGTGTTTCAGTATTTGTCTTGAAATTTGTAAAAGTGCATAGAAAACCGTAAAAACTCTATCTTTTTAGAACAAATTTTTTTTGTAAAGTTTTTATGTTTTTGGAACAGAGTGAGTATGTCATTGTCCTCGTCATGATAATAAAAACAAAGACGAAAAAAAACATAGGATGTCACAAACTTTAGTGGTGGTGGTTACTTTAGTATAACTAGTATTTATAAAATCCAGTGTTTTGTTGTAAAGTATTATTTAGATATTTCTTTAGTTCATGCATATATATTTTTTTTGTTAAAGCTTAGTTCATGCATATCAACCCTATACAAATTCGATTTAAAACCCTATAAAAAATTGAAGGTGTGATAGTATAACTTACGGCGTATATGATGACTAAAATTACGAATTTATCATGGATGATCCAATCTTGAACGTCTCTTCCCTTGTAAAGACTCAAGAGAGCACATTGGAAGGCAGCAAAAATGGACATGAGACAAGTGCTTGAGTATTTGCAAGGGTACTTAATGTTTAAAGTTCCTTGAAACAGCATCCATAGAGAGAGCAACGTGGTTCCTATGAATAGGAAAAGACATCCAAGAAGCCAATTCTTGGTCTTCTCTTGATCGTGGTTGTGGTGAAGAGTCGCTTCGTGAGAGTGAGGGTTTGAAATTTGAGGGCCTTTGTAAAATGTTAAGAACAACCCTCCACTTATGCATATTAGAGTTCCAATCACTTTCAGTACCCCTGCTTTGGTCTTTAGATTCTTTACATTTTCAGTCCTGAAAACAAAACAAAATTAGGTTATAATTTTATATGATATATTAGAGATAATTTGTTAAGAATGAGTCATATCTCAAACTTTTTTTACGTGATAAAGTCGAATTTTCATCATCATAATATATTAATAATTTATTTTTAAGCTCAAATGATTTGATAGATGATTTGTTCCACTTTATTCAACGAACTACTTTTTTATTAGTTTCCGAATCCTTCCAACAAAGTTTATAAAATATAGGACGTCTATCTATAAAAAAGACCTTATTAGGAAAAGCTATAAAGAGGGACTCAATTTGGATCGGATGTAGTTACGTATAGTTAAGGTAATTTAATGGAAATCGTAATCACATTGCATTACAATTTTTGTTTTTGTTTTAAATATTGGTAACGCTCTCGTTGGTGATTTTTGTTGTTAATAAAATAAACTTATCAAATAAGAAGGAAGTTAGATGGTTCCGTCATTACCTGAAAAGAAGGGCCAAAGCGAATGTGATTGCAGGCAACATGCTTACCAAAGCACACGAAACCGTTGCTGACGTATACGACAGACCAAGCAAAAAGAAAAATTGCATCAAACTTGCCCTGCCAATTTTAAAAACCAAAAATAAAAATTTAAATTATGATCATTAAATATATTCGAACTTGAAACTAATATTAATAATACATAAGAAGAATTTTAAAATTGCGAAATTAGTTTTGAGTGGACAAACCCGAGCAAACCACTGATGAAATGATCAAACATTAGCCTAAAACTTAGCTCCGGTCTTGTTTTCCTGATAACAATAATAACACGTACGTTACATTTTAGAAACACTTCACTAATGTACATTATATGCTAACAAAAGTGGCTTCTAAATAGAGAAAGAAAAAAAACGAATTTTGGTATAATCAACTCTTTGTTTTGAATAGAGAAACACAGAATAATAACACATTATTTCATCAAAATATCAAACCTTTCCAATACATAAGCGAAGGGAGCCAAAATGAAAGCGGAAATAGCCATTCGATAAGCACCAACAACCATATGGTTCACACCACCGTCAAGAGCTTTCTTCACAAGTGCATTCACCGAACCCATCGCTATATTTGATGTCACCATTACTATAATAGGTGACCATTCTTCGATTACTCTCATTCCTCGCATATCTTCACCCATTTCTGATTTCTCTCTCTCTCTGTGAGTTTGTGTGTGTTAGTGATAGAGAGATATTAGAGCCAATGTGCTTTGAGTTTGGCAACCACAAACCTGATCATATTTATAGGAAAGTGCTTATGGGTTGTTTCCACATTGGACTTATTTTGACGTAAACCTAGAATAATTAGAATTTTTTATTCTCCTTAACTAGTCTAAAATCTACAACGAAGCATTTTTAATGAAAAAATAATAAAGCGTGTATTTGTAGTTATGTTCATTCCTTTACACCATTCGTTATTCGTATATATTCCCTCGAATTTTTCAAACGTTTTAATTATTTAGCTTAAAATATTACGAATCATACGTTTATAGAGTTTCTGCAAGATTCTAATGAAAGTATACCAAGCCGGCGTATTTGATTTTGAATTAAAACTATAAACATTGCGAATATCCGTTAATTTGGCTGCTACTTAGATGTTCTCACTACTAGCTTAACTGCAGCAATATATATTTATTATTTCTTTTTATTTCCATGATACAAGCAGTATGAGACACGTGTCAATTGGCTTTGTCACATTTTGTTCGTGTCATCTACAGCTAGAACATTTATAGATTTTTTTTTTTGGGGCTAACCAAGAACATTTATAGATACCCGAAGCATATTTCTCATTTCTTTTTCTATCGGCGCAGAAACTAAAATTTAGAATTTTATGAAAAATATAAGTTATGACCTGTGATTGGCTTTAAGTTTAGATGTAAATTTAAAAAAATTATACAAACGTCCTCATAATATTATCATTTTCAGTACATAATATTGCAAAAGGTCGTATTTTTCTTAAAAAACCATTGGCTATATATAGCATTTTAAATTCAAATAGCATGAAGGTTTTATATTTTTTAATTCCTAGAAGTGTGATTTAATTCTATGTCCGGCTAATACGTGATCATGGTCTTAATTTTCTGTTTAAAGGATAGAAGATATATATATATATTTTTTTTGCTAAAAGGGATAGAAGACATTTGAGGAGGAGACTAATGTTTTTAGAATATGGAGTTGGAGTTCTTCAAGGAACATATGAGTAGAAGTTTTTATAAGAGATGGACCAAACAAATTTCTCGGACAAAAGGCTTAATTATTCATTAAGGGTTCGATGAAACGAGTTATCCCAATCGTCCTCACATGAAGTAACTCTTGTTAATTGTTGTAAACAAAAATCATGACCTTTTTAGTTGTAGGTAGATCAACGATATTTCCAAAATGGGGATTTTGGTGGGTGTGTGGTTTTTAAGTTTCAAATTAGGAGAATGTGTAGTTTTTTTGTGGGAGAATTGGATAAGTACCCTAAATTTGTTTGAAAATTTGAAAACTATACCAAATTTGTTAACATTTGAAAAATACCATATTTTTAGTTTGAAATGATATTTTTACTATTAGGTTATTAGTTAATCATTTATCATTTTAATTTTTTTTAAACAAAATAATTTGATTATTCAGACTTATACAATAACTAAAATAATTTTTAAAATTAATATATATTTATAATAAATCGATAGTGTAAAATAAATCGATGAATACAAGAAATTAAGTCGACGAACATAAAAACAATAAATCAATGGTTATATAAGTCGACAAAGAAAAAGGTCAACCAAAAGAAATATAAATCAACAGTTGAAAAGAAGTCGACGAATCTGAAAATTAAGTCGACGAACACAAAAACAATAAGTTACTGGTTATATAAGTCGACAAAGAAAAAAGTCAACCAAAATACAAATATAAATACATAGTTGAAATAAAATCGACGAATCTGATGATTAAGTCGACGAACATAAAAAAATAAGTCAATGGTTATATAAGTCGACAAAGGAAAAAATCAACCAATACAAATATAAATTCATAGTTGAAAATAAGTCGACCAAGTTGAATATTAAGTCGACGAACATAAAAAAAATAAGTCAGTAGTTTAAATAAAACAATAGAGCAAAAAATCAACGAAGAAAATATAAATCAACTGTGTAAAATAAATCAACTTACTTAATTATAATTTTAGTTGGAAAAAATATGATTAATTAACCATATAGTTTTTTTTTTGTTTTAAAAAATAAATATGGGTAGTTAATAAATTGAATTTAATTTTAAAATTTACACTAAACAATTTTTAATTATCAACATATTTTATATGATAATTTGTTCAATATTAAGGGTAGTTTTCCAATCTTGTAAAATTTGGTATATTTTTCCAATGTTCAACAAGTTTTAGGGTATACAATCCTTTTTTTTTCTCTTATACAACTTAAAACTATCCTATAGAAAATTGGATTGTATACCCTAAAACTTGTTGAACATTGGAAAAGTATACCAAATTTTACAAAATTAGAAAACTACCTTTAATATTGAATAAATTATCATATAAAATATGTTGATAATTAAAAATTGTTTAGTGTAAATTTTAAAATTAAGTTCAATTTATTAACAACTCATATATATTTTTTTAAACAAAAAAACTATATGGTTAATTAATCATAATTTTTCCAACTAAAATTATAATTAAGTAAGTTGATTTATTTTACATAGTTAATTTATATTTTCTTCGTTGATTGTTTGCTCTATTGATTTATTTAAACTACTGACTTATTTTTTATATGTTCGTCGACTTAATTTTCAGCTTGGTCGACTTATTTTCAACTATGGATTTATATTTGTATTGGTTGATTTTTTCTTTTGTCGACTTATATAACCATTGACTTATTTTTTTATGTTCGTCGACTTAATCATCAGATTCGTCGATTTATTTTCAACTATGGATTTATATTTGTATTTTGGTTGACTTTTTCCTTTGTCGACTTATATAACCATTGACTTATTGTTTTTGTGTTCATCAACTTAATTTTTAGATTTGTCAATTTTTTTTCAACTGTTGATTTATATTTGTTTTGGTTGACTTTTTTTTTGTCGACTTATATAACCATTGACTTATTGTTTTTATGTTCGTCGACTTAATTTCTTGTATTCATCGATTTATTTTACACTATCGATTTATTTTAAATATTTATTAATTTTAAAAATTATTTTTATTTTTATTTAAAACTGAAAAATCAAATTATTTTGTTTTTAAAAAATTCGATAGATTAATGATTAACTAATAGCCTAATAGTAAAAAATATCATTTCAAATTAAAAATAAGGTAGTTTTCAAATATTAATAAATTTGATATAGTTTTCAAATTTTCAAACAAATTTATGGTACTTATCCAATTCTCCCACTATCCTAAACCCTAATAAAAAAAACTTAAAATGACGCTATTTGCTAACATTCCCTTCATTAATTTTGCATACTTTGTAGAAAATTTAAGCTACCCTTTTCCACATTCCTTTCCAATTTATTATTCACTGTTCCTTACTTTTAAGTTTTATTTTGCCAGCTATAATTATTCTACTTGTTTTTTTTTATCGTTTCTATTTCACACCCTCGTATATGTATAAAAACTACTTGGTGGCCAGTAAAATTAATTCTAACCATTAATTAGGTTACCAATTACAATAAAATTATTGAACTAGAATTTATTCTTTCACATCCAAAACCTAACAGTCTTTATGGAACAAACGTATTTGTTCATTTCTTGACAATAAAAACGACAAAAGATTATAACTTGCACATCCATAGTCTCTATCTTTTTATATGATAAAATCTATAGTCTAGATTTTACTATTTTAATTTTACTAGCTAGAGTGTTTAGAGAGTACAAAATATGTCAAATCTGGATATCGATCATGGACTTATAGTCACTACTCCATAGACCGTTAACTTTCTTCTAGTGCCTTTGATTTATGTATGTGTCTCAAATTGGATAGATATCCAACCATCATTCGTGTTTTTACCTTTTATTGCTACTTTTAGAATAAATGTTTAAATCATTTTCAAAGATAACGCACTTGCTCAACAACTTCAGTTTTCAATAATAAAAATTGAATAAACTCAAGTGGTTTTCATTTATGGCATGCCTCCTTTATCTGTTACATTGAGTCATGCTTTGATAAGTAGTTTACGTATCGCTATAAAAAAGAGTTGATCATTTATTTATAATTTTTGTTTGGCATCATTTATAAAACTTCTTAGGGAACAGTTGGAAATTGATCATATTATGAAATCATTTCTTGTACGCCAATAATAGTGTTGTACAATATATTAGCATATACTCACACCGTTTTATAAAGTAGCTTTTATAAAATACCTAATTTTCATGAAACAGGGAGAATATATCCCTATTTATTACTATCTACTATTAAAGTCTATAAAAAGGACTGTATTATTAAAGGATAAAAAAGATTGTGATACTGAAACTACAATCAGGACAAGAAGGGCTTTCGAGAGCCCAACCTGTTAAATGGTCTTCAAATTTGAAAGTTAGCTCGGGCTATCATGCAACTATGGAAAGCGTTGAGCCATTGAGCTCTACAACTCACAACAACATAAATCCCTGCTTCAAATGGATAACAGAGATATGGAATGTTAATGTATCAGAAAAGGTTAAACTATTCATGTGGAGAATCATGAGCAAAGCCTTACCTCTGGGAAAACAGTTGGCATCTAGAGGCCTAAACCATTAATCCCGGTGTATCAGATGAGGAGAAAACGAAACAACTCTCCACATCTTCTTGCTCCTTTGTACCGGTTACGGTTTAATGAAATTAAAATATGCTTTTGACCAAAAAAAAGTCTTCAAATTTGAGATCAAATAAACATATACTGATTTTTTAGAGTAAGTTAGAAATTAGTTTAGATTTCATTTTTGTAAATGTGAATTACTAATCTAATTTATCTAGGTTTGGCCATCTAATTTATCGATGGTTGGAAAGTTAAATCTGATCTCCTTCCATACTATCTTCAAACTATAACCAAAAAAAGTAAGTACAATATGGATATTCATGGATTGATATGACCAAGCTTCTGTAAACCTCTATATTAGGAAGTTTTGGGTAAACTAACAAATCATCTCAAAATCTAATTATACGTAGTGCAAAAGAAAACAAATAGCAATCTCAAACTTTATCTTCCTTTTTTCACTGGTGTTAGAGAGACTTGATCATATTAATTGAGACGGAAAATTGGTCATAAGAAAATAGTTATATATATGACCAAAAGAAAATAGGAATATACAGGAAAACCTCTATAAATTAATAATGTTGAGAGACTTTAATTTTTTTTTTAATATAGAGAGATATAAATTTATCGATAAATTAATAAATATTAATTTATAGAGAAAAATCATTTTTAGGAAATAATTTTCTTCAATTTTTTCCGAATGATGTTCTATTAAGGAACTTAATCAAGCCATTTGCAAAAATGACATATATTAACTTGAAAATATGAATAAATTTTTTGAATATCGCAATAGAATGGATGTTAATATCATAATACACTATCTAACTACTAAACAGATATATGTTCTTATGCATAAAATTTATAAGAAATTATGGTTATTATCTTTTTTGTTGATGTATACATTCAAAAACAGTTATGTGTAAAAAATCAATTATGTTGTCTAAAACTTTTCACAAGTTTAGGATACATACTGAGAAAACAATCCTAAAAGTTTTGGATGCAACAAGTAAAGTTAAAGATAAGCTCTAGAGTGATTTCAACTTTAAGTCAAACAAAAATCATTAAAACCATGTTTTAGTACATTATCATAATTATATATATATATACATGATTATATATAATTATTAATTTATACTATTATTGAGACCATATTTTACATAAGAGTTTCAAAACAATTATTATCTTATCATTTTATCGCATTTTAGTAATTTTTACATTGGCCCGACTTGGGACCGGAACATTTTATTAATTTATGCTGATTATTAATTTATAGAGTATTAATTTATGGAAGTTCTACTGTATAAAGAATAGATTACCAAAAGAAAATAGTTATATATGTGGCCAAGAGAAAGTAGGAATATATTATAACTAGGTTATGACCAAAAGAGAGAACACAAAAGGAAAAGAGGAAATATACATATATTTTCGAAAAAATATATATATATATATATATTTCTGAAACATGGTTTGATCGCAATATATCATAATCGAGCATGGCAATACTTTTGAATAGAGAAAGAAAATATGAAAAGAAGTTCATAATGCTATCCGAGTTCGAGTGCATAAGTTGTTGTGGAACCTACAGTTAAAGTATGTACAAAATAATTTTAGTGTGATATGTGTAACAGTGTAAGTGTGTAACCCTCATTTGTTTCGTCTTTTTCATAGTGTAAGTATCATTTTTTTTTTTCTTCTTGGAGTTGGTTTTATTGGTCTAAGAAAAAGTGTATATATAAAAATACATTGAGCAGTCATTAATAAAAAAATTGAATGAAAAGTAAATCTCGTAGTATTAAAAAACTTTTGTTTAGGAATTTATGAACATAATGCAGTTTAAAAGAGGATTTGGAGGGAGCAGAAAACTAAAAATCGAAAGTAGTAAGACAAAGATATTAACTTTGTTTTAATGAGAAAAAGTAATCTTGTTTTAATTTTTTTGTCTAAATTAGTCTACTTTAGGTTTATTGCTCCATATAAAACCTCAACTGTTCATTGGTTTTCAATGATGTATATTAATTTTTAGCAAAAAACAAAAAATAAGACAAATATAATTAAAAATAAAAGTTAGGAATATATAGTGGGTCGACATGGACCTCACTAAGTTCTAACTTCTAACTTCTAACTTCTAACTTCTAACTTCTAAGCACAATTGATAATTTTATGTATGGCCACTAACCATCGTAATGAAAATGTAAAATAAGATTACTTTACCTAACCTTCGGAATGAAAATGTAAAATATAGAGAAATCTAATGACTAATTAGCTAGTGTTAAAGAATTACATTCGTATCTAAAAATTAATCTATCATATTTCTAAACCTTTGCAAAAAGTAAAAACACAACACAAGATATTCTTTTGTTTGGCAACAACCTACTCATTCGCTTCTATTCTAATTTCTAAGCACAATTGGTAATTTTATATATGGTCACTACTAACCTTCGTAATGAAATGTAAATGATATCATTTTATCTAACCTTCAGAATTAAAATGAAAGATAATACTACTTTAGTGACCAATTAGCTAGTGTCAGAGAATTATATTCGTATCTAATTATCATATTTCTGAACCTTTGCAAAAAGTAAAAACACAACACAAAATGTTCTTTTGTTTGGCAACAACCTACTCATTCGCTACTCATGACACGTCTAGTTTAGCATTCTTTGTAGCTTCGATTCCAAAACCCTCCACAACTTCGAGTCTTGTGTGTATACTATACTGTATAGCTCTCGCTTCAACATACTCTTTTTTTGTTAAATATATTTCTGAATCAAACATTTTTTCACCCGAAAATCAAACATGATTCCATTATACTATTAAGAATATAAGTTTTAAAAATCTCACGACTCCGAAGATGGTTTTGTGTAATATAAAACTTATTCCAAGTGTTGGAAATTTTGTTATCATAAACGAATTCAAGTATTCCACAAGTCAAATTTTAGGAACGGTTTAAGAAAACATTTTTATTTAGTTGTTCTCGAATCAAAATGAATAATAAAATTTTAAATGAACAGAAAATGCAATTTCTATAAGAAAAAATTAGTTTGACAAAAATTATAACTTAAAAAAAAAAAAATTAACAAAAATTAGAACCTTTTTCAAAAAGATAAAATAAACAAAGACTAGTTGCCTACTAAGCATAGATGGGTCATGTGACGCCCCAATAAAATTGCTATATCAGTTATATTTTACTCTTATGTATATATGAATGGATTTGGAGGAATAGTTGGGCAAAGTTATCCTTTGACAACGACATTAATTCATAGGTTTTTCTTTTTGGAATATCATACATTTAAATTTTAAATTTAAATTTGTATGTCATGCAACCAATAATTATTTTTAGATAGGCTAAGGTCGACAAATCAAAAACAATATTGGCTCACAACTAATTTATTAAAAAAGACGCATTATTTCCGTTACAAGCATTGCCAGTTAAATTTGAATAAACAATCTTAAAAGTTAATATTACATGTGTATGTGATCAAGTACATATATTTGTAATATAATAAACAATGGGTATATTACTTGTTTACCAAAAGAGGTTAGCTTAACTCTCCACGATCCAATTAATTAGTGGATATATAAAAAAGTTAATCATTGGCATTGAAACGACCCGACCCGTTTTTTTTTTTAAAACAGTAAACCCTTGGTCTCGGACTAGCATTCCCATAAATGCTATCTTCAACAACCAAGCATCAACAACCAACCAAATAATTCATTCCATAAAAACTAAACCAGTTCAACTCAAATTCCAATAACAATTCCAATACAATAAAACCAGCAACCTACCGGAGTTCTAAAACAGAAATGGAAAGCAATAAAACCACACAGCACGAAACCGAGACCCTAGATCATTTCCTTTTTCGTTGCCATGATTCCACGATCACAATTTGCCTTTACCTGCATCACATGGAAAAAAGAGATGCGTGAGTATTATCACAAATACCCAGTTAGACGGTCCTCCCATCTACGACTGCGCACTCAGACGCGATGGATCCGCTCAGGCAAACATACATCACACAATCACACAAACACAATCAAAGGTTCAACCACAGCCAACCAGATAGGCTGTCGACCGACACTACCTCTAGGTGTCGATCGACACCTTCTGTAGGTACCTGTCGACCTTGCCAGACAGGCCTGTCGACCACAGCCCGACAGCCTCCTGTAGACCTGTCGACCGACCCAGACAGGCCTGTCGACCGACAGCCTCCTGTCGACCGACCCCGACAGGCCTGTCGACCGACAGCCTCCTGTCGACCGACCCCGACAGCCTCCTGTCGACCGACCCCGACAGGCCTGTCGAACGACAGGCTGTCGCAGATTCATGGAAAATCGATCATGATCCTCTCGGATCGATTTCCTCGTCTGCAACAGTACACAACCTGCACGAAAATCACAATCCAACAATTCATATGCAACAAAACGAACAGAAACAACACCAATCATCATAAATCAATCAATGAAACCTACCACCAATCAACCCTAACGAATCCACCGGCCCAGAAGCCATGGTCACGCACTCACCTTAGATTTTTGGATAGAATTTGCTGGATAATGAGGCTAGAAACAGATTCAGCTACAATCACCACGAAATTCCTCTTCAAATCGATCAAGAACGAAACCCTAATCCACAAAACTATCAGGAATAAGAGAAACTCCTCTCAAACTCTTTGTTTCTGATTTTTGGGACTTTGGTTCGCTCAAATGCGGCAAAAAACCCTTAAATACGAAGCCCCAGGGTTTCCCCAAACCGGCCCGGTCCAATTGAACGACTTAAATCGAACCAGAAAACCAACCAATTCAGGCACATGTCGATCGACAGCCCTGTCGATCGTAGTCGACAGCCCTTAACAAGCCTGTCGATCGACAGCCCTGTCAACCGTGGTCGACATCCCTTAACAAGCCTATCGATCGACAGCCCTTAAGGACCCTGTCGATCGACAGCCTCTCCATTTTCTTAAAAAAAATGGTTCACGGGCGTCACAATTCTCCCCCACTAAAAAAAGATTCGTCCTCGAATCCTCTAACACTACCCACCAAGCTAACCCCTGGCCAACCCGCCAGTAAAACCGGAGACTACCTCTCCCAGACCCTCTCGAGGTTCACATCCGTCCTATGCATATAGACCCGTCTACGACATTGATCGCTCATAGCTCATAACCACACCCTCTAACTCTCGGGATCGTCACCCCTTGAGTTCTCGGTGCCACATATCAACCCACCTCAGTCCACGCAGTCCTGACGGTGTTCGATACCAACTATCTCCATACCCCTCACTTTCAGAACACATAGTCCCTCAAGCTCTCGGTATGCAGGGAACCCACACATCCCCTGGAGAGACACAACTCTCAAAGATCTGCCAGAGATCACAATATCCATGAACTATCTCCATACCCTCACGTCCCCAGTCCACGCAGTCCTGGCGAACAATCGGTATGCAGGGAACCCACACATCCCCTGGACGACTCAACACTAGACGTCTATAATGCACCTCTGACCGGAATTACCTCCTAAGGTCTCACATGATATTCCCCTCCCGGAATACCATCACAATC
This sequence comes from Arabis alpina, assembly GCA_900128785.1. Classification (NCBI taxonomy): domain Eukaryota; kingdom Viridiplantae; phylum Streptophyta; class Magnoliopsida; order Brassicales; family Brassicaceae; genus Arabis; species Arabis alpina. Next base: position 641,849 of record LT669788.1, read on the forward strand.
GTGATCATCACAGATCACCCGGACCATCCCGCACCTCGGATGTCCCTGCAGAGCCTCTCCGGAACTAGACAGTTCTAACCACCGTAAAACTTCTATTCCGAGACTCTCTCACACACACACACACAACTGCTAGAGTTCCCCCACCGAAACTGGCAAGTCCTATCTGCAATAAAACTTCCATTTCGGGGTTCTCTAACCACAAACACATGACTCTCAAAGTCAAACACATAAGAAAAACACTTTCTTATTCACTGGAAAAATGTCATAATCATTACAACTTAATGAAAATACAAAAATCCACAACCAAAACCTCACCACACACGGTGATCACAACACAAAACTGAAACTGGAAACCACAAAGAAAAACGAATTCACTCTTCTGCTTGCTTCTCGAACCACTTCTTGAACTTCGTTTTCATCTTTGCCTCTGGTTCCCAAGTCTCCTCCTGAATACCGTCACAGTCCCACAAGACTCTCAACAACGGCACTCTCTTCCGGCGCAGAACCTTGATACTTCTCTCAAGAATCCTAACCAGCCTCATCCCAACAGTCAGATTTGGCTGAAGATCCGCAGGAATCGTCACTGCTACCTCCTCAGAAGCATGCAAGCATCTCCTGAGTTTCGAAACATGAAACACATCATGGAATTTCTCCATAATCGGAGGCAGCTCCAACCGATAAGCAACTGGTCCCGCACATTCCACAACCCGGAACGGACCCATGTACCTCGTACCCAGCTTATCCTCGAAAATGGACCTGTTTAGACCCCGCATCATAGCCATCTTGAGATACACTTGATCTCCGACTGCGAAACTCTAACTCTTTCCTTCTCCTATCGGCATAGCTCTTCTGCCGATCCTGAGCCTCTTTCATGTTCAGCTTCACAACACGGATCTTCTCCGTCGTCTCCTGAACAAAATCAGCACCAAAGACGCTCCTCTCCCCCACTTGGGTAAAACATAGCGGAGTACGACATGGCCTCCCATACAACGCCTCAAAAGGAGTCATTCCGATACTCGCCTGAAAACTGTTGTTATATGCGAACTCCACCAAACTCAAGTGATCCGCCCAATGACCACCCCAATCTAGCACGCACATCCTTAACAGATCTTCCAGTGTCTGAATCGTCCTTTCGGACTGCCCATCCGTCTGCGGATGATTATCTGTACTCATGTGCACCTTAGTGCCCATCTCAGCCTGAAAAGCTCTCCAGAACACTGACGCAAACCTCGGATCTCGATCCGACACAATACTCGCTGGCACTCCATGCAACCTCACAATTTCCTTCACATACTTCTTAGCCAAGACCTCCGCTCCGTCCGTCTTCTTAATGGCCCGAAAATGTGCTGACTTAGTCAGACGATCCACAATCACCCAAATCGCGTCATAGGTCCGAGAAACCGGCAACCCTACTACGAAATCCATGGTAATCATGTCCCACTTCCACTCTGGAATGGGTAAACTCTGCAATAAGTCACTAGGAACTTGGTGCTCAGCCTTCACGAACTGACACACATTGCAAGCTGCAACCCAATCTGCCACATCTCTCTTCATCCCGACCCAAAGATAATATCGTTTCAGATCCCGATACATCTTAGTCACTCCCGGATGAATCGAAAACTTACTCGCATGAGCTTCTCTCAGAATTTCCTGCCTCAAGTCCTCATCCTTAGGAACACAGACTCGTCCATGCACTAAGATAGTCCCGTTAGCAGAAACCTGATATACGGAACCGGCAACCTTGAAGAGATCTAACAACACCGGATCCTTCTCCTGAGCTACTCGGATCCTGCTCAATAGATCCGCCTGATCCACCGCCGCTAACCCCAACGGTTCCTCTGAAGTAACACACAACCTCAGAGTACTAAGCATGCTCACCAAATTCTCCAATTCCCGCTCCTGAGATGAATCATACCTCCTCCGCCTAAGAGCATCCGCCCCTAGCTAAGTTCACCGCGACGGTAAACTAAAGGAAAACTCAATCCGCTACAACTTCTCCCATCACTTCCGCCTCCTAAACCAAAGACCACCGAAAAGGAACCTACTCCACTAACCACTTGGTCATGGACTGAGCCGTACTCTCAAGGCCTTTTGATGCAACTCCTGAAATAACCTGCCAACCCGAGAACTACTACACTTAGTCTCATTCTTCGGTCTAGGCAAAATCTCAGGTCGATTGCATCTTAACTGTATCCACAGAAACTCCACTGCAGAACCAGTAAGACCCTGAAAACCCATTCCCACTTACCAGAAACTACACTTGCTCATCCTATCAAACCAGCTTCTGTTCCCGCAACTTCTTCAGAACTCTCCTCAAATAAACCTCATGTTCCTCCAGACTCTTCGAATACACCAAGATGACATCGATAAAGTTAATCACGAACTCATTCAGATACCACTGAAAGGCTTCGCTCATCAACCTCATAAATGCAGCTGGTGCACTCGTCAACCCGACAAGCACCTTTACTAACTCCACCCTACTCATGACTCGTCAAGAAAGCCGTTTTTTCCTGACAACCACCTCATCAATAGAATCTGGTGTTAACCGGATGCCAAGTCATCCTTAAAGAACTAAGTACCCCCTCACAATTGATCCAACAACTTATCGATTCTCGGAAGACGAAACTTGTTCCTCATATTGACTCGGTTAAGTCCTCGATAATCGAAGTACAACCGGAAACTACCACGATTCCTCATCACCAACATCACCGATTCTTCTAACTCTGCTGGAGCCATCATGTAAGGTGCCTTAGATAACGGCGTCGTCCCAGGCTCTAACTCAATCGTGCGAGATTCTGACCGCGATGACGGCAATCCCCGCAGCGACCGAAAGACATCCTCACGCTCCTGGACAACCCGAATATCTCTCACTGCAACCTCACCTACAGACTCCGCCAGCAAAACAGTCTCCGAGTAAGCCTCGCAACCTCTCAGTCATAGCCTCAACCTGCACCCAAGAGATCACGAGACTCTCAGACGTCGGTTTCACTCCCTGACAAACCAACTTCCTCCACCACGCTCAAACACATCACGACTCTGGTGACAATCCAGATGAACTCTGTACTGATCCCAGCCAATCCGTACACAAGATGCCAATCATACAATTCCACTAGACTGTACACCAAGTCCGCTGTCATCCACTCACCAGTCACTAGAAACTTCACGCCTCTTGCCCGGCCATTTATAATAGGGACTTCTCTCCTACAACCATAGTCGATCCAATCCGCTCACTAGCGCCACTCCGAATGCCGCTCCACCCAGTATCTTCCGGAGTGATGAAGCAATCATGCTCCAGAATCGAACAACCCGTGGAATTCACCACTGCCCACTACAAAGGTCTCCACACAACTCACATGTGCTAAGAAACCTAACAAACTCGCCAACTATGACCCATGCTTCCACACCCGAAGCACCTTTGGCCACTCTAGCTCAACCCGGAAGTATCCTCCCACTTCTTTTTCCGTCCCTGCACAGGCTTGCCGCCATGCCAGGTATCTCCTATTGAGGCTTAATAGACTGAACAACTGGGCTAACTACCACAGCCTGCTCTCTCGAGCCTCGACAATGCCTCCAACAGTCTCAACCAACTATGCTCTCCCAGCATACTTAGATACTCTACACCGTGTCCTCAATCTGATCAAAGTCCTCTCAAGAACCTCTTATCCCGGGCCTCCTCGCCCTCCATGCTCCTACCAGCATGACCCAACACAAACCATGAGCCAATTAACTCCAAAACATACCCACGAACTGATCTCTCTCACAGATCCAGTTCCAAAAACCTCGTCTCTAAACGATCCGCAACCTCTCGAGGAAAGAACTTGGCATCACACTCTGCCCACAAGTCCGTCCAGGCCAACACTGTCTGAACCCTCCTAGCTGCAACATACCACTCGCAAAGAATCCTATACCAATCCTCTGCACCAGTTCCCTTATCCGTAGATAAGACGGAACCCTACCAACAACCGCAGCCCTCAGCCGCACCTCTGCCACTCGTGGCATCACCAGAGCCTAACTCGTACCGCACTCGGTAACCGCTCCAAAAACTGCTGAAGCCAATCCGCCAGACGATCCACTCGACGCTTAGCCCACCGCACTACCAACCTCACGAGGACCCACACCGGCCCCCGGCAGCCAACCTGGGACCACACTGCCCCCACCAGCCCTCACACTGGCGCTCACACTTGGCTGCACGCTGGCAGCCTAAATGGCGCTCAAGCCGTCATGAAGCGTCTACGGATCACTCTCAGCCACTTGCGCAACACTCTGAGCCGCACCCCCGGCAGACTCACCCACTAGTGCCCGCCACCACACCTACTGCAACAGATCTGTCAGACAATCAACTCGTCACCTAGACTCCTCCTGCGGGCGCAGCCGAACAGCGAGCCAATCCAGCACCAGCTCGAGTACCAGCCCTGGCCCCACAGCCCTCACACCGGCTCTCACATAGGCACTCTCACTGGCACTCGCACCAATACTCAGACCCTCTTGATACGTCTACAGATCTGTCACAGTCTCAAACGTGGAACCCTGAGCCGCATCCCAGCCGACTCACTCACTGGTCCCCGACCATAATCCTGACCTCCACAGTCACCCCGGCCCCCCACGGCCACATTCTCTAGTGTCTCTAGCCCACACCATGCACTACCACAGTACACAAGCTAAACACTAGAGAACAACAAACAAAACACATATCACACTTACCGTGGAATCTCTTTGAAGGCTCGAAGGAAGATGATCTAGAACCCCCAAACTCACAGAATTGCAATTTTTACCAAATTCAATCCTAGCAGTTCTAGCCCGTCCTAAAACCGTATCGCTCTGATACCAAATTGAAACGACCCGACCCGTTTTTTTTTTTTTTTTAACAGTAAACCCTTGGTCTCGGACTAGCATTCCCATAAATGCTATCCTCAACAACCAAGCAACAACAACCAGACAACCAGCGGATAACATCAATAATAACCAAATAATTCATTCCATAAAAACTAAACCAGTTCAACTCAAATTCCAATAACAATTCCAATACAATAAAACCAGCAACCTAGCGGAGTTCTAAAACAGAAATGGAAAGCAATAAAACCACACAGCACGAAACCGAGACCCTAGATCATTTCCCTCTTCGTTGCCATGATTCCACGATCACAATTTGCCTTTACCTGCATCACATGGAAAAAAGAGATGGGTGAGTATTATCACAAATTCCCAGTGAGACGGTCCTCCCATCTACGACTGCGCACTCAGACGCGATGGATCCGCTCAGGCAAACATACATCACACAATCACACAAACACAATCAAAGGTTCAACCACAGCCAACCAAACAGGCTGTCAACCGACACTACCTCTAGGTGTCGATCGACACCTTCTGTAGGTACCTGTCGACCTTGCCAGACAGGCCTGTCGACCACAGCCCGACAGCCTCTTGTAGACCTGTCGACCGACCCAGACAGGCCTGTCGACCGACAGCCTCCTGTCGACCGACCCCGACAGCCTCCTGTCGACCGACCCCGACAGGCCTGTCGAACGACAGGCTGTCGCAGATTCATGGAAAATCGATCATGATCCTCTCGGATCGATTTCCTCGTCTGCAACAGTACACAACCTGCACGAAAATCACAATCCAACAATCCATATGCAACAAAACGAACAGAAACAACACCAATCATCATAAATCAATCAATGAAACCTACCACCAATCAACCCTAACGAATCCACCGGCCCAGAAGCCATGGTCACGCACTCACCTTAGATTTTTGGATAGAATTTGCTGGATAATGAGGCTAGAAACAGATTCAGCTACAATCACCACGAAATTCCTCTTCAAATCGATCAAGAACGAAACCCTAATCCACAAAACTATCAGGAACAAGAGAAACTCCTCTCAAACTCTTTGTTTCTGATTTTTGGGACTTTGGTTCGCTCAAATGCGGCCAAAAACCCTTAAATAAGAAGCCCTAGGGTTTCTCCAAACCGGCCCGGTCCAATTGAACGACTTAAATCGAACCAGAAAACCAACCAATTCGGGCACCTGTCGATCGACAGCCCTGTCGACCGTAGTCGACAGCCCTTAACAAGCTTGTCGATCGACAGCCCTGTCAACCGTGGTCGACATCCCTTAACAAGCCTGTCGATCGACAGCCCTTAAGGACCCTGTCGATCGACAGCCTCTCCATTTTCTTAAAAAAAATGGTTCACGGGCGTCACAGGCATTATACAAAAGTTAACAACTATCAGCATCAGAGAGACGTAACATAAACTATTTATACTTTAGCAATGAAAATATCTTCAACTATACTGAGAGGTTTTGGGTGAATGACAACTGAAAGTAGGAACACGATTTCAAGAATGGAAAAGCAGCCAAAAATGAAGCAAAGAAGGTTGCATAAGTCATGGTAGATGGTGTACAATGAAATCAAAATTGGGAAGTACAGTATGTGTGGCAAATTAAAACTAACCTTTTACATGCGTGGAGATAAGAGGTTGAACTGAATGTAAAATTATATTCAAAACCAAAAATCTGTTGTTGATTGTCTCTTGGTGTTTTGAGGAAGATGATTGGCGCGAGGGAATTGTAACAACGAAAACACAACTCACTAATATAAATTGTGCTCGACAAAAGAATAAATCGAAACTTTTAGAAACAAATCAAATTTCAATTAATTTCGCGAAGGCTTGACATATGCGGTTGGTTTATTATGACCACCATGTCCATGACCTTGATGATGGTCTTAGGCTTTTACCAAATGAAGGATCTAATACTTAAACAAAACGAAGATTGTATATATATATTACATACAGTTTGATTGTTTTCAAATAATTTTGCGAAGGCTTGACATTTGCGATTGGTTATTATGACCACCATGTCTATGACCATGCATGTTGATGGTCTTAGGATTTTTTTTATAATTATTGACAAGTACACATGACAAGCATAGAGGACGCCACATATGGAGAGTGTTATCCTCTTATTCTAATATTAGATTAAACGGATAACCTAGAACCATCGCTATTATTATTATTATTTTTGTCTTCATTTTGGATTGGAGGACACAATGTCGCATGTACTTCTATTTCTTTGTTTTTTCCCCACAAGAACACGTAGAGACCCATTATTGCCGCCACAGATCCAATTATACTGTAATCAAAGTTAGAAAAAATGTAATCAATTAATTAGTGTCATGAGCATAGACACACACACATGCATATAAAATAGTAAAAATGAAATTTACCTGCCGAGGTACAAAGGAGTGTGTAAGATGAGAAAATCAAATAGAGTAGCTGAGATGAGGATTACGGGACCAAATGTTGATGCAAAAACAGCTCCAACTTTCTTTATCGACCATGATGTTGCCACTGTCGTCATCGCTTGCCCCACTATTCCCTATACATTCATATAATCAGGACCATATCTATCTTTCTTATCCAAGTTACGTTGATCTAGACAGTCTTCAAAAATATTAGTATTACATCTTTAACATTTTATTATATATATATCACTTTATTATGTCATGTAGCTAAAAAAATCTAAGAAGTAACCTATCAACCAACCGATAATACCCTACAACTTTTACTCAAATTAGAGTGATCAAACATAATTGTAAAACATTTAGTGGTTAGTGATTTCGACTGGTTCTTGGCATATAACACAGCTCATAATATTTTAACAAAGCTGCTTCATATTTTGGAATCTAAATTGTAAACCATAATTAGAAAGATGGTACGTATTAATTGACTTACAGCGTATGCAATGACCAATATGACGAATCTATCCTCAATGACCCAATCTTGGGCATCTCTCTTCTTGTACATACTCAAAAGAGCACATTGGAAAGACGCGAAAATCGACATGAGACAAATACTCGTGTATTTGCAAGGGTACTTAATGTTTAACGTCCCTTGAAACAGCATCCATAGAGACAGAAAGGTGGTTCCCATGATTGCGTAAATACATCCAAGAATCCACTTCTTGGCTTTGTCCTGATCGTTGTTGTTGTTGTGGTGGTGAAGAGCCTCTGGATGAGAGTGAAAGTTTGCTATTTGAGGACCTTTGTAAAGTGTTAACAACATTGCTCCACCTATGCATATGAAAGTGCCCATCACTTTTAACATTCCTGGTTTGGTCTTTAGACTCCTTATACTCTCCAACCTGAAATTGTTATAAAAAAAGGTTATCTAAAATAACTTTTATGATTTTATCCTAAGAAAAATATGTAATGTAATGAAATTGATTTAATTTAAATCTGTATGCCAAGTCTTTAATATGTAGCATAAAGATATCTACTTTTATATTTTCTGATTTAGCTGATTATTATTAACCTTCTTTAACATTAAATTACTATTTTATTATAGTTATGTAACCTAATTTTCGAGAAAAAATTATGGTTTCACCGTACCTTAACATAAGGGACAAAGTGAAGGTGATTGCGGGCAACATGCTTAGAAAAGCACCTGAAACCGTTGCTGACGTGTACAATAGACCAAGCATGTAGAAAAATTGCGACAAACTTGCCCTGAACATTATTAAAATATACAAAACAAAATTTAGAAAATGTAACGTAGTATTAATCATACCTTTATATAACAAATTAAGTGATCGTATATTCAAGATTTGAAGAAGACAAACCCAAGCAAACCGCTGATGAAATGATCGATCATTAGCCTTAACGTTATCTTCGGTCTTGTTTTCCTTTGAACAATAAAACATAAGTTTTAGAAGAAAGAAAATCATGAAACCACATACTGTATAATAATCAAGTAACTATTTATTTCATCGAACCTTTCTAAGAAATAAGCGAGAGGAGCCAAAATAATAGCGGAAATAACGTTACGATAAGCACCAATGACCATATGGTTCACACCACCGTCGAGAGCTTTCTTCACAAGTGCATTCACTGAACCAACCGCTATATTGGCTCCTACAATTGCCATAACGGGTGACCATTTCTCTATTACTGATATCTCTCCTCCAATAACACTCATGATCTCTCACTCTCTATATCTCTCTCTATGTGTATAAATGTGTGGGTTAGAGAGAGTGATGTGGTTTGAGTTTTCCACAAACCTTCCCGTATTTATAGGGGAAGTTTTTATGTGTTGTTTCCACGTTGGACATATTTTCACGTAAATTGATTAACCCAAAATCGTACGTCCATTATAAATTAACTAAAGAAATAATAAAGCTTATGTCTAATGTGCATTCACTTTATTTAGACCACCAACTACTAGTCAAAAAAAGAAAAGAAAATAGACCACGAACTTTAAATTTCCCATTATGTGTATTTTTAATTCGTTTTATGTTCACTACACTACAAAATAAATGTTGGAAGACGTCAATTTTTAGTGTCATTTATGTAATCAGTTTTAAATAATTAAAATCAACATCACTTAGCATCGTTTTTTTGTAGTATCTTTTAGATTTGTGAATCAAAATTTGCGAAACGAACGTTCCAATTGGATAATAGCAATCAACACCTCTCGTCACTTTACGCTTCGTTCGACATTGATCGAGAGATGCGAAATCATATCTCTCGTACGAAAACTTATGGTCTCTTTCTTATATTATTGTGATGAATAAACTCACAGGACACATATACTTGCACCTGCACTTTGAGAGTCTTGAATAGCTATGTTGATATTTAAACCATTATGTTGTTACATGTGACAAAGTTTGAACAAACACAAAATTGCATGCGACAAATTAACCACCTTCATGTTTCAAAGGATGAGTAGGAAGCTGATGTAACTCGAGTCACATGTTGATTTTTTATGGATTTTTTTTTTAAAATTAGTTATTTTCATAATGTTTTGCAAGATTCTCATAGCATCAATATTGGTGATATTTGTTGGGTATCAGTTAAGTAATTGGATTATTAAATATTATTTGGATATCAATTAAGCTCAGTTTGTATCACTTAAGTGATCCGAAATGAACAGTAAACATGGGTACGTGTCAGCGTTTTAGCGGCCCGTATTTTTTAATTTTTTAATATTTATTTTTTAAAACATAAATTAGTTTTTTTTTCTTATGAACTTTCAGTATCACCAATAAACACTAAAAAAACAGAAGTATCAGATTGAGTCTCAACTAACAGAACTAATACTAAATAATGTTAGTGATACTTAAAACAATATCACCAATAATGATGTTCTTAATGGTGACATCTTTACTAAGTTCTTAATTTACTTTATTTTAATACTTTTTATTTATTTAATTTAATTATTTATAATTTATTAACCAATGAAAAAATGTCATGAAAGGGTCCTCCCATGGTGAGAAATGGTTCTATGTACCAAGCTTTTTGACCCTCTCTTTCCTTCTCTCTTGCTTTTGTGTTGTTTTTTAATTTTTTATTAGTAAAACACTTTGCGGAAAATCACCATTAAAGATGGTTTCAGGGAAATTGTATCATAATTAAAGCGGACATATATACTTGATTTGAGAAAACATTACAAATAGAAATATTTATTCGTCAATTAATTTAGCTAAAAGCATTAAATGTTCCACACAACTAGCTTTAGTTGTTGCGGTATATGATTGTGATTGCTTTTATTTGTTTTTTGTTTTCCATGAGAAACGAATTAAATTGGCTTTATCACATTTTGTTCGTGTCATCTACCGCAAATCTTATAAATGAACGTGAACATATTTCTCCCTTTTTTTCTATTTCCTCGTATCGACATATTATTAGTAAAATATCATTTTCAGTCATACTCTTACTAATAAGGTGTGTGTAAATCATAATTTTCCTTCTGTTTATCAATTGGCTAGATTTTGTGACCAAAACAAAAATTTAGCTAAGAAAGGATCTCAAAGTCCAAATCATGCACGTGGTAATTAATCTGTATTAATTTCAATGTCACAACTTTAATCTGTATTAATCTACAAAAAAAGGGGCTAGTGTTATAATCTGTAGTGACAATTCTGGTTAGATATTGGCATACGTACGCTTCAGCTTTTACATAGAAATAAAAAATGAAAAAGCGTTATTAAAGGATAAAAAAGTTGTGAATTCCACTTTCTCCAAAAAAAAAGGTTGTGAATTCCACCAGCCACAAACTTTTCTTCATGAATACGTTTCCGAGCAATCTATAGAGAACCGAGATTTGTAAAGAAGTTCTTGTTTTATGTAGAAAACGACTTGAAAATCTTCCAACAGTCGTATGCCTAATTTCAAATGGTATCTCCTTGGAGAAGATAATGGAAAGTTAAAGGAAAAAAAAAAAAAAAAATAGATTGTGGTACGACTTGAATTTGATCTTATCGCAAAAAGATTTGAGTATTTATTGGTTTCTAAGATTATTACTAAGAGGTGGAAACCGATATTGGAATAATGCATCTCTCCGAATCAAGCTGCTTTTCTTGTAGTCTTGATGAAAATGTTTTGTTGGAAGTGGACAAATTCCTTTCATAAAGACGTTCAGTATAAATTCTACCTTTTTGCGGGAAAATGTTTAAAGGCGATGTTTTGGTAACAATGTTAAAGGGCGTTGTCTTAGTGAAAATGTTTGCTCATTTATAATAAATAATGAAACTATTTATGTCGGTCTTTTTTATTGATGCAAAAGATTAGAGTCGTCTATAGATAAATCACTCATAGAAATGACGTAATTTTAGTTGTGTCATTCAAAAAATGAAGTAAACTAATTAAATAAATAACACTATACACTCATTTTTTTGTAGTGTGTCCATAAGGTGTTCGAGTGGACCAAGTCCTCCCATAAACTCCCTTTAATCTACTTGGTTGAAACCGTGCACAAACGAAACTGTAAGATTAATGTAAATACCACATGTGACAATCTGAACAGTGGCTTTATAAAACTGAAAATGTAACAGCTACTACTTCAGATATATTATTCCAGAACTAGTGCAGGATATGAACACTACTACTTCATATATGAATAGATAGTGGGAACATCACACACGGAGTTTCTTTTCCAAGAATATTTACTAGATCAATTGTTGAATATACATACAAGTATCACTCACCACGTTGATCCTAGCCTCACACGTTTCTAAGATCTATCCATGATCTAGAAACCACTCTCTACCCCTTAGCCTTTGATTCTAGGTTTTTTATAAACCCTAACCCTTTACTAAGAAATAAGCTTCTAAGTGTTCAACCTTGCACAACTGCACGAACACCTCTATTTATACAAAATAGGAAGTCGGCTAAACCTAGCCTTGCTCTCTACTCCTCAAAGATCTTCATATCTTTTTGGAGATATTCTCTCTTGCCTTATTTCCTTATTTTTCTCAAGTGATAAGGCAAGTCTTCAAGCCATCTTGATCCTCACGAAAGATCTCCTCCGGCTCAGCTACGTCGTCTTGGGCTCGTCTCATTTTGCTTGAAACGTCCAGCCCAGCCCATCTCCTCAAGCTCATGTCGCACAAGTCTTGAGTAATCTTCTCTGTATCACTTCCTAAAGTACTTCGTACAGCTTCAGGAACTTGCTTCAGATACTTGCATCTTCAAAAACCATCAGAGAAACACATGGATCACGTACCACCACAACTCTAGTTGTGGCATGGTGCTCAAAATTACCGTAGAAATTCCAACCAAAAAGAAATGCGTTCATTATTCTTCTTAGATTTGTAGGTTGTATATGTGTTTATGTAAACGCTCCAAAAAGAAGTCTGAATATTAATACAATCTTTGGTCATAGGTTGTCGTTTTTCACTATCCAATCCTCTTACATTTCATCCAAAAACATTATCTAGGGTTTTTAAAAGGGTTTTGTGACCTTTCGGTCACTCTTCTTGCGTGTAACCAAGAAGAAAGAGTTTATGCTTCATCAAAAGAAAAGTTTTCATCTAATTTTAATGTTTCCGTTCTAACGAGCTGATTTGAATTCACAATTGCAGCATATACCACGGCGCTAATTGGGTCCGGATCATGCAGTTTTTCTTGATTATCTAGTTGAACACTATTTTCCAATGATAGAGTGAAATCTAATTTTAAGTCTACCAAGGTGGAAAATTCATTAGCATTAGTCCTTATTTCCACCTCCTGATCTTTTGGTTTCATCTTTTTCCACCGTTTTTTTAGTGGAGCACCGAATTATTGGCCTATATGGTGCTCTTTAGAGCGCCCAACTCGATTCCTCATGGTACAACTTGAGTGTCTGCTTTGAGATCTTAAAATTTCATTTTACTCGGATGGTTTGGTTGATGGAAGACTCATTTACGGAAAATGGAAAAAGGCCAAATATGTCGTTAACGGATTTTATCATATGATCATTTGACAGTTAGTGAAATTTAAGTAATTGACAGATGATCATAGACACACATATATTTAAAATGATGACAATTCAATCATGTAGCAAAAATGATGACATTTATGTCAGTCATGTAGCAGATCTTTAACTTTATCACTTGTGTTATAAAAGCATAAAAGAAGAAATATTACTATTTCCATTGATAAGTTTATCACTTGAGCAGGAACAAACTTTTTTCTGACACAGAAAATCAGGAAAATACAAAAGAAGATTACTGTGATAAGATTGTTCGAAACTTTTGCATGAGCGGTCGTATAAGTGGAACCCACACTAATAATTCATAAAAATAACTCGAATAATTACATTGAGATTATTTCATGCATTTTATTATACTAGTATAAAAAACTGTTTTTAAATGTTCTCAAGAATTGATTTGACATAGTTGTACAAAAATAGATCTTTAACCAAGCGGATGAATTGTTATCGTGGCGATTATATTTGCAAATGAAAAAGAAACTTGAATGGGATCAGAACAGCAATCGAAAGAAATTAGACAAGAATCTTTTTTTTTAAGGTTAGGATTATAGTGGGTTGGTATGTACCTCACTCTTCACTAAGTTCTGATTAATAACTTGTATTATCTTCTAAGCATGTGTGGGAATTTGAAGGCTAATAATTGATAGTCGTGAAGAAACAGTTTTAACGCCAGTAATATAAGGTCATATTTGTTTTTTATATATTCTACATGATTGACACACTTTAGAACGAGATGGTGACACACAAAAGAAAACATGATAAATTAATCGCAATGAAGTAAGATTTTGTAACGACGTAAAATCTCTCCATGTCAATGTTCGTCCCAAAAAAGAAGAAGTCAATGTTCGCATTTTGTATTCGACCATTTTTTATGCTTTTTCTTCCATTGGAGCCATCTGGTTTGCACTATCTCGTTTTTAAAAACGTTAATGCTATTATTGTTATTCATGTTCATTTTAAAGCTAATGTTAAAGTTTAGATTACTTTTTATACGTTGTTAAAAAAAAAGACTGCTTTTATACTAACTTTCTTTTTCTAGAATCCTTTCTAGAAATTTCTTGCTTTTTTCGAAAATCTTTGATCATATATGAGTTTTCGGCCAATGGGGTATGGGCTTTCAAAGCCACAACGTTGGTCCGGATGGTATATATACCTCTTTATCCCTTAGTTTTGAGGGAGACAACTCAAATTTTGCTTCCGATCGTATTCGGAATTTCGTTTTCGTTTTTTTGGGAAAAAAATTCAGGCTTCAGTGTTTGTTGAGAAAGGAATCTGAATTTATACTCCAAATACGGGCCGTGGTTGCAATCTGAACATGAACTATGTACCTATGCTAATTCATACATCAACTTACATAATTTGGTCAAAATATATATTGACTTATCAATTGCTGTTGAGCCAACTGTCACGTCACTAAATCATTTACAATCGCATATCATCTTAGTCATCAACAATTTGTTGTCACGTCATCAAAATTCAATGAAAAACAAATAAAAAGAGTAAAACGTGTTTTGAACATAATTTACTTAATTATTATACAGTTTTACATATTTTAGTTTAAAGTGGAAGTGCGAATAAAACTAGAAACATATGTGATGTAAAAGAACAACAATAACAGTATTTGGGGAAATTGTGACAAACGAATCATTTGAATAAAAAATATAATCATGGTTACTTAACTTTATGTGTTTACCTATGTTCACGATTTGACCCGGTTTATCCCAGTCTTCATGGTTTAAGTTGGTTAACGAGTTTGAGCTCTGGTTTTGCTTGTGATCTAGTTTTTCTTAACCATTTTTCAAGAAATGGAATCGAACTCTTGTGTTCCAAAATATTACAGAGAATTGAATTTGGATCCTATATCCTTATTTAGGTCTCTGAATCATTTGAGCCATAGTCCTACGGTGCTATGGCTCTGTTTAGTTGCTAAAATGTTCAAGAGAGATTTTTCGCAGTAATTGCAAATCTCGAGGAAGCAAACAATGTGGTAAAAACAAATGCCTAGGAGAAAAGATCGAGGAGATGAAGAATGATGTTGAAGATATTACACATTTTTTTGTCCATTTTGCAGCAACAAAGTGGAGCAGTTTTGGTTTTACGACACAGTCCTCTCGATACTTTCTCTAACAATGATTTTGCGACTTCATAATCCTGCAAACAGAACCCATTGTCACATATACTACGCAACGTTAGGTTAACTTGTTTACACAAAAGGTTAGATTAACTCTCAACGATCCAATTAATCAGTGGATATATAAAAAAGTTAATTATTGGCATTATACAAAAGTTAAAAACTATTAGCATGGGAGAGACATATAACATAATAACCATTGTTATTATTATTATCTTTGTCTTCATTTGGCATTAAACGGATAACCTAGAACCATTGTTATTATTAGTATTATTTTTGTCTTCATTTTGGATAGGAGGACACAATGTCGCAACTATTTCTAATTCTTTGTTCTTGCCCCACAAGAATACGTAGAGGCCCATTATTGCCGCCACAGATCCAATTATGCTGTAACCAAAATTAGAATGTAATTAATTAGTGTCATGAGCATGGAGACACATATAATAAAAGTACATACAAAAATGAAATTTACCTGCCGAGGTACAAAGGAGTGTGTAAGATGAGAAAATCGAATAGAGTAGCTGAAATGAGGGTTACGGGAGTAAATACTGATGCAAAAACGGCGCCAAGTTTCTTTATTGACCATGATGTTGCCACTGTTGATACCGCTTGCCCCATTATTCCCTATATATTTTATATAATCAGGATCGTATCTATTTTTATCCAAACTGATCTAGACATTCTTCAAAACACTTTGTTATCTCATCATTGTTAAAGATATAAAAAGTACTCTACCCCAAAGAAAAACGTTTACTAAAACTAGAGTGGTTCAAACAAGATTGGAAAACATTTAGGGGTTAGTGACTTGGGCCTTGGCCTTTTGGCTTACACAGCTTATAGTATTTTAAATGTAATTTATAACTAGAAAGATGGTACGTATTAGTTGACTTACAGCGTAAAAAATGACGAAGATGACGAATCTATCATCAATGACCCAATCTTGGGCATCTCTCCTCTTGTACATACTCAAGAGAGCACATTGGAACGTAGCGAAAATCGACATGAGACAAGTACTCGAGTATTTGCAAGGGTACTTAATATTTAAAGTCCCTTGAAATAGCATCCATAGAGACAGCAACGTGGTTCCTATGGTTGCGTAGAGACATCCAAGAATCCACTTGTTCGCTTTGTCTTGATCGTTGTTGTTGTGGTGGTGAAGAGCCTCTGGATGAGAATGAAAGTTTGCTATTTGAGGACCTTTGTAAAATGTTAACAACATTGCTCCACTTATGCATATCAAAGTGCCCACCACTTTTAGGATCCCTGGTTTGGTCTTTAGAGTCCTTACACTATCCAACCTGAAATTTTAAAAAAACTTTATCGAAAATGGTCTATAATTTTTATTCTAAAAACAAGAAAAAGAATGTAATCAAATTGATTTTATTTATCTGTATGCCAAGTCTTTATTATGCTGCATAAATACTTTTATATTTTTGATTTAACTGATTACCAACCTTCTTTAACATTTAAACATTTTAAATATTTTATGATTATTTAACCTAATTTTAGGAAAAATCCGTACCTTAAAATAAGGGACAAAGCAAAGGTAATTGCAGGTAACATGCTTAGAAAAGCACCTGAAACAGTTGCTGATGTGTACAATAGACCAAGCATATAGAAAAATTGCATCAAACTTGCCCTTCACATTATTTTAAAAAAAAAATCAAACAAAATTAGAGAATGTAACAAAATTAAGCATATACTAATTATACTTTATAGAACAAATTAACTGAAGATAGATAAGATTTGGAGAAGACAAACCCAAGCAAACCGCTGATGAAATGATCAATCATTAGCCTAAACGTTATCTTCGGTCTTATTTTCCTTTTAACAATAAAACATAACAGTCTTCAGAAAAATTAACCATCATAAAACCACATATAATGATCAAGTAACTCTTTATTTCATCATCAAGATATCGAACCTTTCCAAAAAATAGGCCAGAGGAGCCAAAATAAAAGCGGAAATGGCGTTACGATAAGCACCAATGACCATATGGTTCACACCACCGTCGAGAGCTTTCTTCACAAGTGCATTCACCGAACCAACGGCTATATTTGCTCCTACAATTACCATAACCGGTGACCATTTCTCTACTACTGATCTCTCTCCTCCAACAACACTCATGATCTCTCTATGTATAAATGTGTGTGTGTTAGAGAGAATGATGTGCTTTGAGTTTTCCACAAACCTTCCCATATTTATAAGGGAAGTTTTTATGTCCACATTGGGCTTAGTTTAACGTAAATTGATTAACCCAAAATCGTATTATCCCTTAAAATTTATCCCCAAAAAACAAATAAAGCTTTTATGTATAATGTACATTCACTTTAACCAAAAACTACTTGTCAAAAAGAAAAGAAATTAGACCACAATTTGTTTTTTAATTTCCCATTATGTGTATACTTTATTCGTATTCTCCCTAAATTTCCAACGCATTCTTTTGACTATACTATTTTAATTAATAATCTATTCATAGTGGTTTGCAAGATTCTCAGGGAAGTTATATCATCGGTACAAAGCCGCATATATACTTGATTTGAGAAAACATTACAGACAAATAAATACTTATTAGTTAATTAATTTAGCGAAAGCAGTAATTAGTAAATGTTCCCACGCAACTAGCTAGCTTCGTTGCTGGGGTATATAATTTTGATTGCTTTTGTTTCTTGTTTTCCATGGGAACGAATTAAATTGGCCTCATCACATTTCGTTCGTGTCATCTACCGCAAATCTTATAAACGGACGTGAACATATTTTCCCCCTTTTTTTCCTTTTCCTCGTACATGCATACTATTAGGGAAATATCATTTTCAGGCATACTTAGATACTCTGATAAGGATTAGCTAGATTTTATTATTAAAAAACAAAAAATTAGCTACAAAAAAAGATTTCGAAGTCCAAATCATGACGTAGAAATTTGTATTAATTTCAGTGTTATATGAACGATAGCAAACTACGAAAAAGCGATAGACAACTCTGTTAGTGATTATTGGCATACGTACACTTCAGCTTTTACATAGAAACAGAAATGAAAAAGTGTTAAAAAGGATAAAAAGGTTGTGAATTCTATCACGGCAAGTCATATATATATTGATACATAGTTAGTTTTTTTTCTTATGAATATATTTTTTTTTTGTTATTTTTTTTCTTATGAATATAATTACGTAAAATGAAGCAAAAGATCCAATACGGATATTGTTCTTGTTTCAAAACGATTTTTTTTTGTTAACACTAAAGTACCACAACTCGAAAAGTCGGCACTCAATCAATTGGTTTCAAATCTCAGTGGATTTGCCAAATTTAGGCATATTAAATTAAATTATGGAAAAACGCCAAATCTTCGTCAACTTCTGTTGATGCTTCTAGTTCTAGCTGAACCATTTTAGAATTTGAATTCGGCAGTTTGTGCATTAATTTATTAGATCATTTGACAGTTTGTGAATTTTATATTGGACAAATAATTATATATATATACGAAAACGATGGCATTTCATACAATCATCTCTAGCAGAAAAATGATCTTTAATTTTATCACGTGTGGTAAAAGAATAAAAGAAGAAAGATTACTATTTATTTTCTCTTTCTATTTTCATTGATAAGAATGAGCACGAGTTCATATTGCTCATCCGAGTTCGAATGCATGATCGGTCGTGTAAGTGGAACCCACAGGAACAGTTCATAAAAATAGCTCGTATACATTTTTTTTTATAGGAGATTACTTCATACATTTTACATATAGTATAAAAATTGTTCTTTTCCCCAGAGTTGGTTCGACGGAATGGTACAAAATTAGGTGTTTAAGAAAGCGGATTAGCCGGTTGTTTATGCGTTGTTATCGTCGTTAGGTGAATTTTTATCGAGGCGATTATATTTTTCAAATGAAAAGTATAAAATTTATTGACATAGTGTATAACAAAAACCGCAGAAAATACTTGAAAGGGATCAGAAAAGCAAATCGAAAGTGACAAGACATGAAAAATATTTTTTTTAAAAGTTAGGAGTATAGTGGGTTGACATGATGAACCTCACTAAGTTCTGATTAATAACTTCCATCTTCTAAGCATAGGTGGGAATTTTATGGCCAGTAATAATCGTGAAGAATATGTAATATAATATAGGGAGACTTACTAGAATAACCTTCTTAGATTTTGGTCTAACTCAAACAACCTTCTTAGATTTTAATTACTGGGGCTAATTTCGAGTCCGTTTTACCCTTTTTCCTTTGATAACAAAAAACGTATTTACAAAAATGCCATTAATGAAATGCGCCGCGTAGACGCGAAAGTTTCCCGCCTAAAAAAAATAAGTCTACCGCTATGTGATGGTAGACTTATTTGAGCTCTGGTAGACTTATTTTTTTGTCCGTAGACTTATTTGAGGAGCGGTAGACTTATTTTTGAGCGGTAGACTTATTGTGTCTCTTTTGGTGGTAGACTTATTTCCGAACGGTAGACTTATTTTCTCTGCGGTAGACTTATTTTCCCGTAGCGGTAGACTTATTTTCTGCGGTAGACTTATTCTTCGAATGGTAGATTTATTTTCGTAGACTTATTTTCAGCGGTAGATTTATTTTTCTTCGATGGTAGATTTATTTTTGACTGGTAGATTTGTTTCCTTTGGTGGTAGATTTTTAGTCCTAGCAGCGGTAGATTTATAGTGATGGTAGACTTATTTTAGTAGCGGTAGACTTATTTTTTGCGGTAGACTTTTTTAGCGTGGTGGTAGATTTATTTTGTGTTTAGTAGTGGTAGATTTATTGTAGTAGTGGTAGACTTATAGTTAGCGGTAGACTTATTTTTTGTTTGATGGTAGACTTATTTCCTGTTTGATGGTAGACTTATTTTCTGTTTGATGGTAGACTTATTTTCTGTTTGATGGTAGACTTATTTTCTGTTTGATGGTAGACTTATTTTCTGTTTGATGGTAGACTTATTTTCTGTTTGATGGTAGATTTATTTTCTGTTTGATGGTAGACTTATTTTATGTTTGATGGTAGACTTATTTTTGTTTGATGGTAGACTTATTTTCTGTTTGATGGTAGACTTATTTTGGTTTGACGGTAGACTTATTTTCTGTTTGATGGTAGACTTATTTTCCGTTTGATGGTAGACTTATTTTGGTTTGATGGTAGACTTATTTTCTGTTTCATGGTAGACTTATTTTTTGTTTGATGGTAGACTTATTTTCTGTTTGATGGTAGACTTATTTTCTGTTTGATGGTAGATTTATTTTCTGTTTGATGGTATACTTATTTTATGTTTGATGGTAGACTTATTTTCTGTTTGATGGTAGATTTATTTTCTGTTTGATGGTAGACTTATTTTGGTTTGACGGTAGACTTATTTTCTGTTTGATGGTAGACTTATTTTCTGTTTGATGGTAGACTTATTTTCCGTTTGATGGTAGACTTATTTTGGTTTGATGGTAGACTTATTGTTGTTTGATGGTAGACTTATTTCCTGTTTGATGGTAGACTTATTTTCTGTTTGATGGTAGACTTATTTTCTGTTTGATGGTAGATTTATTTTCTGTTTGATGGTAGACTTATTTTCTGTTTGATGGTAGACTTATTTTCTGTTTGATGGTAGACTTATTTTCTGTTTGATGGTAGACTTATTTTCTGTTTGATGGTAGATTTATTTTCTGTTTGATGGTAGACTTATTTTCTGTTTGATGGTAGACTTATTTTATGTTTGATGGTAGATTTATTTTCTGTTTGATGGTAGACTTATTTTATGTTTGATGGTAGATTTATTTTATGTTTGATGGTAGACTTATTTTTGTTTGATGGTAGACTTATTTTCTGTTTGATGGTAGACTTATTTTGGTTTGACGGTAGACTTATTTTCTGTTTGATGGTAGACTTATTTTCCGTTTGATGGTAGACTTATTTTGGTTTGATGGTAGACTTATTGTTGTTTGACGGTAGACTTATTTTCTGTTTGATGGTAGATTTATTTTTTGTTTGATGGTAGACTTATTTTCTTTTTGATGGTAGACTTATTTTCTACTCGATGATAGACTTATAATTATACAAAAACTATATATATTATTATTTTTAAAAACACTATTAAACCCGGTTCGACCTATATCATGCAAGTGATGATAGATTTATATACATAGTTTTTGTATAATTATAAGTCTACCATCAAACAAAAAATAAATCTACCATCAAACAGAAAATAAGTCTACCGTCAAACAACAATAAGTCTACCATCAAACAGAAAATAAGTCTACCGTCAAACGGAAAATAAGTCTACCATCAAACAGAAAATAAGTCTACCGTCAAACCAAAATAAGTCTACCATCAAACAGAAAATAAGTCTACCATCAAACAAAAATAAGTCTACCATCAAACATAAAATAAGTCTACCATCAAACAGAAAATAAATCTACCATCAAACATAAAATAAGTCTACCATCAAACAGAAAATAAGTCTACCATCAAACAGAAAATAAATCTACCATCAAACAGAAAATAAGTCTACCATCAAACAGAAAATAAATCTACCATCAAACAGAAAATAAATCTACCATCAAACAGAAAATAAGTCTACCATCAAACAGAAAATAAGTCTACCATCAAACAGAAAATAAGTCTACCATCAAACAGAAAATAAGTCTACCATCAAACAGAAAATAAGTCTACCATCAAACAGAAAATAAGTCTACCATCAAACAGAAAATAAATCTACCATCAAACAGAAAATAAGTCTACCATCAAACAGAAAATAAGTCTACCATCAAACAAAAATAAATCTACCATCAAACAGAAAATAAGTCTACCGTCAAACAACAATAAGTCTACCATCAAACAGAAAATAAGTCTACCGTCAAACGGAAAATAAGTCTACCATCAAACAGAAAATAAGTCTACCGTCAAACCAAAATAAGTCTACCATCAAACAGAAAATAAGTCTACCATCAAACAAAAATAAGTCTACCATCAAACATAAAATAAGTCTACCATCAAACAGAAAATAAATCTACCATCAAACAGAAAATAAGTCTACCATCAAACAGAAAATAAATCTACCATCAAACAGAAAATAAGTCTACCATCAAACAGAAAATAAATCTACCATCAAACAGAAAATAAGTCTACCATCAAACAGAAAATAAGTCTACCATCAAACAGAAAATAAGTCTACCATCAAACAGAAAATAAGTCTACCATCAAACAGAAAATAAGTCTACCATCAAACAGAAAATAAATCTACCATCAAACAGAAAATAAGTCTACCATCAAACAGAAAATAAGTCTACCATCAAACAGAAAATAAGTCTACCATCAAACAGAAAATAAGTCTACCATCAAACAGAAAATAAGTCTACCATCAAACAGAAAATAAGTCTACCATCAAACAGAAAATAAGTCTACCATCAAACAGAAAATAAGTCTACCATCAAACAGAAAATAAATCTACCATCAAACAGAAAATAAGTCTACCATCAAACAGAAAATAAGTCTACCATCAAACAGAAAATAAATCTACCATCAAACAGAAAATAAGTCTACCATCAAACAAAAATAAGTCTACCATCAAACAGAAAATAAGTCTACCATCAAACAAAAAATAAGTCTACCATCAAACAGAAAATAAGTCTACCATCAAACAAAATTCAGATTATAATCAGATCGGGAAAAAATCCAGATCTGGAAAAAATTCAGATTTGGATCAAAACGTGATTTTACAAAAGTTCAACATACCCAAACGAAACCGGTTAGAATCAAGAGATTACCTCTCTACAACGCACGAAAACGAAACCCCAACACTCATCGGAACTTTTCTTCGCCGGAATTTCGAAACCTATGAACGAAGAACATATTGAAGTTCATAAATCCGAACTCAAAACACTCGTGAATGATAGAGAGGAAGATAACTCATGATTTGTTTCAAAACTAACCGTTAAAAGCAACGAATCTCGTCGCCGGAGAAGAAATCGCGATTTGAGTCGCCGGAGAGAGGAAGAAGAAGATAAAATCTGATTTTTTTTTTTTTTTTTTTTTTATGTTGGTTTTTTTTTTCAATGGCATTTTCGTTAATAAACGAATTTGAAGTATTTTTAATGTCTTTGTAACCTTTTTTAGCTCAAAAAATAAAAGCTCAAAATTTAAAGGTTATTTGAGTAAATCAAACATCTAAAAAGGTTATTCTAGTAATTATCTCTATAATATATTGGATATGACAACTATAGAATATTACCAAAATAAGAATAGTTAACAATTACGAATTTTTTAGATTCGGAAAGAATGACACACATAAAATAAGAACGATTGTTAATAAAAAAAAACTGAAATTCGCTCTATAGATCAAATTAATATAAGTTATATATATAAAAAAAGGATCAAATTAATATAACTGATCATTGTTTTTTGTTAAAGTCACTTATATTATACATGCTAGTCATATGTGAATTTTGGAAACCTTTTTGGGTTATACAGTTTGAAAGGTTAATATAATTTAATGCTTACACATTAGCTAGCTTTGAAATAAATACCAATAAGCGAGAGATTAGTCGAGAAGCGTAAGAGAAGAGCTAACTCTCTATTAAGTATTAGTTGATTTGAAAACGATCACCACGGCCGCGGTTTCCTCGACTTCCAACTATAGTTCACTGTTTTCTTGAATTGATTTTATTGGTCTTTCTTCTCGGTTTCTTTGTGAAGTTTCATCTTCAATAACCGACTAATCTTTGATACACACATCTTCAAGAATTCGAATTTCGTTTTTCTGTATGTATCAATGGTTTATCTCGTTTAACTAATTGTAGTTAAGTGAGATTTTGTAACGACACAAAATCTCCATGTCAATGTTCGCATTTTGGATACGACCCATTTTATGCTTTTTTCTTCCATTGGATCTATCTGGTTTGCACTATCTCATTTTTTTATAACTTTATACTATATTGTATTGTTATGCGTATTCATTTTTAAGTTAATAGTAATCTTTATACTCGTTTAATCATTCTCTACATCGAAGTGTCTAGATTTATTAATTAAGAATATATATATATATATATATATATATATATATATATATATATATATAGCACGATGGGTTTAGATACTACATTATTGAAATTGGATGTGCGAATAAAAAATTTAAAAATAGATATATTGGTGATGTAAAGGAACAACAATAACAGTATTTTGGGAAGTGGCAAACGAATCATTCGAATAAACGAAGAAAGATAGTGTCTGGCCTTAGTTGGATATGTAGTTACTTTTTTTGGAAAAAAACAAATAGAAATCTACCATTTATTTTTGAAACTTTTTATCAAATCTATCACAGATCAATTCAAAATTATTATTTTCCCATCTTCATCTTTAGCTCTCTTTCTTTCACCCTCCCTCTTTTGTAAACATTTTCACTTTCTTTCTCATTCTCTTTTTCTCACAATTTTAGTGGACAACTTCCACGCTAACACAAATTCACATATATTTTCCATTCGGTTTTGAAAATGTAACAAGAATATAACTCTACTTGAACAATGTTGTCTCTTTGAATAGTGGTAAAATAATTTTTATAATGGTTAAAGACACTTTTAAAATGTGTGACCATTAATGATGCCCTAACAAGAATATAACTCTACTTGATATGATCTTGGTTGGAGATAAACGCCCAGTGAGTAACTTCGAAGGGTCTACGACGTCTAAGGATGATTGGAAGTGAATGGAAATTCGTCGAGGCAGCGGATGATCGACGAACAAATGATGGAAATCGGATGGTCGGATGTGGATGAAGATGAACGGTTGCGAAATGGATGATGATGTTGACGATCGAATGATGAACAAGACAAGGGGAAGTGAAACGTACTTCTAAAAGGGAATGAAAGCCTTTTAGACTACAAGGCTTGTGAAGAACTTAGGTGAAAACGCTAAGAACAAAACACAAGTGATCAAACAAGTTTATGGAGAGAAAATAGAAAGTTTGATGATTTTATTTGAGAGAGGAGCCAAGTTTATATAGGAGGGGGAAGTGTAGAAACAACCTTCCAACTTCTCCAAGACTACACGGAAAACAAGCTAATTAAAGGCAAAGACTAAGTTCAAAGTTTTGACTGAATTTAATGCACAAAGGCAAAGAAAAATCTGCGACCGGTTTGATTCGGTTTGGCTCCGGTTCTTTCCAATTTTGTAGCAATGTCTCTGGTAAGGTTTTGGTTAAGAGTGTGCGAACCTCACCTCGTTAAAACCTCGCTTGGAAAACCCATTGGGACAAAACCAAGCTAAGGAAAAGAGTATGAGTTGCACACCTCTTACCAAAGACCCTTAAGCCGCTTGAATCACAACCAACGTGGTCGGACAAGCGTTTGGCTCAAGGTTGCTTTCAATCCTTCGAAGAAGTGAGCTTATGGCGTGATGGAGTTGCTTAGTCCTAGACCGAGTCATTGGTCCACAAGGCACGTTCAAGGCTTCCACGAAGCTCTCCTCGGGTTCAAGCCGCTCCTCGGGTACTTGCTCCAAGCTCCTTTCCGGTTCGAGCCATTCCTCGAGTTCGTGCGTTTCCATGATCATATCATCCCCTCCCTCTTGAGAAGGATTTGACCTCAAATCTGTTTCGTCTACAAGAAAAGGCACGAGATCAGCAACATTAAAACTATTACTCACTTTGTACTTACCTTGCAAGTCCACATGATACGCATTGTTGTTGATCTTCTTGGTTATGCGGAATGGTCCATCGATCCGCGGCACGAGCTTCGATTTTCTTTCTTCGGGAAAACGTTCCTTTCGGAGGTGAATCCAGACCAAGTCTCCTTCTTTAAAGGTTATCTCCTTTCGACCTTTGTTAGCGTGCTTCACGTATTGCTTGGTCTTTTCTTCAATATTATGTCTTGCCTTCTCATGGATCTGTTTCACTAAGTCGGCTTTTTGCTTGCCATCCATGCTAACTCTTTCACTCAAAGGTAAAGGCATCAAATCCAAAGGAGAAATGGGGTTGAACCCGTAAACTTTCAAATGGCGAAAACTTAGAAGCAGAATGCACGGCATGATTATAAGAAAATTCAACATGAGGCAAACAATCTTCCCAAATTTTAAGGTTCTTTTTAATCAAAGTTCGCAATAATGTTGACAACGTTCTATTAACTACTTCGGTTTGTCCATCAGTTTGTGGGTGACATGTAGTAGAAAATAACAACTTAGTTCCTAACTTAGACCATAACGTTTTCTAAAAATAACTAAGGAACTTAGTGTCACGATCAGAAACTATGGTTCTAGGCATGCCATGCAAACGAACAATTTCTTTAAAGAACAAGTTAGCAACATTTATGGCATCATCGGTTTTATGACATGGTATGAAATGTGCCATTTTAGAGAACCTATCTACCACCACAAATATCGAATCCTTACCATTCTTAGTCCTAGGCAAACCAACAACAAAGTCCATAGAAATATCATGCCATGGATGCAAAGGAATCGGTAAAGGAGTATACAAACCGTGGGGTTGAGATTTGGCCTTAGCTTGTTTACATGTTGTGCACCTTTCACAACATTTTTCCACGTCTCTCTTCATAAGTGGCCAATGGAAGTGATCCTGCATTATTTGAAGTGTTTTGGCAACACCAAAGTGTCCCATCAAACCGCCTCCATGTGCTTCCTTAACAAATAAATCTCTTAAAGAAGAATTAGGAATACACAATCGGTTATCATAAAACAGAAATCCTTCATGCCTATAGTATTTTCCGAATGCAAATTTCTCACAAGATGAATAAATCTTTCCAAAATCAGAATCATTTGCATATAGAGATTTAATTTGCTCAAACCCAAGTAGCTTAGATTCAAGAGTTGTGAGCAAAACATACCTTCGGGACAATGCATCGGCAACTACATTGTCTTTACCTTTTTTATACTTGATGACATAGGGAAAGGTCTCAATGAATTCGACCCACCTCGCGTGTCTCTTGTTGAGATTTTGCTGACCCTTAAGATGCTTTAAGGACTCATGATCCGTATGGATGACGAACTCTTTCGGCCAAAGGTAGTGCTGCCACGTATGGAGCGCTCGGACGAGGGCATACAACTCCTTGTCGTAGGTCGGGTATGAAAGCGTGGCGCCTCCTAACTTCTCGCTAAAGTAGGCAATTGGTTTCCTATCCTGCATCAACACAGCCCCAATACCTAACCCGGAAGCATCACATTCGATTTCGAAAGTTTTAAGGAAATCGGGCAACATAAGAACGGGAGCGTTAGTAAGCTTAGCCTTTAGATTTTGAAAGGCATCCTCTTGAGCTTGTTCCCATTTGAAACCGACGCTCTTCTTGATGACTTCGGTGAGAGGTGCGGCTATGGTGCTAAAATCGCGAACAAAACGCCTATAGAAGCCGGCTAGCCCATGAAAGCTTCGGACCTCACCAACGGTCTTAGGACTTGGGCATTCTTTGATCGCCTTGATCTTTTATTCATCTACCTTGATCCCATCTGCACTTACAACAAAACCTAAAAAGACAAGGTTATCCGTACAAAAAGTGCATTTCTTAAGATTAGCATAGAGATTTTCTTTTCTAAGCGCTTCTAAGACCAATTTGAGATGCTTAGCATGTTCTTCTAGGTGCTTGCTGTAAATTAAGATATCATCAAAATAGACCACAACAAAAATGCCTATATACGCCCTAAGAACATGATTCATTAGTCGCATAAATGTACTAGGTGCATTTGATAACCCGAATGGCATAACTAACCACTCATACAACCCATGTTTCGTTTTAAATGCAGTTTTCCATTCGTCACCCTCTTTCATCCTAATTTGATGATAACCACTTTTTAAATCTACTTTAGAAAAGATGCTAGATCCATGCAATTCATCTAACATATCATCTAATCTAGGTATAGGGTGGCGATACTTCACTGTTATGTTGTTGATGGCTCGACAATCAACACACATTCTCCAGCTGCCATCTTTCTTTGGCACAAGCAGAACGGGCACGGCACAAGGACTCATGCTCTCTCGGATATGTCCTTTCTTCATGAGATCGGTCACTTGCTTTTGTAGCTCCTTAGTCTCCATGGGGTTAGTGCGGTAGGCTGGTCGGTTCGGTAAGGAAGCTCCGGGTACGAAGTCGATCTGATGTTCGATTCCTCGGATGGGAGGTAACCTGTTTGGAGTTTCCTCGGGGAAAACGTCTTTGAATTCCTGTAAAATAAGCTTAATTTGACTCGGCAGCGCCGGTTCTTGATTAGCGGTACAAGTAAGCATTCCTTTGAAAACAAAGAGTAAACTAGATTTACTTCCCTTTGGCTTACTCTCGGTGGTAATGTGATGGTTTGTTTTGGCAGCCACGGGTTCCTTCTTTTTCATACTTAACTGATCTTGGTACACCTCATGGGGAGCCATCGGTATCAAGACAGTTTTTCTTCCTTTAAACTCGAAAGAATGGCGGTTGGTGAACCCATCGTGGATGAACTTTCTATCAGACTGCCATGGTCTTCCAAGTAAGATGTGGCTAGCTTCCATCGGCAAAACATCACACAAAATCTCATCCTCGTACTTCCCAATGGACAAGGGCACTCTTACTTGACTTTTGACGGCCATTTCTCCAACCTCATTCAACCATTGCAGCTTGTAAGGCCTCGGATGCTTGAGCTCCTCTAGTCCAAGTTTTCGGACCATTGTCTCACTCGCAACATTGGTGCAACTCCCTCCGTCTATGATGAGGCTACATAGCTTGTCTTTCACTATGCAGCGGGAGTGAAAAAGGTTTTCTCGCTGCTCTTGTTCCTCGGTCTTGGTCATAACGCTCAACGTCCTCATGGCCACTAAGAGATTTCCGGATGGCGCTAGCTCATAATCCTCGGGTAAGGCGTCATGCTCTGGCTGCTCATCCTCAGATTCTAACTCCCCATTATCTTGAAGTATCATGACTCTCTTGTTGGAGCACTCATTCGCATAGTGACCGCGACCTTGGCATTTGAAGCATCGGATATCTCGAGCCCTTGACCCTCCTTATGCTTTCTCATTTGGATCGTGTTCTTCATTTTTCGGCTTGGCAAAGGGTTTGCTATCTCTCGGGAAACTAAGCTTTTCTTCCTTGGCATAACTCGGTTTTCCTGAAAAACCCGTCTTCGTTGACCCGTAGCTAGACTTAGCTTTCCTTCGCTTGATTTGTTGCTCGAACATCACTGCCTTGTGAAGCAATTCCTCTATCTCCACGTAATGTTGAGTTTCTAAGAGGTCTTGTATGTCACGGTTTAACCCTCCCATGAACCGGGACATAAGAGTTTCACCTTCCTCTCGAATGTCGGCTCTAAGCATCAAGGTTTCCATTTCCTTGAAGTAATCTTCCACGGAACTACTGCCTTGAACCAAATCCCGCAGCCTCTGGTGCAACTCTCGTTGATAGTAGCTCGGCACGAATCTCTTTCGCATGACGGCTTTCATTTGGTTCCATGTTTCGATGGGATAATCACCGGCACGTCTCCGAGTGGTCACGAGTTGATCCCACCAACTTAGGGCATAGTTATAGAACTTCGTGGCTGCGATTCGAACCTTTGTATCCTCAGTACACTTTCGACAGATGAACACAAGCTCTATCTTGGTTTCCCAATCCAAGTAGGCTTCCGGATTGTTGGTTCCATGGAACGGAGGAATCTGAATTTTCAGACCGCCAAGAGTGTCTCGCAGTGGCGCTCTGTCTCTCTCTGGTCTACCCCTCCTCTGGCTGTGCCGTGAAGAGTTGCGGCTGTAGTAGCTCCGCGCATCCTCAGCCTCAACCGGATGTTCCACTGGTTTTACGAGGTCGGCCTGGTTTAGTTGCAACGCACTTAGTTTCTCGTCCAACAACTTGTTGATCATTACCCTCATCTTCTCTGATTGGCGAGATGAAGACTCTTCCTCTGATTCGGACATGGTACCTGAAAAATTCAACAACTAACAAGTAAAAACGTCCAAGGAAATGATTCAACAGAAATTTCAGAAAAAAAAGAACAGTTTCGACACAAGAAGATGAACAGTCTTAAATAATTGTCTAAACTGTTTCAAAATTTCTAGACACACTTTTAAAAAATACTAGACTCGTTCACAGTTCAGATTCAATTTACAACACAATTTTCCGATCAGTAGATGATTTATTAAAAAGTTTGCAAGATCGACAAAATTCTGGAATTTCAAAAGATGAACAGTTTTAACACTAGGAGATGAACAGTCGTAAATAATTATCTAAACTGTTTCAAAAATTCTGGAAACACTTTTTAAAAATTCTAGACTCGTTCACAATTCAGATTCAACTTAAATCACAATTTTTCGATCACTAGGTGATTTATTAAAAAGTTTTTAAGATCGAACAAAAATCTAGAAAAACAGAAATCTGGGTTAGAACGACTAAACCTTCTTCGGAGTTGGCTCTAGATACCACTTGATATGATCTTGGTTGGAGATAAACGCCCAGTGAGTAACTTCGAAGGGTCTACGACGTCTAAGGATGATTGGAAGTGAATGGAAATTCGTCGAGGCAGCGGATGATCGACGAACAAATGATGGAAGTCGGATGGTCGGATGTGGATGAAGATGAACGGTTGCGAAATGGATGATGATGTTGACGATCGAATGATGAACAAGACAAGGGGAAGTGAAACGTACTTCTAAAAGGGAATGGAAACCTTTTAGACTACAAGGCTTGTGAAGAACTTAGGTGAAAACGCTAAGAACAAAACACAAGTGATCAAACAAGTTTATGGAGAGAAAATAGAAAGTTTGATGATTTTATTTGAGAGAGGAGCCAAGTTTATATAGGAGGGGGAAGTGTAGAAACAACCTTCCAACTTCTCCAAGACTACACGGAAAAACAAGCTAATTAAAGGCAAAGACTAAGTTCAAAGTTTTGACTGAATTTAATGCACAAAGGCAAAGAAAAATCTGCGACCGGTTTGATTCGGTTTGGCTCCGGTTCTTTCCAATTTTGTAGCAATGTCTCTGGTAAGGTTTTGGTTAAGAGTGTGCGAACCTCACCTCGTTAAAACCTCGCTTGGAAAACCCATTGGGACAAAACCAAGCTAAGGAAAAGAGTATGAGTTGCACACCTCTTACCAAAGACCCTTAAGCCGCTTGAATCACAACCAACGTGGTCGGACAAGCGCTTGGCTCAAGGTTGCTTTCAATCCTTCGAAGAAGTGAGCTTATGGCGTGATGGAGTTGCTTAGTCCTAGACCGAGTCATTGGTCCACAAGGCACGTTCAAGGCTTCCGCGAAGCTCTCCTCGGGTTCAAGCCGCTCCTCGGGTACTTGCTCCAAGCTCCTTTCCGGTTCGAGCCATTCCTCGAGTTCGTGCGTTTCCATGATCATATCACTACTTGAACAATGTTGTCTCTTCTTTGGTAAATTGACACTTGACTCTCCTAATACATTGGGGGAAAAAAATTGTTATGTTCATGCTTTTAGTTTTTTTAGTTATCTGAAAAAATGTTTAATTGGCTAAATAATCATTAAAAAAACTATAACTAATAAAGTAGCCAAAATAGGTCTATGTAGAAATATATCATCCTCTAGATTTATGGATTTTGGCTACTTTATTAGTTTTGTTTTTGTATAGCTATTTAGCCAATTAAAAATTCATGTTTTTAGTTGGTTAACAAGTTCGAGCTGCGGTTTGCTTGTGCCCTAGTTTTTGACCCATTTTTGAAGAAATGGAATCAAACTCTCGTGTCCTATATATCCTCATTTGGGTCTTTATGTCAGACTGATGCTTAACGAGAGATCCTACGATACTAGGGCTCTGTTTGAATCGTGAACTTTAGTATTTGCACACCAAATGTTTGCTAAAATGTTCAAGAGAGATTTTGTTAACGATGTTGAGTCTTACAGGATCCTAAGACAAGGGTTTTTGCAGTATTTGCAAGCAATGATGTGCAGATATTACACATTTTTGTGTCCAATTTTACAGCAGAAAAAAAGCCGAATTTTACGACTCAGTCCTCTCGATACCTTCTCTAACAATGAGTTTGCGACCCTCATATTCCTGCAAACAAGGATGGTGTTAAAAGGAAAACCAAAGAGCAAAAGCTTTTTCAAGATAACTTCTAAGAGTAACGAACTTAACTGTTCCATTCAGTGATAAAGCCGCATTACGTTCTTGAAGATTTGTAAAAGAAAGAAAGGCAAAGACTCGGTTTCTCCCAGTCTTACGATCATGTAACACTCTCGCGCTTACAATAGTCCCAAACTTACTAAAATGCTCTCTTAAACCATCAGGCTGAGTGAACCAAGGAAGATTTCCAACATAAACTTTGTATTGGCTTTCATATATCATAATCTTCTTTGGTGTTGAATTCAATACTTCAGGGTTTCTACTTGTTCCTGGATTCATATCAACCGAATACCGAACCCGCATTTCTCTACCTCCTACTTCCTTCATAGCAACAAACTTTAAACTCGATACAACCATACAAGTAAACATAGTTTTGTTTCTTTAGAATCTTACTTTTCCATCAAGAGAAGTAATAGCGTTTTTCGCAGAGTTTATAGATCCCATTGTCACATATCCACTTCCACGACTCTCTCCGGTCTGCGGATTTCTTGATACCTACAAGATCACCATTACAAGCAATCCACACACACACTTGTCAATCATATTACATTGTGGAGATTCTCTGTTGGATTATGTATAAGAGCAAGAATTACCTCAACGGAGATTACAGTACCAAAAGGTTGAAACATTTCAAGAAGCTGAGCAATGTCATAGCTTCTAGGGATATTACATACGTAAAGCTCACATGGTCTTGATTTCTTTATCGCTATAGGTTCTACTTCGGTTTCTTCTCCTTGAACCTTTTCTTCATCAAGAAGTGATAATTCTGAAGCAGAGACCTTGATTTGAGCAAGAAATGGACGAGACAGAGAAGAAGAAGAAGGGAATTGAGTTTTGAGGGTTTCGAAGTAAGAGTAAGAAGAAGAAGAAGAAGAGATTATGGTTTTGTGTTTAGGAATTGCATTGTAAGAAGATCGAGAAGAAGAAGATAAGGGAACTGCGAAACCAGAGGCCGCCATTATCGACATTTGAGAGGAATAAAAAATAAAAACAAAATGAAATTAAGACAATAAATCGGGTCGGGTCGGGTCATTTAACCCGGTGCAATCTGGATCGGACTTCGCCATATTAGATTAGACCCTCTCTCTGGTTTAGCCAATGTTTTTAAAACCGGACCGGCGATCGAACCGGATTTTTTTTTGGTCGTGGGTTAATATGGTCCGACCGGGTCTAACCTGAGTTCAACCGGGTTCAATAATATTTTAAAAATATTAGTATATAGAATTTGTTCTTTATATGTATGTGCATAACTATCCAAATATCAAATAAAATATTAAGTTTAGTACAAATATTTAGAAAAACAAAAAAAATTCAATAGCTATAGCAAAACTAAATAATAAAATGATGATACTTAAATAGATAACTAATCTTTTTTGTCTTAAAATTTTAAAAAGATTATAATTATTTGAAAAATGTTTTTTTTTTTCACTGAATATGATTATATTAGAGAAAATGTTAAACCTTTATTACTATCTCATTATTTATAAACCTTATTTTTCTAATTTTAATTTGATAAACATATTAATTAAAGAAAAATGAAATAAAAATATTTTTTTTTTAATTAGAAAACAGTTGAACCCGGTTTGATCCGGGTCAACCGGTTCGCCGGTTCCCGGTTTTTTA
The DNA here is from genome assembly GCA_900128785.1 of Arabis alpina. NCBI lineage: Eukaryota > Viridiplantae > Streptophyta > Magnoliopsida > Brassicales > Brassicaceae > Arabis > Arabis alpina. Next base: position 675,878 of record LT669788.1, read on the forward strand.
CCGGTCCGACCCGGTTCGATGCCGGTTCAACTACACTTGGGTTTTAATATTGACCCGAACCGGACATGTGACCGGTTCGCGATTGAACCCGGTTCGCGATTGAACCCGGTTCAACCGCCGGTCCGGTCCGGTTTTAAAAACATTGGGTTTAGCAAGTTTTAACAACTTTCCTATAAGAAGATGTTTTCTAATATCTGATTAGTAGTCTAGTCATTGGTTTTTGTCTAAGAGATGTAGTCATTATTACTCATTAGTTTAGTAGTGCAATTTGGAGGTTTAGCGAAGAGATGCTAATTATACATTAGCGAGTAAGGTTAATCTACGGAAAACGTCGTCAAATTTATCTCTTCTTACGTATCTTTCTTGGCGCATATATCTACTTATGTAATCAATAATGATTTGTATTTCGAAAAATATGTATAATAACTTTGTATTCTTGATTTATTTATTTTTCTAACTAGTATTCTTGATTTGAAATTAATAAAATGTAGAAAACGTGCAAAATATCATCTTATTAGAAACTAAAATAAAATGGAAGGAATATAATCTTAGCTACAATTATTTGGTAAATTCTTTCTGCAAAAGTAAAACCAAAAGCGAAAATATTCATACATAATTATATAAAAACCTTTTAATACTAACACCATAAACTTATAAGAACCTTTTGATAATTTAGTAACACACTCAACAAAAAGAACAAAAAAGGTTCAAATGATTCAAACTGTTTTTTTCTGTGGCAATTAACTTAAAAATATATAGAAACATCAAACAAGAAAACCAAAGAGAAGAAGAAACACAAGCTTTTATGGTTTTGTTAAACTTTCTGTTTTATCAGACTTGAGCTGTGCCTTCAGTAAACTTAGGATCCTCACATCTGTACTTTCCATCAGGTCCTATTCCAAATCCTTTTGGATCAGCAAACACATTCTCTAGCAACTGACTACGACCTGGCTGTGGACTCGCGTCCGCAAACTCAACCGCTTCCTCCACCAACTCGTCTATCTTCTTCTCTATCGACTTTAACTCTGCTTCGTTCGCTAGCTTGTTCTCTGTCAAATACTTCTTCAATGCCGTGATCGGGTCTCTAGCCGCGTATTTCGCTTTCTCAGCTGCCGAAACAAATATCAAATAAGACATCCGCGATAAAACAAAAAAAAAGCATTAAGGTTTAGAAGGAAGGAGAGATTTACCGGCATCACGAAGCTCATCCGGATCAGCCAAAGAGTGTCCTCTGAATCTATAAGTCTCACATTCAACCAAAGTTGGACCTTCTCCTCTTCTAGCTCTAGTGACTGCTTCTTTAGCAACTTCTCTTACCTTCAACACATCCATACCATCAACATGAACTCCCGGCATACCAAACGCAGGACCTTTCTTCCATATCTCGGGATCAGAAGTCGATCTCAAATGAGACATACCAATCGCCCACAAGTTATTCTCAACAACAAAGATAATAGGCAACTTATACAATGCAGCCATGTTCAAACACTCGTAAAACTGCCCGTTATTACAAGTCCCATCTCCGAAAAACGCGACAGTAACATCTTCGCAATTCTGCTTCAACACATCCCTCTTATACTTGGAAGTAAACGCAGCACCAGTCGCTACAGGAATCCCTTCACCGATAAAAGCAAACCCACCAAGCATATTATGTTCTTTAGAGAACATATGCATAGATCCACCTTGACCTCTACAACAACCCGTAACCTTCCCGAAAAGCTCACTCATCACAGCACGAGCAGAGACACCTTTGCTAAGCGCGTGGACATGATCACGATACGTGCTTACAACAGAATCAGTCTTAGTTAAAAGCTTGATAAACCCAGTTGATACAGCTTCTTGCCCATTGTATAAATGAACAAAACCAAACATTTTTCCTCTGTAATACATTTGAGCACACATGTCCTCAAATGATCTACCTAAAATCATATCTTCATACAACACCAATCCTTCCTCTTTCGTTATCAACTATTTCACAAACACAATCAACAACTTCAATTCCTTAATCAATAATACAACAAATCAATGCATCATAATAAAGCTACAAACTTTCAATTCCTTACTAACTAGGATCAGTGCATTGTAACAAAGTTTGAGACTTTGAGTGATTTGTGTAATGGTACGTACCAGAGAATTGGTGGGTTTCTTCTGCTTAACGATTTCTTGAACTCCGACGATAGGAGAGCGACGGGAAGCGTTGAGTTTCCGGGGAGAGTTAACGGAGAGAGAAATGGTGGATCCGAGGAAAGAAGAAGGAGGAGATAATCGGATCGGGAGAGAGATACGAGACTCTTGAGATCCATGGAGAGAGACAGTGGTAGTGAGATTGGTCGGAGAGAAAGATGTAGCCATTGTTGTGATTCAGAGAGAGGCGGAGGAAACGAGGAAGATGAGTTGGAAGATTAATAAGAGGAGGAGGCTCAACTTCTTCTACCTATATTTATTTCTTTGTCAAATTTTAATTTCAATTTTTAACATGTTTTTTTTTTGATTTTTTGGACCCACCTATTCATATCACTATTCTTTCGTTAACACCAATGTTTTCTATTGATTTTTTTATGCCAAGATCCAATCTAATGTAATTCTTCTCAATATAATTTTCCAAATCTCAAGTTAGATAGACCTATGGATGTAAATGTAATTAGTTGTGATTTCAAACAACAACATGAACATTTGGAGGTATTATTATTTTTCTCTAACTCTATTTAAATTTGTTATTCATAGTCGCTCTGTTCCTTAAAGATAGATGTTTAAGGTTATGCACACTTATTAAGATAACGCATTGATTTCTACGAAATACAGTTTTCAATAAAATTTAACTAATAGTGTTTCAATATTTGTCTTAAAGTTTGTAAAAGTGTATAGAAAACAGTAAAAAAAAGTTTTGTAAAGTTTTTATCTTTTAGAAACAGACGGAGTATTTCTCTAACTTTTATTAAAAAAAAAATCTTGTTTCATTTACATCATTTGGAACATATGAAAAATAGACGTACAAATGTCCTAACTGCACAAGAAAGAAACAAGAATTGGTACGAAGAAAACGGGGCATTTCAAGCTACCGTTATGGGCCAGGCTCGATAGTAAATAATCTTGAGTTTATCTATTTAGGCCTACTACTGATACCATATTATTAGTGATACAAATTTATATATTTAGAGATTGTAGCATAATTTTGTTTTAAAAGAAAATTACTTACACATAATATATATATTCACCATTTTTATAATTATTCATCTAATTGCTGAAAACAAATAAAAAATGTTCACAACTCAAAAAGAATATTCTTGTAATTACTATTAGTAAAAATGTTAATTTCTATCGAGTTCATTACAGATTTATTTCATTTTTATTAAACTAATATATATATATATGTTTGATGTTAACTTATCAATTTTTATTAATTTTATACATTATGCATCAAAATATACAGTTAAAATTAATAAATATAGATTAAATAAACATTTTAAATAGTTTTAATTTGAAATAATATCTAAAGTAATTTTTTGTTTAGGTTTTAGGTTAGAGACTAAATGAGGAGAAAACTTCCTAGATATGCAATAGTAATCTTTTGATAATCTTTTTAAAAAGATGAAAACAAACCATCTTCTTCTTCACTGTTGATTCAACGTATAAACGAACACATAAATTGAATTTTGTTTGTGAGTTTCTAGTATGAAGAAATTGGCAAAATCGTCATCATATTCTAATTAATTTTTTTGTTATAAAAACCCAAAAAAAACAACATCGATTGAACTGCATTAGAAGAAAACGAAAACTTAAAAAACATGAATTATTTGTTCATTCTCTTCACTGTTTTTTCTCCTCCATAGCCAATGTCGACACACCCAAAACTTGGTGTGTCACAAAATCGTTTACTTATTCTATACAATTACAAATGAACCTTGCTTGCACGGTTTTCACTATTTCCAAACCAAAAATGTTGTTCTATGAACACCATATTCAACAAAACATGCTTTGCGATGAATTCGTATTACCATAAAGCAGGAAAACATTCCTGTCTTCCTGAACTGTCTTCATGATATATCTCATGTCTTCCTGGAACTGCGAATTCAACAACTCAAGACTGATGGTAGTAACGGATCCAAGTAAGTTATTACTAGTAAACAACTAAATGTCCGATGTAATAATTGCTTACAATTATTCGTTTTTTGCAGGTTACAAGTCATGTATCTACAGCTACTCGGCTAACTACTCAGCTAATCCGACTTTCGACACCTCCTCTTCCAGTTCAATCTATTTTATGATTCCAATAGTTTTTTTAGTGAATATTGTACATCTTATACATTGACAACCGTATATGTTCAGAAGACTTCCCAAAGCCATCAATTTTCCATCACACCTTTTGGAAGTATATTTTCAAGTTTTGTAATTTCAAACGTGTACTTAAAACAAATTTTTAAAAAGTAAGTCTTAATCATTTGATCCTCTTTGTTATACTTTCTTTAGTTATTTTCAGATTTTAACTCATAATCTTTTTGTAATTTCTAAATTATGAAATAAATATTTAATCATGATCATTAAACGAAAGTATGGATTGTTTGAATTTTTGTTTACATATATTTTATTTTTGTTTCGCTTATATTATACTTATGTATCGCTTATATTTTACTTATGTATAGTTTGAAAAATAAATTATTTGAACTTTTTCAATAAGAACAAATTATTAAAACTGAAGTAGAAAAATACGTAATTTTTTTTTTTTTGTCAACAAAAAAATAAATAAAAAAATACGTAATTTATATGGTTCCTTTTGTATAAATATTTTATCACATATCAACTAACAAAATTGTAAGTTAGCTAGACCATGATATTGTCCATACAGAATTTAATGAGTTTGTTTTCAGTTCCATTTTTCGCAAGTAAAAAGCTACTCCCTCCGTTGCAAAATAGTTGTCATTTTAGGTGATTTCACGTGTATTAAGAAAACATATTAGAATTTCTATTTTACCCTTAAAAATGAATTTGACTCTTACTATTCTTCATAAGACTTGAGGTTAAATTTGATATTCAAAGCCAAAATATGCATTGAAAATATAAAACGACAACTAAGCGATTTGATATTTTGGAATCCAAGCTTGAAGCTCAAAAAGCGATTTGGTTGTGGGCTTTAATCAATATACAGGAGCATAAGGTTGACAGAGTGATTTTTGCAGGTCAGTCACCGGATCTACTGGGAGCAATCCTGAGGCCAAGAGCCTGGCCTTCTTTTATCCCGCATATCTCGTCGATGGTGGAAGCTTTGAAGGCTTTTAGAGTTTGGAGACTTCTAGTTGAAGAGGCACATATGAATAGAGGTGCACATCTCATTGCTCATAGTGCACTAAGGGATAATCGTAGCCACTCTTATGTAGCTATTGGTCCTCCTCTTTGGTTAAAAGTGCTCTTTGATGATGAGAGTGTCTCTAACCTCTGATCAGTGGGTACCTTTCTGCTTTTGGTTTAGGTATTTTGGGCTACAGCTATAGGGGTCTCTGTTTATGTTTTAAACCCCTAGCTTAGCAATTCTTTTTGGTGTAAAGGGTTTTAGTTTGAGGAAACCGTTCTAGAATTGAGGTGCTTTTTTGGGCCTCGTTTGGTTGTAAGGCCTTGGACTTTTTGGATCTAATCAAATTCATAAGATGGAAAAAAAAAAAAAAACGACAACTAATTTGATACAAAAGAAAAAGCGTAGAACGACAACTAATATGAAACGGAGGGAATATTTTTTAATGTAATTCTTTTGGATCGGATTGGTACAACAAGTGCAATTTGATTAGAATCGGTTTAATTGAGTTGGATCCAAGTCTCAACCATGTATTTGGCAATGGAACCACTGTATACGCTGCCTAAAAGTCAGAACATATACGTACAGAAAACAACTAAATGCAAATAAGAAAATCATGCTGTTTGGTGGTCGGACAAAACAATACGCAGTGCAGGCTCCCATCATAGAAACAGCAAAGCATGCATCTCATTTACCCAAATCTTAAAGGTTGGTCAGAGAGTTTGAGACTCGATAGGTGAAAACTTTCTAAAAACTAACCCTAATACTTCTGAAATGTTTTCATTCTCTTTGTATTTGTTGAACTAAATAGCTAACGACAGAATATTTTCTTCCACTACTCGTTCGACGTTAACTAATGATTAATTTATGTTAAGTCGAGCCAAAAGAAGAAAAAGAAACATAAATCCATTCTAACAAAAGACAGATCCAATGGGTTTAATCGAAAACTTTGAGTCATAATTCCAAAAAAACAACTAAACGTTCTTTAGCAAAAGACCAAACAAGTGATAATTCGATACGACAAAATATAGTCTCAAACTCGATTAAAGCTACAAAGAAGTAAAATGTGCTTTAATCGAACAAGCCGAATCCCAAATCTCCATCACTCTCTTCTGCTGGTTCATCCTGCAAACCCAAAACATGACATCAGTAACCAAATCAAGATTAGTAACCATCAAAACCATCGAATAGAAAGAAAATTCTTCTCATTATTACCTTCTTCTCTTCCTTGGCGGCAGGGGCAGCAGCTGCAGCACCACCACCACCAGCAGAAGGAGCAGCGGCGGAAACCGGTGCACCTCCTCCACCACCAGTACCAGCGTTCATGATGAGGTCAGTGACGTTACGTTTCTCAGCCATCTTGGCGAATAGCATTGGCCAGTATGACTCAATCTCAACACCAGCAGCTTTCACCAATGTCGCGATTTTGTCAGCCTAACAAAACATCAAGTCAAGTATATACAGTCAATACAAGCAAAGACTCTAAACTTCTAAATTATACATATTTAACTTCAACAGTGTTTGTACATACTTACAATTCTCCTAATCCCAAATCTCCTATGATATAAATATTCAAACATTAGACTAAGCTAACATCGTAATAAAGAAGATAACCAAACATACTAACTCAGTTTATAACAAACAAGTGGCTCATAATAATTCAAATCTATGTACTAATAACCAATCTGACAAATAAGCAAAAATTTGATTTACCGTAATAGCAATACCCTCGTCCTCGAGGATCATAACAGCGTAACTGCAAGCAAGTTCTCCAACTGTCGACATTTTTCCTGTAAAGTAACAACATAATCAAAATCATACTCCGAATCCACAAATCTGATATCTAAATCCAAAATTCTAACTAACCAAACAACTCACAAGACTTTGAAATGATAAACTACAACGAATCAACAAAATCCAAAACGAAAAACTCCTAAAATCAATCTGTATATACCAAACACAATCTAAGAGTAAGATCTTCGAAGCTTGATAAGAGAGAAATGGAGAAACATCGAAGTACCTTAAGAGTACGATCGAGAATGCTTTCACAAAGCGGCTCGAGTGAAAATTTCGCTAGGGTTTTGATGCAAAGGTGGGAGACGCAGAGCTTATAAAGCTTGTATCCAGTCTTTTTGGGCTTGATATATTCATTAGGCCCATTTATAATATTGTAGAGAGTAATATAATACGTTGGGCCTTTAAATGCTTTTATCTATTAAAGGGCTGAATAGAGCCCAAAGAGAGAGAGATTTGACTCTTTGACTAGATGTTTTGAGTAAAAAAACAAAACTTGTTGGTTGGGTTCTAGGGAACGACCAGCGTGGTCACCTGATGTCTCGATCACTGGCTCCACGCACGTGACTGCACGAGCGTGGTCAAGCATTACTTGATGGTTGTCATTTTCAAGTATAACATCATTCTTCACATCATTATAATATACATATCTTCAATAGCATATGATATTTTGATAAGTCTATAGCTCTACAAACTTAATACTTTACAAAATGTATAAAAAGATGGTTAATAACTCAATATAGGACGTTCTGCATAAGACAACGGGTGAAACGTTGTGATTGTTGTTCGTTTGATAATCACAACGTCTAATCACAATATTAAAAAAAAATCAGCGCCAGAAATTTTAGACATTGAATCAGCATTTGACCGCAAGAATTATGTCAGCTATACGAAGATTGTTTAGTCGCATAACGCAATTCTAAGTAAACGAACAAAGTCATATTTACTTTGAATTTGAAATGTCATTGTTTCTAGAGAATGATTTTACAATTAATTCTTTGTTATAATCATTTACAAAATTAGAAATAAAATTGATCTCGCATGCTCTATGGTAGCTATAGTTGGCGTTTAGTTAAATATTAGTAGAAAAAAGTGAAAGTCATCTTAAAGTAATTTTATTGTATCGAGATAAGAAATCAACGTGCAATCTCTCTCCCACGGTACATTTACATGGACCCATAACGAATATATGCATGTTAATATCGATGCATACAAAAATACTTAAATAATAATACGCACAAAGATAAAATAATTTATAGAAAAATACAGTCATCACTGTCGTGGTTGCAGTGAAAGATTATCTGTACTTGCTCTCTCTCTCTTTCTGCTAAAAAAATCTAAACCCAAATCTCAAAAACAAGACAATGGTGGTAATAATAATCTTGTGTTAAAGAGTGATCTTGCGAGTTGCGACACATGGGGAAAAAGAATGGTTCTTCTTCTTGGCTTACTGCCGTGAAACGAGCTTTCCGATCTCCGAACAAGAAAGAACATCACGGTAATGAAAATATCGAAGAAGATGAAGAAAAGGTTTGTTTATTTTTTCTAGATCTTGTTAATTAGTAATTACTCTGTTTTTGTATTAAAGTTGAGATTTTTTTTTGTTCTTGCAGAAGAGAGAGAAGAGACGGTGGTTATTCAGAAAACCGGCGACGAGTCAAGAATCTCCGGTGAAGCCTTCTCCACCACCTCCGCCGCAAGAATCAGATAAAGCAAACTCGAAAACCTCACCGGAGATAGCAACAACGAACGCCGGGAAAACACCGGTCGCTGCCACGTCAGCATCTCCGACGGTCGTACCGAAAGTGACGAGGCGGGTTTATTACGCAAGAGAGAATTATGCTGCTGTTGTTATACAAACTTCTTTCAGAGGGTATTTGGTAAGCTAGATTAATTAGAAATGGTTTTGCTTTAATTATTATCTAACCAAGTTACAATGATAATTAGTATGTGTTATAGTACTATTAAAATAAACAATGTTTAGTGACAATGATGTGTTGTATAAAGTTAACATTCTTTAGTTCTATACAACTTTTTAGTGAAAATGATGTGCTACAATACCGAAACTATAATTAGCATTGGTTATAGGTTTGATTGTGTTTATTTCTTTTTTATTTGGTGTTTGTATTTTTGTAAATGGGATTAGGCAAGAAGAGCATTAAGAGCGTTAAAAGGGTTAGTGAAGCTACAAGCGTTAGTGAGGGGTCATAATGTGAGAAAGCAAGCTAAGATGACTTTAAGGTGTATGCAAGCTCTGGTTCGAGTTCAGTCTCGTGTGCTTGACCAACGCAAACGCTTGTCTCATGATGGTAGTCGCAAATCAGCGTTCAGCGACTCTCACTCTGGTTTTGAATCTCGTTATCTTCAAGACATTTCGGATCGACAATCTATGGTTAGTTAATAAAACTCGAATAATGTTACGTTTCTACTATAGCATGATTAATTAAGGTTGCATATGGTTTCCTAGTAATGTATTTTGGTTGGATATGAGCTTGAGATATAGAGAACCTTTTGTGGCTTAAGTATTTTTGGTTATGTACTTGTTACAGTCAAGAGAAGGAAGTAGCCTCGCGGAAGATTGGGATGATCGACCACACACGATAGACGAAGTGAAAGCGATGCTGCAACGGAGAAGGGACACAGCATTGAGACATGAGAAGACTAATCTGTCTCAAGCTTTCTCTCAACAGGTAAAATGCCTAAAGCCGGACTCAAAATTCTCTTTGTATATATATTGAGCGTATTGTTAAGACATTTTCGTTTTAATGAAAAGATGTGGAGAACGGTTGGTAACCAATCCGCGGGAGGGGACCATGAGGCAGAACTCGAGGAAGAAAGACCGAAATGGCTTGACCGGTGGATGGCTACTAGACCGTGGGATAAACGAGCTAGTAGTAGAGCTTCGGTTGACCATACTGTTCCGGTTAAAACCGTGGAAATCGACACTTCTCAACCTTACTCAAGAACAAGAACCGGAAGTCCGAGCCGTAGTCAAAGACCTAATTCCCCATCAAGAACTAGCCATTACCAATCCCGCAATAATTTCTCAGCCACTCCGTCTCCAGCTAAGTCTAGACCGATCCATATCCGGTCAGCTAGTCCGCGGTGCCAGAGAGACCCGAGGGACGACCGAGCTTCTTATAGTTATACATCAAACACACCTAGCTTGAGATCTAATTACAGTTTCACAGCTAGAAGTGGATGTAGCATTAGTACCACAATGGTCAATAATGCATCATTGTTGCCTAATTACATGGCGAATACAGAATCAGCTAAGGCAAGAATTCGTTCCCACAGCGCGCCGAGGCAACGACCTTCGACTCCCGAAAGAGACCGTGTGGGTTCGGTTAAGAAACGGCTCTCATATCCTGTCCCACCACCACCAGAATACGAGGACAATAATAGCTTGAGGAGTCCAAGCTTTAAGAGTGTGGCTGGTTCACATTTTGGTGGAATTTTGGAGCAACAATCTAATTACTCTTCATGTTGCACTGAGACTAATGGTGTTGAGATCTCTCCAGCTTCTACTAGTGATTATAGGCATTGGCTTCGATGATTGATCATGATATGCTAAACCAATGGTCAAGATCTTTTGTCATACTCCAAGAAAAAAGGAATCTATTTTTACATGTAGAAGACAAAGACATGAGTGACTTTTTTTTTTATTGTGCTGTTGAGGTTTTAAGTTGTAGTTGGACACGTACCTTTGAAAGAAATAACAAATTATTAACCAATTGATCTTGTGACTTCCTTATTTAGATTGATTAAGAGAATATTTGTCTGCATTGTGAAAAAATGAAAACAAACATGTTGCATACTTGCATTATGTTGCTTTTTCAAACTAATTTATAGATTCGATTTTAAATAACTAATCAAGTACTCCCTCCGTTCCTAATTAATGAATTTTTTACAAAAAAAATTTGTTCCAAAATAATAGAGTTTTTACAGTTTTCTATGCATTTTTACAAATTCCAAAACAAATACTGAAATACTATTGGTTAAACTTTATTGAAAACTGTAAATCGTAGAAATCAATGCGTTTTCTTAATAACCGTGCATTACCTTAAACATCTATTAATTAGGAACGGAGGGAGTAGTTAAAAGAGAACAAACAAAAAAAGTGACATATGCAATAATATTCCGTTCCCGAAATAGCTTTTAGATCCTTACTTTTTGGCCTTTGACAGAAATTTATTTTGGATAAAAGGTTTTGAATCTTCCACTTTAGCTTCCCGAATTTACGTTTTTATGCAAAAGTGAGAGTCTTAAAAGATTTAAGAATGAGGTAAAAATGGAAAAAAAGCTGCAACTTTGCAACTTGAACCACGAGCAGAGAAGACATCACCCCCATGTGACATGATTCCCAACATCACAAGTCTTGTCTTTTCACTTTTACACACAATTTCTGTATCACTTTGATAAATATCTAGTATTTTTTAATACATTTTTCCATTATTTTTGTAAATTCGAAATTAAATCAATGTCTATAACCCCAATCAAACAGAAGTTTTGATTAATAATTCAACGATGATAATGTTGAAGAAACAGAAATTCAATAATTTCTGAAGAAGACAAGAAACTCCAAAAAACGGCATGTAGTCAGTGTCCTCTAAACAAGAACAGCAGGGATTGCGAGTTCTGTGTGGTTTTAACTTTTAAGATACTGTTTGGCCCATATTTTAAACGGGCTTTCAAATCAATAAAGACAAACGTGAATGGCCCTAAACGGTGAACTTCATGAGCCTTCACATAAATCATTAACATGGATTATTGAGTTATTTCTCCTTTTTTTGTGTGGGTCTCGAGACATATTTTGCATTCTACAAGATCAATTATTAAAGGTTGTGTTTGCCTAAACCACAAGTTGAAAGGAAACCTGATACCTCTTATTCTTCTTACAGGAGCTGCAACTACTACTAGCATTTGGTAAAAACTCCATAGAAACGATTTCATCTAAGAATTAAATCAGCATGTGACAAAGTTTCTTTTGGTTTAAATAAGTGTATTAAGCAGGTCTATGATCAGCAATGCCAATGGGATTCCTATGCTCCTTCTAGATGGACGAGTCGATTATTTTATATATATCTATGTGGTTCTTGGTTGATACATGTTTAAACTCTACATTAGTATCATTCTGTTTTACTATTCTAATTATCAAGAAACATGAAAAATGTGACATGAGTTTTTTTTCATTGAATTTTTTGCTTTTTTGGTTGTTTTATGTAGGCAGCAAGCTAGCAACCAAGCATTTGAAGATGATTATTCTTATTCAACCACCTCGACCAAGAAAAGTTGTTGACCGGACTAATGGTTCGAGCGTAGGACCAGGGCGAACGTAACCGACCTTTTTACTAAGTTATTATTATTATAGATCAAGACTTTGAAGAACCAAGAGGATTTTGTATGTCTATTTGGACTAAAACTTTGGTCAATCCTTACATTTTAAAGTCATAGTATGGTTAAATCTTAGAAAATGAAAAAGAATGAATCTAAAGTGTAATTTCGCAAAAAAACAAAAAGGTGTGGCTAATTAAAACTAGCGTAATCTGTGAGGTTGTGCAAGTTATCTATGTGTGTGTGAACGCAGTTATAGTGGATTACGAAGATACGACTTTTCTTTGTCTCTTTTGAGTTTTGACAAATTTTTAGATTTCTGGTTTACCAAAAAGTATCAGAAAAATCAACTAACGTATTACCAAACACAACATCCATAAAATTAATTAAATCATAATCTTCATTCCACAACTTACATAAAAAAAATTATATTTAATATCAAGATGAACACAATTACATAATCAAACCAATTATACTGTACTTCACTTATCCGGTCTAACCAACCAATGATCATTGCACAATCTTAACCGGATATTCATCAACCGAACCATCCCATGCATTACCTGTCAACTCCTCCTTTGAAACCGCTCGTAACGCTTTCCAAACCGCACTATTACACTTAAAACCCGATCCAAACGCAATCTGCCAAAGTCTATCACCAGCTTTAACACGACCCTTAGCTTCGGTATAAGCCATCTCATACCACAATGAACTACTCGAAGTGTTACCAAACCGGTGTAAAGTCATTCTAGAAGGTTCCATATGCCAATCTTTAAGATCAAGATTCTTCTGAACCTCATCAAGAACCGCTCTACCACCTGCGTGAATACAGAAATGCTCGAAAGCTAGCTTGAAATCCGGAATATACGGTTTCACTTTGAGTTTAAACATCTTCCTTTTCACCAACGAAATCAAGAACATTAACTGTTCCGATAAGGGCAAAACCATCGGGCCTAAAGTAGTGATGTTCGTTTTCAAAGCGTCTCCGGCTACCGACATAAGCTCACGAGCTAAAGAGACACCGATCGTTCCTCTTTCGTCTTCCTTCTGATACACGCAATTGTAGTTCTTATCATCTGATCCTTTATGTGTCCTTACAACGTTGACTAGCTCGTATTTTGACCTCGACCGGTCTTTGCGACGGTTTGAGAGGAGTATCGCGGCACCGCCCATTCGGAATATGCAGTTGCAGAGGAGCATTGATCGGTCATTACCGAAATACCAATTTAGGGTTATGTTTTCCGTGCTTACCACGACAGCGTACGAATTAGGGTTTGCTTTGAGAAGATTGTTCGCGAGATCGATCGAGATTAAACCGGCGGAACAACCCATTCCTCCGAGGTTGTAGCTTTTGATGTCTTCTCTCATCTTGTAATGATTCACGATCATCGCCGATAAAGACGGTGTTGGATTGAATAAGCTACAGTTTACGATCAAGATTCCTACTTCGGCCGGTTTAATTCCAGTTTTCTCGAAGAGGGAATCTAATGAACCGAACATAACGGCTTCTGCTTCTGCTCGTGCTTCGGACATGTTTAGCTTCGGTGGTGTTGAGGTTATACCACGTGGTAGATAAGTCTGGTCTCCTAAACCGGCCCGGTTCGAGATTCTTTGTTGGAACTGAACCGTGTCTTCGGTGAACGCACCGTTTTCTTCTGTCATTTTCAAGAACGAATCAACTGATATTTTCCTCCCGTCTTCCGGTTTGTAGGTGGAGAAATCAACTAGGTAAACCGGTTTAGACCGGTTAGCCACGTAGAGAGTCAAAACGAAGCAGAGGAAAACCGAGCATGCGAGTCTTGTCGCGCCGTCGAGTTGAACCGCTCGGTTAGACCAGAGCTCAGAGAACATAGCGTACGTTAGACCGGTTAGTTGAACCAAGACGGTTCCGGTTAAGGGAAGAATGATGATGAAGAAGAGAATGGTGGTTAAGTTGCAAGAGTTGTGAAGTCCAAGCTTCACGTACTTGAGTTTAACGGACGTTAAGAAATCCGGCAAACGTCGCCGGATTCTTATAACGGCCGATGAAGAATCTTTAAACGCCATCTCCGCCGTTAATCTTTCTTGATCCATCTCTATGTTGTTTGTACTCTCCATTAGTACATATAACTTTTGGTCGAAATATTTCAAAGATTGAAATAAAAATGTGTATAGTTATTAATCTTTAAGCAAATTTGGAGAGAGAGGGAATGAGAAATAAGAATTCCAAATTTGGTGAATTTGGAGGATTTTGGTGAAATTAGGGCATGTGGAGGTCGGGAGATATAAAGAGTTGCTATTAAGTGCAAGAAAGAGAAAAGACAAATTTGGAATAATATTAGAAATTAATGGTGGGTGGTTCCGAGATACTATTATTAGCTCAACTACTTATATGGGACCTTGATATTAAATTAACTAGTCAGATTATTTGTCATGTTTTTGTTCACACGAAATGCAAAATCCAAGTAGTACATTTTGATGAAAGCCTAACAAAACCCATGTCGAACCTCATAGAGTCAAAGATAAAATTGAATTTATTATTTATACATAAAAGTTTGGATATCTTAACTTTCTAATTTTGTTTTAACATCTTAATTTGTTAATCAGGGCACTACACCACCAACAACAACACAATATAACACGTTTGCTATATATTTTCCTATTTATCAGAACATCTTAGACAACGTTGATGTTTTTGTTGCTTCTTAGCTAGTAGTATATCTTTTATCCAAATTCGAATGAGGGAAATTTTTAAAATTAAACATAATATAAGCTATAAACCATGACTACAATCTTAGTTATTTGTACTAGTGTTGTTATAAGGGTTCAAACTCGTATAATATATGTTACTATTGGAAAAAAGAAGCTCATAAGTTGATGAAATATTTTGTAGTAAATTGTAAATTAATCCATAGGGAGAAATGTGTTTGAGAAGTGTTTCTTTCATTCACGAGAAGCGTTCCCTGTCTCAATTGCTATTGCGAGAGGTAGACAAAAGCGTGTCCCCAAATATTCAAATTTGTTATTTTTATATGATTGTGTATTCCACATGCATGCAAACTCCTTATTATGGATCGTGATAATTTGATTACGAGTTAAAGTTTATCTTTAACTATGGTCACATTTTAATTGAAAAAAGTTTAGCAAAATAAAAATATGGTCACATTTCGTTTTCTACACTCTATACCATATCCATATAAATCATTCAATATTGTTGTCACTATCATTTAAATTTTTGTTGTCTCCATTAAGACGTTGAATTGATTTATTGATTTGATCACGAATGCGGAATTGATTTTTTTTTCTTGTTGTAAATTTCAGTTACATGGAATTAGAATGCCAACTGCCAAGTATATATATAAACCTAGATTTGATTGCATGGAGTATTCATATTTTAGCTTTATGGATGTTAATGTGACTATGTCAAAGTGATTAGAAATCAAACAATAGCTGTTCATCAACATTTGGTATTTGGATTTCTACTTTTCAAGTGTTTTTGTTTTTTATATAATTTAATTGATTGTTCCAAGGTGTCCAAAATAGACCTTCTAGGGGTAAATTGGGGAGTTTTTGGATCAATTGTATGAAGGGGAAAAGCTGGTGATTTGTTGGTGTAGGGATCGGATCTTGGGAAGGTCCACGACCTGTCTCTGTTTTTAAATTGTGATAAGTTGATAATTAAATGTAAATGTTTTTCTTAATCAATTCTATGATCATATATACTATTTTTATTTGATAATAACAAAGATAATATACCAGAGTTATAACATGCCAATCACAAAATTGGCTTTTTGCATGTGGGTTACTTATATCTTATGATTAAGCTAGCCAATATTTACAATAATATTTTTTAATGATCTTTGGTTATCTTCATATCTTCTTCCGTCTGCAAAAAGCAAACCACAAAAAAAAACGTTATGTAATCAGTATAATTCTCCGTATAATGTGAGATCATTTTGACTTACACCTGTATTATCGTTAAGAATCACAAATCTATTTATTTTGTCTTACCTAGCTAGAATCTAGGCTTATCTAAAGAACCAAAGAACATACGTACCCTTCATCTAAAGAATATTTTGAGTATAAAAATGATTACACAATACAGAAAGATATCGATTTTTGACAAAGAAAAACAAGACGGTAATCTAACTCTCACACCACAATAGGGGAAGACAAACCAACGACGTGGTTTCCATGAATTACATGAAACCTATGATATGACAGTAAGTACCAACTGGCAACTCTCACGTCAAACTTGAAGAGCTTAATAAAAGCCGAAACGTAATAGTATTGATACACTTTTATTTTTGTATTGACAACGAATAGTATTAATAAGTACTATGACAGAATAGACTAATTAATTTGTAAATAAATGAAATAACGATAATAATAAATGGTAGACTAGCTAGTGCCCATGTGTAGACATAGAGTCATAAACGAACAATTAATGTTGGTCGGCTTAATACCAACTAACTAGAAACCAGTCAGTCATCAATTTTTGTTTTGTCACGTCTAATATAAATTATGATCGGTAGTTAGAACTTAGATACCAAATTATGTAAATGTTTGGTTATGGATTATTGACTTGACTATGGACTCTCCATTCTCAACAGACCACAAATCTGTTACCGATTTATATCCTACCTAATTTACACAGGGAAATGTTTGTTGTTAACTTATCCATGTCAAACGAAACACAAATTGTCACGCATGTTTTTGTAGCCAAACAATAACTATTTTCCTGGTCAAATAACTATTTGCTTCTTGGTTTTTTCCTTTCTTTAGAGGCTGCATAGTGCATTTATAGCCATTAATCTGACTACGAAAAGACAACATAATAGCGTCGATTTTCACCTTTTTTTATCTACTGTCATTCCATCATTAATTCATAGTCTAGTTATAGAACATCCATAACCTTTTCTCTGGCTGGATTTAATTGTTTCCCCTTGCATTACCTTTGGACTATGGAATAGCAAAATCACTATTTGTTTTGCAACTTCTTAACCGATCACAATGCTACAAAAGAACAGTTTAGATTCAGTTATTTCCATCATTGGTAAGTCTATCGTAGGTGATTTTACAGCTTAATTCACTTTTTGCGTCTCTTAATTACCCTATCATTTGTACAGTATTTTTCTAGATTGTTGTTGTGTTATCGATTTTGTATCATTCTAACGCGTTTTAACAGTTGCCATAAAGTGAAATTGTTGTTTCAACCGTACTCGAACAGTGCACTTCATTTATTGAATTTTGACGAGTTAAAAATTGTTTGACTTTTGGGTTTGACTCCGAGTTTTGAGGAAGATCGCATGACGCATATGGCTAACCTATGGATCCACCTTTATAGACCCACTAGGTTTGGCATTTTTGTGTTAGCAATAATTCTATGCCAACTCCACGAAAATTTCACTAATCAGTTTACAATTTCAATTTAAATTTTCTTCCTTCATTAAATTTTAAATTTTCTGAACATAACAACTTTGTAATTTCTTATTAAGCATTTGGTTGTTCTTCAGCTGCTGCATCAGTATTCCACACTACATCCTTTAATCCAGATGAGAAGTTTTTGTAAAACTGCAAACAAAGATTTTTACATTAAACCCAAAAACCAAAATCAATTAAACCGGTTCATGAATATTAAACCGAAAACAAACCTTGTGAAACTCTAGTGTATCACCACCGGTTTTCCTAAGCTCTACTACATGCAACGATGGCGCTACTTCAAACACCTGATTAAACCGGATAACCAAAACCAAAATAATTTAAATACCGGAATTTTGATAAAACCGAATTGAACCGGGATGTTTCGATTTGTTTTACCTCTGTAGCTACGGAAAGCTGACCTTTACGACCACTTTTGTCTCCTTTCATTTTTATCTGTAAAAATCAAATGTTTAACCAAAAGCTACAAAAACGTTAACTCAACACACAGAAGCAAAATCAAGAAGATGAAAACAAACCTTGTAGTTATCTTTACGAACATTGAAGCCTAATGGCTTTGCAGTTTCTTCCATTTTCGACATTATTTCACTCGCTGATCGTTGTGAAGTAAACCTCGTCTCTTTCTTCACAAGGTTCTACAATTTCCACAACCAAAACAAGCTTTAATCAGATAAACCTATCCATGATTTTAGAGACAAATCATTTACAAATTGTTAAGTAGGAAAAAAGTTCTTACGGCTTGCTTCTCGAATAAATTCTCAAGACTGAACTGATTTGAGCTAGAGATAAGTTCGAAAGCATTCATGGATTCCGGTTTCTCCTTCTTCTCTGTTACAAGACATTCCTAGAGTAGCAGAACAATAGAGTAAATATTAGTTGGTTTTACTTAACCGAACTACAAGCAATAGCATCTGATTTTACCCTGGAGTTACTGAAAGCAGCATCAACATCATCAATGGTGATGTCTTCGTCATCTTGTTCAAACGATGGTGGCTTGTATCCTTTCTTGAACCATTCATCTTCTAGTAAGTCTGCAATACTTATTCTCTGCAATTCGGAAAACTCATGTTTGTTAAGCTCTTGCACAGTTTAGAGTTAGACCATTTGGTATTTTGTCATGTTCATAAACTGACAACTAGTAAGAGTAGGCGCTTACGGTTATAGGGCTAGGATCAAGAATACGCTTAATGACTTTCTTGGCACCTGGCGAGAACCATGGTGGGTAGCTGAACTCAGCCTTGCATATCTGTAAGTGTTTTGTAAACATCAAAGATGAGATTAGAAAAAGTAATTAGAAAAGGTAAGAAGCAGAGGAAGAGGAATTTTTAGACGTACACGTCTGTATAATGTCATGAGATTTGGCTCATCAAAAGGCAAGTAACCAGCCATGAGCACAAAGAGAATAACACCACATGACCAGACATCTGCTGCTGCACCGTCATAGCCTTTGTCCGACAAAACCTGCCCGCAAAAACCAACAAAATGCAGCAGTAATTAGAGTCCTGTATCTAATAATAAGGCAAAATGCAAATCCAACATCCAACATCTGCTGCTGCACCGTCATTTATGTATTCACTCTATCCCATTTTCTTCATTTTTAACAAAACATTTCACATGCTTTGCTTTTTTAGTGCTGAAAATTAGTATATACCTCAGGAGCAACGTAGTTTGGCGTTCCACAAGCTGTGTGAAGCAAACCATCTTCCTGCATTCAAAAGAACAATGCTTACAACAACCATAACGGTGTGATTACGGACAAATTGATATCTTGGTTATATCAGAAAATAGTGGCCAACTGAAAATTCAAATGACATTTACCCGAACTTGCAGCGAGAACGCGCTCAACCCAAAATCAGATACTTTTAGAACCCCATTTGCATCAAGGATAAGATTCTCAGGCTGCATCAAGCAACAAATCATATCATTAAAAACTTAAACAAGATGAACATCATATCGCGCAAGATAATAGAAAAAGACCTTCAAATCTCTATGGTACACTCCTCGACTGTGGCAGTAATCTACAGCATTGATAAGCTGCTGAAAATATCTCCGAGCTTCGTCCTCCTTAAGTCTCCCTTGTTGTGCCTATATATGAATTCAAATCCAAAAATGACATTAGTAACAACAGAGGAAAACAGAACTTGCAAAATGTGAAGATTCAGAGCAAGATTTCTTACGATTTTATCGAAGAGTTCGCCGCCATTAACAAGCTCAAGAACGATATAAATCTTCGTTTTACTCGCCATAACCTCAATAATTTCAACCACATTTGGATGCTTAATCAATTTCATAGTGGATATTTCTCTTTTAAGCTGCACAAAGATAACCACAAGCTCATTACCAATATAATTGTATACAAAACTAAATCAAATTCCTATACAGAGAACACAATCATATAAATTCTTCTTTTCTTTTTTTTCCTCTTCAAGCTCCGAAACCACAACATGTAATATTAGTTTCGTCAACCACAACCGCTTTGCCTGAGATCTGTACCAGTTGAGCTATCGGCTCATGGTCAATCATATAAATTCGAATTTAGTGCTCAACGATAATCAATTTTTTTAAATAATATTTTAAACTCCCTAATCAATCATTAACCTTGATTACGTAATAGTACCTCGTACATGTGGGTCCTTAATGACGAAATTAAACACTATTCTTATACTAAATCAATGCGAGCTTTGTAAATTTCAACGATTAACGATTACGAACCTGTTCAACCATTTTGTTACGGAAAACTTTATCTCGATCGAGAATTTTAATCGCTGCTAGATCTCCGGTGACTACGTTCCTCGCGTATTTCACCTTCGCGAAGCTTCCTTCTCCTAATGTTCTTCCCATCTCGTAGTTCCCTACTCTCGTCCTACTCGCCGACGTCGCCTTCCTCCTACTCCCACTCATTTTCCGATATCAAATTTCACAAAACTCCGGTGGATCAGTCAACGTTATCGGTGAAGAATGGATTCAAATCTCTCGAGTGGCTGAATATAAGGGGAACGAGAGGAAGTGGACGAGGGAGAGATAGAATAGGGAGAGTGAGATACACGCTCTTTATGTGGGTCCTTTGGATATTTAACGGCTTAATGTTCCGCGTTTGTTCCGTGTATGTACGTACATGTACAATCTCATTTTTGTGGTACTGTATAAATATAAACTTCTTATACTTGTTTCACTTTTTTGTGGTAAATAATAGGGATAATATAAAGTCCAATTTATGTAGATTTGATATTTGGATTATATGAAAAGTTGGATGTTTAATATGTGTGGATCTGTTTTTATTTTATTTTAAGGAATAATAGTTATTATTTTCTTTGTTTATTTCATATATTTTTGTGTGGACCACCATTGTTTATATATGTATAAATTCGCAACCTTATAGTTTTGTCTATAGTTTGAAGTTGGAAATTATCTAACAAAAGTCATAGCTAAAAGATGGAAGATTTTTCTATAGTTTGAAGTTGGAAGTTATCTAACAAAAAATAATAGCTAAAGGAATCAATTATCTAACAAAAGTAATAGATTCATGGGTTTTGTTATGTTATTCAAATTTAGAAATGGATTTTTGACTCCTTTTCTAAACTATGTGTGACATGCAGTATACACTATAACTGTTTTTTTTGTAACACTTAGGTAACGGTTCTAGATTTGAATTTCTTAAAAATATAGTAGAGAAATGAAATAGATTGGTTTTTCCATGTGAGTAAAGGTTATACAGTGAACCCCACATAGATCATTCCTGATAAACTCAGATGACACAGAATGTGATAATGTTTTTTTATTTCTTCTTTCCTTTATTTATTTTCTCAATTTTTTTTATCTGTTATTTTTGATATTATAATGCAGCCAAAAAACGCAGAAAATAAAAGAGTGGCAGACACTGATTTGTTGCATAACTAATAATACATATACAATAATAATTTTCTAAAATATATTGCATGCAATCATACACTGAACCACTCATTCAATAATTGAGTCTGTTTTAAATATTTATCTTAGAATCGATCGGGTACACAATAATATCACGTCACAATCATGTGAAAGCAATTTCATTTTGGTTATCAATTTGAACTTGTTCATTCCAGATTTAGTTTGGTTTATTTTGTTATAGATTCGAATATCATCGATTATACGGATCAAAAACAACAAAACAAAAATCTACAAACTAAAACTAATATTTTGTTTGATTTCGTAATTACTTTCCAGTTTAGCTCGGTTTTATAGTTCCACTAGACCGAACATCAAGTTGGACTACTTCGGATAGCCCATTTTATTAATGTTTGGCCCATTAATATTATGCCCTTCTTTGTAGCTTGGCGTTAAAATTTAGGGACACAATAAAACATATTTTTTTTTGAGAAAAACACAATACACAATAAAACATTTTATTTGCAAGTTTGCAACTACAATTTGACAAGAAAAGTTATAAAATTTCATGGAAAATTCTATTATTGTAGTCGATTTTTTATTTCTAGATAGTTGTTTTAAAAATGAAAATGGGTGATTTTAAACTCATTTGTATGAAATTCTATATCGATAAATTATGATAATTTTGGTAAATATATTTTCTATGTACGTAGCCAAAATAATCATTGATTCAAACTTGTTTAAGAGGAATACTACTTGTTGTTGTTGCCCTTTTTCGTGAAAAACTTTTGCACGTTTGAGTGTGTTTATGTTAATTCACTACGAAGAATAAATGTCGGATAAAAACAAATAAAGAGTGAACAAATATGGTCGAAGAACCTAATAGCATACTCACACATAATTTGCTTATTTACCATTTTCAGGTTCGAAGTTATAAATAATAGAGTCGGGTCAGATTGTTTCTCTTATTTATTTATAAAAAAACGAAAATAGCCAATAAAATTCGATAAATCGTATAATGTCTTCAACATTCATATCATTCATTTATCGTGAATACAAAACTACGTAACTCTACTTGAACCACACGGCATCGTTTTCGCCATTCCTCTCCCACTTTTCTTTTCGCCTCGTAACAGAAATTATAATTTAGATGAGTACCATTATAAAACACCTCAAAAATAAAATATAGTTTAAACTGGGAGAAGAAAGCAAACTGTGTATCTTTGGGATTTTTGTGGTAAATTTAGAAAACCAAACATAAAATGTATACCGTGTGTTCATTGACCATACTAAACTAGAGTCGTAATTAAAATTAGTGTAGGCTCTAAATATTGAATCGATTTTAAATGAATGTAAGTTATAAGGGCCGGCTTATAGCATAAGCGAGGTAAACCATCCTTTAGAACCCCAACATTTAGAGGATTTTTTAATGATTTTTTTTGATTAAACCGTTTAGTTGCAAAGTTTTTTTCGAATGTATTAATTCAAAACATAAAACTACTTTATTATTCTACATTTGGATACAGAGGTTGTTACAATTACCATATTAATAGCAAATAATGTAACAACAATTAAAGAAAAAGTCAAACTTTTATTAATTCAAAATCGAGATTAACGTTGTCGTCGTCGTCGTTGTAGAGATAAGAGATTAGCACGGAGAGAGAGAAACGCAGAATGTTCATTGACCATACTAAACCGGAGTCGTATTTGAAATCAGTATAGGCTCTAAATATTGACTCGAGTTTTAAATGAAGGCAAGTTACAAGGGTCAGCCCAAAGTATAAGTGAGGTAAGCCATCGATTAGATCCCAAAAATTTAGAAGGCTTTTTTCATGAAAGTTTTTGATTAAATCGTTTTTTTTGTAAGGTTTTCTTCTAATGTTTGTGGACCTTGACTTGACAATCATGTTAATCAAAGTTTCTCTTAAAAATTAGTTTATCATTAGTACTTGATCAACTTTTGTACAATAGTAATACTTTTAAGGCTTTTTTTGTTAAATATTTCAAAAATATCATTATATTTTACTGTTTTTTATTTTCTTACAAACTATTTTTGAAACTATATTTTTTTTTTAGAATTTTCATCTGATTTTTTTGTATTATTGTTATTTATGTTATTAGAAAACATGTGGAAAATGTAATTTTTTTAATATTTACGTAGGACATTCAAAAATATTAAACCGGCACTGCAGCACTGCAAGTTACGTAACAAAATCCAAAAAAGCTTAAATTTCCCTACAAAATCTCTAAATGGAAAATAAGCAAAGGTACAATATTCATTGACGCAAATTAATTTAAATCGAGTACATATATATTATATACTTACTCATACACTCAATATTATTTTATTTATCTACTCCCTCTATTTGTTTTTAAGTGATGTTTTAGATGAATTTTTTTATATTTGTTTTTAAGTGATGTTTTCAAATTTCTATACAAAATTAATTGTGTCTTTTTTTTGTTTTTAACCGTTTGTATTATGCATATTGATTTTTTATTGGTTGAAATGTTTTGGGTAAATAATAATTAATATTTAATGTCAGAAAACAATTTTTTTTTATTGATTTCTTAAAAGGGGTAAAAAAACCTTAAACATCATCTATTTGCAAGAGTATTTATTATCACTCTTTCTTTTCTTTTCCTTCATTTCCTCTCACTTCACCTAATTCCCTAGAAAATAGGATTAAATAAATCTAACCCGAATCATTTCATTTTCCAAACTTCTCGTAAACGAAACACGAAAGCAACATGAACACTATGATGAAGATGAAGACGAGGAATGAGAAGAAGAAGAATATGTCATCAAAGTCGTTCTTATTGTATTCGATGATTGTGAGTATATTTGGAGGATCATTTCTAAGTTATTGGTTTTACAAATACCATCCTACAAATTCTAATCTTTGGATGGTTCCTATTGGACTCCTCTCCCTCGTCACTCCTGCGTTTCTCTCTCTCTCCGTTTTGATCTTCGATCTCTGCGACGACGATGACGACAACAACAATCTCGATCTTGAATTAATAAAAGTTTGACTTTTTCTTTCATTGTTATTACTATGAATATGGTATTGTAACAAATCTCCGTATCCAACGTAGAATAATTGTTGTAGTTTTATGGTTTGAATTAAATAAATATACAAAACATTTTTTACTTGTACTACAGGTTATCTACTTATCTCCATTTGTCTGAAATCTCGAGGACTCATGGGCCTTAGTGTCTTGTTCTGGGCTAATGTTACGGCCCAAATTTATTGCATGAAGAACTTAAACGATTTGCTTAGAGGTTATATTAGTTTAGTTTTTTTTAGGATTTTTAATGAAAAAACCCCTCAGGTATGTGTAATTCATTTTAAACCCCTCAAGTATAAGATTAATGATAAAACCTCTTATGTATTAGTCTGTTAATGAATAATTCCCTCCGTCTACACACGTTAAAACCTTGAACTACCTGACATTAAAATATAATTCTACGTTTTGTCTCTAAAAGAACGACATAATGTTTGCGCAAAATCTCAAATTCAAGAGTTATTCCCATTGATGGACTTAAGTTCTAGAATACTTAAGAAATATTGGACTATTACCAATTGTGTTGAGCCCTGCAAAATTTTTTAGTTTCATAGACAATATATGTTGCTTTGGTTGTAGTTTTAGAGAGAAGAAAAAAATAGATACAACATGAAATTCTCAGACTAATAAATGAGAGGTTTTATCATTAATCTTATATTTGAGGGGTTTAAAATGGATCAAACTATACCTTTTTTTTATAAAAATTTCATTTTTCGTCATAAAATCTGAGACGAATCCAAAGTAATAAATTGAAATATTTTCTCGAATTTTGAGTAATAAATTGAGTAGTGTGTAAAATGATGAAGCCAAGAAATAGCATCAGCAGCAGCAACAACAACAAAATCGTATAACTAATTATTTGGAGAGAGTTTTTAGACTTAAAAGAACAAGTATATGTTATGAATTTTTTGTTTATTTGAAAAAAGGATAAATATATCAAAATTAGTCTATTTTTTTTTATTAAAAAAAGGTGGCCTATTTTTTTAATTTTGATATTTTTGTAGCCTATTTTCTTAATTTTCCCATTTTGTAATCATTTCGTTTATTTATCACAATGGGGTCTATCAATTTCTAAGCTTTGATTGATTTGGGATTTGGGTTAAAAAAAAAATTCGAGGGTTTTTGAGAGGAGAAGAAATTAGGGTTTATAAACAGTGAAGAAGAAGAAGAAGAAGATGCAGCAGTCTCCACAAATGTTTCCGATGGGTCCTTCGATTCCTCCTACTAATAACATCTCTACCGAACAGATCCAAAAGGTTCTTCCTTTCTTCCAATTTCTCTCTTTGATGATTTGTGTTTGTAAGTCGGATTTTAGAGTCTAATTGTGTTGAGAATCAATGGGTTTTTGTGATTGAGTGTAGTCATAGTTAATTTGGTGGTACTTAGTCTTAAAGTTTCAGTTTTTAATTTGGATTGGTTGGTTTTGTTGTTGTTGTTGTTTGAAATTCAGTATCTTGATGAGAACAAGAAGCTGATATTGGCGATTATGGAGAATCAGAACCTTGGAAAAATTGCAGAATGTGCTAAGTAAGTTTGTTTAGATTTGTGCTAAACAGTAATGGAATCTGAGAATTAGGATATATGTTGTAGGTTTTCGAAATACGTAATGTTTTGCTCTCTTGTATCTTCAGTTATCAAGCTCTTCTTCAGAAGAACTTAATGTATCTCGCTGCAATTGCTGATGCTCAACCTCCTCCACCTACACCAGGAGCTGCACCACCACAAGCTATGGCTTCCCAGGTTGTTTGTCTTGATAAAAAACTCATATCGAATCAATGAAAACATTCGTGGTTTGCTTACTTTTTGGTATGATTTGTGTTAGATGACAACACCACATCCTGGGATGCAACCACCAAGCTACTTTATGCAACACCCGCAAGCTTCGGGAATGGTTCAACAAGGATCACCTGCGGGTATTTTCCCACCGAGAGGTCCTTTGCAGTTTGGTAGCCCGCTTCAGCTTCAAGATCCGCAACAGCAGCAGCAGATACATCAACAAGCTATGCAAGGACACATGGGGATTAGACCAATGGGTATCAACAACAACAACGCAATGCAGCAACAAGAAACCGGTCTTGGAAGTAGCAGCGCAAACGGTAACTACAATACTTGATTCATATAATCTCTACGCAATTGTAATTTAATCGGTATCTGCGTAATGCAAGTCATTTCTTTACTAACAGTGGGGCTTAGAGGAAGCAAGCAAGAGGGAGGAGAAGGACAAGCCAAAGACGATGGCAAATGAATTGGATCCAAAGAAGCTTTTGTTGTTGTGGTTGTTGATATTTAGGATCCGAGTATCGTGGTACTGGTTTTGCAATAGTTTTATCGAGTTTTCAACAGAAAGATAGACTGTGGAATAGTGTTCCACAAAACCTTGTTGTAATGTATTGTTATTTAGTACACATTCGGTTTGGTTTTACAAACATCTTATTCTGATAATTAAAAAGCACTGATCTTTTCATCTCATTCGGGACGCGACTTAACGATGAAATTCTGGCGGCTTATCGGGTTCATAACGACGGGAGGACCAGCGGTCCTTGGCCACGCTTGGAACTTCTCGTCCGTCGCTGCCCACCACTCCTTGTTAGAGACAGTTCCTGGAGTAGTCCCTGAGTTTGTATGTACACATTATGTTATATTAGAAATCGATCAAGATTGTTCCAAAATGTGAAATCTTGAGTAAAGACTTACCTCCAAAGATCTTCTTGTCAGAGATGAGTTGGTCAAAGAGGTATGAGATTCCGAAAGATCCGATTAGAGCACCGATTATGTACTTTGCTTTACCTCCTGATGTTGATGCTGCCATTTTCTTCTAAACTGAAACTGATTATCAAGAACCAGTAACATATGTAACAAACACATACAATCTCAATTAGCAATAAAGGCACGCAAAGATTCAATAGAAGTTACCTTTAGCCACGATGGAGGTAGATACTAGACTGAAGAGAGTTGGAGAAGAAGACTTCAATGATGGAAAATGGTCGTTATCTTTATCTTTAACTGTGAAATTACCAAAATAGCCTCAGTTTCGAGAAGAGTCGTGTCCTTCGTTATCGCGTTTGCATTACCAAAATGGGATCCGGTCGTATGTTCAAGATCTAACGGTGGAAAATTAATATTTGATTAGTATTTCGTGTTTTCAGCCAAAAATATCTGAATGTTATTATCAACGAAATTTAAAGGATAATATAAATAATTTTGAGTCCAAACACATAGTTCGCTGAAATAATCATACATCTCTTCTAATTAACCAGGCTAAAGCTAGCTTAGTTGAGTTATATTTTTTTTAATGTCTGGATTGATTTATTATTTTATTGCAAATTATGAGAACTATTACAAAGACAATTCTACCACGGACAATCACTTCGACCCTTAAAAATCCACGACAGACGACTCTTCGTGCTCCATGCTCGTGATGGACACCATCTACCTTTGCTGCATGAAATCATGGCGAACAGTTTCAATTGCGCTACGCTGGGGACCTCCTGTAAACTTGCCTCCATTAATCTGCAGATTTATTAATAAATCGTAATATTTGGAAATCAAACCCCAGACCTCTGGGTGTAGAAGCCTAATTAAACCCTTGGTCAACCATTGGACCAGGGGGCTTCCACTTGGAATAATTTTCCTTTTTGATGATGATATAATTTTATTTTATTAGAATCCAGTACTGCTGCATTTGACATGTGCATCAACATGTTTGTTCATGATCCATGACTAAATTATACTCTAATTATTAAGCTCGTGGTCTTAATTATACCATATGATGATTTCGTTCTAATAAACCATATAATTTTTTAATTACTGAATTAGAGAGTTCTACTTTGCCCAAAAAACTTTCTTTTTTTCATCTGAAGTAATATTAATAAAACGTTATTCGGATTACAAAAGAGGACTTACAAGAGAGGTCACAACTCGACCAACAACATATGTAAATCCCAAGCTAAAAGACCACAAATAGAAGAACTAAGACATGCGAGCAGAAGATACAACCCACTAAGAGCAAAAGATACAAACCACCAACAACACTAATACGAGGACCACTAGAGGAAGAGAAAAAGAAGAGAACTTGCCACAAACTAGAGGAGCAAGAAACGATCAGAAGGCGCGGACCATAGAAGAACACCAATTGTTGTCGAGGCGATGTAGAGCTGCGAAACAAAACCCATAAAAACCGAGTAACCACAACCAAGAACTTCGAACGAGAATCTTCATTTCTACCCACCTAATCTTCGCCCAAAAAACTTCAACTTCGCAATTTTCCACAATCTCATAAAATACAAAATCATCTACAAAATAATTAGCTAGCATTAATTAGGTGAAAGATAAAGCTCAATTATTTATACTGTAAATGACTACATCAAACGTAACTTTCTAAACACGTAAAGTCAAATAAATTACATCACTATCTATATCTTGGGCAAATTCTTAACCGATTATATTAAAACATCTTAACAAACAAACCCGCCAAAATAATAATAATCAAATTCCATAATCCAAATTATATAAACTCAATAATCACAAAACACAATTACTCCTTAAACCATTTTTTACTTCATTTCTTTCTCACAAATTCTTGATCATGAAAGAGTATCATCATCGTCTTCCACACAACATCCAATTCTTGAAAACAAGAACGGCGTACGTTATCATCCTACTGCTAACCTACGCCTTTGGTTACTTCTCTGCTTACCACTATCGTGCACCGTCGCAACAAACACCGTTAACTCCGCCGTTAAGAGCCGTTAAATGCGCAATCGATAGCTTCAGAGTAACGACTCGATGCGGCGATGTTGTTCCGGCGGAGCTAATCCGGAAAACGGTGATTGATCGGATTTTCAACGGAACTTCACCGTACATCGATTTCCCGCCAAATCACGCCGGAAAATTCCTCCGGGAGAAACGAATCAAAGGCTGGGGATCTAACGGAGCCGTGTTCGATAATCTAATCCGGCGAGTAAAACCGAAAACGATCGTCGAGATCGGAAGTTTTCTCGGCGCGTCGGCGATACACATGGCGAATCTCACGCGCCGCCTTGGACTTACGGAGACTCAGATTCTCTGCGTCGACGATTTCCGTGGTTGGCCCGGTTTTCGAGACCGGTTTAAAGACGTGGCTTTGGTAAACGGTGACGTTTTGCTTTTGTACCAGTTTATGCAAAACGTGGTTAGTTCTGGTTTCGCTGGTACGATTTTACCGGTTCCGTTTTCGACCGGTTCGGGTTTGGAGAAGTTATGTGAGTGGGGAGTGAAAGCGGATTTGGTTGAGATTGATGCGGGTCATGATTTTAATTCGGCTTGGGCGGATATAAACCGGGCGGTTCGGATACTTCGACCCGGTGGGGTTTTATTCGGTCATGATTATTTTACTGCGGCTGATAATAGAGGAGTGAGAAGAGCTGTGAATTTGTTTGCTGAGATTAACCGGTTAAAGGTTAAAACCGATGGTCAACATTGGGTTCTTGATTCGGTTAACGTAAACTGATACTATATTTTACATTTTGATTCGATGTATAATAAGAAAAATGGTGATACTCAACTCAATATATAGATTTTAAGTTTTGAATAGTTAGTGGATAGATACCGTAAAGTGTAATAATGAAGGATATTGATGTACATTTTGTTGTTTGTCTAAGGTGATATCTTTCTTTCTTTTTACTGTAAAAAGTAAATTCATTTTAGAAAAATGTGATTTGCGAAACTAACTTTTTCATGTTTCGGTCCACAACTGTTTTGAATTCTTGCCTTTAGATTTGTGATTGTTTTAGTACGGTTTTAGGTTTTCTAGTATTGTGCTAAGTTTGTTTTCGTAGTCTCTCTTTCGCGGAACTTTAGTTGTTAAAATTCCGTTTCTCTTTCGCGGAGCTTTGTATCCTTGCAAGTTATCAATCCAAATCTTTCAGATGGAAGAAAAAAAAAACTAACTTTTTCATGTTTTTTTGTAACTCGACATCATGATTTAATATTTCGTTGTCTTTGTTTTGGGCCGTATAGAAAACATTCGGTCCCAATCGTATACGAGCTAACATTTGGCCCGTAGAGAAAACCTCTTTAGATGTTTTCTTTCTATAATCAAAAGGGTCATTTAGCAAACCTCTATAATCCATTTCAAAAGCATCGTTTTATGGGTTCGTTAGTGCTCAATCATGTCGCTTTTATTCTCACCGAAAGAATGTTGCATTTCATTAGTAATCGTTTAGAATTTCTGACATTTTGATTAACAGTTGGTTGAAACTTTGTGATGCGTTTTTTTTTTAATCGAAACTTTTTTCATTACTTAAACCGATACAAAACCAGGAATAAATTACATTGTGATGCGTTTGGTTTTTAGAATAGTTTTTGTGTTTCTTTTACTTTACATCATTGTTTCTTACAGAGGCAAGAATGTGTTCTGGTTACATTGTGAATACATTTATGCTTATATATAATTACCATGAATACAAATCAATATGGGTAAAAAATCATGTAGAAACATCAAAATATCGCATTTGAAAAGGCATCTTCCACCGTTTAAGTTCACACTTTTTTTTTTTTTTGGTCACAAAGTTCACACATTATAACATTTTTTTTTATATTACACAGTTAAAGGAAGGTTTTTTTAATACATGTCTATTTAGTCTTATCAAACACCAAGTAGAAAACACATCGATCTAAGATAAGATTATACTTATATGCATGTGAGAATAATAACGATATAACAACAAAAAGTTTCTTTATAAAAAAAATTGTTCTTTCGGTACTCTTGTGATATTGACACAACTCTCAAAACTTTATCATCTTCTATATCAATGTCATGAATAAAAACCCTTATTTTGATTTATCAGAGATATTACCAGAGAAAATTACAAGAAAACAGCGATCTAACTTAGATCTTTGAGAGAGTATGATGAACATCGAGATGTTCATATATATATACTTCTAGAAAGATTTCGTTACCTTCAGAATACATAAATAATGACATAAAATATACGAAACAAAAGGAAGAAAGAAAACGGATTCACAAATGTGTAAATCTACTCTTAAGATGCCATGCATGAAAGATTCAAAGACATTACTAAACTATACTGAAAAAGAGAGGGTTTTGCGATTTGTGAAAGTAATTAACAAAGATTTTGCGGTTTGTGAAAATAATTGGCAAAAATTAACAAAATCTTGTGATCAAGGCAATAACATGTTAGGGGGGATGAAGCCTGGTCCGAGGTTACTCTCTATACATATATGATCATCACTTGTATCAACATGTATGTAAATAATATCCTCGATCCAGACAACATTCCCCTCAACTGAAATAGCTTAATTCTCTCATGATAATATTTAGAAGATTCTCTCAAATCTTGTTCTAGAGAGAGAGAGAGAGAGATAGAGAGTGGAGAGAGAGAGAGAGAGGTGTGGGTGAATGGTGATGATGGTGTTATGATGAGGGAATGATGAGTGGCGGAGGAGAAGATGGGCTTTTATTAAGACACAAACAGAAACAGGTCGTCACTCCTAAACCCTAGCTCTTTTTAAAAAAAAATATACAAAATAATTTCATTCAATGTATCAAGTAATCAATGCTTCTATTTTTGAATGACGTGACACGTCATATATTTTACTTGGCAAGAAATAAATTTTTGATTCAGTATAATGTGATTCTGTAACATTTTTGGTAATTAATCCACGGATCTCGCATTTCGTGATTCTATAACATTTTTTTATTCAATATAACGATTATGGTAACTAATCCACGGATCCTATCATTTCGTGATTCTATAACATTTTTGATTCAGTATAACGATAATGATAACTAATACACGGTTCTAGCATTTCGTGATTCTATATTTCTTGAAGGATCCACCAAATCTTTCTACTTAAATGTAATACATTGAACTCGAATTCAAACATGAAAACACATTTTCATTCGATTACATTAGCCACAATTTGGACATCACGATTTTATGTTGTTCTATAATGTATTTCTTTGAAACCAAGTTTTTAGAACTTATAGACTCGGCCATCATTATATATAAGGTAACTAGCTAAGATGAAAAAACATAACCCTACACATGAAAATGCCTAGTTAATTAAGAGATTCCAATTTCGATATCGTTGGGCCATATGAATATGTAGTTGGTTTTACGATATGAATATATTGTTTATACGTGCATATATATAGGCAAGAGTGTATTATTGAATTGCGAAATAAAGAAGGCAGGAGAAGTTAGTCAGAAGAGTGGTTGGGTAAATTGAGGATGACCAGTTAGGAAACAAAATATTTACAATTTAATTTTGCATCGCTTTTTAGGTGTTCTACCAACTTCATTAATTATAAACATTTTTCTCTCTCAAAATTGTGAACATTTGAAATTTTGACAGCTATATGCATACGATATGCAACATCCTGATATAATTTTTATTTTCTAAAAATATATACTATATTTATGTCGACCGGTTTATATAATGAACTATAAAGTATAAACCCCAACACAACAAAACAAAATTCAGTAAATAACATGATATTTTTTCAGAAAATCATGTTCTCGTTCTAACAAGGATTTTTAACTGTCAGTTTTTATTTTACGGTAAACTAAAAGATGTAGATAATTATGATTTACTATATGTGTAATATAGTAAGTAAAATTAGGTTTAAGCTAGTTGGAAGTTTTCGGGGAGTTGTTTACGACGTGAACGTATGTTGTTGTTTCTTTATGGCGTGGGGTATTTTTTTCACTTAAAAGATTATTATATCCTCCAATTTGATTAGTTTATTACTCCTTCCGTTCCTTAAAGATTGATTTTCTAGAGTTTTCACACATATTAAGAAAACACATTAATGTTTGACTAAAAGTGCATTGGTTTTTGTATTAAACAATTTTCCATAAGTTTGACCCAATGACAATCCAATAAAACCAATTAATATGTCTTGAAATCTACAATTTATCATTATTATTGCATAGAAAATATAAAAAATCAATTTTTAGAAAACAAAAAAAATTTCTAGAACATCAATCTTTAAAGAACGGAGGGAGTAGTATTTAGTAGTACCTTTTTTAAGTACTTCTTAAGCCATAAATCTATGTAATACTATAAACACTAATTACCTTAAGTCATCTTGTGATTTGTGATCGAGTTAAGTTAATTATATAACGATGAAGCATAAATATATAGTGATTAAGGACAAAAGGAGAAGACGATGCGATTTGCTTGCTCCGTTGCTTTGAATTTGGACGTTCTTCTTGCGTTACTCTCGTCTCGTTTACATCATCGAAATACCAACACGGTTTATAAAGAAGAAAGTTTTCAAAGTCACAAATTCGAATATCAGCAACTGAAAAATAATTGGGTTTTAGTTTTCGGTCTGACAAAATTATAAGCATAATTGTATAAATAATCCAATCATTATTTTTCATTATATGTTTTGAAATTAATAGTCCTTACATGAAATTTATTGTTGTTGAAGTCATATATATATATACTCTCTAAGACATACTATTATATGTAATATTTATTTCGATAAAGAATACAGGTCTGGCTACTACTTTATCGACGTAGCATTGTAATTAGGAACGTAATAAATATAAAGGGCTGTGTCAAGTTTTGAGCATGTTTGTCTCGTAGCTCTTCACCATTTATAACTACAAGTCTATAATAGCATCCATATTTTTCAGTTTAAAAATAATTATCACTCTTGCAATTTTCAAGATTATAAAGTTTTATGTAATTACCAAATGCAAATACTAGTTCATTAAAAAAAAACTAAATACGGAGTTGTTCATTTGCTTTAACAAATCAACGTGTTTTTTTTTCTTCAAAAAAAGGATTGAATCCTTGTTCTCGACTATGCATTTTTGTTGATATATAGATGATTTGCAATTTCGCTTCCATTTTTTCATACAAATTGGTCCATCACCAAAGAACTAATTAATTAATGGCCTCTCAGGTTTAAAATATTTTAAACAAAAGAAAAATAATCACTCGTAGTATATTACAATATACATTTTTTTGCAACAAAACAGATTACATTTAGCTCTAAATTTCTAATAATACACTATTTTTCTTAGTCTTTGCTTTGTGTATATATAAAAAGAACAACAAAGGATAATTCTTGAGTCTATATGCTATATATATAGCTTACTATCGAAAACTATTGTATAGCATATAGACTCGCCATGTATATTTCACATCACGGGAAATTGTATTTTGATTTGACTTTTCGATACCTTTATTATAAATTTGACTGAATTAGTTTGACCAAACAGTTGAATTACACGAAAGTTATAATAGTTTGGTGGTAGCATACAAAAGTTATTACTGCATTCTTCATGAGTATCGGCTTATCGTCAAGGACTCAATGGCCATTACTACGTAAATATTGAATAGAGATTTATCTTGCACTTCATATACTATAAATTACTTGACCATGCCAAAGCTCCGGTCTTCGACTTATATAATAATTATTTTGGAATTTTGTTCATATCATTTATATATAACATATTGTGTAAAAAGCAATATATAAGCCATGGCTATGGATATTATATACAGCGAATGAGACTATTCCTCATTGGAATAAAATAATAAGGGAGTACTAAAAATGAGACTATATATTGCCATTATACCATATTTCATTTTTTTATAGAAAATGTTAAATATGTAATAGAATATATTTCAAATAGTATAGAGAACTTGTATAACTGTGACCCAAACAAAAAGAATTGTTATAGCAGTGGACACTTTTGTTCGGGTTCGATGTTAAATTTGGATTTCTTATTCGATTATTGGAAAATGCAATTGAATTATGATCGGTACCAATTTGTATTGGTTTGGATCGGTTAGAATCGGGTTCATGTTGGTTGTGTTTTTAATTTATAGATATGCTAAATTCGATAGAATTAAATAATATTTAAAAATGTGGTTAGTTAGAAAAAAATGGCTAGAACTGAGTAGTACTACTATGATACATCATGTTTTAAGAAATGAAATTCGTAATAGATTACTAGAATAATGAATCATTCAGCTAGTAGACTACTATGAACTATGAATTGGTTAAGAGATATTAGTTAACTTTCAAACATTGAAGTTCTAAACAAATATTGTATTCCCAGTTTACCAAAAAATATGATTGTCCGATCGAGTTCTAAATAAAAAATTTAAAGTGATGTAAGAAAAAAACTGATGTAAGAACATTGATCATCAAATAAATAAAAATGTTTCACGTTTCATGATTAGTCCATAGCACAAGTTAATGACATTACGTTATTGCACAGTCAGAAAACACAAACCGAGTCGAACACTCGACGACGACACCTATTATATATAAGTATAAACTACAAACAAAGATTCAAACAAATGTTTCATAATATTAAATAAAATCCTTGTGTCTCTTGACTGTCTTCTTGATGAGAAATTTCGCAGCAAATTAAGGATGTCTAAACAATTCGGATTAAGATACGATTAAATTTGGAGATCTTATTCATGACTTGATCATTCAACACGCGAAGTATAGTATAAATCTATTTCACTTAAATGGAATGATTCCTAGGATAATAGTTAAGTTTATTTTGAGACAAGCACACTTAAATTAATCATGTATATTTCGAAACATTTTAGTCATAGTTACTTGGCTTACATCAATTTCATATGTTTTGTGAACTGGCCACTAGTTTTATGACAATGCCAAAGATGAGCTAAATTTTTGGCAAATAGTTTTTCATTATCCGCCATGAATATTGAATTAAATCCCAAATAAGCGATCCACTAGTAACTAAAACGAATGTGTGGAGAAATTATCGGCTTTATCTCTCTAAAAAAAGCTCCTCCTTCTCTCTAAACTTTTTTCAGATCTTGGCTCCGTGACAGCTCCAGCGGCTTCGTTAGTGCCAGAGCTGTGTTGTATAGTCTTTATTTCTGCTTTTCTATTGTCTTTTAATGTTTTTTTTTTCTTGGTGAGGTTGTGGTTTTCAATTCTGATCTTCTCATATCTATATGTTTACAACATATTTGTTAAAAGTTTTTCAAGAGTTGTGAGAAACTGTAGTTCATGTTGATTCCCTGAATTTGTGACTTTGTATTTTTAGTTATTTGTTTTGGTTCTTTTTAGTGTTTTTGGTTTTTACTCTGCTCTCTTTATTTGAACGTGGTTCCCTTTGTTTAGGCGCTACTTGTAATTTTGGTTTGATATCAATATAAAATCAATTAGACGGCAAAAAAAAGTAACTAAAACAAGTTAAAATTTTGGATTGAAAACTGAGACTACCGTATCACCACGCGTAGGTTAATAACCAACAACGTTGCAACATACTTATCAATACATAGATCCACATAAAAGCATATATGATATTTTAATTATTTCATATTATACAAATACATTAACATACATACTAGTCTCTTAATCAATAAAAGCTGAGCGAATCTACTTCGCTCTTAAGATACATATTTGTTTAGTTTTTTTCTTTCTTTCTTCAATGTTTATTGAAATTATACGTTAAACATTTTAACAGCTAACAATTTATGAAACATCCATGCACTGACCAAACCCCCAAACCTTACACTAACTTACGCCTCGGTCGTACGCTAACGACGAGAGGACAAGCCATCTCGCACGAGAGCCTCAAAACCTCCGAGAGATCAGGTGAGTTAGCCTCGAACTCAAACTCATGCAAGAGTGTAGCAACCCAAAAGGACACCGTTGCAAGTCCCAAATTCTTTCCTGGACAAACCCTTTTTCCCGACCCGAACGGTGCCAACCTTAGATCCGACCCAAAGACAGAGAACTCAGCTTCACCCTCTTTAGCCACGAACCTTTCGGGCTTAAACTCCAAAGGATCCTCCCACACGTGAGGATCACGTGCTATAGCCCACATGTTGACCATCGCCGTAGTTCCAGCCGGCACGTGATAACCGTCAACGGTGGTCTCCGTTATAGAGAGACGTGCCCAAGAGAGAAGTGGGCCCGGTGGATGCAGCCTCAACACTTCTTTGATCGTAGCCGTTAGGTAAGTCAGAGATGGAAGGTCAGACTCATCAACGGTTCTTGATTTGCCGACGACTCGATCAAGCTCTTCATGGACCGTTGATTGCACTTTGGCATGCATCACAATCCTCGCTAACACCCACTCGATCAAGACCGCCACTGTGTCCGTTCCCCTAAATATCATTTCCTGACGGACCAAAAATTTTAAACAAATCCCATTAGAAAATCATTATTTTCTATACAATTTTCATAAGATTATATGAAAACTTTGTATTTTTGAAACCCACTTAGTAAAAGTTAACGTATAAAAAGTTGGTAATATTATATATGGAATTTTCTATAACTTTAATTTGATTAGTGTTGATGTCTTGATAGATTGAATTGTGATTATAGAAAAATAATACTTACCCAAAGAACAGCGACCATATCGGATTCTGATAATTTCTCGGAACCTCCAAGAGAATGTAACACGTCAAGAAAATTAGACGTGGCAGGACGGTGTTCATGAATGATTTGGCTCAATAACTGGTTTACTTTCGGTACGAGCTGTGAGCACCTAAACCGGATTTGTTGGAAATCTAAACCGCTTAACCAAGGAAGATGGTCGGTCCAATTTAACGTACCAAGAAGATCATAGCCTTCTTCAACCAAACCCTTCAAGATTTCCGATTCAACGTTATTATTAGACTCCAATTCATACTCTCTACCAAAAACCAAACCCATCATGTTACACAACGAGGCAGTTTTGAGCAAATGGCGCACTCCAAATGCGGTTTCAGCGTTACGTGCAAAAGCATTCACCATTTGACTCGCGATCACTCGTCTTTGCTCTTCCGAGCGTTTGATTTGCTTTGGGTTGAAAAGATGGTTCGAGCTTAACCGACGTAGTGTACGCCAATAAGCACCGTTTGGAGCAAATCCCATTGCTCGGTTAAACATCAAACCGTAAGCGGTTTCGTCAACCGGCCGGTCTGCGAAAACCGAACTATTAAGTATTTCCTTTGCCACGTCGGGATGACATGTCACCACCACCTTAGTATCACCGAGGCTAAACGCCATGAGCCGCTTGGCGTTACACATCGTAGCCACGGAGGCTATGCGCTGATGAGCCACGTGGCTTGACCTTAGGCTCATGCTTCCCACAAGTGGAAACCCTGTCGGACCGGGTATGTGTTTCTTGGTTTTTCGGTTATAACCGGGCGTAAACTGGCGAGTGAAGAAATATTTTCCCCAAGCCGGTCCACCCGGCATAGACCAGAACACGATGGTTAAGGTAAACCAAGTGATGGCTATGGAGACAAGAAGAGAAACAAAATGTTCTTGCATGAAAATATTAAATTTTGATGCAAGAGCAAATACCCACAAGCTTTCTATTTCGGTTCTCATATTTAAAGAGAACATTATGGATTGGATAAATGTTTTTTCTTCTTTGTTTTGTTTGTGATTTTTTCCGTTTTCAGGGTGTGATTTAAGTTTAGGTCTTTGTGAGGCTTTAAATAGACATAAGATCTTAGCCAATGGCAAATCATATAGAATATTTTGAAATTTCAATGGTTATTCCAAAGTTATTTATTGGTGCCCAAATGGGTATATGCTAATAATCCACTATGCACTCGTGGTCATCTATGTGTGTATGTCATGAAGTACAATCAAATTACTATATCCCTCGAGAGATTTTTAATCCAAATTAATAAACACAAAGTATTGAAGATCATACTTACATCTGTCCCAAGCAGTGTTCTAAAACGCGCTAGGCGCTTGCTAGGCGGCGAATGAGGGCCTAGCGCCTAACTGTATACGCGGGAGTATATGCGGGGCCTAGGCGGATAGTTATATATTAGATATATATATATATCTCTATAAACATAATATATGTTATATTTAGAAATAAAAGAGTTTAAATATAGTCTCAAATATAAAATTAAATAAAAATTTAAATAAAAAACATATAATCTTTAATATACATATAATTTCAAAAACCGGAGTCATAAAAAATATATATATATATATTGATAAATATATAATTTCTAGACTTATGTTTTAAATGAATTTAACTAATAAGTTTAATATTGCTTTTGAAATTTTTTTAGTATACAATATGATAAAAAGAATATCTGATTTTTTATTTTCTATGTGGCCGCCTAGGCATCCGCGTAGGCCGCATAAACGTCCGCCTAGACCGCGTAAACGTCCGCCTAAACCGCATAAACATCCGTATTTTTAATAAGCGCACAAATCACCGTATAATATAAAATCGTGGCGCCCGGCATTCGCGTAGCGTCCAGGCGCCGCCTAGGCACCCGCCTAGACCGCGTTTTAGAACACTGGTCCCAAGTATTGCAATTGTAAATAATTGTCTAAGAACAGTACTATCGTCTAATGGTCCGCTTTTTAATTTATTTTTTAGATTGATGAGTATTCCATTTGTTATAGTTTTTCTAAGGAAACGCATACGTATACATATACAATATTATGGATTATAAATCATGATTTGTATATGGTGTAGTAATGTATAAGAAAAGTGAGTATATATGCATCTTAATAAAGTAAATTGCATATCTAAACGTAGTGCTTAATTAACAAAACCAATATAAAATAATAAGTAATACGTAATAACTATTTTTTTCAAAGATGCCAATTTTCTTATGAGCTCTTTGCAAGTTGTGACGACTATTCTCATGCAAATTGTTCTCTAATTGACATTTTATCTTTCTAGTCAACGACATTGCCTTTTAATTATCCTTTTTTATATATACTTTCTTTTTCTGACCAGCATTCTATGTATAGATTCTAACAGTATATAAGTGTATAGCTTAGATATGCTTTCAACATTATATATTTGAAGGAAAATTTAACACGTAATCTTATTTATATATCAAGACCAACTCTTAATTTTCTATGGCCTCGAGCTCTCCAAGAAGTTGAACTATTTACAATTTACATCATCTTGATCATGAATCCAAACTTCTTCTACTCCAAACCGGTCTTAGCTACTGTTTAATTCCTTATTGGGGGATATATATATAAAAAAAAATCAAAAGACGGAATTTACATCTATCTTAGAAGAATCTTTCTTTTGCTTAAAAACATTATATTAGTTTGTAACTTTACACATAATACAGAGGTATCAGACTAGAAATAATTAAGTGGTCACAAAGCACATTGGTGGCGGATTAATCATATGTGCATTATGTATATAAATTAAAGACCTATTTAGGTCTTGAGAGAAAAAGCGAGTTTGTGATTGGAGCACTTCAAATTATTCGATTGCATGCAAAAAATAAATAGAATCATATCTTCTGTTGGATTTGGATTATATTCCAGATTCTAACGTGACACTCACAGTTGATGTCACGAAATTATAATGAAAATATATACTTAGTGATCTTATCGTAATGCTAATAATTTCGTAATAATCTTATAGAAAACTCTATTAACTTATATTGGCGTGAGTGAATGCATTCAGACGACGACGCATCATAACATATTGTGATCCTATAATTAACCCATATTGAACACTTTTAAAAAAGAAATATTAAATCGAAAAACAAAACTTTCGAACAACCACAATGTTCACTTTTATGACTGGATAATTAAGTGGTTTCGAGCTATAGTTTTATTTCTAGATGTAATACTCATTTCTTTACATATATCTGCAAAAGTAAATTCACAAATTCTCTAGGAATATCACAATAAAACTCGGACTTTTTGTTTACTATAAAGTATATAAAAAACACTTTAAAATCAATTTCGAAAACAGTTTCATATTCGTAAATATTTCTAACAACAGAAAATTTGATCGTACATTTTCAAATCACGACTAATAGTCACATATATACACATGATAACACCATTAGAATTTTTCCAAAAACGTAATTTGATCTTTTTTTTTTCATTTGAATGTCAATCATTCCGCATATTTGATTGGAGTATAAAAAAAAATGTTTGTTTTAAAAACATATACAAGAATGTTAAAAAAGACTATAAAAATGACACAAGAAATGTTTTTAGACAATATCTGAAAAAGCCCATAAACAAATATCTCAGCTTCAATAAATCCCATTAATTGGCTCTAACATGTGTAGACGTATCTGGCCCATTCTCGACCCATAACTCAAAAACCAAAAAATCAACACGAACATGAAGATAGTTCATTCGTTTTCTTGATCTCAAGATCCGAACCAAAGATCACATCAATTCTCGAACCATCAAGCTTCACGACAGTTCCAACATTTTCAGATTCCAAACCTTTTCTCGTAACAACAACACGACTAAAAATCTCCTCAAGCAAACGGAAAAAAGCTTCGTCTACATTTCCGCCACTTAAAGCCGACACTTCGGAGAAAAAAAGCCGTTGTGTCTCCGCAAACGCGATGGCTTCTTCCGTAGAAACATCGCGTTTATCTTCCGCG
Source organism: Arabis alpina (assembly GCA_900128785.1). Lineage (NCBI taxonomy): Eukaryota > Viridiplantae > Streptophyta > Magnoliopsida > Brassicales > Brassicaceae > Arabis > Arabis alpina. The sequence continues at coordinate 718,002 of LT669788.1, forward strand.
AGATCGGCTTTGTTTCCAACTAGCATTATCACGGCGGAATCGTCGGCGTGAGCACGTAATTCCTCAACCCAACGTGCCACATGGTCGAATGTGACTCTTTTGGTTATATCGTAAACAACCATCGCTCCTAACGCTCCTCTATAATACGCACTAGTCACTGCTCTATATCTGAAAAAAAGCGTTTTTGGTTTGAATAAATTTAACATTCAATTCAAAAAAAAAAAAAAAAACGCAATAAACAAATCAAATATTTTAATTGATCATGAATAGTTGAATACATACCTAATCAAGAAAACCAATAATTATTCAAAATCCAATCAAATCATATCTAATTTTAACGTGATCCAAGAAAAAAGAATTCTACTTTATGTAAAACATTTAATTTGAATCTGAAACTAAGATTTTAAATAATTATGAATGTATTACCTTTCTTGACCAGCAGTATCCCAGATCTGAGCTTTAACGAGTTTACTATGAAGAGTGATGGTACGTGTCTGAAACTCAACACCAATGGTAGATTTTGAATCAAAACAGAACTCGTTTTGTGTAAAACGTGAAAGAAGCTGCGTTTTTCCGACAGCTGAATCTCCAATGACGACGACTTTAAACACGTAATCGATCTTTTCCGGCATCGTTGTCGGTTTCTTTACGTGTTTATTATTCTCCGGTGACTCTCCACTCATCTCTTCGTTCATACTTGAGCTAATGAAGAACAAGAAACAATAAGGTTTTGAGTAAAGTGGGAGTGAGTGAAACATAGGAAACGGTTTGAGTTAGTTTTAGTTTTTTATATGGTTGAGTATTCATAAACCGAACCGAACTAAACCGAATTTCGATTTATATGATAAAATATCTAAAAAGTGTTTTTTTTTATAAAGACAGCAACGATGATCTGTGAATTAAACTTTGATATAATATACAATGTTAATATAGCTGTGACCATGAACCGACATAATTGAAAAACGTTAGTATTATTTTTGCTAAAAACCTACAATTTATTGATACAACATGAAACCTACAATTTGTCTGGAGACCAACTAAAAAAGCTCATCAAATTGGTTGTTGTTATGAATTTATTGCTTTATTTGGTACCCTCTCAATTTTATTTTCTTGTTGTGTTGCTTGAAATTAAATTTCATTAATGGTATATACTCCATATATGGCAATAATAATAATTCCATTGATTGTTACTGTAATTTTGTTGTTTTCAATTAAAACAACATCTTTAACAAATGAATACACTGTACATATGGAAATGGTGGAAAATATATATTTTTTCATGTCATTTGATGTTATTAATAATAAAATGCTCGAAAATAAAATAAATAAAACTTATAACATAAGGCGAGAACAAATAAATGTTCTAGAAACCAAATGTCGACGGATTCTAAACAACCGAATATAGAAAACACTAGACTAAATGTTAGACATTACAAGCGATAATTGACCGAGATAGAAAATCCAAGGACGATGAAACACACTTTGTCCCAAACAAACGTGAAAACTAGATACATATCACAAGTCAAATGAAATCAAATGACGATATAAAGGAAAAATCCACTTACTAAACTCAAAATATCCAACCAAAACACCAAAAAATAAGAAATGCGATTGATTTGAAAACCGTTTTTGTTGGTAACTCCAACAACCTTAAGCTCCACACGCAAACAACTTATCCTAAGAAAACGAACAAGCCACAAGATAGGTGAATAGCAAAGCCGACATCAAATACAGCAAAGCCGTAATGCCAACAAATCCGAATCGAATTGTACAATTGGCATGGTGGCAAAGATGTCTATAAACGATTTTCTAATTTGTGTAAAATAAACCCACAAATAAAAAGATATATCATATATGGGCTTCTAAAGCCCATTAATTGGCTATAATATATATTTCAATGTAACTGGCCCATTCTCAACCTATATATCAAAAACCAACACGAACACGAAGATTGTTCTCTTTCGTCTTCAACCTCAAGATCCGAACTAGAGATCACATCGATTCTCTAACCTTCAACTTCACGACAGATCCACCGTCTTCAATTTGATTGGTATAGAAGATGGAGTTTTGTCCTACATGTGGAAACATGTTGCGGTACGATTATTCAAGATTCGTATGTTCGACATGTCCGTACATCGCTCGCATCGAAAGACAGGTCTTTTACTTTAACTAATCAAAAGCTAATTTGAATTTATTTAATTTTTTGATTGGTTAGTAAAATCATTATGTATCTGTTTATGCTTTGAATTTGTATTTACAGGTGGAAATAAAGAAGAAGCAATTGTTGGTTAAGAAATCCATAGAACCTGTTGTGACTGAGAAGGATATACCAAAAGATGCTGAAACTGAAGGTATTCTTTTAAGTTTCATTCTAATTTAGAGAACATAGTTTGATTTATAATATTCCCTCCGTTTCAAAAAGATAGATGTTTAAGGTTATGCACACTTATTAAGAAAATGCATTGACTTCTACGATTTACAGTTTCCAATAAAGTTTAACCAATAGTATTTCATTATTTGTTTTGGAATTTGTATAAGTGCATAGAAACAGTATCTTTCTGGAACAATATTAATTAGAATTGGCTTAGTGATGATGATAAACCAACACGAATTAAGAATTGCTATAACATTTGATTAATTAGTAACCGAGCTAGGAACATTTTACATAGCGTAATTGATCTTGTTGCTTCATTTGTTTCCACTTCCCTGGTGATATATTTTTAATCTCCTTTTCTTGGATTATTTTTTGTTTATCAGCTCCATGTCCAAGATGTGGTCACAACAAGGCAAATTTCAAATCGATTCAGATTCGTTCAGCCGATGAGCCAGAATCGAGATTTTATAGATGCTTGAAATGCGATCTAACTTGGCGCGAGGAATGAGGACCAACGTGTGTGTGTGGCGCATCTCTGATGCAATCCAATCCATTCACACATCAATTTTGTTTTTTCTTTGGCTTATGATATAGTCTTTGAATTTTGTTCTTACCATTGGCAATGACAATGCTTGACTGTTTTGATATATAGCAACAATTTGTGATGTTTCTCAGCAAAATTTTTTGTAATTTAAAGCAATTTTGTTTTTGTTTCCGAATGTTTTTGTCTCCATTCTCTAATCAACTCAACATTTTCCGAATGGAATGCAGTTTTTAACCTTCGTGAGTTGGGGGATAAAGGGCCATTAAGTCAGTTTTAAATGGACTGCAATATTTATTTTGTCAAAAAACTTGCAGCCAGGCGCTGCAATTGTTATTCGTTTGACCGTTTCTAGTCGAAAGTCTAAATCACAACATTCTAACATTTCTTACCGCAATGTTTAGTCGCAAAAGCTTACAACAAATAAACGTATGTCAGCTGTAGCCTCATGCACCAACCAAAGTTTGAGAGTTAAGACGCAACATTTGGCCGCAAAGGGCTACGGTAGATAAACAAATAGCATTTGACCGCATGTCACATGTTACAACCGCAACTTCTTGTGGCAGGCAAACGAACATCATTAAAAATCTTGTTTCAAAACGACGGCGTATTGGTCTCTGACTTTCACCAAGCTGTTACAAAATCTTCCTTGTTCGTCTTCTTCCTCTGTCCACTCTAAACCTCTCCAGATTTCACAATCTCTCTCACATTTCTTCTCCATCAAAAATGTCAGGATCCTCAAGAAACAAGCAGAGGAAAAAAGCTGATTTAGCCACAATCCTACGCAAATCATGGTACCATTTACGATTATCGGTGCGACATCCAACAAGAGTCCCTACTTGGGACGCGATCGTTCTCACTGCAGCTAGTCCTGAACAAGCCGAGCTATACGAATGGCAACTCCGTCGAGCCAAACGTATGGGTCGTATAGCTAACTCCACCGTTACTTTAGCTGTTCCTGATCCAGATGGTAAACGGATCGGGTCTGGTGCTGCTACTCTTAACGCCATTTATGCACTTGCTCGACATTATGAGAAATTAGGGTTTGATTCTGATCATGAAGTAACATTCCTCAAAACCCATTAGATCTGTTTGTTTGATTAACATTGTATATCGTTAAAGTTTCGATTTTGATTTGATGGTTATGTGCATAATGATTAGGTGGAAGTTGAAAATGGTAGCTGTACTGAGTCTTCTTGGGTTAGATTTGTTTCTGAGAAGCATGTACTGATGCTTCATGCTGGAGGTGATTCTAAAAGAGTTCCATGGGCTAATCCTATGGGGAAAGTGTTTCTTCCACTTCCTTATCTTGCAGCTGATGATCCTGATGGTCCTGTTCCTCTTCTTTTTGATCATATACTTGCTATTGCTTCATGTGCAAGACCGGCTTTCGGAAATGAAGGTGAGTATCCGTAAGAGCGTGTTTCGTTGTGTGATTTTGATTACTGATCTTAACTTTAACCTTGTGATTTGTGAAGGTGGATTATTCATTATGACTGGAGATGTGCTTCCATGTTTTGATGCATTTAAAATGACTCTCCCTGAAGATGCAGCTTCCATTGTTACTGTGCCTATTACTCTTGATATTGCTTCCAATCATGGTGTTATTGTCACATCTAAATCTGAGTCTCTTGACGAAAGCTATACTGTCAGTTTAGTAAATGATCTTCTGCAGAAGCCTACTGTAGAGGAGCTTGTTAAGAAAGATGCAATCTTACATGATGGACGGACGCTTCTCGACACTGGGATAATATCTGCAAGGGGCAAGGCATGGTTGGATCTGGTTGCTCTTGGATGCTCGTGCCAACCAATGATCTCAGAGCTTGTAGGCAGTAAAAAAGAGGTTAGTTTCTCGTAGTTCTTGAACAGAGTCATTGGCCTCTTACAGATGTTTGTAATGGAATTGTCTGCTGACTTGGCAGATGAGTTTGTATGAAGATTTGGTGGCTGCTTGGGTTCCTTCAAGGCATGATTGGTTGCGAACTCGACCTTTGGGTGAACTTCTTGTCAACAGTCTAGGGAGGCAAAAGATGTACAGCTACTGCACCTGTATGTTTGTACTGATTCCAAGAATAGCAAAGCTAGACTAGGTTTCAATTTTAGTTGGTTACTTTTCTAATCCCTTTTTATCCTCTTGTGTCAGATGATTTGCAGTTTTTACATTTTGGAACATCAAGTGAGGTACTGGATCACTTAAGCGGAGATGCTTCAGGAATTGTCGGTCGAAGACACTTATGTTCCATCCCTGCAACTACGGTTTCTGATATTGCAGCGTCTTCTGTTATTTTGTCTAGTGAAATTGCACCTGGTGTCTCCATTGGTGAAGATTCACTTGTGTATGATTCAAAAGTTTCTGGTGCTGTACAAATTGGTTCTCAATCCATAGTTGTTGGTATTCACATCCCAAGTGAAGGTCTTCGAACTCCGGAGAGTTTCAGGTTCATGCTTCCGGATAGGCATTGTCTTTGGGAGGTGCCATTGGTGGGACACAAGGAGAGAGTGATTGTGTATTGTGGTCTCCATGATAATCCAAAGAACTCAATTCACAAAGATGGAACTTTTTGCGGTAAACCCTTAGAGAAAGTTCTGTTTGATCTTGGGATTGAAGAAAGTGACCTCTGGAACTTAGATGCTCCACAAGACAGATGTTTGTGGAATGCAAAAGTGTTCCCGATTCTCACTTATAGGGAAATGCTGAAGTTAGCGTCATGGTTGATGGGTTTAGACGATAGTAGAAGTAAGGAGAAGATTACCTTGTGGAGAAGCTCACAACGTGTAAGCTTAGAAGAGTTGCACGGATCAATAAACTTTCCAGAGATGTGCAATGGTTCCAGCAATCATCAAGCTGATCTTGCAGCTGGAATCGCTAAAGCATGTATGAACTATGGTATGCTTGGGCGAAATTTGTCTCAGCTGTGTCATGAGATTTTACAGAAAGAGTCATTAGGATTGGAAATATGCAAGGATTTTCTGGATCAGTGTCCCAAATTTCAGGAGCAAAACTCCAAAATTCTTCCAAAGAGTCGGGCATATCAGGTAGAAGTTGATCTTCTTCGAGCATGTGGGGATGAGGCAAAAGCTAAAGACTTGGAACATAAGGTCTGGGGAGCAGTTGCAGAAGAAACTGCTTCAGCTGTGAGATATGGTTTTAGAGGTAAAATCTAGCTACCGTATTGGGGTATATACGCTAACACTCTTCTTTTACGAATATCTGTGGGTAACTCTTTTATTTATTCTTCAGAGCATCTCTTGGAATCAAGCAGCAAGCCCCGTTCTGAGAATCATATTTCTCATTTGGATCAAATTTTCCAACCAAGAAGGACAAAAGTTGAACTACCAGTTCGGGTAGATTTTGTAGGAGGCTGGAGTGATACACCTCCATGGAGTTTAGAGCGTGCGGGTTGCGTCCTGAACATGGCTATTACCCTAGAAGGTTCACTTCCCATTGGCACAATCATAGAGACAACAAATCAGAAGATTGGAATCTCAATCCAAGACGACGCTGGGAACGAGCTACACATCGAAGATCCAATAACTATCAAGACACCATTTGAAATCAATGATCCATTCAGGCTTGTTAAATCTGCTCTATTAGTAACCGGCATTGTCCAAGAAAACTTTGTCCAGTCCACAGGATTAGCCATAAAGACATGGGCCAATGTTCCTCGTGGTAGCGGTCTAGGAACCTCTAGCATCCTAGCTGCAGCTGTTGTGAAAGGACTTCTCCAGATATCTAATGGAGATGAAAGCAATGAAAATGTTGCGAGGCTCGTCTTGGTTTTGGAGCAGCTCATGGGTACTGGAGGTGGCTGGCAAGATCAGATCGGTGGATTATACCCAGGAATCAAATTCACTTCAAGTTTTCCAGGAATTCCTCTGCGTCTTCAAGTTGTTCCTTTACTCGCCTCGCCACAGCTAATCTCAGAGTTGCAGCAACGCCTCCTCGTTGTTTTCACGGGACAAGTAAGTAACAACAACAACAACTGAGAGGAAGAAGAGTTTTTGTTAGCTCAATTACAGTCTTATTCATTCATCCATTTTGTTAACAGGTCAGGCTTGCTCACCAAGTCCTACACAAGGTAGTAACAAGGTATCTGCAAAGAGATAATCTCTTGATTTCAAGCATTAAGCGTTTAACCGAGCTAGCAAAATCCGGCAGAGAAGCGTTGATGAACTGCGAAGTAGATGAGCTCGGCGAAATAATGTCAGAAGCTTGGAGATTACATCAAGAGCTTGACCCATATTGCAGCAATGAGTTTGTAGACAAGCTTTTCGCTTTTTCGCAACCTTATTCCACAGGTTTCAAGCTTGTAGGTGCAGGTGGTGGAGGATTCTCTCTTATATTAGCTAAAGACACAGAGAAAGCTAAAGAATTAAGACAGAGATTGGAACAACATCCAGAGTTTGATGTCAAAGTCTATAACTGGAGCATCTGTATCTAAACAGTGTCATGTCTTTGGTTCGTTTCTTTACAACACAACACAACAAATTGAATTTTTTTAATTGAATCTTTGGAGAAAAATAAAAGAATACAATCCTTTACTTGACCTACTCTTCTTTGCTTCATAGCTCAATCACCAGATTCATGCATGATGAAATTACCGAATTACCCTCGCCTCGAATCAAGGTCAAAAGTCCCCGGAATATCAGTGATTCGTCATCAACACTTTGGACCCTTTTTGTTTTTGGATTTGGACATAACGCCGTCAAAATATTCCGTTACGGGTTAGTTTAACAGCTCCACCTACCTCGCTGACGTTAGATCCCACCGTTAGAGCTTACACTTGTTCCTGCATTTTCCATAGAGAGAGAGAAGAAGAAGTAGAAGAATGGGTTTGCTTACGAACAAGGTAGAGAAAGAAGAGTTAAAGCCAGGAGATCATATCTACACTTACAGAGCAGTCTTTGCTTATTCACACCATGGTAACTCTAGATTCATTCTTTCCCAAGTTTCTTCCTTTTATCAATGTTTCTGAAACTAAATCCTCAAAGTTGACAACTTTATCCAAGACAGATCTTATAAAGAAATAAAGGTCTTTACTTTGTACAATTGTTTCCTGAAACCAATCTTTGTTCAATGGTTGCTTGGTACCTTGATGTTAAATTGATGTTGTCTTTGTTAGTATTAGCAAATTGCAGTTGACATTATCGACATTTTTGATGATTGGATTGGATAGGATACTATAATGGGTTTTGATTTGATTGTTGTAGGAATCTTTGTCGGTGGATCAAAGGTTGTTCATTTCAGACCTGAACACAACTTGAATTCTTCTCTCATAGAGTCATCATACTCATCAGCTTCTTCTTCATCTGAAGATATTTGTCCAACATTTCCTGATTGTGGTTTTAGACAACCAAACAGTGGAGTAGTCCTTTCTTGTTTAGACTGTTTCCTCAAGAACGGTTCACTCTACTGCTTCGAATACGGAGTTAGTCCATCAATTTTCCTAACCAAAGTCCGAGGAGGTACTTGTACAACCGCGCAATCCGATCCAACTGATTCAGTAATCCACAAGGCAATGTACCTTCTCCAAAACGGATTTGGCAATTACGACATTTTCAAGAACAATTGCGAGGATTTCGCGCTTTATTGCAAGACCGGTTTGCTTATAATGGATAAAAGTGGTGTAGGTAGAAGTGGTCAAGCTTCTTCTATCGTTGGTGCTCCTTTAGCTGCATTACTCTCTTCTCCTTTCCAATTGTTGATTCCAAATCCTATTGGTGTTGCAACTGTTACTGCTGGTATGTATTGTATGAGTCGGTATGCTACTGATATCGGTGTTAGAACCGATGTTGTTAAGGTCTCCGTTGAAGATTTGGCTCTTAACCTCGACTCAAAGACCATTGAGCAAGTTCAAGAAGACGAAGAAGAAGACTCTGATACTGAATTTGTTAGGTGACAAACATAATTCTCTCATCTCTTGTGTTATATATACATTGTAGATTGCAAATTTCAGTTAAAAATTAAAAAGCCTCATGTTATTGAGTGTTGGTCAATGTTTGTAATGAAAATGTTTTAGACTTAATAAATGGCTTAATAACGCTTGAAACCACTATCGTCCGCTTTCACAAATTCCCGCAGCCGCACCCATTGCATTTAATACTAGTGTGGCCTTTACTAAAATAAACTTGCAATTCCAATAATTTAAGCAAAGCAATAATGGTTTTGTTTGTTGATAAGTACCAAAATGTGAACCAAAACGGTACCGTTTTTGAATATGTAAAAATATCTTGGATTTATTTATTAAATAGTGAGATGCTAAAAAGCAGGTCGTATTTCACGGGCATACAAAAATCTGAGAGAGAAATCCAAATCCTCAACGAAAGAGAGAATTTTGTGAATCTGGGTTTTCAATTCAGGTGAAAATTTGAAGATTTTGTTCGGTACCCATTTCAAGAATCGATCGTATTTTTGTTCTTAGATTAGATCCGTTCGATGGCGAATCTGTATGTGAAAGCGGTACCACCACCGGATATGAATAGGAATACGGAGTGGTTCATGTATCCAGGAGTTTGGACAACTTATATGATCATTCTCTTCTTTGGTTGGCTCGTTGTTCTCTCTGTTTCTGGTTGTTCTCCTGGTATGGCTTGGACTGTTGTTAATCTCGCTCACTTCGTTGTAAGTTCCTTCTTCTTCCTCCTTTTGAAATCGCTGAATGTCTCTATATGATAATGCTTTCAGAGTTCGATTTGTTTACGCTTCTGAATTGATTGATTGTTTTTGAGATCTAGATTGGAATCTGGGATTTATTGTTGAGGATCAGTTTTGGTATTAGAATTTGTGAGTTGGTTAGGATTTTAAAATGCAATTAGCTTCTGATTTTTGGATTGATTAGTTTTGGTTATTAACAAAGTTTTAGTTGATCAGGCTTTGAATTAAGATACAATTTGAATTGATTAGTTTGGTTAGTATCTTTAGTTTTGAGTTAATAAGGCTTTTTGAATTTTGATGCAATTCCATTATGAGTTTGTTGTATTGATAAGTTTTGCTATTTAAACAAATTCAAGTTGATTAGGCTTTGAAATGAGATGTAATAGCATTGGTTGGTTTGTAAATTAGCATTGTTTGATGATCATCGAGACTGATTTTATTTGAGTTTTTGTAAGATTTTGGAATGTGAATAGCGTTTTGTGGATATGTATTTGGTTAGGTAACATATCACTGCTTTCACTGGATGAAAGGAACTCCATTTGCAGAAGATCAAGGAATCTACAATGGTTTGACTTGGTGGGAACAAATGGACAACGGTCAACAACTCACCCGCAACCGCAAATTTCTTACCGTAGTTCCTGTTGTCCTGTAAGTCCCAACTTCCCGGTCCTCAAAAATCTCAAACATGTCTTGCTCGCTTCCATTTTGCATCTTCTTTTGCTGCATATAGCCTTATATCTTTATACTCAACGTCATACAATCTAAAACCGATAATGAATAACGGACTAGTTCTAGAGAACTCGCTAACCTTGTAGTTTTGGATTTGAGCTCTAAGATCGAGCTCTGTTACTTGTTTTTCACATTATAGACAGTCTTATGGTCATAGTTTCTTTGGTTTCGTAATGATTTGGTAATGACATTTCTTGTTTATATTCATTCTGCATCTTCTTTAGCTGCATATGGTTGATACGGCGAAATCTTTATACTCAACTTCGTACAATCTAAAACCGATATTGTGTAACGGACTTGTTCTAGCAACTCACTAGCCTTGTAGTTTTGGAGTTGAGCTTCTGTTACTTGTTTTTGCATTATAGACAGTCTTATTACCATAGCCTTGTAGCCATTTTTTCTTTATCATTAGATAATGAATGAGACATGTTGGTGTTAAAAACAGGTATTTGATAGCATCGCATACAACGGATTACAGACATCCATGGCTATTCCTCAACACACTCGCCTTGATGGTTCTCGTTGTTGCCAAGTTCCCTAATATGCACAAGGTACGCATTTTCGGCATCAATGGTGAAAAATAAGCTTTTTATAGCTCAACCCCATTTCTCTTTTCCACTAAGAGAAGAGAAAGAAGAAGAAAAAGGGATATAAGCAAAACATATGTATGTAAAAATGTTCATATGAATTGGTTCAAATTCAAGAGTTATGTTTTATGTTTGGATATTTTGTAAGTAAACTAATTTTGATGCTTTGATGAAACTTTTGGGCCTAATACACGACATGGGCCTTGAACAATAATTGAGTTTTAATAATGGCCCAAGTATGCATGTCGTGATCGAAACACGAGGGTGTTTTATTGCACGTAATGATTCAGTGGGACTCAAAAAACACGTGTCTGAGTAATAGTTGGTTAGTGACACGTGTCCCACTAAACTCCACCTGGATGGGTTATTGTACGTCACGATGTTACGTATACAAAATTTGTAAAACTTAACTAGCATAATCCCTTTAATTTGAAAAAAGCACTGGAAAAAATATTAAATTACGTGATCAAAAACTGTTAATTTAACCCTTAAGTTAAAAAAGATTATTCGTTGCAAATTGCAAAACCGACAAAGAGAAAGAATGATTAATTAAAGATGGAATAAGACTAATGATTTTAATTTATTTTTCACATTGTAATCCAATAAAACGCCTTATCCATTAAATCAAAGTGGGTCCATGTCATGTCAACCCTCGATTCTCTTAATATCCGACACGTGTAGTTAATCCAGTAGTTCAGATGCTTACCAAGCCAACAAGTTATTGAAACTGTGTCGTTTTGAGTCGTAACTCACGAACACAAAAAAAACTGTAAAAATCAGTTCGAATCCATGGGGACAGAGTACGAAGGAAGAAAATAGAAAAGCACAAAAGCCAAAAGCTTCAGTTTCAAGATCGCTTCAAGAGAGTCATGGAATCTTTTAACTAATCAAAAATGGTATCTTTAGTTTATTATCACTCTGTTTTCTCATCTATTATATAACAAAATCTTTAGTTTTTTTCTTGTTTGTTTGATTTGATTGTTTTTATTTTCGATCAGTGATGATTACGTATGGTTTTTAAATTTTTGAACAAGACTTTTTCTTTCCTACAGAACAAGTTGAGTTGTTTGTTTAGTTATGTCTGGATCTGTTGAAACTTTCAAAGTTTTGATTTATGTTGTTGAATTGGTTTTGATTAAGCAGAGATTTTGTTTATTAATAACTTGTAAAGAAGATACTTGATCCCAATAGTTGCGTGTATTGTTTAGTTAAGTTCCTTTTAGATCATTTGCTTGTATATGAATCAATCATTTGCTTATAAGCAATCTCATGTACTTTTGGTATTAGTTTTGATGTTGTGTTATTTTCCTCTTTTGTCTTTTTGATTTGTTAGGGTTCTTGTGTGTTAACATTGAGGTAATAAATGGGAGCAGCAGAAGCAAGAGCATTGTGGCAAAGAACAGCGAGTCGTCGCTTTGTTGTTCATGAAGATGCTAAAATGGCTCCGAAGTTAGCTTGTTGTCACCACCAACAACATTCTTCTTCTTCGGGGAACACCGAAAAAAGCGGTTTTTTTACTTCAGGGAGTTTTGGAGATTCCTCCTCTGATTTCTCTTGTGATACCAAATGGTGGCTTAAAGGATCATCTGGATTTGATGAGGAGATTACAAACTCTTTTTATGAAGATACCAAATGCAAGAAATTGCAAGAATTTGTCGACTTGATCGGGGTAAACGAAGAAGAAGAAGAGGAAGAGTATGGCTTTATTAGCAAGAAAGATGTAGCTACAACGCCGTGGTGGAGAACGACTATGGATAAAGATGAATTAGCTCTCTTGGTGGCGACTAGATCGGTTGATCATAGTATACAGAATTGTGATCTTCCTCCACCTCAGAAGCTACACAAGAGGATTCATTGCACGAGTGGCGAAAAAGGGTTTAAAACATCGGTTAAATCACCGTGGAAACAAGAAGTTTGGAGTGATCGGTTTGAGAGATCTTTGAGTAGCACAGAGAGCAAGAATACGAGTCCGAAGGGTTCTCCTAGGAGTGATGATCTAAGTAAAGCTCAGCTTTTAGAAGCACTAAGGCATTCTCAAACCAGAGCAAGAGAAGCAGAGAAAGCGGCTAAAGAAGCTTGCGCTGAGAAAGACCGTGTGATAACAATCTTGTTGAGACAAGCGAGTCAGGTATTGGCTTATAAGCAATGGTTAAAGCTTCTTGAAATGGAAGCTCAGTATCTGCAGATGAAGAAGGTGGAAGAAGAAGAAGAGGAACAGATCAAAGGCCCGAATCTGAAAAAGAGGAAGCAGAGAGGGAAGAAGAAGAAGAAGAAAATGGGTGAGATTGGGAGATATATGGTTGCTTTTGCATTAGGGTTTAGTCTCATTGGTGCTGGTTTGCTCTTAGGTTGGTCTGTTGGATGGTTGTTTCCTTTCTAGAATCTTGAAAAATGTATTTTGTTTTATCACTGATCTTTTACAAGGGTTTAGGGTTTTATATCTTACACTTCACCTAAAATTATGTGTTTTTGTGTGTTTGTCTTAATGTATGTATTGTGTTATGTTTCTGTTAAAGATCATCTCTCTATAGATTTTGTTTCCTAGTTTTCTTTGTGGTATAAAAATGGTGACATGACCTACAAAATTCAAGGCTAATTTATGTCAATTTAGCAACCATCTTCTACACTCATCAAGTATATCAAATGGTAACATGAGAAGCAAGAAAAACCCAGTTCGTAACTTCTCTAGCATTCTTCCTTGAAGAAGTTCACCATTCTATCAACTAGCACATATTGTAAACTGAACACATAATGCGTTGATGTATGAGAAGATAACGCCATCAAGACTCATTTCAAACCAAATCCTAAACACATTCTGTTATAATGTCATAATTTTGCAAATATTTCCAATGTATTTCGTTTGATCACTGATATTTACCTAGTAAGATATAAAAGTTCGAGTAATTAAACATTCAAGACATATTTTTAATGGACTCGTATCTACGTTACCTCTTTCTTCTATTTAATAATTGTGTTCTTAGCTTCCAATTAATCTTATTGGTTAAAAGATATTTACCGAAACACTAAAGACAGTTGTAATTTGATCATATCTTTGTCCATTTTTTAGATAGCCAACTACACTCTGTTTATTCGTATATATACACTATATTCGTTTATTATTTGTCCAATTTTAAGGTCAAATTAGAAATCATTTCTCCGTATTGATTCTGAATAATAGTTGTAAGAAGCTTTATTGAATTTCTAGCAGGAGTCAGGACGATGTTTCATCGATCATTGCGTACTACAACGGTTCAAACTTCCAAGTGAAACAAAAAATTTGCCATTTTACAATAAACCAATGGTATTCGATTTTCTTGGACGTTATGTACGAATCGATTTCTAAACCACTAACTAAATAGCTCTAAAGCATAGTTGAATTAAAGTCCAACAAATCCTTTGTCTGAAATAATAAATTCGAGTATCGTTTTAGACATTATTGTTAGTGTATGTTGAATGAGTTTTTAGAATTCATTATGAGTTGATACAAGTGAAGATACAACTGAGCTGAAGCAGTTTTCTAAAGTTGTTCCTGAAGCAGTTACAAAGTGCTACAGAGAGACGTCTGAAGCAAAAACGGGCTAAACATGAAGATATGGGCTTGGGCCGACGACTTAAAGCTATTATGGACGTGTCAATGATGTGTAGCTGAGCTGGAGGAGTTACTTGGAGAAGATCAAGGAGTTTGAAGACTTTCCTTATCTATTGGCTAAAAATAAGGAAATGTAAGATACTGTTGCAGATTTGAAGATATCTCAACTTGGAGGCCAAGGCTAGGTTTAGCCACCATATGGACGTCCTATTGTGTATAAATAGGAAGTCACAAAGTTTGTAGAGGTTAACCCTCATGATGTGAAAGAATTCTTAGTAAGGTTTGGGGGGTTCGGGCAAGAACACAATAAACTGTTACAGGGTAAGGGTTTCTCGTGTAATGTTCACTATAGACCGTGTATAAGTCTGTGAACGGTTAAACTAGATCTTCTAGTAAGCAATATGTCTTAGCAAACCGGATTTAAGGTTGCCTTGAGAGGGATCTTGATCAAACAGACTAAGGATGTAGTTGTTTCAGGGATTGAGTTTAGGTCTATGAATGCGTGAGGCTAGGATTGAAGTGAGTGAATGATCTTTGTAAAGAACTTATCATTTGATCTAGTATATACGTATTTGAGAGAAGAAAACCATGTGTTACTTGTGTTCTGTATTTGTTGCAGTTATGTATTCTGTATCTGTAACAGTATTGTATTCGGATCTGTAGCAGTAGCCAAAACAGTTGTCGCACTTACTTTCTGCTACAGGTCGTATTGCTCTTTGTTGCAGCAGCTCTCGCACTTACAATTGGTATCAGAGCGGACACCTATCCTTATTTAATACGGGTGGAATCCTATGGAGAAATCGAGAGCTCAGAGGAGCAATCTGGTTCAGAGGAGAAATTTGGTTCAAATGAGCAATCTGGTTCAGAAGAGCAATCTGGTGCAGAATGAACAGTCTGGGCAGTGGTACAAACAACAAGAGGAGTGGAGCTGATTCGGTGTCCAACAAATTTCGTGGAAGCCCTTGAAGAACAGTGTGGTATTAAGTTGTAGCATTCAAGCAGGGGGAGAATATGAAGATTGATGAACATGAAGATGAGTATACAATCAAGGGGGAGTTTGAAGTTCATCAAGAGTTGCTTGAATTCTAAAACCCAGTCATCAAGGGAGAGATTGTTAGTGTATGTTGAATGAGTTTTTAGAATTCATTATGAGCTGATACAAGTGAAGATACAACTGAGCTGGAACAGTTTTCTGAAGTTGTTCCTGAAGTTGTTCCTGAAGCAGTTACAAAGTGCTACAGAGAGACGTCTGAAGCAAAAATGGGCTAAACATGAAGATATGGGCTTGGGCCGACGACTTAAAGCTATTATGGACGTGTCAATGATGTGTAGCTGAGCTGGAGGAGTTACTTGGAGAAGATCAAGGAGTTTGAAGACTTTCCTTATCTTTTGGCTAAAAATAAGGAAATGTAAGATATTGTTGCAGATTTGAAGATATCTCAACTTGGAGGCCAAGGCTAGGTTTAGCCACCATATGGACGTCCTATTGTGTATAAATAGGGAGTCACAAAGTTTGTAGAGGTTAACCTTCATGATGTGAGAGAATTCTTAGTAAGGTTTGGGGGGTTCGGGCAAGAACACAATAAACTGTTACAGGGTAAGGGTTTCTCTTGTAATGTTCACTATAGACTGTGTATAAGTCTGTGAACGGTTAAACTAGATCTTCTAGTAAGCAATATGTCTTAGCAAACCGGATTTAAGGTTGCCTTGAGAGGGATCTTGATCAAACATACTAAGGATGTAGTTGTTTCAGGGATTGAGTTTAGGTTTATGAATGCGTGAGGCTAGGATTGAAGTGAGTGAGTGATCTTTGTAAATAACTTATCATTTGATCTAGTATATACGTATTTGAGAGAAGAAAACCATGTGTTACTTGTGTTCTGTATCTGTTGCAGTTATGTATTCTGTATCTGTAACAGTATTGTATTCGGATCTGTAGCAGTAACCAAAACAGCTGTCGCACTTACTTTCTGCTACAGGTCGTATTGCTCTTTGTTTCAGCAGCTCTCGCACGTACAATTATAATTCAACACGTGTTATATTCAAATTCAATATCCTAATTTGTGGTGCAAAATCGCATTATGAAGATGCGAGGACGACCTCCCATAGTTTTCTCTCAGGCACTATTACCGAGTAAAGTTATTAACCGGTGGTTTGTTACCTGTAGTCTTCTAAATCCAATGGTTTGTTACCACTCTGGGGTGCTTTTTTCAAACTAAAGTTTTAACCTATTTTCCACCAAACTTTCTTTACCTCCTTTAGAAGCAACCTCGAGTTTTTGAATTCCGGCGGTGATTCAAACGAGTTCCGGGTTACCGGAGTTCAAGCGGTGGCTGGGAAGTAGTTCGGTTACTAGTCTTGAGTATGGAGCTACCCTTCTTGCCTCCTTCCAGTGAGGACAGGGCTTCGAGTGGGGCTGCGGACATACTCACTCAACTTTACACCTAAAGAAGTTGAAGATGGAAGACCTTACTGCTTTATGCAGATCTTGCTTTGTTTTGTTACCTCTCCGACTAGCATTTACTCTCTAATAGAGCTCTCGAGAAAGTCTAATTTTGGCACTCTCTTACAACTAAATTCTCTACTCTGTTTTTTGGAGACTTTACTGCATATTCTAAACCTACCTCTGGCTTTCTCTCGCTAATATCACTATGACGAACAGATTTTCAAGGGAGGAGAAGGAGAAATGGATACCTCAAGGAGGCAAACTGAGACGCTCCTCTCCTCTACGCATCCCAGAGGGGGACAACTCTGAACTACTTGATCGCATTGAGGAGAATTCTCTCTCCATTATTGGAAGGGTTACTAACCCTATCATCCAACACCCTCGAGCTGTGGTGGAATATCTACCCCAGCTATGGGGTCTAGAGTCAACAATCACTGGTAGAGATCTGGGTCCTGAGACGTTTCAGTTTCGTTTCGAATCAGAGGACGCTCTACAAAGTATCCTGCGTAAGGGACCATACCACTTCAAGAAGTGGATGTTGATTCTGCAGAGATGGGAGCCTATAGTATCCCCAACCTTCCCGTCTTTGATTACTTTCTGGATTAAAATTTGTGGTATCCCCCGATACTACTCTACACATCAAGCTATTACAACTATTGGGGAGGATCTTGGTCGTATAGTGGCTCGAGATGATGATAAAGACAAAGTTCGGATTGAACTCAATGGCTTAGAGGCCCTTCCCATGGAAATGGAGATACGACTGCCTAATGATGCAGTTACTACTGTGGTGTTTGCTTATGAGAAGCTTGAGAAACACTGCTTCTCTTGCTTCTTACTCTCTCATGAAACAGATTCTTGCCCTGAGAATAAGACTGGGGTTATTGATGTAGGTCAGTTGGGCATAAACCAACGTATGGTCTTGCAGAGAATGGAAGCGAATAGGAGGAGACAGAACGAAAACAGACCTCATGACTCTCAACTCTCTGAGGGCATCAGAAGGGAAGCTAATAGCAGAGGAGACTGGCGCAGATCTTCCAGCAGAAACTACATTGATAATGATCACCTTTGCTATCACACGCAGCGTTCAAATAGAGAAAAGGTTTATGTTCCCTCAAGATTCAATGAAAGAACCTCTCGTGAAGAACCCAGAAGAAGAGGGTCATATTATAGACTGGTGGATCGCAATCAGGCTCCTAGCTCCAACTCTACAACTCCGAGGAGAAACTTCTGGAAGGATACTGTTCTCTCTGATAAGGAACTCCACTTTACCCCAGAGAGACGTGGAGAGACCGAGGAGGGTTCTCACTCTCACTCTAGGGGAGCTCACACTCCTCTTCCTAATCCACAAAGGGAACCTATGTCCCCTAAACAGCTCTTGCCCATCATGGAGGAAACGAGTTCCCCAAGGAACCGAAGACCAGCCTTAGAACGTATCTCTCAACCCAGAATCCCGGCTGTTCAAAGACTCGGGGGTACGGAAAGTGATAACTCAGGTAGACTTCAGGATATTGAAGTCCAATATGAACCAAATATTCAGCAAGGTGATTTACTAGGACCAAGCCTTAACAGAGATCAGTTACCAAACAGGGGACAACACTCTGACCCTCATAACAGTGAGAGACTGTTAACCACTTCGAGTTCCACCAGAACTCCAGCCTCGTCTAGGCTTCAACCCTCACCTCCAGAAATACAAACTGTCCTAATCACTATACCCAATGCTCCTTTGGTAAATGGTCCTTTGATGGACACAATGCGTCCTACTACTACAAGGAAGAGAAAGGTGGCATGTAGCCCTCTCCAGGGGGTAGGCTCTAAGAAGAGAAATTCTATAATGCTCCCCAAAACGCTCCCAAGGAAGAAGCAAGCAGCAGGGAAGCGAACCTCAATGAGAGCATCCTCATCTCATCAAGCCACTGCAGCGACTCAACAACCGGTAAAGGGAGGACAGACGATGGATTTTCAGGATCCATCACACACTCTTCTTTAGTCTTGGCTAGCTGGAACTGTCAAGGTATGGGAAGCGACCTTACAGTTCCAAGAATACAGGAGATTAGACGAAATTTTAACCCTGATGTAATGTTTCTCATGGAAACCAAGAATAAAGATGAGGTAGTGCTAAAAGAGTTTCTTGGCTCGGAATTAGTTAATCATTTTACTGTACCACCGGTAGGACTCAGCGGAGGCTTAGCCCTGGTCTGGAGCAACAGTGTGGAGATAAAGATCCTTAGCTCTTCCCCTAACCACATTGATACGGAACTGAAAAACAAAAATCAGACCTGCCTTGTAACCTTCATATACGGACCGCCTCAAATCGAGCATAGAAAAAATTTCTGGGAGTATATGACGATGTTGGGGAGAGATAGAGATGATAGCTGGATAATCACTGGAGACCTCAATGAAATTGTTGATAACTCAGAAAAACGAGGAGGTCGAGTGCGTAGTGAATCAACTTTCACTTGTTTTCGCAGCTTCATATCTCAAACAGGTTTGTGGGAGGTAAAATATACAGGTAATCCTTTTTCGTGGAGAGGTTACAGGAATACCCACTTTGTTAGAGCTCGACTGGATCGTTGTTTAGCTAATAGCTCATGGATGGAAGCTTTTCCCATGGGGCGTTGTCAATATCTAAGGTTTGAAGGCTCTGATCACCGGCCTCTTATAATCTACTTTGGTAAGAAGAAAAAGAGAAGAAGGGGAGTTTTCCGTTTTGATCGTACCCTCTGTGACAAAGAAGACTTTAGACAGCTTATCGATAAACTCTGGAATACCTCTGTTCCAGAATCAGTTACGCTAAAGATTGATAGATGTCGCACACACATCATCAAGTGGACCAAAATAAAAAAGAAAAACAATGCAAAAGCTATAAAGAAGGCCCAAGTTGACTTAGAAGAGGCCTTATCAGCTGATTCACCAGACGATAATCTCATCAGAGAACTTACTCAGGCACTTGAGAAATTTTACCGTGATGAGGAGATGTTTTGGAGACAAAAAAGCAGAGTTCTTTGGTTGCAGGGTGGACACTTAAACACAAGTTACTTCCACGCTATAACTAGAGGAAGAAGAGCAGTTAATCAACTATCAGTAATCGAAGATGAGGCAGGAAACTCTGTTTTCGAAGAGGATCAGATTGCTCAAACTATCTCTGATTTCTACAATGACCTATTTTCCTCCAATGGGAACACTAACTTTCAGCTGGTGCAAGAGGTCCTACAACCTCGACTCACAAAAGAGGCAAGCGAAGCCTTATCGGTTCATCCGTCCGACAATGAGATTTACAATGCAGTCCTAGCTATTCACTCAGACAAGGCACCCGGACCTGATGGGTTTTCTGCAGCATTTTACCAAGCTTTTTGGGATATAATTGGTCTTGATGTTTCAATTGAGATAAAACATTTCTTTGGTACTGGAACCATTAATAGGAGGTTTAACGAGACACATGTACGGCTCATACCAAAGGGTAGAGGACCAAAGAAAGTGGCGGACTATAGGCCTATTGCACTGTGTTCTACTCATTATAAGATAATAGCAAAAATCTTGACTACTCGACTCCAGCCTCTCCTCTCGAGCCTTATCTCAAACGCTCAATCGGCCTTTGTTCCAAAACGAGCTATATCGGATAACGTTATCATAAGCCACGAGGTATTACACTACCTCAAGAATTCAAAGGCGAGTAAATACTGCTCCATGGCGGTCAAGACCGATATGAGCAAGGCGTATGATAGAATCGAATGGGGTTTCCTCAAGGAGGTGCTTAGGACACTTGGCTTCACTAACAATTGGATTAAGTGGATCCTAGAGTGCGTTAGCTCTGTCTCTTATTCCTTCCTCATCAATGGTGTACCAAGGGGCAAAGTCATTCCAACGAGGGGTCTTCGACAAGGAGATCCACTCTCTCCCTATCTCTTTATACTCTGTACGGAAGTCCTCTCTGGTATGTGTTCTAAAGCTTTGACAGTAGGCTCCTTACCTGGTGTGAAAATAGCTCGAGGTAGTCCTTCTATAAACCACTTACTCTTTGCGGATGATACGATGTTTTTTACTAAGACTAAGAAGAGTAGCTGCAAGACTCTAGATAGTATTCTTAGTCAATATGAGATGGTTTCTGGACAAAAGATAAATCTCACCAAGTCGGCCATCACGTTTTCAGCTAAAGCACCGATTGGTCTTAAACGAAGAGTTAAGAGATGTCTCCGAATATCAGCGGAAGGGGGAATGGGCAAGTACCTTGGATTACCCGAGCACTTCGGGAGAAGGAAAAAGGATATCTTTACAAGCATAGTGGATCGAATTAATCAACGAGCCCTTAGTTGGTCGACGCGGTTTCTTTCCACTGCAGGGAAACAAGTGCTTCTAAAGGCGGTATTGACATCTCTCCCGTCCTACGCAATGTCTTGCTTTAAACTACCAAAATCTTTGTGTAAACGAATTCAATCTTCTTTAACACGCTTTTGGTGGGACGATAAACCGGGAGTTACTAAGGTTAGTTGGGTTTCGTGGGACAAACTCACCCTTCCTTTCTCAGCAGGAGGTCTTGGGTTCAGAGAAATTGAAGAGTTTAATGACGCCCTCCTTGCCAAGCTTAGTTGGAGACTCATTGAAGATCCCTTTTCCCTATTCTCACAGCTCCTCAAAGGGAAGTACTTCCCTCGTTCTTCTTTTATGGAATGCTCTGTTCCATCCAAGGTTTCTCACGGATGGTCGGGTATTATGGCGGGCAGAGAAGTACTGAAGAAAGGCTGCGGGTGGATTGTTGGAGATGGTCGAAATATCAGAGTATGGGGAGACGCTTGGCTCTCAACCACAGAACCTCAACAACCGTATGGTCCTCCTCCTTTGTGGCTGGTAAACCTGCGAGTTGTTGATTTAATCCATCCTACCACTAACATTTGGAATGTGGAAGCTATTAGGAACATCTTACCTCACTATGAGGACGTGATCACAAGGATAATCTTAAGTTCCTATCAAATGGAAGACTCCTTAGCCTGGTTACCTGCAAAAACAGGAATTTACGAAACAAAGTCAGGTTATGCTAAAAACAAACTAAATGTCTCGCAGGTGGTAAGTGAGGACTTTGACTGGAAGGCTTGTATCTGGCGGGTTAAAACAGCTCCAAAGATAAAGACCTTCCTTTGGAAGGTTAAGAACAAAGCTTTAGCAGTAGGAACTAACCTTGCAATAAGAGGAATACAAGATGCTTCCCGTTGCAAGGTGTGTAATGCGGTAGAAGATGAGATTCACATCCTTCTCCTCTGTCCCTTCGCAGCACAGGTATGGGAATTGGCACCGGTTCTCTTCAAACCAGATCCAAGAGCCATAAGCAGTATTAACCAACTTTTCATGGACGCTAGACGCCAAGTTACACTGCCTCCCATTGGTCTCTCCTCCCCTCTGTTTCCATGGCTATTTTGGAACCTTTGGACGGCTATAAATGCACTTGTGTTCGAGGACCGGAGAACCCCTGCTACTGAGGTGTTGTTGCGATCAGTCAAAGATGGTAGGACGTGGCTTGATGCCCAGTTAACCTCCACAAAACAGAGGATACACCCTAAGCATCCCTCTCCCATCATTCTTCCCCAACAGGCTACTCACTGTTTTGTCGATGCGTCTTGGATTGCGACTACCTTAGACTGTGGTTTGGGATGGTGTTTCAAGAATAAGCACATGACTACTATCTCCCAAGAGTCTACGTCTCATCGAAACGTTGCATCGGTGTTAATTGCGGAAGCTCTTGCCTTGAAAGCTGCTTTAATTGCAGCTAAAGCTAGCGGATTCCGAGTCCTTAATTGCTTCTCGGACTCCCTCACTCTTGTCACGTTGATCAACTCTCAAAGCGTGCACAATGAGTTGAAGTCTCTACTCTATGACATTAGTTGTCTTAGTAAAGATTTCACTACTATCTCATTTAATTTCATTCCTAGATCGGATAATATGGTAGCCGATTCTTTGGCTAAATTTGGTCTTGTATCTTTACACTCGCCATCCTAGTTTAGGAGTTTAGGCTAAGCATTAATATTAATCGGTTTGCTCAAAAAAGAAGATGCGAGGACAAATAACAATAATTTAAATTTTTACTACCTAGACAACTTTTGGTTCCATGTGGGGTACAATTTCCGCGGTCTCGTCTTGTCGTGTGTCCTACATGAACATAATATTATTAATTTATTACAGTACTACAAATTGATTTGCGCATGTCAAAATGCTAATTAAATACTAAGATTAGGTAAATTAATTACGACGTACTTATAACTTAAAAGTATCTCAGTATAAAGTACCGAATATAGAAGAAGAAAAACATACTCCTGCTCCAGTTTTCAACACGTATATTTATATCGATCTTATGTTTTGAAAATGATAAATTGAATTTATTTAATATTTACAATTTTCATGTTTCTCCACGTGATTTTGTTCTACTTAACTAGCAGTATTTAAGTTTTAGGTCGAAATACAAATCCTTTAAGGAAACAACATTATTAAGAAATACTAACAAACATTCATTATCTTGTATAGTCAAAATTATGCTCTTCGTTTAAATATTTCTGATCAGTTTATGGCTTTTGTTTGCGTTACTTGCTTGTTATTAAGGAAACTGAGTGCTGGATTATAAATAGGAAGTAGCACGTACTATCGTTTTCGTGTTGGATAAACGGCATATGCCATATTTACGGGCATAAGTGAAGCTTAAAGAGGGCATAACCGTCTTTTTACTTCTCCTAGTATTGAATGCTGAAATTTTTTGGTTGGTATTTGTTTTCATTTGTGTCGTTTATCGATTTGTATTTGGCCCGTTATTGAGAAAGAGAATTGAAAAACTTGTATTTATTCAATAAAGCAGAAGTTGAAAGAAGAAAATTATTCCAAATATATACTAGTGTCTTACTGAATTTGAGTCAAATCATATATTGACAATCGTAACTGTTAGCTTAAGTAAATGTTGATAAAGCAATTCAGCCAGTTAGATTTCAGATTAAAATCTCAAACATTAGTAAAATATAATCCTAAAGTTAAACACACCAAGAGAACATCAATCTCGAACGAATCCTATTTCCATGCCTCATTTTATTAATTCTGTTTTTCTTTTTTTTGGTTGAAATAACAATGGGTACCATTATTATGATAAATATTCATTATAACTGTTCGAAAATGATCAATATTTTGATATTCAATATAGATATGGGTCCGAAAACTATTGCATGAACAACGATAGCTAAGTTGTACAAAATTGGAAATTATGCTAGGTATAGCGAATTACTTTTCTTAAAATAATAATTATGTTTTCTACTAATTTCACATATAGGTGTTCTTATGTAGTCATAAGTATATAATCAAATTATATCGTTTCAACTTAGGTTGCATGGAAACTCTATTTTATGACGTTTCACGCTTCAGAATCGGAATCGGAATCTCTTGGAATCGTCGTGGAATCGCGATTCCAAAAATTACCATTTTGAAAACGCCTTGGAAGCGTCTGATTCCAATTTGGAAGCGCCTTGGAAGCGTGATTTCATTTTGGAATCGCGATGAAAACTTCTTTTCATTTTGGATGATAAAAATTAAATATTAGAAAACTTAAAAAAGTTTGATATTTTTATAACTTAAAGAGAAAAACCCCTAAAAAAATATGAATCACATCTCTAGTCATTAAGAAGTAAGAACGATTATGATTTTGCTCACAATCTCTGTAGAAGGACTCTTTAAGTTTCCAATGTATCTCTCGGCAATTTCGTAGAAGAACATGATATATTTCATACTATATGTAATGAAATTCTTCTTGAAAGATATGAGTTTGAAGATCTTTTCCTCGACAAACCAGAGTTAGGAAGCAATTTTATTTGATGGAGCAAATGAAAACCAACATGAATATGATAGCTTAAATCCTTGATTTTAGTACTATGGGTTGTTTATTCTAGTTAAGTCACTTAATACTTTTATGTATTAGATTTATTATCTAATTTGTAAACGAAGTTTTTCATTTGGTTTAGTTATGAATGTTAAAAAGTATTTATATATATATATATATATTTGATTTAGTTTTACGCTTCCAAAACGTACCCGCTTCCTAATTTTTTCAAAAAAATCGCTTCCGCGTTTCCAAACGTTTCGCTTCTACGTACCCGTTTCCGATTCCACGCAACATAGGTTTCAACAATCGTTAATGTAATTATAGTCAGTTTTTTTGTAAACCCTAAAAGTTGTATACTTAACTATTAACAATACTAAAATGCATACTACAATTTTATGTAACTGAAACTGTAGGTCTTACAAACCTGAAAGTTAATTAAGAAACCGTAGGTATCTATTTATTAATCACGTAAAACAATAAAACGATAAAACAAATAAAATGAAAAAAATGCATTTAAAATATACATGCATTAAATGAGTTTAGCCAACACAATAACGATACAACGTACACGTATAACGAATACGACACAATCGACAACAACACTCACAGACACGCCATGAACTGATACTGATGCATGTCTCCGTCGACCAGCCACGTGGCTTCATCTGCTGCCACGAAAGGCTCCGGCGACCAACCACCTCCGGTCATCATAAGCTCCGGTAGCTCAATGCCTTCCCAAAAATCATCTCCGTCGTCGATATCCGCCACTTCATCATCTACCATCTTAATGATCTTGACGGCGTTGGCCGCTTTGGCCGCAGCGACTTGGATATCCCTGGCCGTACACGTGGCCGGTCTAGGTAGATCGTCGATTTCGTCGGGGAAGTTAAGCTGAGCTTTTCTTCCTTTTAGACAAAGAGCCGCCACGTCGTAGGCTTTAGCAGCCATCTCCGGCACCGGAAAAGATCCGAGCCAAATTCGAGATTTTTTCCGGGGCTCTCTGATTTCGGAAACCCATTTTCCCCATCGGCGTTTTCGGACTCCGTGGTACACTGGATGCCTAGTAGTGGAGCTAGTCTCTTTACCGCGACCGCCGCAAGATTTAACGGCTGAAGCGGCAGCGGTTGGTTCGTTGTTGGTAAGTGGTGGTGGTTGTGATCGTTTCATTCTTTTGTGTAACGTGAAAAAGAGTTTGTTATGTGGTTAGTGACACACTGGTATCAACATTTATAATCTCTTCCAATCTGGCCCATTTTCTAACCAAAAGCGTTACTATTCTCTGTATGAATTTACATAAATACCCCCAGCATTAGTAAATATAGATATCGAATTTTCTTTCTTTTTTTGTTAACAAAAAAACAAAATTATATTATATCTATGGTCGAGTTACTTCTGTTGAATATCCCCTAAGATATTTTCATATATGAATAAATAAATGTGAAATAAAGGATAATGATCTTATTGATGTAAATCTGTCCATAGATTGTTACAATAAACAGCCGAAATAAAGTAAACCAGTATCCAGTACGGATATAGTATGTATAGTTTAGGTAGCAAAAGGTGATTATTAAATAAAATCTCGCATAAGAACAAAATTTAAGACCATGGGTTATTGATGTACCCGATAATAAAGTCTAAATGTCATATTAAACCGGAAAGTTTATATGTCAAATCTTTGTCTCCCATCAATTGGGAGTGGTAGGGAAATGTTTTCAATAGCTCGGGTACTGGTGACGTTCTGTCCTATAGTTTTGTTACTTTTGTTTGTTCACACTGCCCTCTGATTTCAGCAAGTGGGTAAGAACATGTTATATGAATTAACGTTTCGTACTGAACGTTAACAAACACACTCACATATTTTACGCCAAATATGTGATAATGAAAAAAATTATAGATGTTATATTAATGAAATTCGCTTTATTAGGTGTAATTTTGTGTGCATGCATGCCATTATCGTGAAAAAATATATCTACAAAGAACCCTTTTTCTTCCTAATTGTTAACTTATTAAATTTCTGCTATTTTCATATACTTGGGCAACGCATGTCCACAGAGCTTGCTTTAGTGAAAAATAGCATTGATTATTTATTTGAAGGGACCATATATAGGCTACACTCTAGTCTATATACTACACTAATTAAAAGTTGTCCTTTATGCTTTTTACTCGGTATTTATTAATTTACCGTTACAAAACAAAAGTATAGAAACTATCATATTAATCGTAAAATATTATGTGGTAGTTTATATTCTCTTTCATATAATATCAGTAAGACTTGTCACGAACAGGCTTATGATTTATCAGTTTCTAAACAAAAAAAATATGTATAAGTTTTCAAGAAGGACAAAAAGAGAACTAACTAGAATTCTTCTTTAGAAAATATAAGAGTTTAAGGTATCACAAGAAAAATCACGTCTTCGTACGGTGATTTGTATTTTTTTTAACTTGATAGGACACAATTTATAAATATCACCTGAAGTATTTGGCTTCCACTTCTTAACCCATCATGTCACTAAATAACACAATAAATTTCCACACATATAAGCAAGGGAATATTATAAATTAATTCAAGTAATATCGTGAGGAAAAACCGAGAAAGAGGAGTTACAAAACTGTAAGCAACTGATAGAGATATCAATTTGTCTTCAGGTGCTTTCTTGTAACAATATACACTTGTTCGTTTTTCAAACTGTAAGTAACCGAAACTATAACAGTGTGTGTGTGTGACTTCTTTTTTTCGATTGAGCTTAAAGTGTTTACTTTAATTTTAAGTTTGGTCGGTGCTTTTTCTTTTGCGTGAGTTAGATATAAAGTAGTCGGTCTAATGATTATTTTCTGGTTGTTACCAAAAAGGCGACGATTATTGTAGAACTAAAACTCGCCGGTGTTATATATATATATATATATATTCAACTGTATGCGCCAATATGGGATAAATTGGGATCCTTAAGAAAACATAGTAAATCTAGAAAAATTAGTTGATACAAATAAAAATTAGATTTAAAATTTGGAGAGTGATACAGACAAATCGTATATGACGTTACAAATTTACAATTTACAATTTACAATTTACAATCACATCTAAAGGTCTAACAAATTTGGACATATTATTTCATGAATATCCGTACACCAGCCCATTATCATTTCAATTGGTAGATAGGAATAGATGGACCATTAACCAGAAAAGAAACTAATACTTCAAGTTTATTATAGCCCATACTCGGCCCAATAGTTTATTATACGATTTGGCCCATTTAAATTTGTAAAAGTGTTTTCTGGTCGTTGTTGACTTAAAGAACGTGGGACCCACTTTTGTCGATAAAAGGATTCTTTAAACATGTGATTCACACGGTCCCCACTTTTCCCTGTTGTGTTTCTCACACCGCCATTTATTATACCCACTCGTGACTCTATTTTCCATAATTAGTTATTATTCATATTCTTTTTATTACTCCTTCCGTTCCTAATTAATAGATGTTTAAGGTAATATACGGTAATTAAGAAAACGCATTGATTTCTACGATTTACAGTTTTCAATAAAGTTTAACCAATAGTATTTCAATATTTGTTTTGGAATTTGTAAAAATGCATAGAAAACTGTAAAAACTCTATTAATTTGGAACAAAAATTTTTTGTAAAAAATTATACATTTAGGAACAGAGGGAGTACTATTATTGTTTTCACTTTTTTGCATACGAGAATTTCATGAGCCGATGATAATGTTAATAACCAAAACTATATGTAAACATTTTCAATTATTGTTTTGGAGAGGAAAAAAAGAAATTGCATTTGGATAAAATATGTAAAAAGATCCAAACAAAATTAAATGCATCTCACGTTCTTCTCATTCTGGTCATCTCTCCTCGATCCACGTGAATTTCACGTGCTTTTCACGCCTCTTGCCGACTTTGGCTTTTTCTAATTGTATTGATTTTAATTAAATATATATAGTTTAATCGGAAAAGACATTCACATTTCTATAAGTTATAATAATAACTCGATAGTTGTTGCTCCTACTATTGCCTTCTCACATCTCTTGCATAAACTGAAAGGAATTATAATAATAACGCAACCTTTGTATCTAAAACGTGTGAAAGGAATTATATATATTTGCTACAACCAAAAAAAATGAAAAGCATTTTGCCTTTTGCAAAATTATAATCTCAAGTGTGATTATTAGTGGATTAATGGTGGAATTTTGTCTTTAACTAGGAATTTCAGACCTATATCTTGATAAAATATTGGTTGACAGTAATTTATCCATAGCAAAACAAGTCTTGATAGATTTTAGAAATTGTAACTAATTCTAAACAATTTTATTTAAAAAAAAAACAAATTATCTTCTGATATAAACTACAAAACCATATAATCATATATATGCTCCGAGTCTTCTATTTACGAAAAACAAAATTACTTATCGCATCTTTATATTAGCTTAAGTCAATTTGTTTAGATTTGATAAAGAAACTGAAAAACTAATAAATCAAAATAAAACATTTATTAACGTTAAAGCAAGTTGCAAATTTAACGTTAAAACATCTTTATATTAATTGTTTTGAAGCAACAATTATACAATAAATTTAAGCCTACTACTAACGTGAATAGATTTGGTCAAAATTTTCGGTACTTGATTACCGCACTTGGCACATTCCCATTTAAATTACATGTAAATAATTTTCAAAAAAATCTAATTGTGGGTTTGGTTTCCCTTTAGGTGTATTTCTCTATTCATAAACTACATTCGAGTTGATTAATTCCTAGAATATGTAAATGTGCTGTTCAAAAGAATCTAATCAAGTTGTCTGACCACTAGTTTAGATCTATACAGTTGCCATTGATCTCATTAAAAAATTTAATCAATCAACCTTACTTTAACATTACTTACAAATATATACATAAACAAATCATAACATAAAAATCTAGTGCTTACACCGTCGTCGTGTATCAAAGACTCGAGACAAAAAAGACTTTCTCAAACCGTTCCTAAACCAAACCGGTTTATGTTTTGATAAACTTAACTACTGTTTGTAGTTTAAGTGTTTAACCATGGTTAAGTTTATCAGTCCTTGTTTAATTTTGATTTTTAATAAAAAAGAGCACGAAGAACATGCTTCGGACTTTCTCTCTCTTCTCTTCCTTGTAAATTCAGCGATTACAAGAAACTGATTCATTTTGGTTTTAGATTGATTTTTCTGTTTGGTCGGAGAAGAAGTTGTGATTTTGTGGAGAAAATATCGGTAAGAGTTTGTTAAATTTTGAATAAATTTGATAAAGTTTGGATTTTTATCTGAAATTTGATAAAGTTTGGATTTTTATCTGATTTGGTTGTTACATGTGAAAACAGGGCAAGATCTGAGATCTCACGAGTTCCATGCAAACCCGAATCTGGGTCAACTTCAAAACCCTAGAATTCGATCTGTGTCTCTTAAAAACTCTTCCTTTTTTTTTGTTTAATCAGAGAGAGAGAGAGAGAGATGAATCTGAGTGGTGTAGTGTGGAACGAAGATGATAAAGCGATTGTTGCTTCATTATTAGGGAAAAGAGCTTTAGATTACTTGCTTTCGAATTCTGTACCAAATGCAAATCTGTTAATGACTGTTGGAAGTGACGAGAATCTACAGAACAAGCTCTCTGATCTTGTAGAGAGACCAAACGCTTCGAATTTCTCATGGAACTATGCTATTTTCTGGCAGATTTCACGGTCTAAATCAGGAGATTTGGTTCTATGTTGGGGTGATGGGTCTTGTAGAGAGCCTAAAGAAGGTGAGAAATCAGAGATTGTTAGGATTTTAAGTATGGGAAGAGAGGAGGAAACGCATCAGACTATGCGTAAGAGTGTGTTGCAAAAGCTACATGCTTTGTTTGGTGGTTTAGAAGAAGATAATTGTGCTTTAGGATTAGATAGAGTTACTGATACTGAAATGTTTCTTCTTGCTTCTATGTATTTCTCGTTTCCTAGAGGTGAAGGTGGTCCAGGGAAGTGTTTTGATTCAGGGAAACCTGTTTGGTTATCTGATGTTGTGAATTCTGGTTCTGATTATTGCGTTAGATCGTTTCTTGCGAAATCTGCGGGGATTCAGAGTATTGTTTTGGTTCCTACTAATATTGGTGTTGTTGAGTTGGGATCTACTAGATGTTTACCTGAGAGTGAGGAGTCTATGAGGTCTATTAGATCGTTGTTTTCTAGTGAGTTGCCTCCGGTTAGAGTTGTGACTACGCCGGCTGCTTCTTTACCCGTTGTTGTTATATCTGATAGCAATGATGATAACAGAACAACGGTTAATAATGGTTCGAAGATATTCGGGAAGGATCTGTATAATTCGGGGTTTTTGCATCAGCATCAAACGCAGTATCAGCAACCACCGCAACAACAGCAACATCAACAGCAAATTCGACAGTTCAGAGAGAAGCTTACGGTTAGGAAAATGGATGATAAAGCTCCGAAGAGAGTAGATGTTTATCCTCCGAGTAATGGGAATAGATATATGTTTCCAAACGCGAGCACTAACAACAACAGCAACACTATTCTGAGTCCTACATGGGTCCAACCCGAGACCTACACGAGGACGACGGTAACGAACAATGTGAAGGAAGTTCCGAGTACGGAAAATTTCAAGTTTCTACCGTTGCAGCAATCATCGTCGCAGAGGCTGCTACCTCCAGCTCAAATGCAGATTGATTTCTCTGGTGCGAGTTCGCGGGCGTCTGAGAATAACTCAGATGGAGAAGGAGGAGCGGAATGGGCAGACGTGGTAGGTGGTGATGAAGCTGGTAACAACAGACCAAGAAAACGCGGAAGGAGACCCGCGAATGGAAGAGCGGAAGCTTTGAACCATGTAGAAGCAGAGAGACAACGGCGTGAGAAGCTTAACCAGAGGTTCTACGCACTGAGATCAGTTGTTCCCAACATTTCCAAGATGGACAAAGCGTCGTTGTTAGGAGACGCGGTTTCTTACATAAACGAGCTACACGCCAAGGTCAAGGTAATGGAAGCAGAGAGAGAGAGGTTAGGTTATAGCGCGAATCCACTGATCAACTTAGAGCCAGAGATTAATGTTCAAACCTCAGGTGAAGATGTTACAGTGAGAGTAAACTGTCCGTTGGATTCGCATCCAGCGTCTAGAATCTTTCACGCGTTTGAAGAGGCTAAAGTAGAAGTGATAAACTCGAACTTGGAAGTATCGCAGGACACGGTGTTGCATACGTTTGTGATAAAATCTGAGGAGTTAACAAAAGAGAAGTTGATCTCTGCGTTCTCTAGAGAGCAAACAAGTTCTGTGCAGTCAAGAACATCATCAGGTAGATAGCCTTAAGAGAGAGAGACAGACAGAAGAAGGTGGAGAAGTAAGGTTTGTAAACCGGTTTTGAATGGTTCTTTTTGTTCTTCTATTAGGTTTCTTTTGTTTTTTGTTTGATCTTTTTATTTGGTTATATACCTGTAAGAATCCTCCAAAACTAGGATTGTAGAAGTTTCATTGACAAAAAGTCGACATTCTCAATACATCTAGCTTTACATTAGGTCAGTTTCAAAACTTGAAAAAACCTGTTATGTTTTAGAGTTATTTAATCACTTATTTCTGGTAAAGTCTTGGACTTGCTCAAGAATCAGTCTTTACATTAGATCATTTTATTTCAACTGATAATACCAATAATTTTTCTTCTCAAACATTTGTAATTCCTTTATATTTATTATGTATCAACATTTCAGGTAAGAGTAATATTACATAGGATAATGTACAAAATCACATTAAATATATTGACTTTTCAGAAGTCAAACATTTAAATCATTGTAAGATATTTAAGATTTGTATATTTCCGTATAGTCTATAAATTTACAATCTCTTTTAAGTTATTTATGTACTATGGGATTTTTACAGGATTCTAAGTAAGAAAACACGTCTGGCCATCTCTACTATTGGAAACAAGATTAGTAACATGGAATTTGCTAATTTCGTTATTGCCTTAAAAACTCCCTCGGAAACGAGTCTCAAAATATTTGAAGAAGAAAGAGACATTATTACTGAATATTACTACTCGTTTATTCATAACTTTTAAGGCAATAACGAAATTATATAAATCGTTCAAATCTCATTCTTGAAAAATATTTCTACAAACTTTATAATTTTTCTTGCTTATTGATTCTCTTCTTCATCAAAACATTACACCATGGTACATGTAAGTAGATGTGTCTTAGGAATACTCAACTCCTTCGTGTTCTTCGTATCGGTTTGCATTCTCATTACCGGAATCTCATTTAGCGGTAATGGTTCGACGCAATGCGAGAAATTCCTCCACAAACCCATGATTGCTCTCGGGGTTTTGCTAATGATCATGGCAATCGCAGGAATCGTTGGATCTTGCTGTAGAGTGAAGTGGCTCATGCGGGTTTACCTATTTGTGATCTTCTTCTCAATCACCATCATCTTATGTTTCACCATCTTCGCTTTCGCCGTCACCAATAAAGGATCCGGTGAAACTATCCCTGGTAAGGCTTATAAGGAATATAGGCTCGAGGTTTACTCTAAATGGTTGCAGAAACGTGTGAGCAACTCTAAGCATTGGAACACCATAAGAAGTTGGTATTCACCAGAGCAAGACCTGTCAAAACTTGGAGGACTCTTTCTCTAAAGATCATGCGCCTGTTTCTGCTTTCGACAAAAATCCTCTCACTCCTATTGAGGTAACAGATTTTTATAAATCTTTTACGCCAATTTGATGTCAATAGGTCAAAAATGTTACAATGTATATGAATATTAATTATAATGTTATGATTGAATATTTGTTTACAGTCTGGTTGTTGCAAGCCATCTAATGACTGTGACTTCACATACATAAGCCCTACGAGTTGGAACAAAACATCAGAAACAAATAAAAACAATTCAGATTGTCCACTTTGGGACAACGAAAAGTCGAAGCTATGCTACGATTGCCAAGCATGCAAAGCTGGTTTCATAGACAACCTCAAGACCTCATGGTTAAATAATGCTATTCCCAACATCATCTCCCTTGTCTTCCTCATTGTCATCTCTGTTGTGGCATGTCACGTCTTCAAAAACAACAAGCTTAAGCTAGAAGAGAGTTTTGCGTGATTTCCATTGTATTTTTTTATTTTCGTTTGAAGTTTGTTTTATTAGTCTTCTTCATGCTAGAACTTTGATCTTTCATTTAGAGCAATCATCTTTCCATCTTTTAGAATAATTGATTCTTCAGATCTTGGTTAGAGATTGTTGTGTTTAAATAATCTTTCACTTATAAGTTATGATTATTGTCTCTTTTTTCTTGATTGCTTTACCCCATAGCACAATGTAAAGTCCAAAGAGTGGTAGAGAACAAAAAACTTAAAGCCCTACCCAACAATAAACATCTCTATATATCTACAGATTGGTTCATGGTTACGACTTGAGAGCTAACAAGTGGAGAGTCATTGGTTTGATTCAAATGAATAAATGCATTTTCAATACAGTTTGGACTTCTTAAGTGGGTAACCTCTGTTCAACTACAGTTTGGACTTTTTCAAAGGACTAATCCGAAAAAAACTATGATCCAAAGATTTCTTTGCAGCATCTTCTGATGGAATCAACTGTTTGCTTTAGCACCATGGACACAACTAACATTAGTTTCTGATATTCGAAATTGCCATGTTAAAACTACCACATGTTCCTTTTTTACTGTGGATATTGTCCTTTTACTTCTTCACATCCAAAATCATAAGCTTATGTTTGTTATGGAATGCTATGGAGTATACTCTCTATTAACTCTTGTAACATTTTTATCACTGGTGGTGTCTACAAGAGGCTACACACTCTAGTTTTCTATTCTAAAAGAAAGAAAATTAGAGTCTCCACATTTTTACTTTGAAAATGATGGCTCCAGAGTTATTTCGATGTGTTAGATTGAGGTTTTAGAAAAGTATTGGACATGGATTTAACAAAAAGAAGAAAATGAATAAGTTCAAAGAAAAATAAAAGGTTCCACCGAGACTTGAACTCGGGTTACTAGATTCAGAGTCTAGTGTCCTAACCGCTAGACCATGGAACCATTTGGTACTTCAAGTTCAGTCACTCCATTTTAAAAATGGGTTTATTTATCTGGAGTCTGGACAATGGGATCATTTCGATATTTTCGAGAACAGAAATTATTAACTCTTTTATGTTGGTATATTAAAATTTTAAAATAAGATATCTGAAGCATTAACTATACGTATATTGATTTTCTATCTATGCTTACATATCCATTCTTAAGATGAGATGACTCTTTCCTAAGCTAAT
The DNA here is from genome assembly GCA_900128785.1 of Arabis alpina. NCBI lineage: Eukaryota > Viridiplantae > Streptophyta > Magnoliopsida > Brassicales > Brassicaceae > Arabis > Arabis alpina. The sequence goes on from LT669788.1 coordinate 753,028, forward strand.
TCTGTCCTACTAAATCGATTAAAAGAACATGAACAAAGCATGTAGTTTGTAAAATGTCACACAAAGAAAGAGATATATGGTTTGTATCTAACTTTTTTGAACGAAAAAATGATAATGGACAGTTCTAACAAAAACTCAGCTACTATTCTTCCGTTATTTGTTATATATTGAGACAGCAAAGACCATATGGAATAATGAATAGACTTATTGAACATATAATATGATTTTGGTGTCAGCCTTTCTCTTCGCTGTTCTCATTCTTAATGTTCTTTTGTGGAGATGGCTAAAGGCTTCAGCAAGTAAATCACAAAGACTTCCACCAGGGCCACCAAGATGGCCTATTTTGGGTAACCTTCTCCAGTTAGGCCCTTTACCACACCGGGACTTGGCTGCACTTTGTGGCAAGTACGGTCCATTAGTCTACCTCCGACTCGGAAACATCGATGCCATCACAACAAACGATCCAGATACCATCCGAGAGATTCTACTCCGGCAAGACGATGTTTTTGCATCGAGGCCTAAAACGCTCGCCGCGGTCCATCTTGCATATGGATGCGGAGATGTCGCGTTAGCGCCAATGGGCCCGCATTGGAAAAGAATGAGGAGGATATGCATGGAACACCTACTTACAACCAAAAGGCTTGAATCTTTTACGGTCCAACGAGCCGAGGAAGCCCGGTATCTAATACGGGATGTCTTCGAACGGGCCAAATCCGGAAAGCCTATAAACCTTAGGGAAATATTGGGTGCTTTCTCTATGAACAATGTGACTCGGATGCTACTAGGGAAGCAATTTTTTGGTCCTGGATCACTAGTAGGTCCAAAAGAAGCTCAAGAATTTATGCATATAACTCATAAATTGTTTTGGCTGTTGGGTTTGATTTACTTAGGAGACTACTTGCCGTTTTGGAGATGGGTTGATCCATACGGATGCGAGAGAGAAATGAGAGACGTAGAGAAGCGTGTGGACAAGTTTCACTCGAAGATCATCGATGAGCATAGAAGAGCAAAACGTGAAAAAGAAGATAATAATGAAAACATGGATTTTGTTGATGTTTTATTATCTCTACCTGGTGAGAACGGTAAAGAACACATGGAGGACGTTGAAATTAAAGCACTAATTCAGGTATTAGTCAAATTCATATACCAAATCAATAACTAAAACATTAATTGTTTATTTGCATTTTCATTTTTCATAAGTTTTTGTAATGTTTTGTTCACGTTTGGTGTATACATTTACTAGGACATGATAGCGGCCGCGACAGATACATCAGCGGTCACGAACGAATGGGCAATGGCTGAAGTGATTAAGCAACCGCGAGTGATGCATAAAATTCAAGAAGAGCTCGATAAAATCGTAGGAACAAATCGAATGGTCGACGAATCGGATTTAATCAATTTAAACTATCTACGATGCGTGGTACGAGAAGCATTCCGAATGCATCCGGCCGGACCGTTCTTGATCCCTCACGAATCCGTCCGACCAACAACGATCAACGGCTATTACATACCAGCAAAAACACGTGTCTTCATCAACACACATGGACTAGGCCGAAACACTAAAATATGGACCGATGTGGACGATTTTCAGCCCGAGCGACATTGGCCGGTCGATGGTAGCGGACGAGTCGAGATAAGCCACGGGCCAGATTTTAAGATATTACCGTTTAGCGCCGGGAAGAGAAAATGTCCTGGAGCTCCATTAGGTGTGACTATGGTGCTAATGGCTTTGGCTAGGCTCTTCCATTGCTTTGATTGGTCATCACCGGAACATATTGATACGGAGGAAGTTTATGGCATGACTATGCCTAAGGCTAAACCATTATGGGCCATTGCTAAGCCACGATTAGCAGCTCATTTGTACACATAGTAATACCAATGACTTAACTTTATGTAAACCGGATCAATAAGAATTATATTTCGGTTTCAATAAAATGATGGGTTAAGCAGTTTAAACAAATTTCGGTTATTGAATACTAAACCAAATCGGTTAAGAGATGATTTGCTAGTTTTGTCTTTCCGGTTTAGTAGATACCTACTTTTGACTCGTTTCTTCTTCTTCGTCTCTTGTGGTGAAAAGAATGTTTTCGAGGATTCGCCAAGCCATGTTTCTCCGTCGATTTCCAGCTATGATTTCTCCGGCGAAAAGGGTTTTCAGCAGTAAAGTATACGAAGAAATCGATCCCTTAACTTTGAATATACACGAGCTGAATCAGGTCTTTCTCACTCTCTCTCTCTCTGTTTCTTAGTTTGGTCTTGTGCGTATCTGTAACTAGCTGCATCAATCACTCTCTGTGTTTCAGGAAATGCAATCAATCTTCGGGCAAGAACCATCTCCAGATGCATATAAAGCATTTTCCGGTCAAATCGAATCTACAAAACCGGAGAATTCTGATCGTAGATCTCATATTGAGTATCAGAAGTCTACACACTTGAGGGAGAACTATTCACAAGCTAAAGAACAATCTGCAAAAGTGGTTAGTGATATGTCTAAGCTAACACATGTAGGGAGCTCAGGGGAAGCTCAAATGGTAGATGTTTCTTCCAAGGACAATACTAAAAGAACTGCATTAGCTTGTTGTAAAGTTGTTTTGGGGAAGAGAGTATTCGATTTGGTATTAGCGAACCAAATGGGGAAAGGAGATGTTCTTGGAGTAGCGAAAATCGCTGGCATTAACGGAGCGAAACAGACGAGTAGCTTAATACCATTGTGTCATAACATTGCTCTTACGCATGTTCGTGTAGATTTGAGATTGAATTCTGAGGATTTTAGTGTTGATATTGAAGGAGAAGCTTCTTGTACTGGTAAAACCGGAGTTGAGATGGAAGCAATGACTGCTGTATCGGTTGCTGGTTTAACTGTTTACGATATGTGTAAGGCTGCTTCGAAAGATATCAGGGTTACCGATGTTAGACTCGAGCGTAAAACTGGTGGAAAGAGTGGGGTTTGGTCTAGAGACGAGTGAAACACAAAGACGTTTTGTCTCGTTAATTATGGAGATTAGCATTTCTTTATCTTGGAACGATTTGTTGTGATCCAAATTGTGATAGTATAATGTTTATTTGTTTCTTTAAAACTTTGAATGTGAGGAATTCATATATCAGTCTTCCAATTATATGCTCTTCTTCATATGTTCCAAGTGTAGTGAAACTGCATAACAACTAGCCAGCAAAAGGAAACGAAGTGATTAATTATTAGTTTGAATTTGTAATACTCTGTTTGGTTCTTACATCATTATCTTGTTTTTCATTCAAGACTATCTTTCTTGGTCTAGGGAAGATAAATGAACTTTTATCTTTGCATGAAATTGTTGAACTAAAAATTACTTATTTTCTTCCTAAGTTATTGAAGAGGAAACAATTCTTAATCCAAATAGTAAACTGTGATAAGTTATACTAACCCAATAGCAACCTGGATTTCACATTTGAACAAAAAAAACTCAAAATCAGCCTACTGATCTCCATGTGATTCTCTTCAGCTTTTAGAATATCAATGAAGCCATTTATTTAATTGATGTTCTTTAAAATTTGTTATTATCTTATCGATTGTATGGATTTAAATTGGCCCAACTGATTATAGAGTTTTTACAGTATTTTATTATGTACAACAGTACAAGTATGATAATTTGCAAATTAAAACTTATGAAATCATTAGACGTAATTCACAGATGCATTGTGATAAACACTATAGTTAAGTTCTTTTACTTGCTCACACTATGTCGCTTATGCTATATGAGTTTGAGTGTCTAAAGAAAGAATTGAGACTATCCGTCTTTTTTTCGTTTTTCGTTTTTACAGTTGTTAGGAAAACACATAACATTTCTCGTGAAACTTGTTGTACTTAGATCATTACAATACAATTAGAAGGATCAGAGTAACATAATGTGTATATACACATATAGGTATCACTAAGTAGACGACCAATAAGCATGCTTATTTGATGCAAATTGTTCATGTCACAGCCATTGCAATGATGAATGAGCACTTGACATAGTTAAAGCAGAGAAAGCAAGAAAGTGTTTTTGTCTTAGCTGGCCAAAGATTTAAAACAAGACCACCCTCTTTTTTTTCTTTTTTTCTTTTTTTCTAGTAGTGGCTTTTGCTTTCTTGTCTCTTACCATTTAATCAAATATGTTTCCTTTCTCCATGGTTCTAAATTTCCACTAATGAGCTAATTCCTCATCGTGTAGAGCCATGGGTTGTCCGGACCAATATTCCATAGGTGAACCAACCGGTCAAGTAAGGGCTGATAGATCTTGCAAAATGTGTGGTAGCTCTTTGTAAAGTTTGTACTTTAGGTAAGCATTTGATGTGGAATATGAGAAACAATTTATGAGAGTGAAAATGTTTGATAGAAAATCAATGCTTTTCAACTGTGAAAAGTCATTATTCACTGCTCACACTTATTCATATAATGTTCACATTCTTTATACAGTGGAGTAGAGATTGGTCACAGCATTTAATTAGTGGTCACACATCCCAATATCACTCTCTATTTAAATATCTTCTATTTGTTGTATACATTTAAAGAAGAGAAGAAGAACGTCATTACATTCATGTTTGTATATGATGTAGTTCCATAGCTTTGATGTCATTATTTCGGATTATTGTTGGGTGAATAAATGAAAAGAGAGCTTGATGATATCAATATTCTAAACTAAATCTTAAGACCCAAAGTTCGTGACGATTATCATACGAACGCAAACATATATACGCATAATACATGCAATATTTGTTGTATACACAAATATAAAATCTATTTTTCAAGCTTCCTCTTCACTTAAGTTTTACGTCGTAGGAGACTGACTATATTCCGTTAATATTTGTATAAAATTTCTGATTTTTTAATTGATTGTTTTTGTTTTTTTTTCCCACCCATGTGTAATGTTTCATATTATGCAAACTCATGAGCGAAATATGGCACCAATTCTGGGGAAATAATTATACATTATTAACTACTCCCTCCGTTTCATATTATTCATATTAGTTGTACAATGCTTTTTATTTTGTATCAAAATAGTTGTTGCTTTATATTTATAATGCAATTGATTTTCCGATTTTATCCATATTCTTTTAACTTATTAACTACACATATCAAATGAAAAACATATTAATTAGGGGTAAAACAGATTTTTTCCAGTACAACTAAAATGCAAATAATTAATTTTCTTAAATTTCCTTAGTAAGATAATTATTTGTTCCCCACACGGTTACACCACACCACTCATATTACTAATTTCATAGTGTTTGTTATCCACCGAATCTCAAATGTCGCTTTTTGCATTTTTCGCAATCTTATGAGATATTTATTCCAAAGAAAAGTATAAATCTATAATCATAACATTTATTACATAAAGAATAAATAAAAAGAGACCGTTCTTCAAGAAGACTAGTCTAATTATTTATACCAAGACCACTCTCACTAACATTTTCCCGAGAAAGCTCGATAAAAAAAAAATGGAAGAAACAAAAAAAGCTTTCCTCTTTACTCTCTGTTTCTTCTTCCTCTCTCTTCCTTCACTCTCTTCTCTTCCATCTTTCCAAACCCTAATCCCTAATTCTCACTCTCTTCCTTCCTCTACTCCATTCTCCTTCAAACCCAACTCCGAATCCGACTTAGGATCCGAATCTGAATCCGAATCCGGATCCGAGTCGATTACACTAAACCTCGACCACATCGATGCTCTTACCACAAACAGAACACCACAAGAACTCTTCACCTCCCGTCTCCAACGCGATTCCAAGCGCGTGAAATCAATCGCTACACTCGCTTCTCAAAGAAACACGACACACGCGCCACGAACCGGAACATTCAGCAGTTCAGTAGTGTCTGGTCTCTCACAAGGAAGTGGAGAGTACTTCACGCGTCTAGGTGTAGGAACACCAGCGAGATATGTTTACATGGTACTCGACACAGGATCCGACATAGTTTGGCTTCAATGTGCTCCTTGTAAGAGATGTTACTCACAATCCGACCCGATTTACGACCCGAGAAAATCAACAACTTACTCAACCATCTCTTGTTCTTCACCTCTTTGTAAGAGACTAGACTCCGCCGGTTGCAACACACGTCGCCGGACTTGTCTTTACCAAGTCTCTTACGGTGATGGTTCTTTCACCGTCGGTGATTTCTCAACCGAAACGCTAACTTTCCGAAGAAATCGCGTTAAAGGCGTTGCGGTTGGATGTGGACACGATAACGAAGGTTTATTCGTTGGAGCAGCCGGTTTACTTGGTTTAGGTAAAGGTAAATTATCGTTTCCTGGTCAAACCGGTCACCGGTTTAATCAGAAGTTTTCTTACTGTTTAGTAGATAGATCCGCTTCTTCTAAACCTTCTTCAGTTGTTTTCGGAAACGCTGCCGTTTCACGAACCGCAAAATTCACACCGCTTTTATCTAACCCGAAACTCGACACGTTCTACTACGTTGAGCTTTTGGGGATTAGTGTGGGAGGGACACGTGTCCCTGGAGTAACGGCGTCTGTTTTTAAGCTTGATTCAATTGGTAACGGTGGTGTTATTATTGATTCGGGTACTTCTGTGACCCGGTTGATTCGACCCGCTTATATAGCTATGAGAGATGCGTTTCGGGTCGGATCTAGGACTTTAAAACGGGCTACGGATTTTTCTTTGTTTGACACGTGTTTTGATTTGAGTAATCAGAATGAAGTTAAGGTTCCTACGGTTGTTTTGCATTTTCGTGGTGCTGACGTGTCACTTCCGGCTACGAATTATTTGATACCGGTTGATACTAATGGGAAGTTTTGTTTTGCGTTTGCTGGTACTATGAGTGGTTTATCTATTATTGGGAATATTCAGCAACAAGGGTTTCGGGTTGTTTATGATTTAGCCGGTTCTAGAGTCGGGTTTGCTCCACGAGGATGTGTTTAATGATCTTTACCCGACCCGGTACGGATAATGTACTTTTTTAATTTGTTTTTTGTTTTCGTAATTTATGTTTAGGCTTTGTGTTTTCGGACAAGTGAATCTTTAAGCGGTGGAGTTTGAATACGTGTTGTAAAAGCTTCACGTGTTGTCGGCTGTATTATTGTTATTATCGTCTTTATCTATTTTTTTTTTACGTCTTTGGACCAAAGAGTGCGTTTGTGAAAATGTGTTTTAAAAGTAGCCAACGATTCGAATTTATTTGACTTAGATCAAAGATTAAAACAAATTTTCAAGACAAATGTTAGCAAGTCCAAAATACGCAATTCATAATTTTTTTGTATTAAACTTTGTGAAATGTACTTTGTACGTGTGCGTACTACTCCAATGTAGAGCTCATGAAAAATCTCGTGTGTTCTTAATCAGACAAAAACGAAGATTTAGCGCGAAGTTAGAGATAGTGGTTAGATCTTTACTACAGTAAATTTTACTGTGTTGATTACTTCTTTTTACGTTATTTAATTTCTAGTAATTTATCGGTTTAAATTAAGCAGAGAGACTTCACATGATTGCTCTTTCGAGTTTCAAACCTTTTAAATTTTAACTCAACCAATGTTTTCACACACTTGTTGACTAATTAAATAGATTTGTAGAAACTGAAAACAATTGCAAAGTCAACATTTGTGGATGTTAATTAGAAGTAACAACAAACAAACAAACAAAAAACCACTTGAATTTAATGAAAATAGTATGTTACAAAAGTTAATGAATACAACATCTTAACGTTATTATATTCCATTTCTTATAAATAAGCACCATAATAGTTTTCCAATACTACACACAAAGATACAAAACCATGGGAAAGCAAGTGAGAGCATCTCCAGTGATCTTCCTCCTCGTAATCCTTCTAATAACCACCGGAGAGACAACAGAGGCGAAACCATGGTGGTGGAAAGTCGGAGAAACCGTCGGAGAGGTCGTCGGAAAAGTAGGAGAAACAGTGGGGTTCAAAGCAGTGGAAATGGGATTGTCTTTAGATGGAGGATCTTGTATGAGAAAGATTTTGTACGTGAGTACAAATGTGTTCGATGAATGGTGCATAGCTCTTGATGATCCAAGAGCTCCAATGTATATGAAGATTGAGAATATACCAACTGATGTATCAGTCGGAGACATTTTGATGAAGCCTATTAACTATATCATGAAACATTATCCTAATTTTTGGAACGCTTGGAGTTTTAATCAGAAGAATAAGAAGAAGAAGAAGCCAAGACGTGCTCTTTAGGCTTTTGTTTTTGTTTTAGTCTTTGTTGTTTTTATCTATCTTGAGACACATGCAAATTTGATACTTTGGTATTTTTTTCATTAATAATAATACACCTTAATTGAGAATAATTATAATTTATAACATAAACCACATATATTACTATCATTTTCTTGTCTATAATTTTTGTTTTCTTTTGGATTGGTTTCGATTTACAATAGTTAAATTTTATCGAATCAACATGGAGTTTTTTTAAGTATTTGTCTAAATGTGGTTTTACTATGATTTTTTCTTTTTTCCAATGGCATTCCGATATTCACTATTTACCTTGCGTTGACTTTGGATTGACTCATATACACAAAAGATAAATTTACATTGAAAGTTCATAAATAGAAACAAAAAACTACCTATTAATTCGTTTCTTTTTACAAATCCCATTCTAGAGTTAATTACACTTTTCACCTACAATCACGTAATTAACTCTCCCATAATAATAAAAAAAAAACATCCTTCTATTTTTTTTCTTTTCAATGGAGCTCCGTAATAAAAAAATCCGAGCTCCGTTACATATATTCATCACAATTACCTTATTCCTCCTTCAGCTTTGGGCCGTCACGGCCCAAAACAACTCTAACGATGAGTCATCCATACAACCTTCCGTTAACTCTCCGTTAGTTAAGACAAGTACTCGATTGCTGTCGTCAACACCGTCGTTTAACCGGTTAACGTTCGGGTTTAGATGGAGGAGAAGACGACGTCGTAACAAAGTAAACAGAGAAAGCAGACAGTTTCTGTTCGCACATAACCTCGTACGAGCGCGTGTGGGAGAGCCTCCGTTAGAATGGGACGGAAGATTAGCAGCGTACGCGCGTGGGTGGGCTAACCAGCGCGTAGGAGATTGTAGGCTTCTTCACTCCAACGGCGCTTTCGGAGAGAACATATTTTGGGCCGGAAGTAATAAATGGAGGCCCAGTGATCTTGTTAAAGTTTGGGCCGATGAGAATAGGTTTTACGACGTGAAATCTAACACGTGTCAACCGCAGGAAATGTGTGGACATTACACGCAGATGGTGTGGAGAGATAGTACCAAGGTTGGGTGCGCACGTGTGGATTGTTCAAATGGTGGTATGTATGCTATTTGTGTTTATAATCCACCGGGAAATTACGAAGGTGAGAATCCTTTTGGGAGTTATACAGATAATGTTGGTCTTCACCGGGATGATGCACCACCGGTGATTGTTTAAACCACCGTGAATGGTTTGAGAGCGGTGGAAAGATTCATGTTAGTTGTTTAATTTTGTTAATTAACATCAAATTCTTTACTTTTTGGGAATAAACTTACATTTGGGTTTATTCAGTGGAAGTATCATATACTATACTGATTCAATGAACAATTTTTTTATAATTTCGATTTTCTCATTAGCAACCAGTTAGATTTGATGTAAATACGCAAGTAAATAAGTGATGATGACTAAATGGGAGAATAATAAAAGTTTCTAAACAAAAAATTATGTCCAAAACTTCCTATTTTTTATTGGGTGAATTAAACGTAACGTAAAATCCCAGCAAAATAATACATCACCTCACATGGTACAAAAAGAATATGGCTTTGGCTTTTTTCCCTCTGCAATCTTTCCTGTTAAAATCCAAATCATTGCAACTCCATTTCGAGACTATCACAAGCCTCAGCTTCCTATAACCGATAACAAAATAACCTGCGAATTTCGATAACAACAAGTTACTATGCATACTTATTTTATCATATATCTGTCTAATGATTCGTTCAAAGAGTTTAGAAGCTAACCTTTACACTGTCCCTAAGAAACAGCAAAGATCCAAAAGAGATCTGTGTGAGTTTTGGGTTTCGTAGATAATGGTTGAATCTTTTGAGAGAGATTCAAGCTGCTGCAGACTTTGGAGACTCGCTGTCTCTAATGACTCGGCTATAAGCAATCTTGAACGGTTGAGAATCGTAAGGCCGGTTAAGTAAACTGATTGGCATTCTCAGCGTCTGTTTCCTGTTGTTTCTCCTTCCTCTTAACAAAATGCTAAAAGTTTTCTCACCTTCCTCGGGTTTCCGGTTCCCATTCTCCATTTCACTGTTAGCCACTGCGCTGCTCACATGATTGACAGAGTTGGTGACTTCTTCCGCGGTTGCCACATCTTGATTGCTTTCTTCTTTTTCTTCTCCTACACCTGAAGTGCCAATATCAGTTGGTAGAATCACAGTTGGTTCTAACACAGTTGCAGCTATTGGCTCGGGGGCCATCATGTGTGGAGGGGAAAACTCAACCGGATGGCATCCGGGCCAAACCGTTCTTGGTACAAATTCTGATACATTGAGCTGCCATGGGAACTGATTGGGATGGAAAGGACCACTGGTTACAGGATAAGTACTTGTGGGGACTGATTGAGTGTAAGGAGGAGGGTAGACAAAGGACATTGGCTGCATCAAGTTTGGAGTTGTAGGCGGTGACGGGTAAGGAGGAGGTCCGTGATGAAGAGTCATGTTCACTGGCCACGACGGTCCAATGTTCATGCCTATTGGAGTAGGACGTATAATACTTGGAGGTGATGTTGGGTTGAATGGAGCAGCTGAAGCAGATAGCTTCTTGTTAGGTAATAATAATCCTCGTGGGGTTGTGTCTGTAGAAGATACTCCCAGTTTTTCTTTCAGATCATCGGAATCAGCTGCTAACTGATCTATCACTTCTTGCTCTGCGGCCGAGTGAATCATATCTGTTACACCGTCGTTTATCAATTCAGCTTCAAGTACTTGTTCTTCCACCTGAATGCCAACACCAGATTCTTCGTTTTCATTCAAATTGTTCCCTTTGTCTACTACCACTTCCGATGATTGCAACTCAACTTTGATCTCTTCTTCGCCTTGAGTTTTGCTATAACCTGTGTCTGCAGAAATTTCATTTTTAACCTCTTCATCTGATGCACTAATCATCTGCTCATCGCTTGTAAGCTCCATCGATGTACCCTGTTCAGTTTCTTTCTCCTCTTGCTTATCTGAAACTTCGGCTTGTGGAGCCCAGACTTGATACTTGGCAATGGAGCCAGGTGGTGCCAATGCTACTTCCTTGTAGGATGGAGATTTTCCAAGACTTATAACAGAGTTTTTGGAGTGGTAGGCCTCACTTTGCACATTACTAGATAGAGCAGATGACACAACAGAAGAAGCATCTGTCTTCAGCCCATCTTCTTCTGAACTTTCAGCAGCTGTCTTGGTGTCACCAGAAGATGGTTGATTCGACTTAACCCGATACGCCAAGGTTTTAACTATTTTCCTACCAAATTTGGTGCCTTGAGTTGTTAAACCGGGAGAATGATTATCCCCATAGCTTGCATATGACGCTGTTCGCTTCTTGAGAATGTAGTATTTGGCGTTCTGTTGAGTAGCATTCTGGAAAAGAGGGTTATCGATATCAGCTTCAGCATTCTTCTTCTGATACGTATATACCTTCCCAATGGATGCTCGTCGTTGCCTCAGCCTGCGACTATATGATCCAGCAGATCTCGGTCTTTGCACAGGCTGCCATCCATCTTCACTACCATCAGGGTGTGGTGGCTCAGTTGAATTATCACTTGAAGTAATTGGAATACTATTATCCATAATAGCCTCCTCAATGACTGGAGGAGTAGGCGGTTCTTCAACTGGTTCAAGAATTGTTTCGTGATTTCCGTCGCTTGATTTACCTTCTTCTGATTCAGTTGCTTCCGCCTCCTCCTCAGACATCTCCTTTTGCTTTTCTACCGGAGTTTCTGCTAAGTTTTCAGAAACATTGCTCTGCTTGGATTTTTCCTTTAGCTACACATAAAATGAGTCCAACCGTTTAAGCATCTTAACCATTAAAGTGGAGAGCTGTCAAAGGAAAAAAAGAAGCATACCTTCATAATATAGCTCTTCCTCTTTGCTGCCGCACTGTTTTTCCCTTTTGCGTTATGGCTTGGATTGATATAGTCCAGAAGATCGGACACACTGCAAAACGTTATCAACCTCAGGATATGGCTTGGGAGTACACTTGACTGATACATTCAAACAAATCAAATAAGAAGAAATCTAAAAAAGTTGTTTGACCTTAGGTGGCCTTTGCTGGCTATAGATGCGTCTGGCTTGGGAGTACCATTTCGTGCAGCTTCCTGTTGTTCAAAAGCCTTGGACTCAAAGTATTCTAGCCAAGCAGCAGCATCCTGGAGTACATAATCAGATCATTAGATTTTAAGAATTCATACAATTGTCACAAAGACAACTCAGTTTTGATGAGATTTCATGGTAATATATACCTGAGTACGCAAATCATCTGGCCCCAGCTTTGCTCTGAGGATTCTTAAGGTTGTTTGCTCATGCTGGACACTTAAATGGTATGCCTCCATCAACGAGAGTGCAATTGCAATGGCATGGTAGCTTGCAGCAGTCTGAAATTTGACATAATTAGCAGCAACATATTAGCAAACGCAGATCAAATTTCTTACAAAGTGATGTTCCAAAAAAACAGAGGATCTGGGAAAGAACCTGGATATGGTCAGGACCAAGCAGCCTTTGATTACACTTGAGAGCTTTATGAAGATACCTCAAGGCAACATGTACATTTCCTAGGCCTTCCTCCATCATGGCTACATTGATGTACGTAGCAGCAGTGTTTGGATGGGATGGACCACATGTTAGATGTAAGAGATACAACGCACGCTTAACATACCTAACAAAAGCAAATATATCCGCGTTTAGATGGTAGAGAAAGACATCAAAACATTCAAACAACTCACAGTTCTTTTGAAATCAAGATTGCAAAACTTACTTGAGAGCCAACTCTGTATGCTGAAGCCTATAATAGAAGACAGCAAGATCACCATAACTCTTCATCGTATCTGGATGATCAAGTCCAAGTTCCCTCTCATTGATATCTAAAGCCTTTTGCTGATATATGGTCGCCTGATTTAACAAAGATCTTTTAGTTTTGCAATTGTCAATCGAGGAAAATATCACAACCTAATCATATTTATACAAACCTGGTTAAAGTCACCAGTGTGATATAGAACTACAGCAAGTAAACTGTAAGCTCCGGCTGTCATTCTGTGATAGGGACCGCAAACTGCTACAAGTTTAGCAAGAGCCTAAGGGAGGAACAAAAGAACAAAACCATATCATGACTCTGTACACAGAAACAACAAGTAATATGAATAAGAGCTGAGGGTTAGAAATGTTCTGGACATGTACCTTTGTTCCATATGTAACTGCATCTTCAAGCTTTCCTTTGTCTAATGCCGTTTTAGATGATTCCAGAAGTTGTCTTCCATCAGCAGATGAACATGCTGCTTGCTGCAGAGATTTAGAACAGAAAATCTGAATAACGATGGCTGACTAACATATTAGAAAGAATACAGGTTCAGATACAACATTTTCCAAATATCTTTTATCTTGTCCATTACCTTATGCACTGGGACTAGGCTGACCACATCTGTTTTCCGAAACGGTTCTGGAGAATCCATGTCAAAGTCCCTAGGAATCAACTCAATACCAACCTGAGGACATATAGAATTTAGAACCAAAATTATATAATATTCAACATAGAGATTAGCAAAAAAAATTAAGTCAATCGAAAATTTCGGTCTAAAGCATTTACCTTGTGGCATAATCCACGCAGGATGGCAAATTTTCGTAGATCCTTGTAACTGAAGGCATTAAGATCGTAATCATATCGTTTCTTCAGGAATTTCTCCAACCACCGGAAGATGAGAGGATGTACATTCCAAGAGTTATGTGGTGTTGCTGCTACATTTTCAGGAATCCCAAGCATCATGTTCAAAGCAGCAGCTACTTTCGTAGCTATTTTGTCAGTGTCAGCAGCAACGGCAGAAATCACCGCCTGGAGGATATGCTTTAGGGCTCTAACTATCATCTCATGAACACACAGAGATTGTACATGTGACAACTTATCTGACAGCTTCACCTGTTGTAACCAGAAAATAGACATGAGAGATCAAAATTAGTCATTCATCTTGAGTAAATTTTAAGAACCATGAAGTTTAAGCAAGGCTAACTTACAACATATCCTAAAGAGCGCATCCGAAGACCTCTTGTGTGCATAAAATCAGTTAGAGTCCGGCCATCAACTGGGGAGAGCTCCAACGAACCAAAATCTGCAACCTGTGTTGGTCAATAAATACAGAACATCTGATGTGTTATTATCTTAGCATTAGCATAAGACAACACTCCAACAAAATTTAGACTCATGTACCAGTTTGGGAATAGCGACTTCAGTATAGTACTTCTGTGCCAAGTCGACAAGTTCTTGCAAAGACTGAAACAAATATTCTTAGTTAGCACACGATGCAAATGAACACAGCAAAACTGGAGTTGTAGAGTAAAAACCTTGTCATGAAGTCCAGTATCTGACTCTTTTAGGCGAGTGAAGGCTGCATCAGACAACAAATTCTTCAAGACAAGCACATTTTCTTCAGCACTCTTCTCAGCATCAGATTGCAAAGATGCAGTTGTTGCAGCATTATCAGCCTCTGAAGAAACCGCATCAACATGAGACGATACTGTAGTCTGCGATGTCTTAGGGCTGCTTACATCTGTTTTCTTCTTACTGCTATTGAGGGACTTAAGTGGTTTCCCAAGCCCTTCAACTTTCAATTCATTCTTAGTCTTTTCATTGGTTTGTTTTTTGTCCTTTTCCGTATTCTTTTGGTCTTGTAAATGCTGTATCCAACAAGCTCCAAGCTCCCATCTCATAATACTATCCCTATCTATCTCCTCTTCGTCAAGCTTAACCAAACTTTCTTCCAGCATTTTACTTACAAATTCTCGTGAAGTTGTAAGCTCATCATTCTGTTGCTGAGGTGTTTTCTTGTTCTGCTCAGGAGAGGGTTTATGGAGAAGGAATCTCAAGCTGTAAAGCAACATGGAAATAACTAAAACGGTAAGTAATCACATAAGCTAAAGAGAAAAATGATGAATGTTTTTTCATTAAGAAAGTATCACCTGTTGATATTTAGAGCATTAGCACCACCTTCAGGCTGTTCAAGGAGGTCAACAATTTGAGAAGGTGGGCTTAACTTCTCACTCTCCTTCTCTATTTTCACAACAGAAATGTAACCACAATACTTAAGACTTATCGTTCCTAAAGTAGCAACATCCTGCACACATAAACAATTGTGAAACCACATGGTTAAATACAGATGAGTAAATTAAACATGGAAAGAGTAGAAAATCCTAGAAAAAACACTCACATGAGCAGCAGTATTTTCATCAGCTGTAAGTCCCTTGAGAAGGTTCCGTTCCATCAGCTTCTTTTTATCTAAACCAGTAGCTTGAATTCCATCGATTTTTGTATCCACTTTACTACTTGCATTTGGAGTATCCCTTGTAATTGTAACACTCATGTCGCCAACTGTCTCGGAATATAGAACTCCAGAGTCTTCTTCCACCATGTCTGGCTCAGCCATTACTTTCTGAACAGCCTTAATGGCTCTGAAAGTCGCAACATCAACAAAGAGGTTGTGAAGAAGAAACACTTTTCTGTCTCTGACTTGTCTCTCCTCCGCTGTTTTGCAAGGCATAGATGCAATAAAGGCAAATTCGTTCGCCCATGGAACCAAATCGTAACTTCCATCTCTTCCTTGACCACCACCATCCCCTCCCCATCTCTCATCCTCAACAGGGAGAGGCGGAAACGCTGCTGGCGACTGCGCCGCAGTAGGCGGGATGAGCCATGTGTTCGCTCTAAACCCATATGGAAGATTCCCAAACTGCAGATAGATTAAATCATCATTCACTAAACCCAATTCAACATCCACTAAATCCTCATCCATATAAAGAATCATACCTTGTTACGCTCCGAAAATGCTTTCAGAAGATCACTGTAAGCCTAAACATGATTAAAGAAAAAGATCAACAACTATCACGTTTCTAACAAAAACATGAACAACTATCATAATATGAGAAAACTTACATTATCAAAGGCTCTACTAATTTGTCTAAGCAAATCAACAAGATTGTGACAAATGATTCTTTGTTTCCCAACGCTGAAAAATCCTTTTCTACAACCTTCAATTTGAACGAGCTTCCCATTACAAAGCTTCACCTAAAATCAAATCCAAAACACAAACACTATCACCAAATGCCAAATCGAGCTATAAATAATAAATCTATCTTCATCATCATCATCATCGACTTACATCAATGGAGAGAAGATGATCTTCAATCGTTATATCTTCAATTTCCCGTTTCGTCACAAGCCGAATATCTATAAAAAACCCTAATCACCGTAAGTCGCTACAAAATCGATTAAATCTGGCTTACATACAGAGAGAGATACGATTCATACATTGAAGAGGAGGAGTAAGGTGAGCTAGAGAGAAAAACTCGTAGAAACTTCCAAGCTTAGGAAAACAGTGACTAGTTTCTCCGGCTTCATCAACCACCGCATCTTTCGACGACGCAGGAGACGGCGGAGGAGAAGTTTCCGATTGTTTCGAATTCTTTCCACCTCCTTTAACCTGCGCATTCTTAACCGATTCCAATTTCTCCGGCGATGGACCGAAACAAGTGGTGCAAGCGACGATATCGAGTAGTCGTCTAACGTGCGCCACTATTGTACCTTCATTGTAATCCTCTGCAACAACAAAAATAAATATCTCAAACGGTCACAGATATTTTTAAAACGAAACGACATCGTTTTAAACGATTAATATATAACGGCGCGCGTTAACGGCGATGGAGTTGAGAGAGTTTTTACCTTCCGTTAACGTTAAAACACATGGTTTAAGCGCCGAAACATCTACTGTGTCTTTTAACTGCGATCCTCTTACCTGCAGGATAAAAAAAAATTGTCAGCTTGATTTGACTTCTTTTTTTACCACAGTCATTTCTTATTCCTTTTATAGTATTGTTCTTTTTGATGCTTTTGTAATGTTAAAAAACCTTATTTTTGGTAACATATCTAATTGCAGAAAATAAAAAGTCAGACTAGCAATTCTTTAGGCACAGTGACACTAGCTAACATTTTTTCTGAGACATGCATAAAAGTCATTTTCCTTTACTTTTTGCTCATTTTATTTTTAGGATTCCTGAAACAGTTGGTCCACAATAAATATGAATATTTGTAGACCATCCAACATTAACAAGTAACCAACATTAACCAACTAAAAAATATGGAAAAGGAAATTCAAATGATTTTAGATATTTCCATTTAAATTCTTTACTCAGATTTTTTACCTCATGGGAGAGAGAATAGTTGGTGATGTGACAAGTATCGAAGTTAACGGATAACAGCCGCCGAACATCTATGATCCTGTCCGTTGATATGCCCTGTTTTCAGACATAACACACGTCATGTTTTGTTTCAAAACTTGTTTAGTTAAAAAAAAATGTTTTGTTTCAAATAATAATCATGTGAAACCTATGCCTAAAATATAGCTTAAATTATTACTAAATTTCAATTCAAGAAACAAAATATGAATATAGAGATATACATGTTTTGTTGACAAAAAAAAGAAAAGAAAAAGAGATATACATGTTTTCTGACGAAAAAAACAAATAGAATACATGTGTTTTCTATATGAATGTTTCACTGTCAATATAACGTCTACGTAATTTTCTTGACCAAAAAATATGAAGAGATAATTGAATTATTTAGTAATCGAATTTGTGTGTTACACACTGTTTTGTATTTACATACACGTTCAAATAATGATGAAAAATTCAAAAGATAATTCTAAGTCAAAATTGGAAATGATTTTTGGATTTTAATTAAAAGAAACCAAAAACACAACATGTTATAGCTATCAATTTTCAAGATAACGTGTACCATGGCCTAATCTTTTTTTTTTTAAACAAATCAGCACAAACAAAAAATTAATAGAAAAGATAACCTAGAATGCACATTGGGAGTTTAGATATCAGAAACAAATTTCAAAATCTTAAGGCAAAGTTTCATTGGTATGCTATAACTTATAGCCTATAAGTTACAAACTAGACAACACAGAAACTAGTGTAATAGAAATCAGTTGTATGTACTTATGTGCATACCAATATTAAAAAGGTTATAACAAATTTCACAGAAAAAAACGCTACCAAGAAACAGTTATTAACACGCAAGAAATATGAAATTTTGTTGCATAATTCGAAAATTAAAAGACACAAACCTTCAATATTGCCTCCGTTTCATCAGGCAGGTTTACAATGACATCCACGATAACCGGAAGAACTGCACATAAACCGTAAACCATTCAAAAATTCTGAATTAATTTTCAAATGAAGCTAATTATATAGTCAATTTTAAACTTATGTTCATTGAAAATGAAGGTTTATTTCATTTGGAGTAGTACCTTTCTCTTCTTTCTTCTTCTTCTCTCCTTTTGTCTTTCCACGGTTGTTCTTATTGGGAGCCATTTCTCGAACTTCTTTTTTTTCTTTTCTTTTATTGAACAAATTAAAAACTGAAAAAAAAATCAATTAAAATAGTTAACTTAAACAATCCCATTGTCAATATAAACCACTCAAACCTCATGAAGAACCCATAATACTAACCACAGAAGTATAATATACAATTAAGTACAAAAATCTTATCCAAAACCAAAACAATACGGTTTTAGTTTATTAAACACCATTAAATCAAAACATCAGTTTACACCACACAAAAAAACAAACTTAAGAAAATATTCAGAATTCTGTAATTACCAAGTGAGAGGAAGAGCAAGAGCTAGTTTATTGAGCTTCTATGAAGTTTATAAGAATGATAAGATAAAGTTTAGTTTAAGAGTTATAAGAGAGAGTTTAGTGGTTCGAAAAAAAACTGAAACAGGAAGCTTTTGATGGAGAGAACTTAAACGGTGAGAAGTTTTGTGAGTGATAAGGAAGGAAGGGCGGAGATTCAATAGTCAGATGGGTAGAATGGCTTTTTATGGACGTTCGTGGCATTTTCCTGTAATTATCTTCTCTTTCCATGTCTTTTTTCGTCTTTTTGCTCTCCTTGAAATTTGCTTCTTTCGTGAATATTTCTTACCTTTTCAGGGCCTTCTAAGCCGTTAATGGGCTTCGAGGGGTTGTTTTATCATTACACTTTTTGGAATGTTCTATCTTGTATGTACCATATACAGATTCACACTACATTTCATACCCTCTAGGTAAGAACCAGTTCTGAAGCAAATATATCTGTTTCCCGAAATGTTATTTCCAGCTATTTTGTAGCAAAAACGTTATATCTTTTTGTGTGTGTGTGTGTCATATGAGGTTATTTAGATAAAATAACTGAAAGCCAACTACTACATAAATTATAAGCCGGTGAACTACTTAACGTTATGTAAAACGATGTATGCATTGAAGCCACTACCCACACAAACTAACCAACCCAAATACCCGAAAAGCGGGAAATGATAATTGAAATGAATCATGTTATCAAAAACGTATATCTATTAAGTGTTGGTTTTTAGAAACATGTTTTAATCGTTAATTAGCGAACAAATAGCTACGTGGGAATGTTCTAAAACTTACATGAAACAAGTCTTATTAACAGATTTCTATATTAAAAAATGTGTGATGATTGATTTACGAAACTAGAGAAAACTGTCCAGTGAAATGGTCTTAGAAATCAAGTTAGTAGGTTATATTGCTCACCAAAACTGGTTGCAGCTCTTTTTTTTCAATGTTCATTTGAAAAAACAGTCCAATTAGAATGTAAAATACATTATTTAGTTTAGATAAAAGAATAAAAACGTGTACAATATAAACCATGTTCTTGCATGCTTGCATATAATCAAAGGAAAAGCTAGTATGCTAGTTCAAACAAACACAACTTCTGATGATTAGGCCTATTTATCTGATAAGGAAATTTTAAAATCAAATTATAGAAAATAAAGATTTTTTATGTATGAAGAAAGCACAGGCGAATTTGTCGTCCATGGCAGAGGTCACAAGTGGAAAGAAGAAACAAGAACCGGGACCAATGTTTACGTAGGTCCCACAGAAAATGGGTACTCCGACGAATCACAACCGCTCAATTTCTTAATCGAACGGTTTAAAATAATCCACGTAAAGCTGGCTCCGCCATTATCCTTTAATCCAGACAAAGCCAAAACAAAAATGGCCAATTTGTAGAGAGAAAATTCCGTAATTCTTTTTTGTTCCCCACAAATTAACGTATTTATCTTTTCACTCGTCCTTGTAAAATATTATCAAACCTAACAATATTTATTACCTTAAAAATTCAACAATATTCTTTACATTTTGTAAACACCGCACATTATTTCAAAACCAACATTACTATCAAGTATTATTAACAGATTTGACATACAAATAATGATATTGTTACATGTGGTTTAATTTAAGGGTCATTTGTATGATTGGAAGTGAAGTCAGGCTCGGTTGGTTTCTGAGGTAACAAAGGAAGAGTGTAACGAGGAGGAAGGTTAGAGATATTGTGCCTCAGATTATGAAGAGCGTTTGATGCGAAACGCGACGCGTAAATAGTAGCTCCAAGGCTTAAAGACGAAGAAGTGGCGGCTGCAGCATCGCGTTTGCGTTCTTGTTCTTGTTCTTGACTAGCGAGTGCGTCTCTGAGACGGTCTTCTTCATCGCGTAACGTTTTGGCTAACTTCCTACGACAGTGTCTACGCCAAGCCGCTTGTATAAACGATGCTCCCCATGTTCTCCATTGTATAGAATAAAACCTGAAAATAAAATCAATAAAACCGGTTTAACCAAACCAATTCCATGTAAAAAAACATATAAAAACCGGTCCAACTTAGCAAATACCATATGAAATGTTAAAAACCGGCCAAAATTAGCTGGACTAAACTGACCGGACCGAACCGAACTAAACCGAAACAGAGAAGTTGGTAATGAGACCTAACCTGAAAGTATGTTGGAGTTGCTTGCTATGGAGGCGTCTGAATTGTGAAGCGACGGATTTGAGATCCTCTGCTGCAAGAGAAAAGGCTTCGACTTCGGTGAGAGCTTGAACTGTTCTTGTCGAGATCGGGAAATGAGACGAAGATTGAGGATCTAATGCCCATGGAAGAAGATCTTCTCCACAGAAATCACTTGCCTTGAGATACACGGCATTGAAGAACCCTGTTCGTCCTCCATTAGTAGTGGCACTCATAAGCTTTCCTCTCATCACAAACAACATTTCCGCAACAGGATCTCCTTCGCGGATCACGTAACTGTTCTCTGTGTATAGAACCGGTTTTAGCTTATCGCAAACCGCGTCTAGTAGTTGCTCATCCATTATCTCAAACATAGGTACCTACCAAAACACAAAAATCATATAGTTTGGATTTTGAGTGTTACACTATGATTCTAATGTCTTTAGAGACTTACTTTCTTAAGAAGTTCGAGACAAAGATGGCGTTTAATGTCTCTTCTAAGGTCTTTAGGGAGATTACGAAGAAGGGTTTCTTCTTCGACACCTCTTGTCTCTTGCCATCTATATTGTTCATATCTTCTAATACGTTTCCTCAAGTCTTCAGGTAACATCCTATGTGACATCCATTGCTCTGCATCTCTCTTTCTAACCCTCATTTCCTCTTCTCGAACCGTTGTTGATTCCAAGTATTTCTGCAACATCAAACACAAACTACATGAGTTTTCAAGATTACTTGTATGTGTTATAGAACAAGTCATGTAAAAGAAGGGATTCTTTTGAGGATTTACCTGCATGTTACCGATAAGTAGCGCAAATAAGACTAGTCCAGATATGCATATTGATATAGCAAAGATGATTTCACCAACAAATTTGCTTGTTTGGAGATTTTGTCCCAAGGCACTGTAACAACAACAACAACAAAAAGGTGAAACTAGTGAGCATGATGGTTTCTTTAAGTGTTCAAGAATGCTTTGGTGTGTTTTCAAACCTTAGATTTCGCAGACCCCACCAAAAGCAGTAGAAGAATTTCTTCCAGAAATCATGTGATTCAACAACACCACTCTTTAACGCATCAGCGAAGATCCCAAAGTTGAAGACAGTTGAGTTCTTTATATCACCAGGGTCAAGAAATTGGCAAGAAGTGGTCAGGAAATCATTTTTAACATCATGATTATCGTCACAGTAGAGTAATCTCATGTTACAGTTTCTCTTCTCGCACGCCTCTTGCCAACATCTGTCTTCTCTTTCTATTGAGATTAAGTACCATAAAGCTCCAAACACATGACTAGCTAACATGTATAGAGAGAGGTTCCAAGCAGCACCAGCCCATGCTGTTTCAGTAACAATACCAGAAGTCCTTGTAACTTCAGTGTAAAGCGGATACATACGAAAAATCCGAGGAACATATTGCGCGATTATGACAAATTTAAGGTAGTCCTTTGTGAGCAAAGATACTGGTTTGTTGACATTAGGAATAACAGCTAAGACTACTATCTACAACATAAGAAAACAGAGGATTTGATCAACCATTAGATCAATGACATTGCGAAAAAGCAATTAACTGGTGAAAATAGAATTGCGATAAGAAAACCGGTAAGGGAAGAGAGAGTTGTGGAGTCATTACCTGTGGGAGAGGAAGGATAGAGAGTACATCAATGATGAAATAAGATGAGAGATACTTCAAGGCTATTGATTTAGCATCATCTACCAATTCACCTCTCCCGAAAACCCGAGAAGACGGTGCAATATAAGCTGTCCTGAACTGAAACACAATGTGAATTATGTAGAATGCATCAATGAGTGTACGAAACAAACTCGCGGCTATCTCCAAGTTGGAGTCCAAAGTAAGACAGTGCCTCGCGCCATCGACGATAGGAATGTAGAAAAACAAAGGATCAATCGCCAAAGCAGCCACACAAGCATAGAGAAAGATCTTGTTCCAATTCTGTAAAAACAAACCCTGTGGGTTTATAATATTCTTCTTAGTAACACTAGATGTTTCCTTTTGGGGTTTATGGATATGATCTTTATGTGAACGGAAACTTAATGGTTTCTTGAAAATCTTGATTTTTTCAGTTCCCCATTTTACATTCTTCAATACTCTATCAAATGGTCTAGCTTTTCTTTCGTAACCATAGTCAGTAGATAATGTTTTGTCTGCATCATTGAACCTACAACAAAATCATCAGTTAGATACTGTAAAAATCATTTCATTTATGTAAGAGACAAGATTGATGTAATTAACAAACCAACCTTACAAATGCCATTAGCTAAAAAAAAACTTTGGAGAATTTTCAACTGATCTTTCGCTTTACACTGTGACGAATCCTAAATATTTAAATAAGAACCAAAAGTTAAAGCATAAGAATACTTGTCAATGATTACGTACCAACAACAATTCCTAAAATAAATTTAAATATACAAAAGCAAGTATACACCTAACACTAGTGTATGTTTAATTATAATATATCTTTCAAAAAGGTTAATATGAACATAGAATCAGTCAATTTCCACCTAACCCTGAATACCAAATCCTTTAATTTCCTAACCATTTCCTTCTCAATTACTCTCTCCGTTCCTTAAAGATAGATGTTTAAAGTTATGTACACTTATTAAGATAATGCATTGATTTCTACGAAATACAGTTTTCAATAAAATTTAACCAATAATGTTTCAGTATTTGTCTTGAAAACAGTAAAAACTCTCTTTTTGGAACAAAATTTTTTTGGAAAGTTTTTATGTTTGAGGAAACTTATAATCAATGTTCATTGAAGATAAGATAAGCTAAGTTTCCGAAATAAAATCGACCGACCACACGACCATCAATTCTAGTGGTTACAAAGATTTGCCTAATCGTTTTAATTACGAGAAACAGAACCAAAATCAGATGAAACGTAAACCGAATCAAAGTTCTCTGTAACTTACCTGGAACCAAAAGATAAGATTCGCTCTATGAACTGAAATCGGAAGTATAACGAAGCTAATTCACCGGAGTTTTTCTTCAAGCTCTCTTACTGGTCCCTTCGCTGTTTAGAGAGACGAGTCTCATAGCGGTTACTTGTATGTGTATTTTCCTGGAAATAATGTGGAATTATACGACAAAAGAGAGGGAAATGAGAATATATATATATATGCAATTTAGTAAAAAGTCTTGTTATTCAATTGAAAAATCCAAAAAATGTAATAATTCAAAGGAAGACTTGGTCAAAAGTCAGAGAAGGGGGGAAAATAAGTAAAGTTACCAATTAGCAGTATTGGGCCTATAAATAATAGGCCCATTAAGATCCAACCTTCTCTTCTCATAATAATAGGCCCATTACCATTTATTTCTCCACTCTCTCTCTCGAATCACAATTGATTCCTCGGACTCAAATCGGGAAACTAAGAACGACGACGGCGATTCCTTTTTTCCGGCGTAATTCACCGGCGAAGATCTGGTTGAGGTTTAGTAAGAGGTAACGTATTCTTCCTTGTAGTATATCATCCTTACTTTCCATTTGTTTTGGCTCTTGTTATTTCGTTAGTGTTCTTTGGGATTTAGGTTTCTGATTCCAAGTTTTGTAAATTCAGTTGCATCATCGAGTTTTAGAACTTTGGAATTAACGAGTTTCGTCATGCTTATGTACATACTGTGAATTGGAATTTGCTGTTTATGAGGTAGATAAGTTAGGGTTTCTTCAATGTGTAGCCACTGATTATGTGATTTTGGAATCGAATTTCTCCATGATTATGTGTAAGAACTAGCTCGTAAGTAGCCTTGTACTAACGTTGTTGATGATCTGTTATTATGCAGGTAACAACAAGCGGCTAATTTCAAGTGTGTGATTGTGAACTTATTGAACAATGGCGGATTCCGGTGAACCGAAAACTTCTCAGCAAGAAGAAACTCAACCTTCTGAGCAAGAAACTCAGTCTCAACAAGGTATATATACTTTCCTCTCTCTCAGTTTTGTTACCGGATTGAGATTTTAGACTTGTTTCGCTGATTTTCATGCCTTTTGTTGTTAGCTAAATCTTCATTTGGTAAACAGGAGACTAATAAATTTTATCATTGTTGTGTTTTCAGTTTGCACTTTCTTCAAGAAGCCTAAAGCTAAGAACATAAGGAAAAGAACAGCTGACGCAGATGAAGAAGAAGAAGAAGATTCGAAAAGCGAAAGCTCTATATTAAACAACCTGAAGAAAGTTGCTAAACCTGATAGCAAGTTATTTTTCTCTTCTGGACCATCTAAGAGCTCTGCTACTACGACGAGTGAAGCTTCAGAGAAACCCGTCTTTCACTACGATTCATCCAAGGAAATCCAGGTTCAAAACGACAGTAGAGCGACTGCAACTCTAGAGACTGAAACTGACTTCAATCAAGATGCACGAGCTATCCGTGAAAGAGTTCTTAAAAAAGCAGACGAATCATTGAAAGGGAATAAGAACAAGGCTTCAGATGAGAAGCTGTACAAAGGAATTCATGGATACACAGATCACAAAGCTGGGTTTAGAAGAGAACAGACGATCTCGAGCGAGAAAGCTGGAGGCTCACACGGGCCATTAAGAGCTTCTGCTCATATCAGAGTATCAGCTAGATTCGATTACCAGCCAGATATATGCAAGGATTACAAAGAAACCGGATACTGTGGATATGGAGATTCGTGTAAGTTCTTGCATGACCGTGGCGATTACAAACCGGGATGGCAAATAGAGAAAGAATGGGAAGAAGCAGAGAAAATTAAGAAGAGAAACAAAGCTATGGGAGTTGAAGATGAAGATGATGAAGCTAACAACAGTAGCGATGAAGATGAAGATGCATTGCCCTTTGCTTGCTTCATTTGTAGAGAGCTGTTCGTCGATCCCGTGGTCACCAAATGCAAGCATTACTTCTGCGAGCATTGTGCTTTAAAGGTATGTTGATGAATTCATTCAGTAACACTTACATTACAGATATGATTTTGCTTTTTGTTTTGTGAAACTAATAGGTTTGTTTGTGTGATAATGATGCAGCATCACACGAAGAACAAGAAGTGCTTTGTGTGTAACCAACCAACTCTGGGGATTTTCAATGCAGCTCAAGAGATTAAGAAGAGAATGGCTGAAGAACGTAAAAAAGCTTTAGGATTGTGAATGTTTTCTCATAAGCCAAAAACCAAACACTATTCTTGTTTGTACTCGATGGGCCCATATTGTGATCATCATATTGGGCTTTGTTTGGCCCATCGAACAATATCCAACTTTCTCTCGTTTTTCATCTTACTCGGTTTTTTATCATCAACTAATATGTACTAGTTTATCACTTCACATACAAATAAAAATCTAGTCACTTGCAGAAAATAATAAACTTATAGTAATCCAATAATGTAAACCATGTCTCTGCAAACGGTTTCGACGCCACTCAAATCCAAAGCTAATACCTTGCTCCCTGACACCAAAGATACCACGGGAGCTGCTTTGGTGTTATCAACAAAATCAATCTTATTTGTCAACCAAATCTCAGTGGTAGAATTACTCTTCCCCTGTAATAACACGGAAATCTTGTCTTGTTTAACAACGGAAAGACTTACAGCTTCATAATAAGTCCAGTTACATGGAAGAGACACAACATGTATAAATTTCTCAGTTAAAAAATCAAAGCTAAGCAAGGATAATCCGAGGAGGTCCTTTCCTAGTGTATCATCCATATCAAACACGAAAGTAGTTCCCTTCAAAGACACACGGTTCAGAGAGTAATGCAAGGACCAGCCTGGAGAGACATCATAATCAAGAATCCTCCATGAATCATCAGAGCTAAGCTCGTAGATTTCGGATGCCTTGGTAACAGGATAATAGGTTAGTATTTTGTAGGATTTGGATTTCTTGTCTTGGTGGTAGTATTATCCGAGAACAAAGTTGCGGTGGCCATGGCCATACTTGCTAGGGCAGGTGTTAATCCACTTGGTTTGATCAGTACAGGGGTTCCAAACCACGAGTCTAGATTCCTTTACGGACACGCAAAACAATAAGCCGTCACAGTGAAAGACTTGACCTACATCGAATTGATTATATCGATAATTGGGATCGATTAAGCTAACTTCACTTTTGACCTCTAGAGATGGACCACCATGGAAATTGAGTGTCAAAGGACAAATCCTGAATTCACAAGTTAGTAAGAGAAGCAGAAACTCTTTTGGCGCTTTCTCAGAGTGTTCTCTTGCGAATCTACTATCGTTGAGAAGACGGTTCCATGGTTTGTAAGTTGATCTTAATAATCGTTTCAGACTTTTCGCTGGAATGTGACAGAGTATCTCCTCTACCAAATCCTTTGGAAGATCTCTCATCTCTGATACCAATGAATCCTCACAAGTCACAAGAGTGAAGCAAAGGAGGAGTAATATTCTTTGATAGATAAACAAACCCTAAGAAATGGGCTATCTCAAACGACCTAGTTTCATATCTGAGCATGATTTGTCAACCGTTGGATCTTAAATTTGATTTTAAACCCATCTAAAGTGTCAAAACCTTAAAAACAAAATCAGTTCAGTTCAATGGACATAGCAAAACCTTCTTAATGTAACAGAGACAGTGTTGTTGCTATTACAAAAAATTCAAAACCTATACAAATCTCAAAAGTTCTCAATACAAATCTCAATCTCTCTTCATCTCTCTGTTTCTTTACATTTTTACAAGAGCAGTGGTAGAAATGAATAAAACAAAACTTAGCTAC
Organism: Arabis alpina; assembly: GCA_900128785.1. Lineage (NCBI taxonomy): Eukaryota > Viridiplantae > Streptophyta > Magnoliopsida > Brassicales > Brassicaceae > Arabis > Arabis alpina. The sequence goes on from LT669788.1 coordinate 780,743, forward strand.
AAAGCATTTTAACCGGAGAGAATTGTACTGTGAGACAAGCATGATCGGAGAGACTGTAATTCTCCGGCCACAATCCTTTCTCTGCTTCTTGCGGTAACAAAACCGCTTTATTCACTTTCAATCCAATCGCTTCTTCTTCTTCTTCTCCTTCTTCTTTCTTATTCCCCATCACACTCTCTTTGCAGTTTCCAGATTGGTTCATCATCGTCATGTTCCAAATTTTCTGACATTACATTACATTACATAACACACACGCATTAGAGTCTTCATTGACGTTTTAAACAAAGCTCGATTTACTGAAGCATTTTATCGGTTTGTGATTTCTGTTTTGTGTTAATTGGTTACCTTCAGTTCTTCATAATCGAAGACACCGTTTCCATCAAGATCAGCTCGAACCCATAGCTCTTTTGTCTCTTGGAAGCTAAGTCCATGTGGAATACCTGTTAGATTTATCTGCCACACAATATGTTTGATCGATAAGTAGAGAAACTCAAAAGTCTATACTCAAAGTTTCTACTCGCACCCTTCGTTGAAATACATTGTAAGATACTCAAATAACTTCTCTGAAATCCCAGTTGAAATTAATATACCTTTTGAAGTGCTTGGCAAAAGTCAGGGTAGGTTAATGAATCACTGCGATTATTTGCCCCGAGAAAAGCAAAGGCATCGTCCTCAGCTATGGAAGCTTTCTGTAGTTGATACTGGAAGAACCATCAAGAGAAATCAGAATCAAACAAAAAGGACATGAAAATATAAGTTGAGGAAAACAAAATCTGGAAAGAACCGAGACATGACATGATAACGGGAAAAAGATTGGTATGGTAACTATATTGTATCTTAGTTTTCGAAGATCTCACCTTGATAATGCTGAAAACAGCTTCCACCCAGCTTGTTCTCAATGGTTTTCTTGAATTGCTAGGGTTACATAGCCATATGAAATCAACTCCGCATATGTTTCCCCTGTGGTTTCTATGGCTAACCCACTGAATAAAAAAAGGAAGAAAGACGGTTAAGGATGTGTCGTATACAACATGAACCAGGTTTTAATAACAGGAGGCTAGAGAAAAAGTATTGTAAGGGATGTCTACCCTATGAGCATCACTGTCTGTATACTTATGAGCAACGTCGTATGATGATATGAACCCTTGAGATCTCAAGAATTTGTAGACATGCCCGCGCTTGCTTCCATTCCAGTCACTGAAATAAGCATAATTTAAAAGTCTGTGATTACACTGTACTGGTGGAGGGACACAATCTCAAGACTCTTAAGAGCAAAAGCTAACCCGCAGAGAATAATGGGCATGTGGTTAAGTTTATTTTCCTTTATGTAGGCTTCCAAATATTCAAGAATTTTGTAAACCTGTCAAGAGAAGCAAATATAATAAACTTAACTATCACAAGATCTAAGGGAAACATGGTCTCAAAACGCAAAACGATAGGAAGGATGACGAACCTGATGCAATCTAACAATAGACAAGCTAGAATCATGAGGAAACAATAGGTGAGTGTTCACTATTAGAACTTCTTGTTGAATGTCTTGCTTCCCATTAAGCGGAAAGGGAATAACTGATTTGACATGTAAAAGCTGAGCAACACGGTCTCCAAAATCGTTAAACAGCAGCTCCCGGTAATTTACAAGTTTAAAGTAGTCCTTATGGATGGCAGTTAAAAGACCTGTAAAAAAATATTCAAGTCCACAAATAAGAGAGGCAAAGAAGAAGCCTATCTTTGATCGTCTGATAGAGGAATGCAAACCTATTAGCTATAATATCAAATTTGAAAATTTGGTCCACATTTCCACTCTATCCATAAAAAAAGTCACTCGAAGGAAGATTGCCACTTAAAACAACATCCTAGAGACAACAACGTTGAAGATCATATAAACACTAACAAGCAACCTTTACACCCCAAAAGAATCTAAACTACAGTTTTCCAAGACGAGAGTATAGAGTTGGACTACTCGACACTGTTTAACCGAAGCATATCAAGCAACATTGAGCCTCTTCTTAAGCTTCTAATGACATTACACAGAAAAGTTTTCCACAGAACAATTCAGCAATAACCACATCCTTCTACTTCCTAACTAGAACTCAGGACATTATCATAAACTGAAGAATGAATCTTACCATCACCGCGACCGTTCGTTCTCGCCAACTGAAAAATAGTGTATCCTGCATTTCCAAGCCGTTCATGGTACATCTTCACCAATTCCTCATTCCCAACCCAAACTTCCTATAAACAATCAACACAATCCACTAAAAACTCAGCTAAAACTCTACTTATAAATCTCACATACACACACACACACAAAGAAAATTTCAATTACCTGTAGACAAATAACTGAAGAACGTTCATGAAGTAAACAATCTAAAATCTTCTGATTCCTAGCAAACCAAAGCGCATGATAATCACTCTCTCGTATACTCTGATTCTGATTCACAAAAACACAATCAAACATCAACGAATGCGAAACTTCCGATTACGAATGCGAAAATGTAGAAGAAGAAGAACAACAACAAACCTGTGAATCAACTCGTTTATAAATCGGAGCTAAGATATTGAAAGTCGTACATGAAATACTCGGTTCCACAATCGAAGCTAAGTTCGAATTGAACCTCTGCACAAATCGTAATCGATAATCATCATCGGAATCTCAAAACAGTAAAATACAATCAGTAACTCGCCGACGTACCATGACTGACGCCGCCTTGTTGTTTCTGCCGGAGAGTAGACCGGAAAAGTAGATCGGAAGAGGAAGAGAAGCGAAGACGACGAAGAGGGAAAGTGGTGAAGAAGGGATGAATCTGGACCGTAGGATTAAGCTAAGCTTGCTTCGATTTTGCATTTGGTTTTTCGAATTTCCCAAGAGATACTTTTCAGATTTATAATTTTCTCTTTTGGGGGTTTTGTTGTTGTTTTGTATAGGTTTTATTATTTTTTTAATGTTTTATTATGCACCGTTTGTTTTCTACTAAATTACAAAAACCACATAATTTCATTGTAAGGTCCATGTAATTTTGTTTATCCACGATTACAATGCATTTTTTTTTTTTATAATCCGATCAGCTGATCCGAAAAACCTCGGTAAAAACGTATCGGAGTGTTAAAAAATGGACGTTTTTACGGAGAGCCATCAGACTATTTGTTTAGAGTTTGAAATATTTTTTTGACTAATATGTGAAAAGTCGGATCGCCTGTTACCGGACTACCAGATAAACTACATGGATCTTTGACCGAAACCTAGACCGCCTATATATGAATATGATAAAAAAAATCTAGTGAAATTACAATGCAATTTCTTCATTAAATTCAATGAGAAAAATACCCAAAAACTAGTCGATTGACCATTTCGGAAGTTTCTTTAACCTAAAAGTTTAACATATTGGTATTGTATTCAAATTACAAGAATGTATGTAAGCAAATGATAAATCGAATATAGTTATTTTTAGCACAAAAAAAAAATCGAATATAGTTTTAGAATATGGAAATAATAATATCTTGGGAGGGGTTAATGATTGGAACCGCGTGTCATGTCGGTGACGGTCACACGGTCCGTACCAGAGTAAGTAATACAATTTTTTATAACATTTGGCCATGAAACTACACCACCATAGGTCCAAGTTGCTTAACCAAAAAAAAACAAAATATTAATTTGTTGGTCTTTGTCAACGCATAAAATATTTATTAACGTTGGTTTAACAACTTCAAAAGAATTATTAATTTTAATTGTTTTATTTAATCGTTTTTGCTGTTCACACACGAATTATTGTCGTTTGTAGGAAAATAATTTTCGAAGAAGCTCATGAGTAAGTGTATAGCAAAAGCCCATTAGTTAGCTACATTGAATTGGACTTACATGTTACACGTTATACTAGCCCAGAACACAAATTCTATACTTGCACATCTAAATATCTAATGTTTGTTTTCAACCAACATTTAAATACGTAATTATGGTGTTAACAATAAAATTAAATATTCAGTACCAATCACTCACCAAACATTTACTTCCCTTAGAAAGAAAGGCTTCTCTCTCAAACTCTACTCTCTAATAACATATTTTGCCAAGACAATATTTAAACTTATGCACAATCATCACTCAAGTAAACTACAAACTTAGAAACCTAAAAAACCCTTTAATTTCTTTAAAGGCTAATACAAGAAAATTCAAGATAGGATTCAAATTTCAGATAGAGTTTCATTATCCACTGTAACCTTCAGTTCAAGCATCTAAACCAAGACAATGAAATGCAATCAAACATATGGTACACACACCTTATAAACTATGTGTAGCTTGTAAGGAAACCAAAAAAACAAATCCAAAATTATGAACACAGAATGGGAAACAGATTCGAATCGAAAGCAAACATTTTTCAAATGCATAAAATGGCAATTTGAAGACACTCTTGATCCTATTAACTGTCCTTTCCACTACTTCTGTGACAGTCTCTACCCCGGCGACTACCCTCAAATCATCGATGTTTTAGCGTTCTTCTTCGTCACATTTTCTTACTTGACAACGCTAATCGTCTTGCTAAAGAAGGTCATATCAAGAACAAGAAGAGAAGATGATGATAGTGATGATAAAGCAAAAAGGTATTTACTTCCTTCTGGTCCAATCTCACTTCCTTTGATCCTCTTGATCTTTGCAAAAGGTCAAAGAATCAATACCCTTTTCCCAATTTCCATCTTTGGACCTGCAATACTCCAGCTAGTTCAACTCTCGGTGCTTATATTCGAAAACAATATCGAAAAAGAAGCAAGCTATGTGTTCTTTGAAGCCTCTACAATCTCTGGAATACTCCATGCAAGTATTTACTTAGACGCTGTGATTCTCCCTTACTATACAGGTTTCGATGCTCTAGTCACTTCGACTTTCTCTGGAGTCTGCAAGTCTTGCATTTGCAGGAAAGAACCGTTGATAGTTGGAGGGAATATTGTCGCGTACCGAGGATGGTCTAGTACAACGTTTTTGGTGGTTGGTGTTTTGTGTTTGAGGATTATATGCAAGTTATGCAGAGAAGAAGCAAAGAGGAAGAAAGTTTTGGTGATTCAAAATGCAGTTGAAGGATTGGCATGGATTGTTCTTATTCGAGATTGTGTGTACTTAGCGGTTATGTCTCCTGCCGAAGAGCCGGTCTTGTTTCGGGTTTTTGTGTTTGGTTCTGTTCTTGTGTTGATTTGTGTTTATGTAATCACACAAATATGTTGTTTGGTTAGTCGGAGACAGAGTAAAAAGACAACAAGCACTTGACATTTCTAAACAAAAGAGAGGCAAATGTGTAAGTGTAAATGTAAATGATTCAATTGCTTATAAGAAACCGAACTTGGAACAACCATTTCATTTATCCATAAACTTGCAATCTTTTCTACGAACAAATCTCCATAAATTACACACAAGCTAAAGCCGGAAACATGAAAATGCTGCGGATAAAATCGATCAAGCGAAAGAAAAAAAACTCTTCTCCTTCTAGTTGGGGTCACAACAAAACCTGTTCTTAGAGTGGCTTTCCGCTTGCGTTGACGTCGCTTCTTATCGCTGCTTGAATTAGCTTAACGATGAAGTACTGCAAAACAAAAGTACAAATAAGGATTTCAATTGTTTAACGAGTTCGAACAAGACAGTAGATCGTATGGATTGCGTTTGTTCTTTTACCTGAGCACCGATGATAAGAGGGATGAGTATCTTTCCTTTATCATCAGAGTAAGATCCATCTACCATCTTCTTGTCTACATGAATAGCTTTCCTTTGATTTGTAGCTACATCGGTTATCGCCTTAACCAAGTTCGGGATCCATGCTTCACCAGTCGGTAGAACCTAAACCAAGAGCACATAAGCGGTTTTCGTAAGAGTCTCCTAATCAGGTCACGTCAAGAGATTCGAAAAAACCAAACCTTTTCTTCCTTATCGTTCTTGCTGCATCTTCCACTGTTCTCCGCATACACAACTGCAATTGCAGAATTCTACAAGCCAAGAATAATAATAAGAATTAACTGATTCTTGCCCAAACATGGTAGGTAAGACTATTTTACCATACCTCAAACTCTTGTTTTCGCATCTTGGAACCAGCACGAATAGTGTTGAGGAGAGAGTCTGATCTCTTGGAGGAAAACGTTTCGTAGGAAAGTTCATCGGGAGGGGAGAATTGAGCATGAGTAAGAACAAGCAAGGTTTTGCACCATATCTCTTTTCCAAAGGTTTGGGTGATTGCTTGAACAACTTGCCTATCTAGCTCATCGACTCTATACACATCCAAACGATCAACATAGAGCAACACATCTATGGTTCTGTTCACCAGAAACCTGCCCCAAAATCCAAAACACAAAACACAATTAACAACTCGAAAACTCTGGCAGAACAATTAACCCCCTTGAGTAAAACTTAAGCCTAAACCGGATACTCATAATTCACAATTCTCAGTAGAAACCCATAAGCAAACAAGCAAATCTAATTACATAACTAAAGAGCTTGTGACACAAAAACTTAACCAAACAAAGTACTGAGAAACACAATGAATTTCTCGTATGAGTTAAAAGAGTAGTACTGACCCTTTGATCAGCTCGAGAGCTTGGTGATTGACATAACCAGCTTCCACAAGTCCAGGAGTATCAATAATGTTTATAGTGAATCCTCCCATTGTTCTTGAAACCATCACTGGTCTCAACCCTTCAGCCTACAGAATCGAAACCATCAAATATGTTCAAAAACTGACTACACTTACTTAATCCCAACACAAAAAACAAAATCAAGTTTTCAAGTGAAACTAAATAAGTACCTGAAAAGGACTAACACGGACAACTTGTTCACTGATAAGAGAATTGACAGTGGATGATTTTCCAACACCACCTTTACCCAGAACAAGAACTGTCAAAGAATTCATATCCTGCAATTACAAAAAAAAACATTTTCCTAATCACAACGGAGAAACCGAGAAACCGACTAAATTTCAAAGAAACAGGAATGAAAAAACAAAAAAACAAACCTTTTGCTTCAATTTGCCGAAGAATTCAACCAACTTTTCCTGAGTAGCTGCTGGAAATTGCTGAAACCCAACCCATTCACGAACAATAGAACCCATCACTTCCAAAAACCCTTCTCCAAACACAAACAAAGTAAGTTTCTTGCAACATATATATCGCTTAAACCCTAAGAGATAGCAATGGTATAATAAACTTTAGGAGATTTTGAAGGAACGTACCGTTGTGTAAGCTTTTTCTGATGATGAGGTTTAGGAGAAGCTCTTCTGAAAAAAAGCAAAAGCTATGTGACCTTATCGGAACTCTGTTTAATAGTTTTTTTATTGTTTTCACTTTACTCCTCTGTTTCTTCAATGTTTTCTTTTACTACCTTAAACTTTTGAAGATATACAAACTCAACCCCAAACCAAATCTAGTTAACCAATTTGCATTACATTTTCATGAATCTAGTCTGAGCAATGGAGGAGTTACATTACGTGGAGCTTTGTAGTAAGCTCAGGCAAAGCCAACTCGTTGAACCTTTCTTCGCTTGTATGTCAATGAAAACAAATGATCATCATCGGTTTCTCGAGCATGATTGTCTTCGCTTAGAGCACGAAGTGGTTTTCGCTGAAAGTTCTTACCATACAAAGCCTTATTCGTCTCCATTGTTTCAGAGCCAGGAGATTTCAGGTGGTAGTGGACATATTCTTCTTGCTTTGTCGGTAGATTATGTTCAGTGATGGAGTAATATGAAGAAGCACCAAGACCTCTGCGTAAAGTGTCTGTTGGATCATGCAACATTGGTTCCATCTTCTTAATTGAGCTTCTTTGTGTAGTTTCCGAATAGCGAAAGGACGCGTTTTGGTGATTCAGTAAGTACTTCGGGAGTTCGGCGAATGAACAAGCAATAGTACTTCCATAGGGATTCTCGAATCTCGTACCTAAGTATGGAGCAACTGCAGCAAATCTACTACTCTTTGAATCGTTTTCATGGATTTGCAGGAGATTGTTTTCTGGAGCTACATAAGGTTCCCCGAAAACGGCAGAAGAAGAAGGTTTAGAGATTACTTTGAGACCACCCTTTGGCAATATCTGATGTTGTTGTTGAGAGGAAACGAAGCTGGGACTATGGTACCCGAATATCCCTTTCTCGGTTATCTTCAATTTGTAAGTGTTCTTGGAGCTGCCACCGCGAGGGAAGGTCAAACTTTTAGTTCTCTTTCTTTCCAAATTCTGAGATGGAACTTTATTAAGGTCAAGCAGCTTGAGATTCATGCGTTTTCTTCGTTCTGACCAGAGGAGAAGTCTCGTGTTTTTGCCCAATTCTTTTCCATACAAATCACACAACCTTTGCATCTCAGTGAATGTCTTGACCAATTTTTCGTGATAGAACTTTAAAGAGTAGTAATACTTTTTCCTCTTGACGAACATAACGCCTTCTTTGAAACAAGATACCTTTGGAGTACACAATCCTCCTCTCAATTTCTTATAAAACTTATCCACTGGATTCCCAAAACACAAATTAACACCACCAAGAAGTTCCTGCATTGTCAAACTGAACGTCTCTTGATCCATATCTGGTAGAAAACATGAGAGGAAGAATCTTTCTTCTTCAGTCAGAATTGAGTTCCATGTTTCAATAGACAATACTCCCGTCAAATCCGGTAGATCATAGACCTCGTATGGTACGTTACAAAGCTGACCTTCTACCATAGCTAACTCACAATTTGCTTCCGCAATATCATATTCATCATCAACGTCATCTTCAGAGTCTACCTCAATCACTGGATTCTTAGTCATCTCTCCACCTTTAGTAATGTAATGAACACGCACCATCACAACACAGATACGTTAAATCTCTAACCACAAACACCACAACACAAACAAGATACCTACACAATAAAAAAGTTAAAAACTCATTAGCAATTTCGCAGTACAAGTTTCTGCAATACACACACCGAGAAACTGAGATTCTAATAACACAGTGGGCTTGTTCGTTTGCCTGCCGCATGCGGCTTGCGGCTGCGTCATGCGGCCAGATGCTGCGATTGTTGTTTGTTTGACTTGCGGCTGCGTCATGCGGCCAGACGCAGCGTCTAATCGCTATTCGTTTGTCTGCCGCTGCGGCTGCGGCTGAAATTTTAGCCGTGACGCTAAATTTTAAACGCAAACGCTGAATTTAGCTGCGGCCAAAAATTCCTGACGCAAGATGCAGCGTCTGGCCGCATGACGCAGCCTCAGGTACCTGCGGCAGGCAAACGAACAACATTTTGCCGTATGACGCAGCCGCAAGTCGCTGCGGCTGCCAAACGAACAGGCCTAGTGTTATCACAAGCCTGCTTGATGTATATATCTCAATTCACATTCAACGATTTCAACAACAGTACCAAAAGTTCTCTCTATAGAGTTATCAGAATCACCAGATTTCCATAAAACTCATGAATCTGAGATCAACGAAGCAACATAATCACACAACACAGACAATCTCCAAACTCGTATCAGCTACAAAGCTCAATACACACAATCAATCGATAGAAATCATACGAATCAACACTAATCGCTTCGATCATCACCACTAAACGAGAAACTCCGACGAGTTCAACAAAAAAACCTTACCGGAACGAATCCAGAAACGAAGAAACCTCTCCGTACCGTACACAAAGAAAAAACCGTAAAGACGAACTCACCGATTCTAAACACAGAGAAGAAACGATCAATCGATCAATCTCAGTGTCGTTGCAGATACGAACTCCATCATCGTCACCATCGAAGCTTTTTCTCTGCAACTTTCTAGAGATTTCTATAGTGTTTTGATGCTTCAACGATACAGTACAGAGAAAGCTAATATAAACTGTTTACTTTAATTTTTGTAATTAAAAGCCGCCTAAAGTTAATTAGTAACTTAATTAATCATTTTTAGATTAGGATTAAATCAACGATCTATATTTGGGTAGGTAGATAACTTCAACGGTTACGATCTTATGATCTGTCATTCTTTTAAGATAAGCCTTTCTCTCTCTCTTCTCTGTTTATTTAACTAAACCATTTGCAAAGTCTCACCAAATCATTGTTTTTGATTCTGAAAAGTTTATTGTAAGAATTGAGACAATTGTTGTTGTTATTGAAGATTCATTTCATGGCTGATAATAATTGTTTCAGATTTTACTTAGCTTCTGTTTTCTTGATTTTTGGGATTATAATTTCATCATGCAATTTTCAGGTACCTTCATAATCTCTCTTTGATTACAAAAAATTATGCATGTGTGATGCTATCTTCTAGTTTGATCTGTTTTTTTGGGATTTGATCATGTGCTAATTTGTTGTTATTGAGTTTGATCTGGTTTTGTTTGACTCTTGTAGTTACAAAATAAAAAAAGAATCAAATTTTGTTGATTTTGGTTTATCTAATGGATCACCTCTTGCTTAATTGATAAATTTCGTTTTAGTAATCAAATTAACATATTTATGTTTTTTTTGTAACAGTGTATTAAAGCAGAAAATCTTTCAAAGGAGAAACTAAACTCAAGGATTCTTCAGGTTTTGATCTTAATCCAACCACTTTTTTCAGTATTGTTTTGTTCATTTCAAGATTTTGTCTAATCATTGAATCTTACTATTTTGGCAGAATGAGATTGTTAAACAAGTCAATGAGAATCCAAACGCTGGATGGAAAGCGGCTTTAAACGATCGGTTTTCGAACGCAACCGTGAGTTTCTTTACTTCCATGATCTTACCTCTACAAAGAGCTTTGTGTTTGTTTACTGATTTTTGTTGTATGTTTGTGTAGGTTGCAGAGTTTAAGCGTCTTCTTGGTGTTTTGCCAACACCGAAGAATGAGTTTTTAAGTGTACCTATTGTTAGCCATGGCATATCTTTGGCTCTTCCTAAAGAATTTGATGCTAGAACCACTTGGTCACAGTGCACTAGTATTGGAAGGATCTTAGGTCTGTTTTAACTTTTAAGCACTTAGCTTCCACTATCTTTGTCATTTATCCGATGATTTACTGACTTGTTTTATATTGTGTGTCGAATCCGCTACTCGATTATCGCATTAAAGATCAGGTATAACTTCGTTTGAGTTGATTTTTAGTGAATATTGTGTTCGCATATCGATGAAAACATTTTGGTTTTGGTTTGTGATTTAGGGTCATTGTGGTTCTTGTTGGGCATTTGGTGCTGTTGAAGCACTTTCTGACAGATTCTGCATCAAATATAACATGGTAGTAACACAAATCTCCAACGAGTCTAGATTTGATGATTGCTAGCGTTTCCGACTTCGGATATCAATATTGTTTTCTTTTCCGTTGCAGAATGTTACTTTATCTGCCAATGATGTCATAGCATGTTGTGGATTCCTTTGCGGTCAAGGTTGTAATGGTGGATACCCAATCGCTGCTTGGCGGTACTTTAAGCACCACGGTGTGGTCACCGAAGAGGTAAATTCTCATTTTAACTGCAAAGCATAATAGTAGTGGCAAAGTGGTTAAAATTTATTGAAATTTTTTGCAATGTTATTGGTTTTTCCAGTGTGATCCATACTTTGACACTACCGGATGCTCTCACCCGGGATGTGAACCCGCATACCCTACACCAAAATGTGCGAGGAAATGTGTTAGCGGAAACCAACTTTGGCGTGAATCAAAACACTATGGTGTTAGCGCGTACAAAATCAAATCTGACCCTCAAGACATTATGGCAGAGGTTTACAAAAACGGACCTGTCGAGGTTGCCTTTACCGTTTACGAGGTAAATTAAACGTTTTAGATTGACCAAACATATGATTATATCATGGAACTCCACATTTCATGTATCTTTTTTGTTCATCAGGATTTTGCGCATTACAAATCCGGAGTGTACAAGCACATCACCGGTACTAACATCGGAGGTCATGCTGTTAAACTTATTGGCTGGGGAACTTCTGAAGACGGCGAAGATTATTGGGTAAGAATCCATTTTAACACTCTGGATTTCAAGTTTGTATCTGACTGAAAAATTAATAACATTCTTTGTTCTTCTGAATTGTTGCAGTTGCTTGCAAACCAATGGAACCGAAGTTGGGGTGATGTAAGTTCTTTATCAAACATTTCACTTCTAATCTTCTAAGGACCCAACATTCAAAATCCATAGAAAACACAGAATCTTACATATGAAAATTGTGATTATTTCAGGATGGTTACTTCAAGATCAGGAGAGGAACAAACGAATGTGGCATCGAACACGGTGTTGTAGCCGGTTTACCTTCAGACAGGAACGTATTTAGAGGTATCACCACTTCAGATGATCGTCTAGTTTCGTCATTTTAAACTACAAATCAGAAATAAAGTTGTGCCTCTGTACTCTTTGTAAGATATAATTTACCACTGTGTTGTTGCTTCAATGAAAGAATATATATATATACACATAAATAGCTTCTAGCTTTTGTTCATATTCAGTTTTACATTGCTTCTAATACATTCTATTTTCTACAAGTTTTTATTCTGCACTATGTGTAACTAATGATTGATACTTGAGGTTTCTTAGTTTACTAGATTGCTCAGCGATAAGCCGAGCAGTAGTATTCGGACCTTCGTGCATAAAAACCTCGTACCCATCACCTAATGCACTAGTTCTATTAGTCGTAAGTTGCCAGAAAACTCCACCAGTACACGAACCACCGGTTCTTGCACTATCGTAGATCACATCATAGACTTTCTTGAAAAACTCGTTCCGTTTCTCTAAACTGAAACCAGGAATCTTTGAAGATTTCCCAAACTCTGTTATCAGTAATGGCTTCTTGATGGTATTTTCACAGTCTTCCATATGCGCACCGATCCATCTATCCACAAATGCATCTTGTTCTCCTGTTCTTGAGCTCTGTAACGGTAGCCTGATCTTGGTGAAAGAGAGACTGTTAAAAACAGAGAATACAAAAAGACCAAACTTTGAAATAGAGACTGATGAGTGATGATGACTTACCAAGTATCTGGATAGATATGGATAGTAGCGAAATCGATTTCCGGAATTTGGTTATTCGATATGAAATCTGAACCGGTTAAGACCGCGCCAGCGGGGTTGTAAACCGTTCTTTCGGGTTTAGACTCTCCATAGAACCCTTCAAGCCCTATTTCAAGTAAATGGTTCGAGTCTATAGACTTAACATAACTGGCCATCTCCTTGACCCAATTCTACACACACAAAAAGGACACCGTTTAGGTAGTAAACACACACGTACAAGTTAAGTTGCGTATTATACAAAGGAGATAAAGTAGTAAGTAACCTGTAAAATAGTTGGACCATTAGAGGCGTAGCAACGTGGTTCATTGATAAGTTCCCATGAAAAGATGGTTGGGTCGTCTTTGTAAACTCGACCAGTGATTGTGTTTTGCCTAGTCAATACGGTCTGTTTCAACATTTGGTCAAACAGTCGGTTAAGTTCGGTTGAGAAGTCGGCACAATTTCTAGATATTATCCTTTGTAAAATACACTTTAATTTTAAAAGATATTTGTCATAATAAGTTAATAAACATTTTTGGAATGGTATATTTGTCATCTTGATTGATCATTTTAAGTTGATTATTGTAACTTAACTTTTTGACATGTCAAAACGTCGGGGATATGTGATTATAAATATCGTGTTAACGTGTACAAAAAAATCTAAATATTTAGCCCTTAACGTGTCGTGATATATGATAACTCGATTTAAATAATAATATAACTGAACTTATCTAATCAAAATATGAAATTAAATCTGTAATATGTAGACCACTAACCTTTACGTGGTTCTTGTAGAATTGTTTGACAGTTGAGTTTGTGTAGAACTTATCTGGTTCATCTAAACCGGCCCATTCCACGTACTTTTTTCTCCCTCCAAAATCTTCGAAATTATTAACTAAACTAATTATCAATTTAATGTTAAATCTTCCAGCTTCATAAACCACAAAGTCTAGTCCCTGCTCACAACAAAACTTGTGTTAGTACCTCGCAAAACGCAATTATTTATAAGTCGTCGTTAATTCTATTATTAGTTAATCAATTATGGTATATTCCCGAATAAGTCAACAAAAAAGTATTCTCGTACCAACTTATGCTCTTAATTACATAGTAATAAATATAATTTATTAAAAACTATATACTATTTTGTCATGTTGCCATTATCGACTTCTTCTTCTTCTTTTTTGGTAACGCGATTATCGACTTTATAGTACCATGTGACAAAGACACGACAATTTTTTCAAGAAAAAACAAAAGATTTGAATCTCTTTTGTCGGAAAGTAATATTTTGAAATTTGAATTCTCCAATTTTGATTCAACAATCTATGGTCATAGTAAAACATACGACCATAACAAACACCTATCAATCTTGATTTATAATCCCGTTTAATAACGAAATCATAAATTATACTATAATGATGAAACTATCGAAATATTAAAGTCAGGAGTCATATATTAAAAACTCTTGATATTTATAGAACTACAAAACTATTAAACTTATTTTTTAACTCCAAAATATTTATAGTTGATTAAAAAGCATACGAAACTGTGAGAATATTTCATCTTTGCAACTATCCATGAAATATAATATTTTGTATACATAATACATATGTGATATATGTGTATAGTATTAGTGTATTACCTTGAAAACGTCTTCACTATATGAACCAGGAGATAATTGAAGAGGAAAGTAAGGTCCTTCGTTGAAACCCCAAACCCTAGCTACGTTCATTCCCACGGCGGAGGCTTGCCGGAGAGCCGTCGTGACGGTGGCTCTTCCTCCATACGCCGTATCACTACTAGCCGCCGTAGTCATCATCCAATAAGCATTGAAACCGTTTAAGTAAATTTGTTCTCCGTTCAATACAAACTGCGTGCCGTTTGTTCCGACGAAACCTGTCTTTCCGGCGACGCAAATGCGGTTGTTTCCGACGAGAAACGGAAGAAGAAAAATGAGAAACGGCAAGATGTTCAACATTGTGTAACTTTGCCAACTTTTGCCAACTTTAGAAATGAAGAGAGAATGATGACACAACTTGAAACTTGAGAGACATTTGTGTTGTGTTTTGTGGTATTTATAGATTACATTTGTCTTAGTGTCTACGTATTTGAACAATATTTAGATTTTGTTTGTCACCTTTTTGCTTACGTTTATTTGAAAATATATGCACACGTATCTGTAACGCGTTAAATAATGAGAAATTTAACGTTTATCAATTTCTCGAACGTTCTCATTTGTAAGTTAAGAAAACTATTACTTTCCAAACTAATATAAATCATTTATAGAAAAAGTAGACGTTTAATTTTGGGTTAAGAAGGAAATATATATTTTCGGTTATAATACGAGAAATAATAGTATAACACTATGACTTATGGTTGAATAGTTAAATCATACGAAACGGTCACACTAATTATTTGTTTTTGCATATAAGCATGACACGCATGTGGAGTGGAGCTATCATAGTAATTAAGCTTAGTAGTATATGTAAGAGATTATTTTTATTTGCTTAGGTCAATGACTCAATTATGTAAGATGAATTATTGAGTTAAAATTTCTCAACAGAAATGATAGTTGAAAGAGAGAAACTTCGTATGGATTTTGTAAGCTTCGAAATAGATTCGAGAGATTTATCAAATACCTCAATCATATTATCTTTCTGGGCCCAATTATGTTTTAGATTTTTTAAATTGTGGAAGGTGCGCCGACTTATAAAACAGAACTATATACAAATATAACACATGAAATTCAAAAATATTAAAATTTGTCTAGCAAATAAAAAAATAGATTGATCTATACCATGTGAATTGTGATGTGCAGATCTAGCTTGGGCCTGTTATGTAGTTCTACTTTATTTCTCATTATTGGGTACTTGAGAAAGCCCATCAATCCCAAAACTGCAACAAAGTTTTCGGAGCCAAACTTTGAAATGGATTTTCATATCTTAAAATGTAATAAACTTGACACAATTATTTTTTGAAGTGTCAAATTTTGAGGTTAAGTTCTCCATTCAGAGATAGTTGCATTTCAATCTCAAAATGTTACAAATCGTAATCAACCATTTTTTAATTAATTGTCTGATTTTTTTAACTAAATTCTGATTGATTCTGATCGAAAAGAATTACACACTAGTTAATTTATGATCTAACAATTGTTTTTGCTTTTCACACAGACAATTTTTTTATATTTTCCATTTTATAAAATGGAGCCATGCATGTGACATGTGAACTAGGACGTACCTCTAGATATGCCATATTATTAGGGGCTACTAATGATTATTGCATGACAAATAATGTTAAGTTTACTCGTAAAAATTACACATTTCATTTTAGTAGACCAATTGAAATTCTTCAAATGATCAAAGAGAATCATTTTAACCATATATAACAAAAACGAGTATTTCGAGTTGGAAATTATAATCGTATGAAATTATTAGTAAATTCATTATTAGCTTTTTTGTCCAAATCATCTATGTTTTTTTGTCCAAATCATTACTGCTTTTCATCTATGTTTTGTTTCTTGGATCTTGGTGGATAAGTAAAATCAGTTCATGTGCTATTTGCCATGTTGACGAATGAGATAATATAGAATGTACAATTATGAGTTTGTTAATCCATTCCTTTGTTTTTTAGTTACTAAATAAGACAATCTAAAAATAATAATTTATACAAAAATGAATATTAAAAAAAAAAATGTATATATATATATATATACACACAAAATGATTTCAAATAACCAATTGACTTATTTGATTTAATCAACTGTCCTTAACGTACCACGGCGTTAACGAGTGAAAAGAAGCGAACCTATCGACTATAGTATCAAATCTATTTCAGACATTTTCTCCGCAAGTTATGAAAATTTGTCATGTGGTTTTAATTTTAGGGAAAATTATGAAAATACCCCAAAAAACAATTAGAATTAAAAAAAATAGGCCATGTTTTTCTAAATTAAAAAAATAGGTTACAGTGGACATATTTATCCTTTTTCAAATAAACTAAAATTCATAATTAAAAATTTATCACCACGAGTTTGTCTTCTCTGCTAAAACCATACACGAGCTTTCAATGGACATCAACTGTAGTTGAATCTTACATGGGATTTCCTTGTTTCATCTCCAGCTTTGTGGTTTCCGATGAATTCTAAAATTAAGGTCTTAAGATCATTTTTTCTTATGATTGCTTTTATAGACAACTTGTATTGTTTCAAATAGTCACATAATGAGATTAAGATTTGTTAAGCTTGTGAGAATTGAATGGAAAATGTTGATTGAGCTTAGTGATTCTTTAGTTTGGTGATTTCTTTGATAGAGTGTTATTGTTGGTTAATGAATGATTCTTGATGTAGTTGATTCTTAAATTTACTTCTATGTTAACAAATTGATCCAAAAGACACACCTGTTGTGAAAAATGGAGGTCTTTGGTATTTTTGTGATCTGTTGTGTTGTGTTGTGTATATACACACACTTTATTGTTAATTAATGAAGTGGATATGGATGGGAATGTTGTTCGTTTGACCTCTTTGGACGTGTCTCCTGAGATGGTTTGTTCCTACTTTGATTCACACTCATTCTAGTTTCCCATTGGATGAAGCGACACTGTTTCGATTTCATGTTTTTGTTTTTTTATGCCAATGCGATGTTGTTTGTTGTTCATCTGTTCAGGATGTGAAGGACAAAGATAAAACGAAAATTTTAGATAATGGAGCCCAAAGCTATGCTTCTGCAGGTGAGTCATTCATATCAATTTCCAGTGTCACGGATGCAGAGCGTTTGGAAACTTTGATTAATCAACTCACCTCATAAAAAACTTATGATGAAATCTCATTAGTTGTGTGATTGCATAATTACATATCTAGTTAAGCACATTAGCCTCTTTTTAAAAACAAGGATAAATATGTCAACCGTAGAGTATTTTTTTAATTTAGAAAAACATGGCCTATTTTTTAAATTTTAATTGTTTCTTGGCCTATTTTCATAATTCTCCCTTAATTTTATATAGTTACTAGGGGAGACCCGCGCATGCGCGCGGGTTTTGTCGTAAATGTATTTTGCTTTTAGTTTATATTTGTTACATAAATAATTTGTGACATATATTTTTAATGTTTTATGTTGTTTTTATTTGGATTTATAAAGTTGTGTTTTTGAAAATATATTTAAATCATATTTTTAATTTATATACACTTATAGGAGAAGATTCAATAATTCATACTTAAATTGCATACGTAGTAAAAAATGTGTTATTTTGAAGTAATTAGGGGGAATTGCTTGGTTTGACCCATAATTTGATTTTAACTACATGGGTAACCCACATATCTCATGTTTGTGAAAACTAACCCAAAGGGGTAGTGAAATTACAACTACAACCTTTATGACCAAAAAAAACCCCGCAGGTCATAATGACTGTTTTAGCCCTAGAGAAGTCTGCTACGTAATGTGGAAGTCTATTCATACACTTCCACACGAAATCCAACGCGTAGACTCTATGTAAAGTCTACTTTAGGGTTCAGTAGACTTCTTTGGAAAGTCTACTCTATAATTATATTTCAAATTTAAATTTATAAATTAACAAAAATATTTTGATAAACAACTATGGTTGATGACCAAACTATAAATAATTGTGAAGTATTAAAAATAAAATTGCATAAAAATTCACAAATTAAACCTACAAAGACAAATTATGTATACTTTGTGGTATAGTAGACTAGAAGTCTACTCTATAATTATATTTGAAATTTAAATTTATAAATTAACAAAAAATATTTTGATAAACAATTCTGGTTGATGACCAAACTATAAATTATTGTGAAGTATAGAAAATAAAATTTCATAAAATTTCACAAATTAAACCTACAAAGACAAATTATGTCTACTTTGTGGTATAGTAGACTTCTCTAGAAGTCTACTATATAATTATATAGCAAATTTAAATTTATAAATTAACAAAAAATATTTTGATAAAAAATTTTGGTTGATGACCAAACTATAAATAATTGTGAAGTATGAAAAATAAAATTTCATAAAATTTCACAAATTAAACTTACAAAGACAAATTAGGTTATGAATGAATACATACTATACTAAATAAAGAGTTACCAAACAAGGTACTTCATAACCATTTGTTTAAATATTGATGTGGTGATATGTTGGTAGTTTAATGTTTGATATTTATAGGTTTTATGAGTTTATTTACGGTTGTAGTGGTTTAGTTTTAGGAATTAGATTATTATTTATGATTTAGGGTTTAGGGTTTAGGGTTTCGTTTTATAACCCGTAGTGTAGGGTTTGACTTTTTAAGTTGAATTAACTATAAGATGATGTAAAATTTTGACAAGGTTTTCATCATTTGGCGTAATTGGCCGAGTTACGAGTATGAAATATGGGTAACAATGTGACATTTATAGGTTGCAAACATGTTTTTACACTTAGGGTTAGATTTAGGGTTTATCATTTTTATCTTTAAAATGTCAAATTTGCATAAAAGTGTTAACTTGTGAATATATTAAACTTTTTGACCGTTTTGTATAAGTTTTTATTTGGACTTTTGAATAATCATTGAATAATCATTGAAAATAGTCAATTTACGTTATCGGATAGTAGACTTCATTAGTAGTCTACTCAAACTAGTAGACTTCTGATAGAGTCTACTTCGAGTTTAGGATTTCGTTGAAATTATAGTAGACTTCATTAGTTGTCTACTCAATTAAGTAGACTTCTGATAGAGTCTACTTTAAGTTTAGGGTTTCGTGGAAAGTTTAGGGTTTAGCAGACTGCAAAAGAAGTCTACCTAACCGGTTTTTTAACCTAACTGGTGTTTTAACCAAATCGGATCTTTAACCTAACCGGATTTTTAACCTAACCGGATTTTAGTATCTTCCTATATAAACGAAAATTACATTTGGAAACCCTAATTTTTTAGTTGAAAATCCCTCAGCCTCTCTCTCCCTCTGACTCTCTCTAACGGCGGCAGATGCTTTTCCTCAGTCGCCTATAACCTCCGCAGATCTGATCTGACCCACCGTCTCCCTCCGGTAAGCTTTCAAATCTGACCCGCCATCTTCCTCATATGTCTTCTCACTCTCCATCATCTGTTTATTCACATTGGTTCTCTCTTATTGTTGCAGATTTGTTTCTCTCATCGTCGTCCTCATCTTTACTCTTTACGAACATGTAAGCTTTTCGATCTGCTCACCATTATCTCCACATGTCCTCGTTTACTTACATATTTTTCATTCTCATTACTGCAGATCTGAATTCGACTTCCGTTACAAGTAAGTTTGTTGTATATCTCTAGAAACAGATTTATCGAAATACATGCTTTGGTTAATAATAGAGAAAACTTATATCAGACTGACAGAGAAGTTTCTGAATATTTGTTTTTCACTATATTAACATGTGTTAATGTTATATGGTGATCAGGGATGGGGCAGTACAGCTACACACAACCGTCCTGGACTTCTCAGAGAAGTGTGAAATGACTAATTCGGGGTCTTCGTCTTCAACATCAACTCGTCGTGTGAGAGGAAGAGTTCTTGGAGTACCTACGAGATGTTGGTGTGGAAGCTCGATTGTGGCATTGATTTCTAAATCCGATCCAAATCCTTTCCGTCGATTCTATCGATGTGGATACGCTGCAGCTCAGAAGGTACATAATCCGACCAATCCTGACTATGTTTATGATTGTCACATATGGTTGTATTTGTGTTTCGATTTGGATTTATAATGTTATGATTTTGTAGCTTATCAATGATGAGCAAACATTTAAGTGGGTAGATGCGGCTTTGTTATATGAGATTGAGTCTTTGCAAGTGAAAAATGTGAGATTTGAGAAGGAGCTGAAAGAGGTTTTAAGAGAGAGAGAAGAGTTTGAACAGATGGTGTTTGAGAAGGTGCTTATGAAGCTTGAGAAAGAGGTATTTGAGAGGGTCGAAGCTTTCTTGATGGAGTCATCTTGTAACATGAAGAAAATGATGATTCTTGTAATCATCGGGTGCATGATCATGATTGGGTTTAGTAAACTAGTAGGTTGAACGTATGTGTGTGTTCAATTAGTATGTATGAGTTTTATTGTGTGGTCTTGATCGTTTGAGGATGTGTTTTACAATGACAATGTTTTCTTTGTTCTTGTGTTTTTGTTTTCTGTTCCTGTTGGTATAAAAAAATTTCACCAGACTAGACTTCCAAACAAAGTCTACGAATAGACTCAGGTTAGAAGTCTACGTAACCGAAGTGAAATTTTTTGAAAAATTTCAAGTTTCATTTTACCATAGTAGACTTCCAAACGAAGTCTACTAATAGATTATGAATGGAAGTCTACGGAACCGAATTAAAACCATTGAAATTGGGTAACAATCCAACACCAATTTGAACCAATTTAAGGCATAAACCGAATTTGACCATTAGAATTTGAATGTTTGAAAAAGTTGAATTTATTTTGATTCCGAATTGATTTTGAAATTTTTTGGAGATTTTTAGAAAAAATTCAAGTTCAAATTTTCAAAATCATTTTACCATAGTAGACTTCCAAACGAAGTCTACTAATAGAGTCCGAATGGAAGTCTACGAAACCGAATTAAAACCATTGAAATTGGGTAACAATCCAACACCAATTTGAACCAATTTAAGGCATAAACCGAATTTGACCATTAGAATTTGAATGTTTGAAAAATTTGAATTTATTTTGACTCCGAATTGATTTTGAAATTTTTTGGAATTTTTTTGAAAAATTTCATGTTCAATTTTTCAAAATCATTTTACCATAGTAGACTTCCAAACGAAGTCTACTAATAGAGTCCGAATGGAAGTCTACAGAACCGAATTAAAACCATTGAAATTGGGTAACAATCCAACACCAATTTGAGGCATAAACCGAATTTAACCAGATTATTTACCCTACCTATAAAAACTCGAAAATGTGGTAGAGAAGTAAAATAAATCAAAACCCTAGCCGAGTGGCTTCCTTTGCCCGTTCAGATCCGCCGCTGCGTCGGTTCTCTATACATTTAGACATCGGTGCCGGTGGTCGTGCCGTCGCCGTCGGCAGAAGAAGTAAGGTATTTATTCTCGTCCTTCTCTTCTTTCTCTCTTGCTCTCTCTCATTTGAAGATCCATTTTTCTCATCCACTCGAAATTCTCTTTTTCTCGAACCCAATCTCAAATCTTTCTATTCTAATTACGTGTTCTTTGTGTTTCTGGTTTGCGTTTGACAGGATTTCTACACATCAAGTCGAAGCCGTCAGTAGACTCCACCAACAGACTTCTCTACGATTTTTTAGGGTTTAGGGTATTTAAACCTCTATCTTTCTTTTACCGATGTCTCTCTGCTTGTCTTTGAATCGAGGATCTATACTAATTGTTTGTGTTTATGTATGTGTTTTTGTTTGTGATTGCAGATTCGATGGCTTCAGATAGATTCCCGGTCAGGTTGTTTACAAAAGGAGAAGAACCTCCTGCGGGCAAAAGCATTAACTACTATGCTGGACATACTAATTTGTTTATTGCTTTTGATGGAGGGTTGTTGGAAGATGAGAAGGAAGAGCTTAGAAACTCTCCATTGGGTGTGTGTTTGAGGTTACATGAACTCCCGTATAAGTGGGCATCCAGGCTAGTGCATAATATGTTAGCTCTTCAACTACAGTGCAAGAAACCCTTTGAAATTTGGAGTCTCATTGGAGTTAAGCCTGCTAGGTTTTCTTTGAATGAATTTGAGTTAATAACTGGTCTGAATTGCGACGATGTTCCGAATCTAGTGGACCCGGATGTAGTGGTGACGGAGGAGACTGAAGAATTTTGGGAGCTTCTCGGGGTAAATATCGAGAGGGGTCCAAGTATTGTTGAGTTAGAAGCGGCCTGTTCTTCATGTTCTGATTGGACACGAGAAAACCGCATGAGGTTGGGTTATCTCTGCATCTACGCAGGGTACATTGAAGCTAAAAAAGAGACCACTCCTATTAATGTTAACTTGGCTCGACTTGTTATGGATATAGAGGCCTTCCGGAACTACCCGTGGGGTAGAGTTGCTATGAAGTTTCTGATTACTTCAGTGAAGAAGATCCAAAAAGACCTGGATAAATCGTCCTATACGATTGAAGGCTTTGTCCACGTTCTCCAAGGCTGGGTGTACTATGCTCTACCGGATTATGCAACAGAATTTGCATTCCCATTTCCAAATAACCCTGCTCCACATCTTCTTGCTTTCCATGGATCCAAAGGCCGAAAGAACGTGAAAGAAAATATCCTGAAACAGGTTATACTCTGATTATTTATCTTTCTACATAATCATTTTTGAATAAATCTTTGGTTTGAAGTATTGTTATGACTCCATCCTTTTTTGATTTTGTAGTCCAATGTCCGGACCTGTGTTCGAACTCCTGGCTATGAGCAAATGTTCCCAAGGTGGGATGATGATGTAGCAGATGAAAAGATAACCAACATTATCTCTGAAGTTTACGAAATGGGCTTCAAGTGGACCCGTGGTCACTGGAAATTGACGGGTATCTCCAGTTTTGTTAAAAAAGAGAACAATAAGTCGCGTATAAATAGTATAAGATGTTTTCAATTCTCACTCATATGATCCACGATCTAACATGTGAAATCTGCAACAGATAAGAGGAGTCGAGAGTTATCCTACTCTGCTGTTGAAGAGGATCTACCGTCATTGCTAAGGACTCTACAAGCACACTTTGATCAGAACTTTACAGGGTTGACGAAGACGGTTGCGAATGGTTTTGCGAGCTGTGAGAAGAAGATCAAAGTCCTTGGTGACAAGGTCGAGGCGATTGAGAAATCTTTGGATGCAGCGAAAGGTGGGAAAGGTGAAAAGAGAAAGACCAAAGAGGTTTTGGAGAAGATAGATGGAGACAAGTCTCCAAATCCACAAGAGCAAACCAAGTCCAATGAACCTGCACCTGCACCTGCCAAAGCTGCTCCACTAGAGAATAACAAAGTAGACGATGCTGCGAAGGGAAAATCACTCCCTGATGTCGGGGTTAGTTCCCAATCTCTTCACAAACGCACGTTAAGAATTCGTAATACCAAACAAAAACCGTAGTCAAAAACCTGTGTTAATCTGTTTCTTTGTATCTGAAATGTTTCCGTATTTGATGTTATGTTTGAACCTTCTTGTCAGTTTTCCAATTATGTATGCTTGGTATATCAACCAAGTACTCTATTTGAATTCCATGAGTTGTTTATTTTCATTTGTATCTGAATCTTCTTTCACACTCTATCTGCAGAGTGAATTTCTGAATATGGAAACATGTAAAGCAAATGGTCAGAGTGAGAGTGTCAATGGTGCGGATCCAAGTGTTATGTTTATCGAGAAACAAAACGTACAAGCAAGTTTGTAGAGGTCCAGAAAGCTAAACAAGACAAGAAACTTATTGAAACACAACAGTTTGTACGAGAAAAGAGTTTGAGGGTTAAGAAGCCAGGACAGGGTCAAAGCTCCCCTTACTTGCCGACCCAAACGGCTAAATCGAAAGTCACAGTAGGAAAAGGATATGATCCTTTTGCTCCTCTTGAGGAACATAAGATGTTGTCCCTACAAAATTAGTTGCAACTTCAACCGTAAGTTGAATATGTAAAAAAATTGATATTGATGTTGTTTACGTTTATGTAAGTTGGTGACTTACTTATCTTTACTACACATGGGCTATAACAAGGACAACAGCATCGAGCCTCCTCCGTTCACTTCTCTACAGTGGTTCTGGATTCTACAGAAGCCGGAAGAGTGGCTTAAAGAAACGGTAAAGCTTTCAATCTCCTCTGATCTGACACATCTTCAGTATACATCTTCAGTAGACATACGTAGGAGAGAGTATTAGTAGACATCTTCAGTAGACATTATTAGTATACATCTTCAGAAGACGTAGTTAGTAGACATCTTTAGTGACTGATTTTGTTGTATTTCTGTTTCAGCACATGGATGCTGCGATGAATATGATGAGGAAACGGTACGTGAAAAATATCGCGTGGTTTAGGAGTGAAAAAATTTGCTTCCTCGACACTACTCTAGGCATGGTATGGAATATGAGGTACAACGAATTTCTGGCTTCCATACCCAATCCAGACGGGACTGGAAGAGCCCTACCCGGTGGGGCTTGGGATTACTATGCAGGGAAAATGCCGGAATATGAACAACGAGTGAAGACGTGGGGGACGGAAGTGGAGGACATATACATGCCACTACATGTGAGAAGGATTCACTGGATTGCGATGTGGATTTCAATCCCAAAAAGACACATTACCATTTGGGACAGTGCGGCGACATTTGCAAGTGATGATGAGATTAAAGAGAAGGTCGACCCCATCGCAGTCATGTTGCCTCATCTCATTCGTGAATGTTGTCTAGCAGAAGACAGACACAAGTGGCCACTAACTCCATTTACCTATGCCCGGTTACCGGCAACGAAAGTACCCCAGAACAAGCAAAGTGGGGATTGTGGAGTGTATTCTTTGAAGTACATCGAGTGCCACGCTTTGGGCTATACATTTAGTTCGGCTGCCTTGTGTGATAGGAACATCAAGCGTATTAGGGACAAGCTTGCGGCTGATATATTCACGGAGACAGATTTTCGTGGGATAGATACACAAACGTATAAGGGGCTGGACCTTTATGACCAAAAATAGAGGGTCCACCTAGTTATATGTTTTTGTTTCCCGCCACAATTTTAGGAATCTTGCATATATATTGTAAATGTAAGGAAAACTCATATCCTCTATTTTTTGGCTACTATGGCGGGATGTGAATCGGTAATGCTTTTGGTAGGGATTTGTTTGGAATTTTCTATCTCTGAATGGTATGGCTATGTAAACATTCTTTAACTATTTAATGGTACTATGGTATGCTCTGTTTTTATAACTATTTACCATAGTTGTTCTACAACTTCTTTCCCTTGAAACATCGTTATCCTCCATTAAGTATGGCATTCTAAAGAAGGAGCGTAAACAACGTAGACAACCAATAATTAACACAAAGATGAACATAATTCATACAAAAGTCTTTTGAGAGCATGCAAATCTAAAGTAGTTCGACAAAGATAACAAATACTTAAAAAAACATAAGACAACATATGAGTAGACTTCCGAGTGGACTCCATCAGTAGACTGAATCAGTAGACTTCAGATACAGACGTTAGTGGAAGACTTCATTGTCAGAGACCAGGGACTATTTAAGTAACACAATTATGCTTCGTATGACCTGAGAGTTTGCATTTTGAACAATTGTAATGCGCATGAATCTTCCGCGGTTTATTTCTTTTCTTCTTTGCGAGTTCTAGCCACGTTTGCCACCGCGATTTCTTCTTCCTTCCGGGATGCGGCTTCACGTAAGGAGGGAGACACTTCTCTGATTTCATAGCGTCACCAAGTTCGGTTTTCGGAAATATAGTTTGCGCATACGCCCAATACAAATAATCCCTCCCGTATGTCTGACAAACAGAAGTTGCAACATCTTGTTTTCTCGCTATCAAAGCGGCAATAGCATGTGAGCAAGGTATTTTCTCGATGTGGAAAACACCACAACTACATTTGTTGTTGCCCAACTCAACGATACACTCACGTGCTCCTCCTTTCACATGAAACTGCAAATCATTGATGCATTCCACCGTCATCCTAGATGCGTAATCATCACGAACCGCCAACAAATATTCAACTCCCCGACTATGGCGTGTAAGTAGACTTAGAGCATCTTCTCGCCTCCTAGAAAACCACTTTCCTAGCTTCTCTCGAATAAATTCCAAGAGGAATGATATTGGAAATCCTCGAGCTACCTTTAGGGCGGAATTAATGGATTCAGCAATATTGCTTGTCTTTATGTTATATCTATCTCCCTCGAAGTGAACTCGTGACCATAACTTTGGATCCGCTTCCTCCAAGTATGTTGCAATTTCTGGCTTCGCCTCGCGTATCAAATCCATGTATCGGTTATAATCATCAAGCGTATACGAATACGCAACACCTTTCACCAAGTACATGAGTTGTTTTCCCCTCAATTTGTTAACAATATTACACTGAAGATGATAATAACATATGCCTCGTGTTTCCCAAGGAAAAACCGTCTCGCATGCTTTCTTAATGGAGCTACACCTGTCCGAAACTATCGCCAAAGGGTATTGATCAGATATACAGCCACTCAATTTCGTAAAGAACCATTCCCATGAAGCATCATTCTCAGAATCGACGATCCCAAACGCCAAAGGAAAAATTTGAAAGTTACCGTCTTGTGCGGCTGCAACAAGCAAAACCCCTTCATACTTTCCACTTAAATGAGTCCCATCCACAACAATTACTCGTCTAAGATATTGAAAACCAGCTATGGAGGCTCCGAATGATATAAATAGATACTTAAATATATTCTCTGCATCAATCTCAAGAGCGGTCACTGTTCCCGGATTTGCTTCCTTGATCATATGCAAATAAGATGGGAGATCTTCATAACCATGTTCAGCAGTTCTCCTAACCAATTCTTGGGCGTATATCAATGATCTATACGAAGTGGTATAATCCAGATTCATACCAAACATCACCTTCATCGAATCTTGTATATGCTTCGGAGTTATTCCATCGATTATTCTGACGCGCTGGATAAATAACCTACCAATGTACTTTGGAGTAGCGCGTCTCCGGTGAGCTATTCTTTCCAATAGTTGACATGTATGGTTTTTCAGATACTTTGTCACCCAAAACCAGTTTCGTTCATTCTTCACACCCGCTCGGACTTTCCACTTGAACCCTTTCACGCAACACTTACCGACAAACAAAGTTTTAGTGGACTTGTAATTTCTAAATGCAAATCTTCCCATCACGGCAGTCAATCGCAAATCTTTAAGTATCTCACTCTTGTTAGCAAAACTTTGTCCGACAAAGATACCATCAGACCAAGACCATGTTGTATTTGATCTTCCTACGACGCCAAGACAACGCTCAATCCCACCAACACCATCAAATGAGATATCGTCTTCAGGATCATCTTGCAATTTTCCGTACAAACTATAATCCTCACTGATACCAACACCATCTATTGAGATTGAATTCACACCATCGCCATCTTCAATATCGTCACCTCCAATCGCATCATTATCCCCATTTCTTGTACCATCGGAGAATTCGTTATCATCTCCAATCGCATTGTTCTCCTCATCTCCACCCTCGTCATCGTCATCGTCTGAAGCTTCATCGAACTCATCGTTGCCACCATCTATCTCGAACTGACTCGAGACACAAAGGCGTATAACATGCGCTCTACTTAGTTCGATCAAATTCCGAACTTGTCGATCATTTGTGACATGCACTGGAGGTGTATCCGGTGCCATATGTTGCATCATTGTTTCTGGGAGTGAATAAGTTATCTCCACCAACTCTCTTTTTTTGTCAAGCTCATAATCAACTTGTAGCATCTCAAGAAGATCACCATGGGTACAACCATCACTCAAGAAGAAGAGTCTTCCTCCTCTAAGATTATCAACAACAAACTGCCACACCCCATCTTTCATAATCCATTCTCCAAAGACAACAGCTAATTGAACCATTCTCTGTAAAAACAAATAGGAAACACATTAGTAATCAAAAATCATAGCAGACTTCAACGGTAGTCTACTAAACTGTGAAAAAACTAATTAATCAGAAATAAAAGGTTTCATTAGAGCTGAAGATGTCAAACTAGTACATAAAAACAGCAATAATATATCACACATTTGAAACCAATAAAATCTTAAAATTTCGTTATACATAATTTTAAATTAATGTTTTACTAAAAACATTAATACAGACTTCCCATGCCGTCAACTAGTACACTCTTGAAGAAGTCTACCGTGAAAAGCTAATTACTACTCAAACAAGAAAATTGATTTACACCATAAATATTGCATTTAAATATCTCAAACCCATACAGAAGATCACATATTAGAAAACACACACGTGAGAGCAAGAAAATCTTGAAAATATATTATATATTAGCTATAAATTCGTTTTTAAAAAACGTAAAAACGCAGACTTCACCAGCAGTCTGCGCCAGAAGACTGCGTTTAACGTTTACTAGTATACTTCTGTAGAAGTCTATCCAATGGGTTAGTTTTTGCAATTACGGCAAAACCCAGTAGTCTTCTAACGGAAGTCTTCTTGCGTAGTAGACCCTAATTGTAGTCTACCGAGGTTATCTTTGCATTTGACCAAAATGTTGACTTTTAGTAGTAGACTTCTCCAGAAGTCTGCTGTAAAAATAGGTTATATTTGCAATTGACTTTTACAGTAGACTTCCGCGGTAGACTTCTAATACCATAAATATCTAGCAGACATCAAACGGAAGTCTACGCACACTAGTAGACTGCCGGTTGAAATCTACTGGAACAGTAGAGGTTACATTTGCAATTGACTTATTTTTGACTTTTTGAGTAGAGTCTAAAAGAAGTCTACTTAAAAAACATGTTAGTTTTGTGTTTGACCAAATATCGAATTATTATCGAATTAATTAACTAGTAAACTTCCACAGAAGTCTGCTGAAATTTCAATTTGTAGCAGACGTCTGGGGAAGTCTACTCTAAATATTTTCAAAAAGTCAATGTCCGAAATTTTGGTCAATCGCAAAACTAACCTCACCGTATACAGTAGACTTTAAATAGCGTTTACTCAAAAAAGTCAACAAAAAGTCAATTGCAAAAAATAACATAAACGTAGTCGAGCAGACTCTGAGGGAAGTCTGCTAGTAGAATCGCGTACAGAGTTTGCTAAAAAAAGTCAACATTTTGGTCAAATGCGAAACTAACCCATTTTTTAAGTAGACTTCACGGGCAGTCTACTGAATTTTTTTTGTTGTCAAAGGAGAATAAAGGAACACAAGCAGACTTCTATGAGAAGTCTACGTAAAAAATCTGAAAAAAGTCAATTGCAAATCTAACCTCTCGTTGACCAGCAGACGTCCGACGAAGTCAACTCTTCTGAACCAGATCGGAAAATACGGTTTTTAGCCCCGTTTCGCCGTAGATCCCTGTTTTTAGCTCGTTTAAACACACAAAATCCCTACTCTAACTGTTTACTACGAAGCCCAGACATTATCTAGTAAAAACCACGAAAATTCAAGAGATTGTGAGTGAGATAATTTTTCAAATGCTCATTTACATAGTGTTTTGGATGAAATTGGAGATGAAATGATAGCTGATGAAGCTATAAGTTGGTTTGTGATCTATTTATGCACGAAAATCAGATGGAGATGCATTGAAGAGCTTTAATTTGGTTGTTCATGGTGGTTGTGAAACTTGATGGCGATGGCATTTTCGTAAATAAGTTGATATAATTGGGTGTTTGTTTGTGAAATCAAATGTCTGATTTTCAAAAAAAATAAAATAATTCAGATATAATGACATTTCCGTAAATAAGTTGATTGTTTTGGTTTTTTTGAAAACAATTTGATGAAAGAGAAAATGGGGTATAGATTTGTAATTGACTTCAAATTTTGGGTTATTTTGGAAACCACCCCAAGTAATTAAGATGATTCAATTTATCTTTTTTGAAAATAAAACTGTATAACAACTTCTCTACATCGATGTTTCCAATGAATTCTTCTGTTTGAATGAGTTAAAAGGTTCATTAATTCATGGATAAATTGTTTTTTTATAAAATAATTGTATTATTTTGAAGTAATGAAGATAACTCAGGTTAATTTCTTGCAGAAACTAACAAAATTAGCATAAACTAACATTAACAACATAATCTTCCCAAGTATAAAATAGAGAGAAAAATATGTGGATACTGAAAGACGATGAAAATGTTTCATTTCTCCTTATCTTAATACATTTTTTCGTCTCTTCTGATTGGTATGACGCTTAACATCTGCTCATAACCAGCTTTCTATGCACCCCTTACCAAACAAATTGATGTGAACTACTCCGCGTTCATTATTTGTGTATCTTTTCTCTTCCGTCTTTTTTTTCTTCCTAGAAAAAAGTACTACAAACAAAGATGTTGCGTCATGTTTATCTTCTTTATTTGCATCTATCTTTCATAAATAATTTTTAATTCTTAAATAGATTCAAGTCAAATATATTTTCCAAACCTCTACTTGAAGATTGTGAACTTTAAAAGGTTTAGCCCTAACAAACGTTCAACCGTTAAAACTAAATTCAAACATAACATAGTTAACCTAAACATAAATAATATTTTAAGTCAATTATATTTTAAAAGTGGCTTTATGAATTTATTTTTAAAATATGACATTATATAAAGTGGCACTTCTCAAAATTTCGCTTACTTCGAAGCATACAAATTTATATTTCTTCTTCGCTTATTACATTTAAAATTTTATTTTTGTTAAAAACAAAATTTACAAACACATATTTAAAAAAAAAATTAAAACTTATATTATATTTTTGTGTAGATACTTTTAGTATGCTACTTAACAAAACAATAATTGCTCTTATTCTCTTTTTTTCATTTTTGTTATATAATTGCAATTATTGTTTTAAGGATACCTTCATTGTTTTTTCTCTCTACAATATGTAAGACTTAACAAC
This sequence comes from Arabis alpina, assembly GCA_900128785.1. Taxonomy (NCBI): domain Eukaryota; kingdom Viridiplantae; phylum Streptophyta; class Magnoliopsida; order Brassicales; family Brassicaceae; genus Arabis; species Arabis alpina. Next base: position 812,172 of record LT669788.1, read on the forward strand.
TTCTATTTTTACTATATGAATTTAGCTCTAGATAGACTTATTTGTTGACATGTTTTTTATTTTTATTTGTATTATAGTACTTGCGATATAATTTAACGTAGCTGAAAATATACAAAATGTGAAATATATTAGTATAATCAAATTTATTAAATCTATTATTATTCCGATAACTATATATACCTATCTATATTTATTAGTATAACATTGTGACTTTTCAAATTCTTTTCATAATGTTAGCATCAAATATATAATTGTTAAATAATACTTATGTGTATTAAATTTAAATTTCTTTAAAAAAAAATATGAAGTGGAAATGATGTGGATGGTGATGTGTCTGCATGAGAAGACAAGAGAGAAAAGCTAATTTTATATATATATATATATAGTTATTAATTTATTTGTGCATACAATTGCGTTGCGTACCACAAAGCCATATTATGATTAGCGACACATCATTATAATCGTTTTCCCGGAATTCGAGTAATGTTATCTTAGTTAAATTTAGAAACAAGTATGTGCTTCTCACTAGAAATACTCGCATCCTCAAAACACTTCATCTATCAACTTCCTCTTTGATCACAAGACCTAAATAACTCAACAAGAAGCTAAACTAGAGAAAAAATGATGAAGATTTTCTGTTTTTCGATTGTTGTCTTCCTCGCGATGAATATCAGCTCGGTTTCTGCAGGTTGGATGCAACCTTCTATGGCGGAGGTGATGCTTTTGGTACAATGGGTAAGCTCTGAGTACTCTGTATCACAAACCGGTATGTATAATATTAACCCTTAGAATTTGCTTACATGGTCTGAATTTCCGGTGGAGCATGTGGGTATGGAAACCTCTACACTGATGGTTACAATACAAATACTGCGGCGTTAAGCACTGCACTGTTCAACGATGGCAAATCCTGTGGCGGTTGTTACCAAATGGTCCGCGACACGACCAAAGTGCCACAATGGTGTCTTAAAGGCAAATGGATAACAATCACAGCTACTAATTTCTGTCCTCCAAATTACGCTTTACCAAATGATAATGGAGGTTGGTGTAACCCTCCGAGACCTCATTTCGACATGGCTCAGCCTGCTTTCGAAACCATCGCCATATACAGAGCCGGAATCGTCCCTGTTCTATATAGAAGGTGAACAGAAAACGCATTTTTAACTTACCTGTCGAAGACCTCATTTCAATATCGGTCATGTGCACTAATAAAAGGTGATTATTACCCTGTAGGATCGGATGTAGAAGAAGCGGAGGGATGAGATTCACAATGAACGGTAGAGAGGTGAACGTTGTTCCTTCGAATTGGCAGTTTGGTCAAAGCTTCAAAAGCAACCTTAACTTCTGAAACCACACTTTTAACTTTGGACTTGTAAATGAAATGGAAAAAGTTGGTTTCTTGAATGAAATGTTACATGTTTCGAATACAAAGGAGTGTTAATAAGCTTTCAGAATGTGTTTTTCTTTTCACTTATCTATCTCCGCATCACACGGTTACGCTCTCTCTTGCGGAATCGTTCCAACATGATTTGATCAGTTGCAGCTTGTCTGCTTTTCCCTGATTCAGCACCATTAGTATTACTAGTAGACGGTTTAGCTCCTTCACCATCAGCTCGTGGCCCTCTATCTTTGTATAGTTCGGGATGTTCTGCGTGTTCAAGTTGAATCAATCAATACAAGAATTCACACACACATAGTCCTAACAACTAAACATCAGATTGAAACTTAACAAGTAAAAGGGAAAGAGAAAGCCAAACCTCTTCTAAGCTTTTCAGCATAATCTTTCCCACGTTGGAAATAATCCGCACTATAACTAGACGGAATACTAAACTCCGATTTAGGCCGACCCATTAGCCTCTTCTCTTGCAAAAGCTTCTTCGCAGCTTCTGTTTCTTCAATGTTCTTCAGCTTGTATCTAACATCATCCAACAACAAAAACACCATTACATCTTTGACATACTCAAAACACTTAAATCTTCAATCTATGAACACATACTCGATCGGGAGTTGGACTTCCGCTATTCCCGTAGTCCACTGCGTCGAACTCTCTTCCGAACTACGCTTCTTAACCTGAAAACAATTTGAAAAAAAATTCACTAGGAAATTTCTTATCACACTCAAAACTCAAGCATATCAAAATGTTACAAAACCAACTTACTTTAAGATGATCAGGTATCATATACAACTCATCCTCGACTCGTTTCAATTCATTCTCAACCTCTTCAGCATCATCAAGATTCTTCCCTCTCTTCTTCGCCAATTCTTGTTCAATATACTTCACCCTATTAAACCACACAATCACATCAATGCTTCCAAAAGAAACCTCACTAGCTCAAATCTAATTTCTCTAAATTAGGGCTAAGTTCTTACATATTAGGATCTTCAATTAAAACAGCAGTTTCTTGAGCAAAAGTATCCTGCAACACAAGCTCTTCTTTTTCACCTTCAACTTCAACTTTCTCCACTGCTTTCACTTTCCCTACGCTATTTTGCGTCGGAGACAAAACTGGAACTCCTAATTTTCTCTCTCTCTGCTTCTGCAAAAACTTCACTTCTTCTAAAGCCAATCTACAAAAAAATCACCAATTAAACCAATAAAAATCGATCCTTTAAACTACCCATCAACCTAATTGAACTCAAATCCACGAATTCGTTAAGAAAAAAGCATAAAGGTGGAATTTTTTGTTGGAGAAAACCCTAAAGTTGTGATTTTTTTCGAGACTGTAACTAACCTTCGTGTTTCTTCTTCATCTGAAATTGCAGCTTTAGTTTGATCATCTTGTTCTTCTTCTTCCTCGAAGTTACGTTTCCTGAAATTCCTCTTCGGTGGCATAATTCGATTTTCAAAAATCAAATCGGAGTTTGAGATTTTAGATTGATCCGATTTCAATTTCGCTAAGCTCTTATCGTCGGCTAAAACCACCAATGAAACGCAGCGTTTTGACTTTGGGCCTTTATATATATTATTAGCCCATTACACAATTTTTTTCATGCACATGTTTGGTTTTGTTGGTCCAACTATCAGATTTATAGCTGATTAAATTTTAAATGACAGGAAATGTGGTCACTCAAGAAAACGATTTGGATTCAAAGGAGCTCACGACCATGATATCACAACTGGAGGAATTGTCACGGTTTCGGTCAGAGTTGAACGAATTCTCTGAATTAAGGGAGTCTTTTCCTGATTTCGAAATCGTATATCAGTCTAGAGCGATGAATGTGAAAGCACAGTTATTCGCCTGCAAGACAACGTAACATTATTTTTTCGTTTATTTACATTTTTATTCCGTTATGGTTTGTGGATACACATTGTCAATGAAGAAGTGTGTGTGATTAAAAAAAAACAATTATGATTTATATATTTTGTAATGCAATAAAAATCACATTAATAAGACAATCACAAGTAATAATTTTATTTTTTTTAGTTACCACAACCTATTGAAAACCTTTATTGGTTTCTTATCATGCATCATTGCAATATATTAGTGATTTTAAATTATTTCTTAGGTGCAAGCCTTTGCTTAATCTTATCAACCATCTTAGTTCCAACTTGAAAAGTCTTTGTCAACACATCTTCCGGCAAGGCAGGCTCCGCCGCAAAAAGCGCCGCGGCAACAGAAACCGTCCCTGGTTACTGACTATTAAACGCCGCCAAAACCGACGCCAAAGATTTCCCATTGTTCTTCTGAAAATGTACAAGCCCTCTTGGAAAAACGAAAACTTCACCAATCTTGATCGTTTTAGAGAAAAGTTTATTCGCCGTCGTGATAAACCCGACTTCTAGCTCTCCTTCGAATACGTAGACGACTTCGGTGGCGCGTGGATGAGTGTGAGGTGGGTTTAGACCACCCGGCGCCTATACGTGCTAAGGAGACGGATAGAGTGTTGAGTCCGAGGATTTTCTCCACGTTGGCTCCAGTCACGGCGGAGCCTGACGTGGAGTTTATGACGGCTGGTTTTGAGATCCCGGCGAAGAAGAAGTCGGAGGATGTGATGTATGATGTTTCTTTGCATGGGAATCCGTTCAACTTGGTTCCTCCGATGTGTACATCGTGTGGTTTGTTATGTGTTACCAAGGGTTTATCTAGAGGCAATCTATCTAGTAGTTTTTGATTGGTGTGAATACTCCAACAAAATCTCTAGTTTCAAAATGTTATTATTTCAATAAAAATGGTTATGAATTACAACCTTGATTTTCTAGCAATTTGATTTGAAATTTACATATGATTTAAAAGATTCATTAAAAAGTGTTATATATGTATTCTAGCTATAATTCGGTAGGATCCGAATCCTTTCAATCGGTGCGAGCCATATCTTTTGGTTCTCTAAAGTTTTCAAACTACATGGGTTACTTACTCCATGAATCTATCATATGTCGTTTTAGTTTTCGTTTCATTTTGGTTTTACGCCTATGTAACCGAAACGTTTGATTAAGTTAATGAAGAAGTTACTTGTTGCCAAAAAAAAATGTATTCTAGCTATAAATAATATTCATTCTATTAATTATTTGAAATAATTAATTTCACATTGGAGATCATGACGCTAGTTATGATCTATTCTAAATTTGAATACGAACTAAATAGTGATATTAGCTATTACCATGAGATTTATCGGCGACACAAAAATCTTGAAGAGCGTCGGGATCGTAAGCATTAGTTGAAGCAATAATGCAAGATACTAAGACGATGATGAAAACTCTTGAATTCATCATGGCTCAAAATAGTAGTGAAAAGATGAATTCTATTTAGTTATGAGAAAAGAAGCTATAGATAGCTATTGATAAAAGAGGATTGCGTTTTGGGTACGTACTTATAGGAATCGAACTTAGACTAGTTTGATCGACAAGTCATTTGCTTGACAAAAACCGAACATTTCATTTGTCTTGACCAAACTATGAAACGTACGTCATAGCTAATTAAGTAGGTAAAACGATGCCTTTCTAGCATATCTTTCACTACAACCAAGGCTTATTGAAAAGAAAGGATTTCCGGCAAAATAATAGATATTTGCAGTTTTTGCTAAAATTATTTTCTTTCAAATTGCAAACGCAAACGCCAAATGGATAGGCAAAGTTTGGTCTATATGTGTTTGGTGTTTACATTTAAAACAATAAATTTTTCTTAAGATTTTCAGGGCTACCTGTTTATTTAAAACAATATACACTAAAGTAACGCAAAATACATACGAAAATAAATCTTTGAGGCCAAAATAGAGTGTAAGAAAGTGTTGACAAATCCCGAAGACAAGTTTCCTGGTTTTTTCTACTTAATCAGCTAATTTTCAACAAAGTTTTTTGGTTTTAAGCCCCCTCTCCAAAAACTAGGAAGAAAACATTTTATATCAAATTCTAGAAATATATTTGTGGCAAAATCTATTTTAGTTGAAGATAGAAAAATGATAGAAGAATAAACATGAGGTTTACAAAGTTTGTAGTTTCTACAAGGACGAGTCAATATATTTTACAAAATATCAAATAATGAAAAAATTGTATATGATTGAGCACAAAGTCACACATATACACATGATTTTTGGTGCAATAAATCGTCCCATCAGGCATATCATATTTCAAATTTCCGTTTTTCCTAATCAAACGACGAACACTTCATACAAACATTTCTCTAGCGACTTACATATCATAGTCTTCCCATACGATAAAAATCGAGGAAAGTAGGGAAACAAGGAACCAAACCGTAAATAGGTTGTGGAGAAGGTGATGAGTATTGTGGGAATGAAAGATTAGTAACCGGTGGTAACAGCCAATTTGACGATGGGATTAACGTTGGCAACATCGTTTGATTCGCCGGATTTTGGCCGTGAGCCATAGCCATCACCGTCAACAAGGGGTTGTTCATTCCAAAGTCAACTATCGCCGGAGGAATATAAGGATTCATTCCCATTATTGACATCACCTGCAACATTATAAATAATCTTTAGTTACAACTTAGTTTATGAATATAAATATCACTCGTATTTATACATCTTATAATGTTTCAAATGAATAATACCTAGCGTATTTATACATCTTCTAAGTGTAACAGTGATACCGTAGCTAGCGTATAAAACATTTGGTTTGTACTTCTTATTATCACACTTAATGAAATGAGATAAACTCGCTAAACTTAAATAAACTAGTTAATATCACGGTTGTTTAGAATTATATATTCCAAATTAATTTTCAACAGGGAATATATTATCACTAATGGGATATACATATAACTACCAAAGACAAAAAAAAATGTTTAAAACGTCTAATCATCTAATCGGCCACTTAAAACGTGTAATTGGCCGTCTATAAAGGTAATCGCCTACTAACTCAAGCTTTTTTTCAAATGATTGAACACCAAAAAGTGGTTGTATATTTGTTTTATCAATTAGGAAACTCATAAAAAAAAAATTACATGATAGATTCATCTTTTGATATGAATAAATCTCATAAGTTGATGAGCGTGATCAAATAACATAACCATCAATAGATATCAACTTATTTCGGGAGAAGATTCTTGCATGTTAGATATATCCTTGTTAAATTTTAGTGTCAAGTTGTCAACAAAACATATTATTTTTCTTTGACAAAAAAAAAACTAGTGTCAATTTTTTTTTTTTTTTGTGTGTTTGATCCGAGAAAAATAAATAAAACTGTTTTAGGTATTATTCTAGCTAGAACAAGATCCTAACAATCAACCGATAAACAATCCTTTTTCGACACCCGATTCTCCCCACACGCAACAAATATATACATGTATGTCATATAAATCATAAATAGATATATGTTGAATAAAGTTCAAATATAGACCTGTAGTTGAAGTTGAAGATTTTTCATATACTCAATGGTCTTATCAAGAACCGTAACCTTGTCCGTCTGAAAATGAAAAAAAAAAAAAAACATACACAACCGGTTTCTAGAAACTGAAACGTAAGCAAGATTATTTGAAATGTGTAACTATATATATACAACACACATAATAATACATAGTATAACATTCATAGTAAAAATATACCAACCTTGTGACAATTAGGTACAAGTTGCTGTAGCGTAAGCATCTTGTTACTCATCTCATCTCTTCTTCTCTTGGAACTTTTTCTTGTCACTGAAGGAACCTCTCTTGTAAACCCCTCTGATTCCTCCTACAAAAATTGTTTCAAAAAACAATATTGAGCCAAAACTGAATACATATGGTAATAGTGATATGTGTATAATTTTGAAGTCTTACATCACTCGACATCTCGATACGACGTCGTTTCGGTTGTTCATGTTTGTTTCTCGAAAACCAACGATTATCCGAACTGTCTGAATAATCTTCACTGAGATGATAATCACCAGCTTCAGAGTGTTCATCAGGGACAACAACTAACAAATCTTTTTCCGATTTTTCATCTTCTTTTTGAAGCTCTGGAACAATTGGAACATGAACATATGCAGTGTGATCATGATCAAAGTAGTCGTAGTTCCATTTTAAGCCGTTGATTATACGATCTTCATCAATTCTTGCTCTTTCTGATACACTATGATCTTTCACATGAAGTGATCCGACGTTGTTTCTCAATCCAAGCTCCATGAAATCTTGATGATTCAACCTAAAAAAAGTAGGAAATTATTAGGGTTTACAAGATTAATTAATTACCTATAAAAAATAAATAAAAAGTTTATAGGAATGATAACTCGTAAGACAATAATATACGTACATGTTAATCAAAGAGATTATTGGAGGGAAGATTCGATCAACCTCTTCGGAGACTTGAGAGTTGTGTCCGAGAAAATGAATCGCAATACTCATTTATATTATAAGAACGATCCGAGCCGTATGGTATAGTTGTCAGTTAATTTAGTGACCCACTTGTATTATGCCACGTATCGTACGATGTATGGCTCTTACTTTTAACAAAAATAATTTTCATTTTTCCAAGGTACACCGACAACGATAAAACACAAATCAGACTAGATTATGCCAGAATAGCAGAACGGTAACGCATAATTTCGACCCCAACGAAAAGAAGGTTAACTTAGTTTTTAATTAAAGTTGAAAATAACACTCTCTTTTGTTCAATGTTGCTCTAAGACCATTTTTATTTATATCAGTGTAATTTTTAGACGTAATATTTTTTATTTATATCTAGTCACTTTTTTCTTTTTTAACACTGTAAATAAGAATAGTCAGTTTATTATTATTATTTTTTCTAAATTATACTATTTACTTTGTGTGAAAATTATCAAAAAGATATCATATAATTTAAAATATATATGTATATGTATTAATATCTCCTAATATAAATCTTTTGACATGATGTTTATCAAAGGATGATTGAAATAGTAATAGTACATGCATGCATACATGATCAAATCCCTACATACATAATATAATATAGAGGAATTCCCTAGAGAGACATTTTATATACATGTGGTTTGAGTGACATTTTGATTTAAATTTCTCAACCAAGAACTGTAATGCGCAACGGGTAGGACCATTTTTATCCTTCTAATTGGTTTTTTTCCCGTAATCATTATCCTATATCTTGAATAGTCGTCCTTTTACTTTATCTTTGTATTACAATTCCAAATCATGTCCAATCGTTGCTTAATGTAGCAAAATAGTAGACCGTCTCTACATATCTGAAAACAGTCGACCACCACTTTTTGGTAAACTATCAATAAAAAATTAATGGTTCATCATAATTATATCCATAAAAGTTGAAGGTTCGAAAAATACAGTCATTGAAAGAAAAGAAAAATTGTCACTATACTCATTTAAAGAGGTCGATTATTTAGGTGTTAGGCTAGTCCTAAAAATTTCAATCCCCAAAACTATTCGTCACAAACGATAATGAAATAAGTCAACAACTAAATTAAACTAAATACATAAAAAAAATTATGGATCAAGTTATGCTTATATTCAAGTTTCTTTGTGAGTGTTTATGAGTTTTATGATAATTCAATATCATACAAAGACATTGCAGAATCATGATATTGAGCTGTTTGTTTTTCCGACAATAATGATCGATTTTTTCAGTTCATAACTATTGTCTATTGACAGGGCTTGCTTTGGAAAAAGAAAAAAAGATCATTTAGGGTTTTTATCCACAAAATCCCACGTGGGTGTATGGGACCTAGGCCTATACTCGTAACGAATCAGGTTTTTGTTTTGTGTAACCCCACGACACATTTATTGGAATTTTAGAGCCACGTCTCCATCACCCATACACCGATCAGGTGCGATGGTATTGGTGCACATTTTTTTTTTTTTGCTAAAATGTTTTTTTTTTTTTGCTAAAATGTTGGTCCACATTATTATTTCATTGATAAAATACTATACTAAAATCTCCAATAATTACAACATAAATTGCACTACTATAAAACTAACATAATTTACCATTTAACCTTCAAGAAAAGCATTTCCAATGTATTATGCATATTAACAAAAAAGAACACGTATTCAAATTTACGAATTATTCAAACAAACACCATTATTTGTTGTAGCTTTATTTGTTCTTTTGGATCGCGTTGAATAAAATGGGCCTGAAAAACCCTAAAAGAGAGGAAGAAAATGCGTGTCGTTCACGTGATCCCTCGTGATGGTCATGCTCCTCTGTCTGACACTTCAGTACTTTACAGTTTGTTGGTGTCTTAGCGAGCTACGAAGCAAAACCACAGCCACTCCATGTCTCCAATCTCTTAAACGACAACGACCTCTCGGAATCTACGTTCCAATCTACTTACACAGTTCACTTTAGGTCAATTCATTTATTATGAAAAAAACCTTATAACTTTTTGAATAGATTTTCTCCCATCATTTTTGTTGGAACTGAAATAATAAGTATACTACAAGAAATAATACGTATTTATCTACTATGTAATTGGTTGACATAGATTTCATAACCCACGTCCCTGCCCCATCATCCAATTTTTGTTTTTAAAGAGGTCGATCAGATAGGGGTGGGCAAATGAGCCGAACCGAATTTAAACCGACTCAAACCAAACTATAGTATTTAGTCCAACCATTGGTTTGATTTATTCCCGACCCGAATGGTTGGGTTCGGTTCGGTTGAAAACCAAACCAAATCAAAAAACTAATGTGCTTTTGTATTAATTTATTAAATACATATAATCATATATAATATTATATATGTGTATTTACTTCCTAAAACCTAGATCTACTAACTCAAATCGTAATCAACCATTTTTTAATTGTCTGATTTTTGTAACTAAATTCTGATTGATTTTGATCGAAAAGAATTACACACTAGTTAATTTATTACTCCTTCCGTTCCAAAAAAAATAGATGTTTAAGGTTATGCACACTTATTAAGAAAATGCATTGATTTCTACGATTTACAATTTTCAATAAAGTTTAACCAATAATATTTCAGTATTTGCTTTGAAATTTGTAAAAGTGCATAGAAAACAGTAAAAACTCTATTTTTGTGGAACAAATTTTTTTAAAAAGTTTTTATCATTTAGGAATAGAGAGAACATCTAACAATTGTTTTTGCTTTTCACAAAGACAATTTTTTTATATTTTCCATTTTATAAAATGGAGCCATGCATGTGATTGTGAACTACGACGTACCTCTAGATATGCCATATTATTAGGGGCTACTAATGATTATTGCATGACAAATAATGTTAAGTTTACTCGTAAAAATTACACATTTTATTTTAGTAGACCAATTGAAAATCTTCAAATGATCAAAGAGAATCATTTTAACCATATATAACAAAAACGAGTATTTCGAGTTGGAAATTATAATCGTATGAAACTATTAGTAAATTCATTATTAGCTTTTTTTGTCCAAAACATCATTACTGCTTTTCATCAATGTTTTGTTTCTTGGATCTTGGTGGATAAGTAAAATCAGTACATGTGCTATTTTTCGTGTTTCTTCTTCATCTGAAATTGCAGCTTTAGTTTGATCATCTTGTTCTTCTTCTTCCTCGAAGTTACGTTTCCTGAAATTCCTCTTCGGTGGCATAATTCGATTTTCAAAAATCAAATCGGAGTTTGAGATTTTAGATTGATCCGATTTCAATTTCACTAAGCTCTTATCGTCGGCTAAAACCACCAATGAAACGCAGCGTTTTGACTTTGGGCCTTTAGATATTATTAGCCCATTACACAATTTTTTTCATGCACATGTATGGTTTTGTTGGTCCAACTATCAGATTTATAGCTGATTAAATTTTAAATGACAGGAAATGTGGTCACTCAAGAAAACGATTTGGATTCAAAGGAGCTCACGACCATGATATCACAACTGGAGGAATTGTCACGGTTTCGGTCAGAGTTGAACGAATTCTCTGAATTAAGGGAGTCTTTTCCTGATTTCGAAATCGTATATCAGTCTAGAGCGATGAATGTGAAAGCACAGTTATTCGCCTGCAAGACAACGTAACATTATTTTTTCGTTTATTTACATTTTTATTCCGTTATGGTTTGTGGATACACATTGTGAATGAAGAAGTGTGTGTGATTAAAAAAAAAACAATTATGATTTATATATTTTGTAATACAATAAAAATCACATTAATAAGACAATCACAAGTAATAATTTTATTTTATTTAGTTACCACAACCTATTGAAAACCTTTATTGGTTTCTTATCATGCATCATTGCAATATATTAGTGATTTTAAATTATTTCTTGGGTGCAAGCCTTTGCTTAATCTTATCAACCATCTTAGTTCCAACCTGAAAAGTCTTTGTCAACACATCTTCCGGCAAGGCAGGCTCCGCCGCAAAAAGCGCCGCGGCAACAGAAACCGTCCCCGGTAACTGACTATTAAACGCCGCCAAAACCGACGCCAGAGATTTCCCATTGTTCTTCTGAAAATGTACAAGCCCTCTTGGAAAAACGAAAACTTCACCAATCTTGATAGTTTTAGAGAAGAGTTTATTGGCCGTCGTGATAAATCCGACCTCTAGCTCTCCTTCGAGTACGTATACGACTTCAGTGGCGCGTGGATGAGTGTGTGGCGGGTTAAGACCTCCAGGGGCGTAGTCTATACGTGCTAAGGAGACGGAGAGAGTGTTGAGTCCGGGGATTTTCTCCACGTTGGCTCCAGTCACGGCGGAGCCTGACGTGGAGTTTATGACGGCGGGTTTAGAGATTCCGGCGAAGAAGAAGTCGGAGGATGTGATGTTTGATGTTTCTTTGCATGGGAATCCGTTCAACTTGGTTCCTGCGATGTGTACATCGTGTGGTTTGTTATGTGTTACCAAGGGTTTATCTAGAGGCAATCTATCTAGTAGTTTTTGATTGGTGTGAATACTCCAACAAAATCTTTAGTTTCAAAATGTTATTATTTCAATAAAAATGGTTATGAATATGTATATGAATTACACCCTTGATTTTCTAGCAATTTGATTTGAAATTTACATATGATTTAAAAGATTCAGTAAAAAGTGTTATATATGTATTCTAGCTATAAATAATAATTATTCTATTAATTATTTCAATTTCACATTGGAGATCATGACGCTAGTTATGATCTATTCTAAATTTGAATACGAACTAAATAGTGATATTAGTTATTACCATGAGATTTATCGGCGACACAAAAATCTTGAAGAGCGTCGGGATCGTAAGCATTAGTTGAAGCAATAATGCAAGATACTAAGACGATGATGAAAACTCTTGAATTCATCATGGCTCAAAATAGTAGTGAAAAGATGAATTCTATTTAGTTATGAGAAAAGAAGCTATAGATAGCTATTGATAAAAGAGGATTGCGTTTTGGGTACGTACTTATAGGAATCGAACTTAGACTAGTTTGATCGACAAGTCATTTGCTTGACAAAAACCGAACATTTCATTTGTCTTGACCAAACTATGAAACGTACGTCATAGCTAATTAAGTAGGTAAAACGATGCCTTTCTAGCATATCTTTCACTACAACCAAGGCTTATTGAAAAGAAAGGATTTCCGGCAAAATAATAGATATTTGCAGTTTTTGCTAAAATTATTTTCTTTCAAATTGCAAACGCAAACGCCAAATGGATAGGCAAAGTTTGGTCTATATGTGTTTGGTGTTTACATTTAAAACAATAAATTTTTCTTAAGATTTTCAGGGCTACCTGTTTATTTAAAACAATATACACTAAAGTAACGCAAAATACATACGAAAATAAATCTTTGAGGCCAAAATAGAGTGTAAGAAAGTGTTGACAAATCCCGAAGACAAGTTTCCTGGTTTTTTCTACTTAATCAGCTAATTTTCAACAAAGTTTTTTGGTTTTAAGCCCCCTCTCCAAAAACTAGGAAGAAAACATTTTATATCAAATTCTAGAAATATATTTGTGGCAAAATCTATTTTAGTTGAAGATAGAAAAATGATAGAAGAATAAACATGAGGTTTACAAAGTTTGTAGTTTCTACAAGGACGAGTCAATATATTTTACAAAATATCAAATAATGAAAAAATTGTATATGATTGAGCACAAAGTCACACATATACACATGATTTTTGGTGCAATAAATCGTCCCATCAAGCATATCATATTTCAAATTACCGTTTTTCCTAATCAAACGACGAACACTTCATACAAACATTTCTCTAGCGACTTACATATCATAGTCTTCCCATACGATAAAAATCGAGGAAAGTAGGGAAACAAGGAACCAAACCGTAAATAGGTTGTGGAGAAGGTGATGAGTATTGTGGGAATGAAAGATTAGTAACCGGTGGTAACAGCCAATTTGACGATGGGATTAACGTTGGCAACATCGTTTGATTCGCCGGATTTTGGCCGTGAGCCATAGCCATCACCGTCAACAAGGGGTTGTTCATTCCAAAGTCAACTATCGCCGGAGGAATATAAGGATTCATTCCCATTATTGACATCACCTTCAACATTATAAATAATCTTTAGTTACAACTTAGTTTCTGAATATAAATATCACTCGTATTTATACATCTTATAATGTTTCAAATGAATAATACCTAGCGTATTTATACATCTTCTAAGTGTAACAGTGATACCGTAGCTAGCGTAGAAAACATTTTGGTTTGTACTTCTTATTATCACACTTAATGAAATGAGAGAAACTCGCTAAACTTAAATAAACTAGTTAATATCACGGTTGTTTAGAATTATATATTTCAACTTAATTTTCAACAGGGAATATATTATCTCTAATGGGATATACATATAACTACCAAAGACAAAAAAAATGTTTAAAACGTCTAATCATCTAATCGGCCACTTAAAACGTGTAATTGACCGTCTATAAAGGTAATCGCCTACTAACTCAAGCTTTTTTCAAATGATTAAACACCAAAAAGTAGTTGTGTATTTGTTTTATCAATTAGGAATCTCATTAAAAAAAAAATACATGATAGATTCATCTTTTGATATGAATAAATCTCATAAGTTGATGAGCGTGATCAAATAACATAACCATCAATAGATATCAACTTTTTTCGGGAGAAGATTCTTGCATGTTAGATATATCCTTGTTAAATTTTAGTGTCAACAAAACATATTATTTTTCTTTGACAAAAAAAAAAAAAACTAGTGTCAATTTTTTTTTTTTAATTTTTTTTTTTGTGTGTGTTTGATCCGAGAAAAATAAATAAACTGTTTTAGGTATTATTCTAGCTAGAACAAGATCCTAACAATCAACCGATAAACAATCCTTTTTCGACACCCGATTCTCCCCACACGCAACAAATATATACATGTATGTCATATAAATCATAAATAGATATATATTGAATAAAGTTCAAATATAGACCTGTAGTTGAAGTTGAAGATTTTTCATATACTCAATGGTCTTATCAAGAACCGTAACCTTGTCCGTCTGAAAATGAAAATAAAAAAAAACATACACAACCGGTTCTTAGAAACTGAAACGTAAGGCAAGATTCTTTGAAATGTGTAACTATATATATACAACACACATAATAATGCATAGTATAACATTCATAGTAAAAATATACCAACCTTGTGACAATTAGGTACAAGTTGCTGTAGCGTAAGCATCTTGTTACTCATCTCATCTCTTCTTCTCTTGGAACTTTTTCTTGTCACTGAAGGAACCTCTCTTGTAAACCCCTCTGATTCCTCCTACAAAAATTGTTTCAAAAAACAATATTGAGCCAAAACTGAATACATATGGTAATAGTGATATGTGTATAATTTTGAAGTCTTACATCACTAGACATCTCGATACGACGTCGTTTCGGTTGTTCATGTTTGTTTCTCGAATACCAACGATTATCCGAACTGTATGAATAATCTTCACTGAGATGATAATCACCAGTTTCAGAGTGTTCATCAGGGACACCAACCAACAAATCTTTTTCCGATTTTTCATCTTCTTTTTGAAGCTCTGGAACAATTTGAACATGAACATCTGCAGTGTGATCATGATCAAAGTAACCGTAGTCCCATTTTAAACCGTTTATTAGACGATCTTCATTAATTCTTGCTCTTTCGGATACACCATGATCTTTCACATGAAGTGACCCGACCTCGTTTCTCCATCCGAACTCCATGAAATCCTGATTATTCAACCTACACAAAGTAGTACTTAATTAGGGTTTACAAGATTATTAACCGATCAAAAACGATAATCGGAATCATAACTCGTAAGACAATAATCTACGTACATGTTATATAATCAAAGAGATGATTGGAGATGAAGATTTCGATAGAATTCTTCTTCTTCGGGGACTTGAGAGATTTGTCCGAGAAAATGAAATACTCAATATTCATTTATATTATAAGAACGATCGGAGCTGGTCCAGCTGGATGGTATAATTGGCAGCTAATTTAGTGAGCCATTTGTATTATGCCACGTATAGTACGATGAATGGCTATTTAGACGTTTAACAAAATAATTTTTCATTTTCTAACGTACACCGACAACGAAATAACACCAATCCGACTAGGTTATGTCAGAATAATAGAATGGTAAGGCCTAGTTTCGATCCGAAAAAAAAGATTAGTTCTCCAATCAAATTAAGTTGAAAATAACTCTCTCTTTTTTGTTCAATGCTTTTCTAAGACCATTCTTATTTGTAACAGTGTAATTTTAATACATAATGTTTTGTTTGTTTCTAGTCATTTTTAAACTGCAAAATAAGGATATATAGTAAGTTTCTTGTATATTAAAAATAAATAAAAACAATATGATTTTTTTTTTATTTTGTAAATTATCAAAAGAATATTAAATCTGAAATATTTATAATATCTCCTAATGTAAATATCCAAAACTGTGGAATTTCATAGTAATGTATTACTTTAATATATATTCTAGAAAATCGACGCATGCAACTTTACCACCACATACATATATTTTGTTTCTGTTAACTAGATAAATTTTCGACCAAACTTTACATGCATGCATACATATCAAATAAATATATTTATATGTACGTAAGTATAGAGAGATGTTTTATATTTATGTGAGGCTGAGTGACATTTGATCAATTTAAATTTCTCCACCAAGAACTGTAATGCGCAACGGGTAGGACCATTTTTATCCTTCTTGTAGTTGATTTTTTTTCCCGTAATCATTGTCCTTTATCCTTGAATAGTCTTCGTTGTACTTTTATTTTTGTAAGAAAATTCTAAATTTCAGATGTCCAATCGTTGCTTAATATGGCAAAAAAGCAGACCGTCTCTACATATCCGTTAACAGTCGACCACCACTCTTTTCATAAAGTGTCGATTAAAAATGGTTCATCATATATATATCTATAAAATCCAAAGGTTCAAAAAAAAATTCATTGAAATAAAAGAAAAATTGTCACTATACTCATTTAAAGGGGTTGATTACTAAAATAGACACTTTTTCAAAACTATTGGCTTTTATATGCATTTTTTGAGATTGACACACTTTTACCCTACTTTTTCATATTTTACACCAACTTTTGGACTAAATTACCCTCTCTTTTTTTGCACATGGTTTGGGACCACATGGTTTGAGACGACATGGCTTGAAATTTTTCTCTTTAATAAAAAAACCAACTTTTATTCTTTTTTCTCTCTTTCTAAATTTAAACATGACATTTTTTTCTCATCTTCTTACTTTGATTTAGTCTTCTTCTTTTTCACTTTTTGTTCCTTATCAAGTATTTAATTTTAGTATTGGATTGAAAGAAAAACAAATTTTCTTACTAGATCATACATTTCGGATACAATGTCGTGAATGGTTCAGTTTGGATTAACTAAATTGGACAAAGAAATCAACACAAAATTATTTGACTAATAACTAACAAACTCAATGAAACGATTTGTAACCATAAAACCATGACCATGTATATCGTCCATATGGATAACATACCTTATGAATCTTGCAACATACTTCTATGTTCACAAACTCAAGACGTCTACTTATAATGCGTTTACAAAGCAAAACATAGTTTTACAGATTTGTATTGTCTCTTCATCTATTTTCCTTATTTTGTCTAATTTTAAGACTTGACCATCTACTATTATCCATATGGTTGTTGTATAATTTATTTACTATTGTACATGTGATTTTATTTTATTGACTATATGACTGTCGTTGTATGGACAAAACCATAAAAACATTAACCATAAATAACTCTTTACAAACATGAATTAACACTAACCATAAAACATTAACTATAAAACATTGTATTGTTTCTGCCCATACAACGAGATAGTTAGTGTTAATACAATAGTGTTAATACAACGAGATAGTTAGTGTTTTCAATATTTTATAAAAAAAAAATTGAAAATGAGAAGAAAAGGAAGAAAACCGAAAATTAGAAAAGGAAGTGAGAAAAAAATGAGAAATAAAGACAAAAGAGAGTGGGTCATGAGTTGATAGAAGCAAAAAAAATAAAAGGATAAATGTGTCTTTTACATATATGAAAGTGCCTTGATAGTAGAAAGTGTGTGTTTTGTCAAATATTTTACTAAAAAGTGTGTATAAGAGTAAAAAACTCAATTTAAAGAGGTCGGCTACTTATTTACTTAGGTGCTAGGCGAGTCCTAAAAAGTTCAATCCCCAAAACTATTTGTCACCAACGATAATGAAAAAAGCCAACAACTAAATTCAACTAATTAAATACATTAAAGAGAATATTAATATGATCTATTCATGTTTACATTAAGTCTTTGTGAGTGTTTAATGTGGTTTATGATAATTCAATACTATCATACAATACATTGCGGAATCACATGATATTGAGCTGCTTGTTTTTCCGACAATAATGATCGATTATTTCAGTTCATATAACTACTGATATATAGGAGTTAGGGAGAAACAAATCTTTAGGGTTTTTATCCACAAAATCCCACGTGGGTGTATGGGACCTAGGCCTATACTCGTAACGATTATTTCAGTTCATATAACTACTGATATATAGGAGTTAGGGAGAAAAAAATCTTTAGGGTTTTTACTTTTTATCCACAAAATCCCACGTGGGTGTATGGGACCTAGGCCTATACTCGTAACGAATCAGTTTTTTGTATTCTGTAACCCCACGACACATTTATTGGAATTTTAGAGTCACGTCTCCATCACCCATACACCAAGCTGGTGCGATATTATTGGTCCACATTATTATTGTTTTTGCTTGAATACTGGTCCACATTATTTCGTTGATAAAATACTAAAAAACCCCAATAATTACAACAAAAACTAAAATAAAAGCACGCTTTAACCTGCTTAGAAATTAGAAGCAAACGAAAAGACGAACTCGTATCCAACATTAATAAATTATGAAAACAAGAGGGAATTATTAAAAATACCCCATCAATAATGAATTATTAAAACAAACACCATTATTTGTCGTAACTTTATTTCTTTTGGATTGCGTTGAATAAAATGGGCCTGAAAAACACTAAAAGAGTGGAAGAAATGCGTGAAGTTCACGTGATCCCTCGTGATGAGCATGCACCTCTGTCTGACACTTCAGTACTTTACATTTTGTTGGTGTCTTAGCGAGCGACGAAGCAAAACCACAGCCACTCCATGTTTCCATCTCTTAAACGATAACGACCTCTCGGAATCTACGTCCCAATCTACTTACACAGTTCATTTCATTTTAGGTCAATTCATTAATTATGAAAAAGCCCTAGCATTATTAATTCTACTTTTTGTAGTATCATTTTTGTTGGAACTCAAATAAGAAGTATTTATCTATTTTGTAATTGGTCGACATAGATTTCAACACCCACATCCTACTCCATCATCCAAATGTTTAAAGAGGTCAGATATGTTTTTTGGAAGATAACATTTTTTAGTATAAATATCAAACCAACAGTTTAGGTCATTATTTCAAACCTAGATGAATTTATTTCTTTGTATATCACTACTTCACTAGTAGTTATATTATTGTATGTACCTAATCGTTTTTTTGTACATGTGTTTTATATTTAAAAGTAATGAACAAAGAAACATGGTAAAATAAAATATAATCTACATATATATATATATATATGTTTCAATATACCATATGTTCATGAAAGTTAAAATCATATACTAATTTTGAGTTTTTGATCAACGATCACTTGCTAACAGCCAAACTACTTATATCAAACTAACTTTGAGTCATTAGAAACCTAGATGAATTTAAAGATATTTTATCGTGCAACTTACTTTTCTTTCTTTTTCTATCACTAGTTATGTTATTGTGTGTATGTGGTATACATATGTGAAGATAAAATGATCCACATCGGAAGTGGGAAAGAATCTGAGATAGTATATGGGATATGAGCCAATCCAATCCACTCATTGCTATTTCGTTTTGAGTTTGAAACCCATGGAGCTTAACAATATCATATCAACCGTTTTGTACTTAGATTGTTAAGAACTATATTTCAAAGTAATGAACAAAGAAACATGCTAAAAATCAAAAATTAATCTATATATATTTATGTTTCATGAATGTTAAATCATATACTAACTTTGATCATTGCTCATTGCTCAAACTGTAATCTTCCATACTTGGAAGCAAAGGAATAATGTATTGCATCATAACCTGTAGATCTCTCCTCTAACCATTTTCAAGAACACTGATCAAAGTAAAGAGACATCACAAGCGTTGAAGGAAACTTATGGCTCATTGGATTAGGTAACGTACCAAATTCTAGCTACCCAATTCTTCTATGGACTGTAATCTTGTTTTTGTTGTTACAGTTCCCCTCCCCCCCCCCCCCCCACCCAAGATTACTCTAGTATTGTAATCCTAACATTTCATTTTAAATGATACTTTAAGTTTAATAACAAAAAAAAAGAATAAGTAAATACTAATTTTGAGTTTTTGATTAACGATCATTTCCCAACATCTCTAAACACTACTAAAACGAGTATAATCAAACTCCAAAATTATCATGGGCTTTTAGTTTAGCCCATATTGTGTATAATATGTAATTAAACCCAAACATAGGCCCATAGCCTTTTTCGTAGCCCTATGGTAGTCAACAACTTGTCTTCTTCTCCGTTCTCGTAGCGAACGGTGGATCAGTTGTCGAAGGCGGAGGAGGTACTACAATCACGGCGGATTGTGTAATCGTCGGTGGAGGAAGTAGCGGTTTATGCATCTCTCAAGCTCTTGGGACGAAGCACTCAGACGCGACGCTGCATCGAATGTGATAGTGACGGTGGTGGTACAGTTTCTTGTTCGTCTTCTCAAATAATGCAATTCGATTTTGCTTCAGAGAATGTTAAATGAGAGCAATAGATTAGTATTGTATCTGATAGTTTAGTGTTCTGTGTAGAATGTTACTCCCTCCGTTCAAAAAAAAAAAAAATGTTTAAGGTTATGCGCACTTATTAAGAAAACGCATTGATTTCTACGATTTACAGTTTTCAATAAAGTTTAATCAATAGTATTTCAGTATTTGTTTTGGAATTTGTAAAAGTGCATAGAAAATAGTAAAAACTCTATCTTTCTAAAACAATTTTTTTTTTGTAAAGTTTTTATCTTTTAGGAACAGAGGGAGTATGTGTTTAGTGGATTTAGCATTCTTCGTTGTGTGGTGAATTGTGTAGGTAGGTAGATTGTGGTTTGAAGGATGAGTTAGTATTGGGAGATTCTAATGCACTGAGGTTTGTGTTGTGGAATGGGAAATTGAGGCTGGTTCCGTCGAAGCTAGCCGACTTACCCTTCTTTGAGGAAAGATTAGAGCTCTTGGCATTTGACCACCACCTCCAGTTTGTATTCTGACTATAGCAGAAAAGTTATGTGTTTAATCTTTACCTTTATGAGGTGAGAATTTGCTCATGTTCTTTAGAGTTTGGCCAAGGTGACAGGGTCGTGAGGAATCTGTGGATGAGTTTGTAAGGCGTAACCTTGGTGATGAGGTTTTTGAGCGCTTGATTGAACCATTTTGTTCAGGTAAAGTCGATTGATTAATAGGAACTGCTCTTGTGAGCTTCTTTTGTTTATAACATGTTGTTCACAGATTATGGATGCTCTGGATTTTTGTGCATCTAGGGGTTTATGCGGGTGATCCTTTGAAACTTTGTATGAAAGCAGCGTTTGGGAAAGTTTGGAAACTAGAGGAGAATGGTGGCAGCATTGTAGGTGGTACTTTTAAGGCAATCCAAGAGAGAAATAAAGCTCCAAAGACAACGGTAACCATTCCATGAAGTTTTTTGTTGATGTTGTGTGTGTTTTTTTTTTTAACATGGATTTCAATAATACCATGTATATCTCTAGTATTTTGAAAATCATATTGTATGAGTAAAACTATAGAGATTCAATATCCAATAATAATGGATTTTAATTGATTTAAAGAATCAACAAAACATATATTTTTTTAATAACAATGGATTTCAAAAGAAATGTAAAAATCCTCAAATGAATAACAATGGATTTGATTTAGAATTTAAGAATCCATTAACCAATAACAATGGAATCTTAAAATCTTAAAAATCTATATAATTTTGAAAACGCAGTAGTGTGACGATTGTGTGTTTTGTACAACTCCAAAAAAAATAATCCAATTAACGCTAGAATATGTGTTACACTTTGAGACACAAAATAATAAAACTAAAAAAAATTGTGAGAGATGGGTTTTGTTGTTGTGATGATCATGTTGATGATATGATTCAGTATCTAAAAGCGATCGAGGAGGAGGATGGCTTGGTTATATAGCCATATAAACCCAACATACAAAAACGAAGAGAGGTTACAAGTGGGGTAGTTGATCATCTTTACAAACGTGATTGAATTCCATTCAACCAAAAATTGATTTAGACGTTATATACTTTATTCAACAATTGAAAGTATTTGACGTTGAAACAAATAATCAATTAAGAAGATATTAATGCAAAAGAATTTAGTCGGACTTCTTTTAATTTATTGGTTTATTAGCCAAATTTCGTAGCTCAAAGTCGAAGCCCGTTAGATATCCCTTTTCCCTAATACATTTTCCCTAATACATTAAAATGTATCAAAGATTTTATATTTAAAATGTGGGATATTTACTAATTTTTATATTTATGAAGCTTTCGAGCTTTCAAGTTATTCATTTTGGACCTCCATTTTTTATTCAAATCAACTTCAATTTTGACATATGAATACACTATGTTATAGTGTTTACATCAACGATTTTATCGTGCATAATATCTTGTCATTCCGGATGGACGTTTCCATCGGAAAACTCACCGGAAAACGACATAAACAATTTTGTCAAAATTAATTCCAACACGGTCATCTGATCGTCTAGAACTGAAGGTGGAGGTACTACAATCACGGCGGATTGTGTGATCATCGGTGGAGGAATTAGCGGTCTGTGCATCGCTCAATCTCTTGTGAAACTTGGGAAACAAGGAACCAACCCGTAAAGAGGTTGAGTACAATATGATGAGTGTGGGAATGAAAGATTAGTAAACGGTAACGGCCAATTTGACGGTGGAATTAACGGTGGAAACATCATTTGATTCGCCGGAGTTTGGCTGTGAGCCATAACCATCCCCGTCAACAGGTGGTGATGCATTCCAAAGTCTAATATCGCCGGAGGAATATAAGGATTCATTCCCATCATTGACCTCACCTGCAATTACAACATTTATCTTTAGTTACAACTTAGTTTTTGAATAGAAATACTTAATAGTATTCGTATTTAATTATGCATCTTCTAATGTCCAAATGAATAATAGGTCTAGACGCTAGTGGAACATAAAATATATCATCAATAATGTGATATGTCATATATGTATATACCAAACACCAAAATTCGTTCGTGTAGAATGTTTAAAACGCCTAGTAATCTAATCGACCACGTAAAACATGTAATAAACCGCCTAAAAAAGTAGTCTACTGCCTATACTAAAACTCAAGTTTTTTCAAATGATTAAACACCAAAAAGTATCTCATAAATTGAAAGATCAAATAGCAATAACAACTAATTAATATCAACTGATTAAGTTGACAAGAAAATTCGAATTTAAGTAAACCACCAACATCTCATCAAGCATCAACAATCCTTTTTCGACACCCGATTTTCCCCACATGACCAACAAATATATATTGTATGAAGTTATAGTCTTAGATATACCTTTAATTTGATAAACATTAATACAAAGATGTATTGAATAAAGTTACAATATATACCTTGAGTTGAAGTTGAAGATTTTTCATATACTCAATTGCCTTGTCGAGAACCGAAACATTGTCCGTCTGAAATTGAAAATCGAAAAAGCATAGACAAAACTGTTATTATAAACGAATACATAAGGCAAGATTCCTTGTAATATGTATGGAACTATATACAACACACATGATAATACGTAGTAACATATATATTAAAATATACAAACCTTGTGACAATTAGGTACAAGTTGTTGTAGCGTAAGCATCTTGTTACTCATCTCGTCTCTTCTTCTTCTTTTGTAACTTTTTCTTGTCACTGAAGGAACCTCTCTTGAGAACCCCTCTGATTCCTCCTACACAAATCGTTTAACAAACGAAATTGAGCCAAAATTGAATAAATATAATAGAGAGATATGTGTATAATATTTTCTCCTTACATCACTACTGGAGATCTCGATGCGACGTCGTTTTGGTTTTTCATTTTTGTCTCTCGAAAACCATTGATTATCCGAACTGTCTGAATAATCTTCACTGACATGATAATCACCAGTTTCAGAGTGTTCATCAGGGACAACAACCAACAAATCTTTCTTCGATTTGACTTCTTCTTTGTGAAGCTCTGGAACAATTTGAACATGAATATCTGTGTGATCATGATCCAAATTGTCGAAGTTCCATTCTATGTCATTGACTAGACGATCTTCATGACCACTTCTTGCCTTTTCAAGTATACCACCATATTTCACATCAAGTGATCCGAAATCGTTTTTCCATCCAAAGTCCATGAAATCTTGATTATTGAACCTGCCAAAAAGTAAATATTATTAGGGCTTAAAGAGAGTAATCTAATCACTCATAATAAAACACAAAGGTAGCTAGATATTGTAAGACAAGAAACCGAAAACTCCATCTTAATTATACGTACATGGTAACTTAAGATATATCGGAGAAGAAAGACTCCAGAAGTGTTCTTCTTGATCAAGAACTTCAGATTTGTCTGAGCCAAAATGGAAACCCATACGTTTATGATATAATTGGATGCGATAAGAGATGAATAGTACAGTTGTCACCTCAATCTGTAAACCACTTATGATTTGACACGTTTCAACTTTAATCGTTTATTTTCCTTTTTTGGAAAATAAATGATTTTCCGTTTATAAAAAGAGACACCGACAATTCAAACTATTTCGAGGTTAAAGAAATATTTATGATTAAAGCAATGTTTTTAAAACCGGACCGGCGACCGAACCGGATTTTTTTTGGGTCGTGGGTTAATATGGTCCGACCGGGTCTAACCGGGGTTCAACCGGGTTCAATAATATTTTAAAAATATTAGTATATAGAATTTGTTTTTTATATGTATGTGCATAACTATCCAAATATCAAACAAAATATTAAGCTTAGTACAAATATTTAGAAAAACAAAAAAAATTCAATAGCTATAGCAAAACTAAATAATAAAATGATGATACTTAAATACATAACTAATCTTTTTTGTCTTAAAATTTTAAAAAGATTATAATTATTTGAAAAATGTTTTTTTTTTCCACTGAATATGATTATATTAGAGAAAATGTTAAACCTTTATTACTATCTCATTATCTATAAACCTTATTTTTTTAATTTTAATTTTGATAAACATATTAATTAAAGAAAAATAAAATAAAAATATATTTTTTTTAATTAGAAAACAGTTGAACCCGGTTTGATCCGGGTCAACCGGTTCGCCGGTTCCCGGTTTTTTGCCGGTTCGACCCGGTTCGATGCCGGTTCAACTACATTTGGGTTTTAATATTGAACCGAACCGGACATGTGACCAGTTCGCGGTTGAACCCGGTTCAACCGCCGGTCCGGTCCGGTTTTAAAAACATTGGATTAAAGTTAAAAGTTTAAACTGATACTAGATTCTACTCCTAAAAAAGAAGTAATTGGAAAAGTAAATTTTTGTTTCTTTACAAAAATATACAAACGGCAGTTATATTTTTATTTTATTTTTGAAACTAAAAGATCACATTTAACGAAGTTTCAAAAAAAAAAGATCACATTTAACGGCAATTATATTGAAACGGAAAAATATATAATATGAAAATTTGTTTCTTTTTATGATTTGTTGTGTTTTATCATATCCTTAACTAACTTACGTAGCGATTTATACTCTTAACTAAATAAGTATAACAATACAACTTTCTTTCCAAAAAAATCTATGCATGTATTACTAAATATACATGCGTAGTTGTACCAAATCAATTTTTGCTACAAATATTTAGTAATAGCAACAAAAAGTTGAAACTATGTCTATGTTTCCTAGCTAATACTTACGTAAGAGTATACAATTAGTGTATATGCATGCATGCATTCATACATGTACATCGATCTCAATGTAATCTTAGCTAATAAGCTAGGAATAATACCGAATACATATCTACATGTAAAGAAACGAGATATGATCAGTGATTCCGTGATATATATATTTCTTTTTTTTCCTCACCAAGAGCTTTAATATATAACGGGTAGGACCATATTTATCCTTTTAATCAATTTTCCCGTAATGCTTACCCGCTATCTTTGATTAGTCGTCATTTTTCCCGTAATGCTTCTTATTAGGTCTATTTTTAAATATGTAGCTATCAGAAACACCCACAAAAACTTTATTTTTTTTAGCCGAATTTTTTTTTTTGCCGACACCCACAGAAACTTAAATGATCGATTATTTTAGTTGAGAAACATTTGGATAATTATTTAATTTATTTAGGGTTTTCTGGAGAAAAGAGAAATCATTTTTAGAGTTTTATCCACAAAATCCCACGTGGGTGTATGGGACCTAGGCCTATACTCACAACGAATCAAATTTTTGTTTTGTGTAACCCCACGAGGCCACGACAAATTTATTGGAATTTTACGAGTCACGTCTACATCACCCATACACCGAGCAGGTGCGATTAGCCCTGGACATTTTAACCGAAACCGAAAAACCGAACCTATACCGAACCGAAAAATGTGGTTTGGTTAGAATTTGGATGTATGAAAATATACTAATGGATTTTAGTTTTCGTGTCCAATGGTTATGGGTTTGGTTCGGTTATTAACCGATACCTATTAGGTAACCGATAATCATTAATATATGTATATATTAGTAATGTTATTAATGTTAGTAATTACTTATTAACCAAACCTAACTCACCCCACTCACTCAACTATCCGGAAAAAAATAATGCTTATGTATATTCAATACTCTTTTCTAATCTATCTTATCAAACTCAACTTAACTCTTATTTTCAAACTCAACTTAACTCTTTGCTCTCTTTTTTTTTGTCAAACAATTATTTGCTTTTTGTTTCTTATTTTCTAGTTCAACTTAACTCTCTACTCTTTGACTGTTTCTTATTTTCGGATTTTAGACTTTTGCTATTTAAATATTTTCTTCTTTAAACTTCTCTTCTCTTATGGATTTAGAATTTGTTATTTTTAAATAGATGCACTCTAATTTTGTTGTTTTTCATATATTTGATACGTTGATTGAATAACATTGAAATAAGTTTAGGTTATTTCGGTTCCATATTGGGTTTTTTCCAAATATCCAGACCGAACCGAACCGAAAGATACCGAACCGAACCAAACCGAAAAATATATAAAGACCTATATGGATCTTAAATTTACAAACCGAAATAACCCATAACCGAAATAACCGAACCGAATAAAACCGAACACCTACTATGCCCAGGGCTAGGTGCGATGATCCACACTATTATTTCTTCAATAATTAAGCAACATATTGTATTTTTTGTATATACTAAAAATTAAACATAAATTCCGCTTTAGCCTGCTTACTAAAATACTAACAACCATTAAAAAAAACATTTGAATTATTGGAACAATAATATTATGTTTAAAGATGGTTGACGAGTGACGGCTCTCTTTTTTTTTTCCGGTTTATTGCGTTGAATAAAATGGGCCTGAAAAACCCTAAAAGAGAGGAAGAAAATGCGTGTCGTTCACGTGATCCCTCGTGATGGTCATGCTCCTCTGTCTGACACTTACACTACTTTACATTTGGTTGGTGTCTTAGCGAGCGACGATGCAAAACCACAGCCACTCCATGTCTGATGTCTCCATCCCCTAAACGATAACGACCTCTCCGAATATGCGTTCCAATCTACTTTTTTGGTTCCAATCTACTTACACAACACTTCTTCGATTCGTTTATTATTCTTCTACCCATCGTTTTCTTGGAAATGAAATTATTAACACTAACTTCAATTTTCAACACCCAAGTCCCGATCCACCGTCCAGATATCCAATTATTGCTTTTTTCTATTGAGAACATGTTTTATTTTGGGGGGAAAATAACAATTTAAAGATAATACCACATCAAACAGTTTTTTTTTTTAAATCGTATGATTTGTTATTTTTATTATAGATTGTGAGATATGTTACATTGACAATTCCGCAACATACAATTCTAATCGATCTTTTATAATTTTTCAATTTTATCTTTGGTTATGATAAAAACAATTTATTTGCACAACATTGAACATCTCATATAAGTTTGTCTCAATTAATTTGTATAATTATTAATAAATCATATTTTTAGGAATCAAACCTCAAACTTCATGATATAGAAATATTAATGAACTCTTATCAATCACTAGACCAAAAAGACTTCCACAAAATTCAAACATTTTTAAAGTCCACTTGAAATCTATTTATGCTAAAATTTAGAGAAAAAAAATTCAATAGAGCCCTATACACTAATCAAATTTCGATAATGAAAACTCGTAAATATAACATTTTAACTAAAAAATCTGCCAACATTGTGTAGCTTTAAAGTTTGATAAATGGTCATTTGGTCACACTATATGCTCACACTAGAAGGTGATATTTAGTTATTTACCCAAAATTTATTGGGCTTTTAGATTAGCCCATATAATGAATATCTAACCAAACCCAAATATGGATCTATTATGGGCCTATCGATGAATGACTAGTGAAAATATCTTCTCCGTTCTCGGCGACGACGACGCAGCCATCGTCGGATCTTCTAGAATCGAAGGTGGAGGAGTTACTTCAAACACGGCGGATTGTGTAACCTTCTGATCCTATGCTTACTATGGTGGTACAGTTTCTTGTTCGTCTTCTCATTGAATTCGATTAAGCACTTGTAAACAATGCGATTCGATTTTGCTTCATAGAACGTGAAATGAGGCAATAGATAAGTGTTGTATATGATAGTTTACTAGAAGAGATTTTTGGTGGAATGTTCTGTGTTTGGTTTAGTGGATTCAACATTCTTGTTGTGTGTGTAGGCTTGTTCGTTTAGCAGCGGTAAAATATTGTTCGTTTGCCTGCCGCAGCGTCATGCGGCCAGACGCTGCGTCTTGCGTCAAGAATGATTTTTACAAAAACGCTGCGTTTTTGAGCGTTTGATTGAATTATTTTGTTGAGGTAGAATGATTAATAGAGCTTGCTCTTGTGAGTTTCTTTTGTTTGTAACATGTTGTTTACAAATTCTGGATGCTTTGAATTTTTGTGCGTTTAGGTGTTTATGCGGGTGATCCTTCGAAATTGAGTATGAAAGCAGCGTTTGGGAGGGTTTGGAAGCTAGAGGAGAATGGTGGCAGGATTATAGGTGGTACTTTTAAGGCAATCCGAGACTCGTGAGTAACGCTAACCATTCCATGAGGCTTTTCTTTTGATCTTACCATACTCTTGTAACGCGACTCAACTTGATACCGCAGGCGCCTGCCAAAGCCGAAAGGCCAAACAGTTGGTTCTTTCAGGAAAGGACTCACAATGTTACCAGAGGCAATCTCTGCAAGGTATAGTATTATAGAAGATGTTGCCAAGTGGATCCGTTTTCTTTTTCTTTCATTATGCTTAAGTTTATTATGTTGTCTTTGATTTGGTCAGGTTGGGTAGCAAAGTTAAGGTGTCTTGGAAGCTCTCAAGTATTACTTAACTGGAAAGCGGAGGATACAACTTGACTTATGAGACTCCAGAGGGGATATTCTCTGTACAGAGCAAAAGTGTAGTTATGACTGTGTCATCTCATGTTGTAGTAGCCTCTTGCGCCCTCTCTCTGTAAGTGTCTTGTTTTGTCAAACGAATTGTGTGCAGATTCAAGTAGGTCCTTGTGGGTTCTAATTTTCATTGCCAAAATCCCCTGCATAAAGCTTCTCGATTGATTATGTATACGAACTACTAAACCTTTAAAGCTAGAGAATTTCAGATACATGAGCGAGTTAGTATGTGCTGGTTTAGAAACAACTTTGATAGAAGTTACCGAAGTTATGGTCTTTCTGAAGGATCCTGCAGCAGAAGCACTCTCAAAACTATACTATCCGCCAGTTGCAGCAGTATCTATCTCATAACGGAAAGAAGCAATCCGAAACGAATGCTTAATAGACGGTGAACTAAAAGGGTTTGGCCAGTTGCATCCACGCACTCAAGGAGTGCAAACTCTTGGTAAATTCTTCACTTCTGGATTACATTGTAAATTCCCAATGCTAAAAGTAAAGGCATTGCTCACATCTCTCCTACACACTTTTGCAGGAACAATATACAGTTCTTCCCTCTTTCCTAATCGAGCACCACCAGGAAGAGTATTGCTATAGAACTACATCGGTGGAGCTACCAACAATAAACCAAATTTCTTGAGACTATAAATCCACAATTTTAAGAGATCACAACTTTTGGTCAATTTGCAGTCAGAAGGTGAGTTAGTGGAAGCAGTGGATCGAGACTTAAGGAAGATGCTAATAAAGCCAAGTTCGACTGATCCGCTTGTACTCGGAGTAAGAGTATGGCCTCAAGCTATTCCTCAGTTTCTGATAAGTCACATCGATTTGGTAGACGCAGCAAAAGCCTCTCTTTCTTTCATCGTCAGGTCATGAAGGGATTTTCTTAGGTGGAAATGACGTTGCTGGTGTAGCATTAGGTCGATGTGTGGAAGGTGCTTATGAAACTGCAACCGAAGTTAACAAGTTCATATCGAGGTACGCTTATAAGTAAAGCAAAAAAAAACACAATTCGATACTAAGTAGTTGTAGATTTGCAGTTTTGACATTGAGAAAACAGAGTTTAAAGTCTCTGATTGAGTGCTTATAATATAAGTATTGCTACAAAAAAGAAAAAAGAAATACAAAAGCAAGAAACAGAGAGATTGGTATAAAGTCTTAAAACATGTCGATCATAACTCTAGAATCTTGAGGATCATCGTGAAGAGGTGAGATCTTGATAGTGTCTAGTGTTGTGTGTCTTGGAGATTTCTGTTGCGTGTAATATGCAGAAGAAGTTGAAGAAGATGATGATGATGTGAGAAGCATGGAGGAAACAGAAGAAGAAGAAGAAGAAGATTGAAACTCGAGGTTTATTGGGTGGAGGATTTGTGTGAGTAAAAGCACAATTGACGCCATTGATGATCAACTTTGAGCTTTGAAGAAGCTTCTTATGTGTTTTTTAGGGTTTTTGTTTTGGTATTGATCCTTTTTATATTTCCCTAAACTGATCCTAATCTTTATATAGTGACTATAGAGAGAAAGACAAGAAGTGATGGCCCACTAATGAGCGTGGTTTTGTCTGAGAGATCTGTGTGTGTGTTTTGTAATCCAACGGACGAGAGAAGAATCCAATGGGACTTTAAATCTTTGGGTAACAAAAGTGGTTTTTGGGCTGACTTTTTTAGATCTTGCATTTATATCTCGCCCCAAATACTAGCTGTTCCATGTGGCATGGGATTTTTAAGTATTTAAGAATTTTAAATATTTTGAAATGCAAATTAAGAAATGTAATTTTTGTGTTACAAACAATATTGAATAATAGTTGAAAAAAAAAAAATATATTGAATAATATAACTTACAAGATTACATTAATATTTGTGAAATACTATATATAAAAACATGCATATATATAGGACCCCACATATACATATGTATATAGTCTAAAATATACTCTCTCTATTTCATATTAGTTGTCGTTCTAGGGAATTTTACATAAATTAAGAAAATATTTAAATTTTTTGTTTTACCCCTAATTAATGTGTTGTTTTGTTTGATATGTGTATTTAATTAGCTAAAAAAATTACGGATAAAAGTGGAAAATTAATCATAAATTTGCATTGAAAATGTGAAATGACAACTAATTTGAAACAAAACAATAATCGTAGAATGACAACTAATATGAATCAGAGGGAATATGAGTATAAAGAAAACATGAATATGTTATTAATTAAAGTGTAATTGTTTGTTGAAAAGGAGTTAAAAGTTGTTGGATAGTTTTAGTTTAAAATCAAAGAATACCATGGGAATAATTTTCTCCCATTAAATTTTGTAGGTAATGGTTGGCGATCATAAACCATCAAATCACATTAAATTCAAAACCATCAAATACATTATTGAATCAAACCCCTCCATGTGTTACGTGTAGGCACTACAGCATATACATATGTTGACTTTTGTTTATTTTAAAAGTAAAAAGATTTTTGAGTCAACCAAATTATTATTTAAGCGTAGGGCCTTTGTTTCTCACAGTCCAAATTAGGCCCAGTTGTTACATTAAAAAGCCCAGCATATCTCTGAAAATATCCGATCCGGTCATTGACCCGCCCGTCTCCAGTAATCCCACACTCTAAACCGCCGTTTATAATGTTTGTGGTTAAACCAAAACCACCGGTCCGGTTTGCTGCTATATCCGCCCTTGTAGGTCTGTATCTTCCGATCATGACATCATGGCACGACGGTTTTGGACTCTGCTCGGTCATCCAAAACCAAAGTGCTGTTTGGAAAGCTATCACTGAGTTACTCGAAACCGTTTCTGGATTTCTTAAACCGTCAAATCCTAGAGCTCGACCGGCCGGTCCGTAGTTATAGTTCCTATTTATCCAAAATGATTATAATTATAAACAATTGTTATGCAATCAGAACTTGTATAACATTAAATTATCAAAAAGTAACTAAAACTGAAATTATGCATCCAATATGTCACACTGCTTCTCGTACTTAAAACTGAAATTTTGGAATACCATAAAGTTAAAAACACTTTATAACGAATACCATATATGATCAAGTATTTCAACTTTTCAAGTCATGCTAAGTAGTACGTTCTATATGTTTTTTAACTCAAAACCAAGAATATAAATAAATTGGTTTATATCGTTGACAAGCTACTTTAGATCTTATTTTATTTCAATGGAATATCTAACAAATTATTTGGCAAGTCTACTTGCCATTATAATAACTTGTGGACCATTATTGATAGTGGAAAATAAACCTACCACGAGAGTTGAATTGGACCTCTTCCTTGATACGTTTTGTTTGAGAAACAAGGCCACTCCGTATTAGAAGAATCGCAATAACTACTTCCTGGATTCACTTCTTCTTTAAAACACAATCCCCAAGCGTACGGTCCGTCCGGAGCCGTAGCCCACCCTCCAGTCGTCTCGTGTGAAATTTGAGCCAAGAACGCGGCCACTTCGCGCCGCGTTGTCTCAGGGCTTCCCACACTACCGAATCTTGGAAACCTCCTTGTTGCTTCCACGAAAGATTCATAAGTGTAGAAACCATTTGCCGGGCAAGCGGTATTGTCCTTATGGATGAACATTAAGTCGTATAGCGATTTTGGTACCAAACTCGCAATTGTGGTGGCTTCGGTTTGGCTGGAAGATAGTATAGAGATGATTGAGAGGAATAAGCATAAGAGAAGATAAGAGTGTTGAGCCATTTTCTTAAAGGGATCTTGGTGGTTTTTGTGTAAGAAGAAGACGAGCTTGTGGTTCGTTATATAGATGTGTAAATGGTCAAAATGTTTTTTTCATTGTTTTAGTCAACAAAAATAAACAAATTTATCAATTTAATCATTGAATGATATGGATAGTGTATTATTACATTATAATGTGAATAACATATACGATTAGAATCGTTGTGAATGACGAACTTTTATTCCGTCAACGTTTGCAATATTAAGAAAATACACGAAGACTCATTCTTCTTGCTTGGAAAATCTCCTTTTTTTGTGGATGAATAAATGGTCAAATACTGATTTTGAAATTTTTAACTAATATACACACAAAATTTTCTCATTTGGCGGCTAACTAATCGATGAAAAATATATCACTACATTTTTATTAGATGTTCTTATTGCGGAACCAAGACAAATGTTCTTGTCAAATATATATCAAACTAAATTGACCACACAGTGGAAATATTTTGGGGTTAGTTTACACTTCTAAATGAGGACTTACGAATTTTGATTCCTAAAAGATATGATTTATAAACAATTAAGCATACTAATAGAAAAAAACTTATAAAAAAATATAACGTAAAACCGTTCACCGTGATTTCATGTATTTAAAGTAAAAGAATGTTTATCATGAAAAACATGGAACATAAAACATATACCATAAATTTTAACATGTCGAACTAATTTTTCGGTAATACAATCATCTTTGTAATAGTTTTCATAATTTGTAATAAATTATAAATTGAGATGTTTTAAAAAAAAATTTGATGACACAAGTTTTTTTGTGTATAAGTGAAACCACATGCCGTTTTAGCTTGGTTTTACATCACAAGTCTTTATATATTTTAAACTACACGCCGGTTTTAGCTAGTTAAAACGACATAAAGTTTTGTTCTTAAACCCTACAATCATCATCACTCTCCTCTCAAACTCAGTCTTCGAATAGGTTTAGAGAAGAAACACAAATCCAATTCCAAACTCTCAAAAACAATGAATTTCCGTAATCTAATAGCTTCCGGTTCTCGTCTCGGTAAGAGATTCTGCGCAACAGTCTTCTCTCCATCGTCTTCTTCTTCTACCATCGAACCCTCTGTTTCAATCCCAGTTTCTTCTTCCGCCTCTGTTTCACCTCTAACGGCAACGTCAAGGCAAAGAGAGATGTACAAGAGACTATCAAAGCTTAATGTCACCGGAGGAACAGTGGCACAAGCGTTAAACCAATTCATCATGGAGGGTATTCCCGTCAGAAAAGATGATCTTTTTCGTTGTGCTAAAGATCTTCGCAAGTTTCGTCGTCATCAACATGCCCTTGAGGTTTGTTTATCATATGGGTTTGCTTTAGATTCAGGATTATTGTCCAAAGTTTGTTGCTTTCACTAGCTTTAGGGTTTGGTTTAGATTCAGTGTCATTGTCTAAAGTATTGTGCTTTCATTAGTCTTTAGGGTTTAATTGTGTATATACTCATTGTTTGATGAGGTTTAAGATCTTTAGAGTAGATGCAGAGAAGAAAAATGACATTTTTGTGTTTGTGTTTGTGTGTGTGTTGTGAATTTCAGATCTTTGATTGGATAGAGATGAGGAAAATGAACTTCTCTGTATCGGATCACGCGATTCGTTTGGATCTAATAGCGAAAACGAAGGGTTTAGAAGCAGCTGAGAGCTACTTTAATGGCTTAGATCTATCTACAAAGAATCATCAGTCTACTTATGGTTCACTTATGAACTGTTACTGTGTGGGACTCAATGAAGAGAAAGCAAAAGCTCATTTCGAGAAAATGGATGAGCTGAAATTCGTTAACAATACGTTACCGTTTAACAACTTGATGTCGATGTATATGCGGTTAGGTCAGCCTGAGAAAGTATCTGAGCTCGTTGACGTGATGAAGCTAAGAGGTATAGCTCCTTGTTGGATTACTTACTCTATATGGATGCAGAGTTGTGGAAGTTTGAATGACATGGAAGGATTAGAGAAGATTATAGATGAAATGGGTGACGATAGTGAAGCTAAGGCTACTTGGAATACTTACTCTAATCTAGCAGCGATCTTTACTAAAGCTGGTCTTTATGAGAGAGCAGAATCAGCGTTGAAGTCTATGGAGGAGAAGATGAATCCTACTAACCGCGATGCGCATCATTTTCTCATTAGTTTATACGCTGGAATTTCGAAAGCTCCTGAGGTTTATAGAGCTTGGGAATCGTTGAACAAGGCTCGTCCTGAGGTTAATAACATGAGCTATCTTGTTATGATACAAGCTTTGAGTAAACTCGGCGATATAGACGGTATCAAGAAGGTTTTCACAGAATGGGAATCGAGATGCTGGGCGTACGATATGAGGCTTGTTAACATCGCGATTAACACGTATTTGAAAGAGAATATGTATCAAGAAGCAGAGAAGGTTCTTGATAATGCAATGAAAAAATGCAAAGGACCTTTCTCTAAAGCGAGACAGCTTTTGATGATATTTCTATTGGAGAATGGT
The DNA here is from genome assembly GCA_900128785.1 of Arabis alpina. NCBI lineage: Eukaryota > Viridiplantae > Streptophyta > Magnoliopsida > Brassicales > Brassicaceae > Arabis > Arabis alpina. The sequence continues at coordinate 847,898 of LT669788.1, forward strand.
AAAGCGGATTTGGCAATGAAGCATTTGGAAGCAGCGGTTTCGAATACCGAAGAGAATAAAGATGATTGGAGCTGGAGCTCAGAGCTAGTGAGCTTGTGGTTTCTTCACTTTGAGAAAAGTAAAGATGTTGATGGAGCTGAAGAATTCTGCAAGATTTTGTCGAAATCGAGACCTCTTGATTCTGAAACTGTGACATTTCTTATGAAGGTTTATGCAGCAGCAGAGAAAACATGTCCTGATATGCGAGAGAGATTGTTACAACACAAGATTGAAGTAAGCGATGAGATTCAAGACCTGCTTCAAAAAGTTTGTCCTTGAATTCAATTAAGCTGCAATAATTTGGTTCTTGATCTAAAAAAACTCAGCTTTTGATAATTTGTGTGTTTAATATAAGAGAAGATCTCATGAAAAGATTAGCTTTTTTTAAGTGTGTGTTTCCATAATTTGGTAATAATAGATATTTGAAGATTGTGTTTAGATTTGTCATTTATGAGTGAGTTGAAGTTTCTTGTTTCAGGAATCAGAAACTTAGCTCAAATTTATATAGACTTTGATGTTTTTTGTAATGTTTGGAGGGAGTTTGATTATTCTAACAACAAAAAATGAGTTGCCTTATGGTTTTCTTGTGACTAAGAGTTTCTGTCTGATCTGACTAGGGAAAGGATCCTTTATTTACAACACGAAGAACAAGGAGATGTGTTAAATACCTTTATCTTCCGGAATGAATGATGTTATGTATGTTTTTGGATTCATATGAACACCAGTTTTTAAATGCAACTAGGATAGTACCGGCGTTATGCGTCAAAATAAGGGTTAGGCATGAGACGGTACTCTGAAATTTTAAAATACCTGTGATCCGACCTGACCTTAACGGGTATTGGAAATTTACGGATAAATGAGGCCCATGCGACCCAAAATGTAAAGTTTATAAAAAAGCCGACTAGGTTTTTGTAAATTGTAATCCTTGCACACTTTCGATCAAAACCTAGCTGATGCGAGTTTTCTATCTTGGGCAAGGGGCCAAGGGCGACCTGAGGTCCAAGACACATGTATTCTTCTTCTTCTCTTTACGGCTTTTGCCTCTCTTCTTCTTTACTCTCTTTTCTTTATTAATGGTTTCTTCACAATATGACTAGACTTTTTTGTGTTTTTGTTTGGGATTTGTAGGTTGAAGCAGATGATGATGCTGTGAACAAGGCCATGGAGTCTTTGCAGAACGGTAGAAAGGCATATAACATTGATTTATCAATCTTCTTGATCTTTGAATTATTATTTTGTATACATTGATTTGTCAATCTTCTTGATCTTTGAGTTATTATTATTATTTGTTTTGTTGATAATGAAATATTTGTTTTAACGTTGTGTTTGCTGCTTTTTATTTTAGCTAAGAGAGATTTGGATAATTTGGAGACCAAATTAAACCTAAAGAAGGATAAGATTCACAATAAGACCAAATTCGATAAGAAGTTCAGACGTACCATTTATCTAGTATAGTGTCATGCTAAGTATATATTCTTCATCCTTAGTAATGTCCTTAGCTAGGAGAATGAAAATATGGAATCACCTAGTGTACCTTTGGGTCAAATCAGATCTAAATGGGTGGTTAGAATGGAAGGTATTAGATAAAGATTGTATATTTCATTTAGCATGATAGTATTTAATTCGAAAAACCTATATATATATGGGAACTCAAGATAATTACTTGGTCTTTCCAATGGGCAGATATGGAAGTACTAGTGAAAAGTGCCGGTAAAAAGAAAAAGAAGAAGGTATATATATTTTTGTTATCCCCAAAGTAAGTTTGTTAATAGGACTCTAGTTTTACACATATAGCTAGTAATCTTGTTTTATCATTTAGGAGATTGTGGAAGCTATACATGATGAGTGTTGTTACGATGACAAAGATTGGAAGGGAAACAATGAGAAGACCCTTTTCGTTCAGGGATTCGAAACATCACTTCCTAGGAATGAAATCAGTAGTTGTGGAGAGATCAAGAGGGTTTTTGTTCCCATAGAGTGTAAAACCGGTGTTGCCCTAGGGTATGCTTTAATGGATGTGAAATATACACAAAAAGCGTTATATTTCAGTGGAACTGGCTATGGAAGAGATAAGATTGATGTAATGTTGGCTAAATATAGACCGGAATCCTCTATCGATGACTTGGAGGGGTGTGCCCGTTGTGTGCTTAATACTCCTTTCTGCTGCAACCAGCCCACTGGTGGTATGGATCTAGAGAAAGACATGGAGATCTTTATGAATTGGGATGAAGCTGCCTAGTACTGTTGTTTATCCACCAGCTGCCTGCTTTATTTATTTTATGGGTCATAATAAAATGTACGGATTATGATAATCATGATGATACCTCTTGTTGTTTAGTTGCATAATTTATGCTTTTCTATGAAAATAACTAGTTGGGTAAACTTCGACCAAAGTGCATGTAGTCTAGTTGGGCTCGACCTCCGCAATTCTTGACCGTCCTTACAAGTTGTGTCCCAGCATCTGGTTTCTCCAAAATTCTGATAAGAGAATTGCGTGAACAAGACCTCATGAATGTATAATATATATATAGCAAAAAGGAGATGACAAGAAAACTTTCGACTCACTTCTCAACCAAGTGCAGGATGAAGAAAAGAAAACAAACACCATACAAATGAGCTCTTTCCCAAAGAAATGGAATGGGGACTAAGGTAATGATACAAACTGTTTTGAATTTGGAGTACATTTTCCTTTCCTTACTTAGTGATTCAGAATGCAGTAAAACTGAAGCAAATCCACATTCCTCAGAGAAAATAGATAGAATCAAGATTAACAAGGACCTGTGTTGTTCCTCGAGCGCATCGCCAAAAGGATTCGGAAACAACCTGCATTAATATACAAATTCCATTGTATATTTGTGGTTCATGGTGCTGAGTTAAGAGCAGAGTGACCTGTGTAGAAAACATTGTCACCTTTGCAAGAGCAACATCTTGATCTGTTTTATCCTCGAAAATGGAGAGCATGTTTGGTACCTTGAATTTGTCACAACCTGCTAATCTGTCTCTCACCAAATCCACCATATGAGGATCCTAAAGATCCAGTAGCAAAATCAGAATCAACATTTGCAGCAAATAAACAAACAAAGGGTTCATCAATTAATGGCGCGGGACAGTAAGCAAACCTTCTCAATGGCAAGAACTATAGCAAAAGGTTTTCACGTTTGCCTTACACGCAAAAGGTCTCCCGTTCGCTCCTGGGCAACGCCTTACAGACTTTGAAAGGCTACCACTAGTCGAAGTTGCTTGTCTCTTGATTTCAGCAGAAGAAGAAGCTCTTGCGCTCCCTCCTGGGGCATTACATTGAGTTGATGCTCTGCTTTCACTGAGCGGTAGAAATCTTTTTTACTTCTTTGTACACCCACTGGTGTTGATCTTAGTGTTGATGGTGCTTCTTCAGAAACAGTCTTCTTTTTCGACTCTCGCAAAAAGGACAAAAGCCATATGATATATACAGAGAGAACCATTCATTACCTTCTCCTGCAAGAAATGCTCTGTCTCATCACACTGAACTAGTCCTATGCATTCATCAGTTAGCAAGAAGCGGTCACAGTTAGCATCTTGCACTTGTGGTTCATTTAACCCATCTAACAGATCAACAGACTCTTCATCTTCGAGCAGTTCTTCTTCCCATACAATTGATTCTTTTGTGAGTAAAACCACTATCACAACTACAATGCTCACAAGATTTACTCTTGAATTAGGCTTGATGCCTTTTATGACGCACTTAGCACCAAAGAGAAAACGCATCACTATCAGGAGTAATGCAAGCATCCACATAACCTTCACCTGTTTAACTGTGCACATAAAGCTTCAGCCCCTCACCTTTTGTTTTCAAAACCGGGATACCGAGCAATTCTAGTAGCTCTCAAACCGCATTACAATCATTTCAACAGCTAAAAGCAAACCCAAAAACTAGAAGAATAAATTCGGAAAATTCAATCCAGGCATAAAAGAGAACCAACCCATTCAAAATTATTTGATGATATTAAAAAAAAAAACTATGACAAATTAGAATATATTTTTAGTTAAAATAATATTTCAAATGACTTTATCTAATTCATATTTTTCGTATGATTTTTTTCCGGCCAAATCTTTAAAAACTTGGCCGTTAACATGAAAGAACATGGCTATTTCAAAAAAAATTATGTTTCATGCTCTTCCGATTAGTTCTGAGACACATGAAAAGGGAATTATTAGCATACACGTTCATGATGCAAGATTTGAGCGTGCTATTTAGTCCTTATTACAGAAAGTACTAGTAACTGCATGCTTAAAATATTTTGATAACTACAAAGACTTCATCTTAGGTGGTGCAAAAGTTATCTACGCCGCATCCTCTGCTGAAATTAGTACATTTAAGAGTAATGATCATTGTCACATCATAGTTGGCCATAGAACCTGTAATTTTGATGAAGAAGACGTGTTCTTTTGGTTAGTTCAAGAGTCTCGTGGTAAGATAGTTTGTCATGAGAGCAAGGAGAAAGGTTGACTAGTTGAGTGTCAAAAAGAAAGAGAACAACGATGGCATTATTTTCAGTATGCGATCTACTAAACCTACGGTATTTTGCCCTCATTTAGGCAAAATGAGTTTTCTTCTTTCTTTCCTTTGAATTCACTTTTTCTTTTATTCTTTCTAATTGACATCTTCATTTTTCTCTTACAGAAGAAGAAGATTGTTATGCCATTGCACTTTGTCACGATCTAGATTGTAATAGCACATTTGTAGCTAAACTCAAAATTTCTTGATGAGTTTTCTTTTTTGTCAAAGGAACTAGAGAAAACAAAAATTATCAAATAAGAAAGTGAGAAACGTAAACTATTGAAAAAGGCCTCCAATAATATTTTGAAGCTTTACAAACATTAAAGAGAAAAGAATATTTTGAAGTCTAAAATGCTTTAGTTAAGCTGATAATACTAGAAATTTTATTTTTGGAGTAAAATTGAACCGAAAACAGTATAGTAAAAGTATGTGTTAACATAGTACAAAATTTTCAACATAATACCAAAAAAAAATTGTTCATGGATCATTGAGCATTATCATCCCATGCAAATGAAAATTGCCAATACAAATGAGGAATGCATATTTAACTTATTTCTTCAACCAAATAAGTGTAAGAAATTGAAAGATATAAAATAGTAAAGCTCTGATTGATCTTTATAAACCGCATCAAAAAAATTCAAAAGTGGCTTTTCAACTACCAGTACCTAATACAAATGCTAACTATACCATATCAAATTACATCTCTTTTTTTCCCTTGAGAAAAATATCAAATTACATCATGATCCAAAATTTCTCAAATACACAAAAACCTAAACTTTTAACAATTTGCTAATTACATAAGGGAAGATGTCATGTATACTTTGAATTTTCAAGAACATTAACCTTACATGTCTTTGAAAAAACATGATATTTTTAAATGTACATGTTTAATTTAGTTTTTAATTGTCAACGAATACTTTATTTATCAAATCCAATAACCGACTATTACCAAAAAGAAAACAATTTATTTGCTAATTGTGGACCACATGACCCATGTTTATCGTTAATGCCACCAACAAAGTCATGAAAAAAAAGAAGTTTCTTTCTTAATTTTATCTCATTAACACTAAACAAAATAACTTTATTTATCCACAAAAGATAACTAGATAAACTAAACTGATTAAAAAATAGCTGTAAAAAGAGAAAATAACAGGTAAAATTATTCAATTCTTCTACTGTTAACCCTAAAAAAAACAGCAAAAAATCGTTTTGAGAATTATCAATTATCCAAAAGTGATTAGTAAAAAAGAAATCTGATTAAGAAAGAGAAAGGAAACAAATCTCAATTAAACAAGCCGCGTAGATACTTTTTACAACCTGGCACGTTTGTATTCTTTTTTTGTCAAAAAAACATTCTTTTGTGTTTATATATATTCACACAAAAAGCAAAACTGATACGCAACCAAAACACACAAAAACAAAAATAAAGACTGTCTTTTTTTTTTCTTCAATCCACAAGAACCCTAATTTGAGGTTAGTACTCAAGTTTCCATTAACGGGTTTTCACATTAGCAACGAAAGTTTTGATTTTTGTAGTTTATTGCAGAGTAGCTTCTTAAAGTTTGTATCTTTGATAGAGAATGTGATTTTTTGTTGTCTCTAAGCCACTGTTCTTGAATCTCATGTTTGGTTTACTGTATCTGCTTTATATCTTTAGAATCTGAGAAATCAAATGTTCCCAATTCGTTAATGATTTAAAATGTATAAGTCACTGATTTTGTGGGTCTAAACAAAAGCAATTTTCATGGTTGCTTTGTGTTCTGAGTTAGGGTTCTTAGGTGAATCCAAAACTAGCATTCTTATGTACATTTCTCTAATCTCTTGTGTGGTTTTATGCAGGGGAATTAAAGAGTTGTGTTTTGTGGGTGTTAAGTGAAGAAACTTAGTGAAGGGATGGATCAAATGGTATTAGGAGAACAAGATTTTGAAGTAGACATTGAAGCTGGTCGATGTGACGTTAGGCAAGAATCGACATCAAATACGGTTTCAGGCAATGGTTTCGGTGTGTCTGTTGATGATTTGAACTATCCATTGATGGGAAACGAGAACCGGGAAGAAGCAGTAAGCAGTCAAAGTTTGGATGTTTCGGAGAAGAAATGTGATACTGTGAAGATAAAGAAGTTTAGAAAGGCTTCGAAGCCACCTAGGCCACCTAAAGGCCCTGCCTTGAGTGTGAATGATCATAAGGTGATGAGGGAAATAGCGGAGCTTGCTATGAGAAAACGCGCAAGGATTGAACGGATGAAGAATTCTTTAAAGAGACTTCAAGCAGCAAAGTCGTCATCATCGTCGTCTCAGTACATTAGCGTTTTCTCGATGATAGTCACCGTGGTATTCTTCGTGTTTCTAGTCTTTCAAGGTACCTATTTCTTAGTGAAAGTTAGCTACTTTGATCTTGCAATTGCAATATTGTTTCCTCAAGGCATGAATTTGTCTAACGTAATAGTCCTAAGATTCTTTATGGTTCTAGATTAGTTGCTTTTAGGAAACTTTGCTATAAATTTGAAACTATCTATTAGTCTTCTTTTGTCATATGATTTCTTGGATAAACAGAGTTTGTTCTGTTTCTATCTACTAGGGAGGACCAAAATGTTTTTAAAACAACGGTGTTTTCGTGATGCAGGATTGTTCGCAAGCAACCCGAGTTTGAGTTCAGAGAAATCACCTGCACCAGTTGTTTCACCGAACAACCAAATGATTTCAGTTCAGTTCTACAACGAATTTGCTCCTGCCGAGCAAACCGATCCCAGCCCGACCACTTCATTCAGGTCAGTAGAACATTCACTGTTTTGGAACAAGAACAGTTTCTATAACTATGAATCAAAAAAGCCATTTTCTAAACAAGTGCTAATACGAAACAATGCCTTTATTTGATCGAATCAGGTACACGAGGAAGCGAATATCGGGTGCAGAAGAATACTCGAGGCGCGTCACGAGATGAGTTCTCTCTGTTTGGTTTTTGACATTAACTCAACTGTTAACTCTTGTGGTTCAAAGTTTTGTAATCTTACTCATGTATGCTTGTATATCTCTATCTAGTTGTATGTTCACTTGCCCTTAGCTTTTTAGACACTATCTTTCTTTATGGAGATAACATCTTGTAAAACGACTGCGTTTTAAATCAAACCATCCACTATACTGGTCTGTTCAACGTGAAAAATGATTTGAGCAAATTTAATGTAGGAAAAAAGTGATGGAAAAGTTGTTATTGACATTACAAATTAAAGACTTATTCGTACAACAAAAATGGTCGAAAATTATATGAATTATTTGAGCTATTTAATGTAGGAAAATTGATGGAAATTTTGATATTGGCCTTAGAAAAATAAGTTTTCTCATACAAAACAAAGGATTAGAAATTTTTGATAATGACTTCCTTGCCAATTGGAGTCTACAACGTTTATGGTCTATAAGACTATAACCTCTACATTTAATTTCAAAAAAAAAATCTACATTTCAAACCCTATACTTTTCTTATCTTAATTGAAAACCCCGTACTTAAATCAAATCAAAACTTAATAAAGGCCATCATTGTCTCTAGACTCTCTACTTGCAAATAAACTTTAATTTTAATTAAGGATAAAAGCATTTTTATGGTTGATCTATATGACTATTTGCAAAGTCTTAATTAACATGCACGAGATTGCAATCCACAAAATCATCTTTTCGTTGTGTATTATTGATGAAAGTGCAACGAACCTTTACGTATGGTAAAGTGCTAAAGTTATTCACTTTTTTTGTTCAATACGTCTTATTCAAAAATGATACTTATTACGGTATTAAATGTCCTCCTTCAAATTGCTTATATTATAACCTTGAGCATCTTTGTAACGGTTGTCATTCTTTAAACTCACTAAAATAAAATAAAAATACCCACTATCAAAAGAAATTAACACTTTTTTTCTTTCTCAAGATTCAAAACTAAACTCAAAATTTGTATATTTAGCTAGAGTTGGAATTTTATCATCTTTTAAATCGGTTTTGCCAATAACAAAACGCAACCGACAAGTTTCGATTTTAATGCGTATACTCTAATTATTTTGACAATGACAATACTTGCGATCAAGGGTCATATTTTGACAGTATATATTATTTATATAGAACATTAATACTATCATCATATACTTATAATTCACCATGTTTACGAAAGTTTCTAAATTAAGAAAGTGAAAATGAAATAAGAAAGTTATATAACGATCGAGAGAGATCCACTTCCCTTGCTCACGGACAACACCGCACGAAAGTCGGTTAAACTTAACTCACTACCATTTGATTGCTCATTATCTCGTACATTTACAATTTTGTCCCGTTTCATTTTTATAATTCCATTTCAGCACCTCATAGAACAAAACACTAATTCGAGGACTTTTCTTGTTTACAAACAATTAATTCCAATTCGATTCGATTCAAGGACTTTCGACTCCAAATTTGAAAGGATATAAATTTCGTGTGAACATACATAAAGATTAATCATGTAGATTAGGTATACGTCATACATCATTGAATCTTTGAAGGTTTTGAAACTAAAACATTAATTCATTTGATTACTACATTTTTTAGATATGCATGTTATAAATATTCTAATAGTCTTGTAATGTATACGGCTCTATTTTTCTCGTTTTGGTTTCAAGCTTGTCTCTCTAGTTTATCTTTAGCCTAGTTATTTTTTCCTCGTATAAAATGTCATTATATAAACATCCATGCATATATTTTTAGATTACTTAAGAATATGTTTTGTTATAACTTAGTTAATCAGTACGTCTATTAGGTGTTAGCCATTGACATTTCCTTTTTATAGAACATTTCAAGACAAGTATTTTTAATGTCTTCTGTAAAGACAAATTTAGAAACTTAAAATAATACTAACGGTGGGGTTTTATGTAATTCGAAAGTTAAGATAAACATCTTATCAGAATCAACTAATCGTAGAGAACAATTCGCAACATTAAGCGGATCTCGATCAGTAGATTCTCTTAGTCAATGAATTTATATATGCATATATAGATATACAAAATTTACCTTATTGTTTTCAAATGATGGATAACGTTAATTCATCAAGTGGCTCTATCTAAGCAGCCGAGTAATCGGAAACTGAACGTACGAAAAGTCTAAAACCAAAAGACTTGTATGATTGCGAGTTAATAATACTAGCTTAGATATCAATTTGACTGCAGTGGCGGATCCAGAAATGATTTTCAACGGGGGCAAAAAAATATTTATCTTAAGACTATTTGAAAAACAATAGCACTTTTGAAAAAAAAAATTTGGTCACAAAAACTTTTTTTACCATATTACATGGATTTTGTTAAAAATGTATTTCTTTTTTGAAAAAGTGTTAAACAAAATGTTTGTTTCAAGTTTATGATAAAAATATTTATTGTATCGAATTTTGACAGGTTTATATAGAATTTGATTTACAAAAAAATAAAATTATAGTTAATAACAATAAGAAAAAGACACTAAATCATAAGTTATAACATTATATAAATTCAATAAAAACAATTTGTACTTAAATTGTTTATTTAAGTTTTGTAGACAAATAAGCAAAACCGTTTAAGATATAGATATTTGAGATATCTTAATAGGCTAATATGTATGTCTAATTCTGAATTTATTTTCTTCCCTATATTAGTTTACTTATTAGATACACGATTATTGACTAGTTTTAGTAAGCAAGTATAATTGTAAAAAAAAATTGATTCACTTGGCTGTTGAAAATGGATAGGCTCAAAGTTTAATTTATTTTAAAAAGAAAAGTAAATGAAAAACAATTAAAATCGATGGGGCAAAAAAGTTATTACAAAGGGGGCATGAATAATTTACCTTGACTAATTACACTAGGTAATATTATTTCATGGGGGGCAGCTGCCCACCCACCCTTCAACGTGCCTCCGCCCCTGACTCATACTCTAGCCACTGACTTTTCTCCACACGTATAGTATACAATAAAAACGAATTAAATTGTTATCGGATTGTTTGGTTTGATTCTAAAATTCGAACTATGTATCGACGCGTGCGTATACTTTATCCAATCATTAATTGTGGTCATGCAAGATGTACGGTACCGAGAACCATCATCGATGGCATTCCTTGTAAATACTAAACACGTTCCAAGGGTATTTACGTCATGATGATTCCATTATATAAATGTAACACCCTTCTGTTTCTCTCGACATGCATAGTCTAGAATCTTGCGACTTCATTTTAACATAAACAAAAAAAGTCAAAACAAAACCATGTCCGGTAATAAGATATCGAATCTTCAAAGTCTTGTCTTCTTTCTCTACCGGTTCTTTGTACTTCGGCGTTGGTATCATCGTAACCCTAAACCTAAACACCAAAAATGTCCTCCTTACAGTCTCCATCAACGTCAAGACTTATCACACCACACCTTGATCTTCAACGTAGAAGGAGCTCTTCTCAAATCAAAATCTTTATTCCCTTACTTCATGCTAGTCGCTTTTGAAGCTGGAGGGCTAATAAGGTCATTTTTACTCTTCATGCTCTATCCGTTGATATGTTTGATGAGCTACGAGATGGGCTTGAAGGCTATGGTGATGTTAAGCTTCTTTGGAGTTCAAAAGAAAAGCTTTAGAGTGGGGAAATCGGTTTTGCCAAAGTATTTTCTTGAAGATGTTGGCCTTGAGATGTTCGAGGTTTTGAAAAGAGGAGGAAAGAGAGTTGGTGTTAGTGATTTGCCACAAGTTATGATTGATGTGTTCTTGAGAGATTACTTGGAGGTTGAAGTTGTGATCGGGAAAGAGATGAAAATGGTTGGTGGTTACTACTTAGGCATCATGGAGGATAATAAGAAACAAGAGTTTGCTTTTGATAAATTAATTCAAGAAGAAAAACTAAGTAGTGGTCATGTCATTGGCATCACTTCCTTTAATTTGTCTAGTCACCGATCTCTCTTCTCTCAGTTTTGCCAGGTAAAATTGTCATACTTTGAGATATCGATATATATCACGTACTAACGTTCTTTAGTCGTTTTTCTCAATATGGAAATTTTTGGTAACTCTAAAAGAGGTTTTGGACACAACAATGGTCTTATTAAAAACAGACGTAGCTGTATTTTTTGAGGGATAAATAAAGACAAATCTTTATGTCACGCTTTTAGATTTCAACCAAGTAGTACTTTCTGTTTTGTTATTCATTCAGTTTTTTTGGTATACGGAAGATCCATAATAATTAAAGTCCCCTATAGTATTTTTTTAAGTTTTTACTTTTGTCTACATATTTTTTAATTTTGTAAAATACGTTGTTTGGTGGGTTTTCGATATCTGGGAACCATACATATGTAAGTCCCCAATAGAATTTCGTTGGTTTTAAATGTGGCTCTTTGAACGAGAAGGACATGCATTGATTCTTTTGTTTTTATATGATGCAATTAATTCAAACAATAGACTACTGTGAAGGAAAAAATATATTCTCTATATTCCTAAAAGATAGATATTTAAGGTTATGCACACTTATTAAGAAAACGCATTGATTTCTACGATTTACAGTTTTCAATAAAGTTTAACCAATAATATTTTAGTATTTGTTTTGAAATTTGTAAAAATGCATAGAAAACTGTAAAAATTCTATCTTTTTGGAACAAAACTTTTTTGTAAAGTTTTTATCTTTTAAGAACAGAGGAGTATGATTAAGTTCTCATGCAATTAATTCAAAACCATTTACTATGACTGGTTAATCTATATATACCATAAATTATTACTTCTGTCTTTTTTCATACATATAAGTCCACTTCGACTGATTTAATTTTTGATACTAATATTCGTCTCTAATTTTTGTTTTGATAAAACAGGAAATTTACTTCGTCAGAAATTCAGACAAGCAAAGTTGGCAAACTCTACCGAGAAATCAATACCCTAAGCCATTGGTTTTTCACGATGGTCGTTTAGCCATCAAGCCAACATTTTTAAACACACTCACATTGTTCATGTGGACCCCATTCGCCATGGTTTTAGCCACCTCAAGGACCGTCTTTGGCCTAAACCTCCCTTACTCCTTAGCCTATCCTTTCCTTGCCTTCACCGGTCTCCGCCTAACCCTAACCGTCAAGAACCACAAGGACCAAATTTCTTCCTACCCAAAAAAAGGTTGCCTCTATGTGTGTAACCATAGAACCTTATTAGACCCACTTTACATTTCATACGCACTAAGGGAAAAAAACATCAAAGCTGTTACGTATAGTCTAAGTAGATCGTCTGAGCTTCTAGCTCCAATCACGACCGTTAGATTGACTCGTGATCGTGTCAAAGATGGTCAAGCCATGGAGAGATTGCTAAGCCAAGGAGATCTAGTGGTTTGTCCTGAAGGAACTACGTGTAGAGAGCCTTACTTGCTTCGGTTTAGTTCACTTTTCTCGGAGGTTAGTGACATAATTGTACCGATTGCTATTGACTCGCACGTGAGTTTCTTTTATGGCACGACTGCTAGTGGGATTAAGGCTTTTGATCCGCTTTTCTTCCTCTTGGATCCTTATCCTTCTTACACCGTCCGATTGCTTGATTCTGTCGCTGGAGCGTCCACGTGTAAAGATCCTGGTGCTGCGAAATCTAGGTTCGAGGTGGCTAATCACGTGCAGCATGAGATCGGGAATGCATTGGGGTTCGAGTGCACTAAACTCACGAGAAGAGATAAGTACTTGGTTTTGGCCGGTAATAATGGAAATGTGAAGAACAAATAAGTGATTTTGAGTAGTTTACTTTTTTTATATGGGCTCTTTTTGTGACGGTGTGGCCATTTTTATTATAAGACATTTTTCTACTATAATGTAATTATCTTTTTTTTTTGTGACCAACACATGTACATATATATATTATATACTCTATATCATCCAAATTCTTCTCTCAAGTAGATCATGTCTTGGAAACTAAACATGGCACTTGACTTTGTAAATAACAAAAAATGGTCCACATGATTCTTCTGCCCGCTCGATCAGTACCATCACACATGCATCATTGATATCTAACGGTCATAGTCAAAACTCAGAAATATTACATGCATATATACAATTGATTTATTTCTTAGTGTATTTATATGCATATATATATATATATGTGAGGTACATATCTGTAATTTTGTGCGATATAATGGTAATTGTCATCTAATAGAGTTACCTATTTTGAAATCATTAGTTAAGAAAAATGTTAGAGGATATACAAAACAATCAAATATGAGTTTCAATCCATAGATAACGACTTGTATGAAGAATTAACTAACAAGTTCCAAAAAATAAAATAAAAAGAATTCATTAACTAATTGTATTGTTATTTTCAGCATTACAGAATTGTTAAAAAATACTCCCTCCGTTCTTTAAAGATTGATGTTTTAGAAAAAAAAATTGTTTTAAAAATATTGATTTTTTACATTTTCTATGCAATAATAATTATAAATTGTAGATTTCAAGACATATTAATTGATTTTATTGGATTGTTATTGGGTCAAACTTATGGAAAATTGTTTAGTACAAAAACCAATACATTTCTAGTCAAACATTAATTTGTTTTCTTAATATGTGTGAAAACTCTAGAAAATCAATCTTTAAGAACGGAAGGAGTAGAAGTTTAAATTAACAATGATTTCGTAATATTATGAGTGGGACTCATGCCGATAATTGTGGGGTGAGAGTCTGTGTGTCAACTCTACGCATCTCCCCACCTAACTATGTTTAATGCTTCTTCAATATTAATTAATTAGTTTCACTGATTAATCATTAATGGTTGATAAAAGTTTTTTCTTGAGGAAGAAATGTATAAATACAAAATATTAAGCTTTAAAAAAAAAAATTCATACAAAAACGAAACCATACTCTACAAATTCACGTCACTTTCATGACTAGCCAAATGATGAATGGTAATATAAAAAATTACCAAATATTTTTGATTATAATTATAGAAATGATGCTGTTACATATCGTTCTAGAAAGTTAAAATATTTTCAATAAAGTTGAATTAGAAATTTGATTACGGACCTTAGTCTAATTGCCTATAAAAACAAGTTTGGTCCAAATGATAAAGGAAGCAAAAAGTAAAATATTAAAGCCTCGACATAGTTTTTTTAAGTACGATTAATCTAGAAAATTCGATAGCGGCTAATCTACAAACAGTTTATTTAGCGGGGTTTGAGATAGTAGAATGATTTTTTTTTAGTTAAAAGAAATCGAAATACTCTAATCGATTAAGCCAGTTTCACATAACAAAGTGTTTGCATACTCCCTTTGTTTCATATTAGTTATCATTCTACGCTTTTTCTTTTGTATCAAATTAGTTGTCGTTTTACATTTTCAGTGCAAATTTATTATTGATTTTTCATTTTTATTTATACTCTTTTAACTTATTAATTACATATATAAAATGAAAGACACATTAATTAAGAGTAAAACATAATTTTTAAATGTTTTTTTAATAGACGTGAAATCACTTAGAACGACAAATAAAATAAAACGGAATGAGTATATGATTAGATGAAACATTCTAAATAAACAAATTTGAGCAACATAAAACATCTTTTTGGGAAATCAACTTAGTAACACATCGTTGTCCAAGTATTCAACTATGTTTGTGAGTTGTCCATTTTTCATTTCTTTTTGGGGTCAAGTTGAGTTTCCATAACTACAGTTTAGGAATTACCAATTATAGTTTCGAAATATGATTACACTGTGAGTGATGGGCCGGGCCAGACCGGTCCGAATTGAAAAACTAAACGACTAGCGACCAGGACAATTTTAGGTTACCACAATTATTTGAACATCCTGAAATTTCCAGCCAATTAATAAACGTGTAAGTGTAACCAACCAAAAACTAGGAAAAAAACTTCTCATTAGTAAATCTTATCCGACGTCGATTACCAACTATCTAGTAGTATCCACCATTAGTTTTCGATGAGGTGGAGTTTTCATGCATGTATGATGGATGCATCATTACTACCAAATAATATTTGCCATACATAAAACGCTGTTATAACTTATAAACGACGGTTTTATGGATGGGCCCAAATATGAATTATCACATGTTAAATAAGGTTTTGATGAATATTGACTTCGAATGATCGATTACTTGTAAACTTGATAATCGAGATGAACAAGCTAGTCGATCGTTTTCTCCACTTCTAAATTATGGTTGGACACAATTGTGTGCTCGTTGCTAAAATTAGCTTTCACTTATGATTATGGATCTTAAGCATTCAAATCAATTAGTATTTTCAAAAATTCTCAATCATTTATTTATTAATTCGGAAAAACAATTCAGGTACGTAGTTATTGCATATATATATATATATATATACTAAATTTTTAATATTTGTGAAACTTGAGGTGTTAGTGCTACTAAATATCAATAAATATATATTCTTACCCATAAAAAAAAATATAAATATATACACATATCTCAATTCTCATATTTATTAGATTTGTTAAACTTTAGGTGTTACTAGATACCAATAAATATATTCGACCTTGCCCATAATGTATATATTTTTTTTTTTTCTTTTGCTAAAATAATGTATATATACATTTCAATTCTCAATTGGCAATCATATTTCGATCTTCTTCTAGTCTCCCCACATTAATTTCACGACAGTATGTCGGGCACATAGTGTTGGCTATATGTCTTCTTATATCAAAGTTTATTTAATAAAAATTACAATAATAATAATAATATAATTTTGAAAAAAGGGTTCAACGACCAACGAGATTCCAACGGCCGTTGCTCATCCCATTCCCACGCATGTGCCCTCCCATTTTCTCTTTGGAGCTTGTGTCGCCGATTGTTTGCATTATACTATATTGTAGGTGGGCTTGGTTTGGAATCAGACACCTAATGGGCCTCGTATATTAAGCCCATTCGGCTTGGTTACAACAAACAGTTATTGAGTTGGGCTCAATCATATTAAGCCCACTCGGAATCTGATCAGATAATAAGAAGAAGGGCCTAACAAGATCCTAACAAGAGTAACAGAAAAACAGAGAGGAGAGAGGGTTTTTTCTTCTTGTATCTTCTTCTTCTTGTATCTCTTCTGTAAAAACCCTAGAAAGCACCATTGATAAGGTGTGTGTAAACCTCTGAATTGATCGATCTAGTGGAGTTCCGGTGATAACGTTCACCGGCGAGTTAGGGGTCGGAACTAAGCCCCGAAGCTCGAGTGCTTGTGTTGTTTCGTTTCTTGCTCATTCGATTGAATCTGCACAAGAAAGCTTTAGATCGTTTAGTTGATTATCCGCAAGCAAAGATCCGTACAAGTGGCATCAGAGCAGTCAGGTTCATTGCAGAGGCTAGGGTTAGGAGTATAGAGGAGATCGGAGATAGAGGACTTACCGGAACTGAAGTTTCTGGTTCATCGGAAGATCTTTAATCACACCTGAAGTTGAGATTGTAGCAGGCTTGCTACTGCGGTTTGTTATCAAAGGGAATCAGATCAGATTCGATACTGAAAGAGATCTGTCAAAGCTCATATAACAAATCATGTTACTTCTAATCGATTTCTATCATCTTTACCTGAGTTTCTTGATTTAGTGTGTACCACTGTGTTTGCTTCGAGGTTGTGCTTGTTTGTTTTGAACCTGCAGGTTACAACAAAGAAGAACATATCAGACAAACATGGATCCAACTCCAGGAAGATTTGAAATGGAAAAGTTCGATGGTTCGGGTGATTTTGGTTTGTGGAAGTTCAAGTTACTGGGACAGCTTGAAATACAAGGCTTACTTAACGTGTTAAGTGAAGACTGGTCAGTCACTACAACAAAGGAGGTACTCAAGACTGGAGAGGCTTCTTTGGCTGTAAGGGAAACTGTTATTGACCCAAAGAAACAAGCTCAAGATCTAAGATGCAGAAACTTAATTGCTACCTGCCTAAGTGATCGCATCCTCAGAAAAGTAATGAAAGAAACCACTGCGTTGGGCATGTGGAAGGCTCTTGAGGCAGAGCATCAGACTAAGTCCCTGCCAAATAGAATATACCTTAAGCAACGTTTTGCTAGTTTCAGAATGGAAGAAAGTAAGAGTATTGAAGATAATGTGGATACCTTTCTCAAGTTGATCGCAGACTTAGCAAGTTTGAAGGTGGAGGTCTCTGAAGAAGATCAAGCCATTCAACTTCTCTCAAGTCTGCCACCTGCCTTTGAGCCTCTGGTCCATACCCTGAAATATGGAACAGGGAAGGAAACTATTACTGTAAGTGAAGTGACAAGTGCAGCATATGATAAGGAAATGGAACTTAAACAAAAGGGAAAGCTGCATAGAGGGTCATCTGGAGCTGACAGTTTGTTTGTGGATACAAGGGGCAGATCAAATAAGAGAAATGGTCAAGGTAAAGGAAACTCTTACAGAGGCAGGTCAAACAGTAGAGGCAGATCAAAGTCCAAGCCAAGGTTCAATAAGGGAACCAAGGGAGCTTGCTTTATCTGTGGAAAAGAAGGTCATTGGAAGCGTGAGTGTCCAAATAAAGGAAAGAATGGTTCAGAAGACTCGGCAAATGTAGTTTTTGAATTACCTGAGCCGATGGTACTCACGGTGAGCACTGAAGGAACAGCTGGAGCTTGGATTCTGGACTCAGGGTGCACCTTTCATATGACACATGACAAAGAGATCTTGTATGATCTAAAAGAATTTGATGGAGCTAAGGTTAGGATGGCTAATAAGACCATTAGTCAAGTCAAGGGACTTGGGAAACTAAGAATCATAAATCCAGACAACACAGAGGTGATTCTAAGTGAAGTAAGGTACGTTCCAGATTTTGATAAAAGTCTTATCTCAGTGGGAATGTTAGACCAAAGCGGTGTCAAGTATGAAGGTGGAGATGGAGTGCAAACTTACTATAAAGACAAGAAGAAGGTGTTCACTGCTAAGTGGTACAATGGTCTATACTATCTACAAGCAAAAGTAATCAAAGCAGAAGCAAATGCTATAAGCATGGATGAAAATGATGCAAATCTATGGCATTCCAGACTAGGTCATATGAGCTCAAAGCAAATGGCAATATTGAAAAAACAAGGACACTTAAACAAGGTTAAACTTGAAGGACTTAGCTTTTGCGAGAGTTGTGTTTTTGGCAAGTCACACAAGCTGAGCTTCCCTGCAGCTAAACATACCACCAAAGGCATTCTGGAGTATGTACACTCAGATCTCTGGGGTTCACCTTCAAATCCAGAGAGTCTAAGTGGAAGTCATTACTTCATCAGTTTTATAGATGATTTCTCAAAGAAGTCTTGGGTTTATTTCCTGAAAACAAAAGATGAAGCATTTGAGAAATTTAGAGATTGGAAGATTTCAGTTGAAACTTTAACAGGGAAGAAGATAAAGTGCTTACGTACTGATAATGGTTTGGAGTTTTGTAACAAACTGTTTGATGAGTTGTGTACCGAGTCTGGAATTAGGAGACACAGGACGTGCTCCTATACTCCGCAGCAGAATGGAGTTGCAGAAAGATTAAATAGAACTATAATGGACAAAGTCAGAAGTATGTTGGCAGAAACTGGTTTAGGAAAGGAGTTTTGGGCTGAAGCTACGTCTACAGCTGTTTATTTGATCAACAGATCTCCTAATTCATCCATAGAATTTAAGGTACCTGAAGAGGTTTGGACTGGCTCTAAGTGTGATTTGTCTCACATCAGACGGTTTGGGTGTTCAGCCTATGTTCACACAGTTCAGGATAAAATCAGTCCTAGGTCAGTCAAAGGGGTCTTCATTGGTTATCCACGAGGGACTAAAGGGTACAAGGTAAGGTTTCTAGATGAAGGCAAGACTGTGGTTAGCAGAAGTGTTGTGTTTCAAGAACATGAACTCTATAAGGATACTCTAATTACTACTACTACAGAGGCTACTCCAGAGGTTGCAAACTCGGGAAAAGTTTCTAAGGCTAGTCCTAAGAAAAAGGTATCTTTTAGTGACAAGCTAATCAGAGGGCCATCTCCATCAACTTCAGAAACAGATGCTTCTGATTCAGGTGGAGACAGTGAGGAACCCACAAGTCCACAGAGTGAGGATAACCCTTCAGGATCAGATTGGGAACCAGGTTCTAGTATGACAGATAAGAATGGTTCAGACTCAGAAGATGATTATGAACCTACTTTGAGTGAGTATGTTCTAGCTAGAGACAGGATTGCAAGGAAGGACAGAAAGAAACCACCTAGGTGCTCAGAAGAAGTTCTGGGTAAATGCATCTCAAGAAGAGATGGAATCCTTATGGAAGAATGGAACCTGGGAATTGATAGAATGTCCTCCTAATGCTAAGCTGGTTGGTTGTAAATGGATATTCAAGCTAAAGTCAGGTATCCCTGGGGTTGAAGATCAGAGGTACAAAGCTAGGTTGGTTGCTCAAGGATTCACACAGAAAGAAGGGATTGACTACAACGAGATTTTCTCTCCAGTAGTCAAACACGTCTCAATCCGGATCATGTTATCTATGGTGGTTAACTTAGATTATGAACTGGAACAGATGGATGTTAAGACAGCTTTTCTACATGGAAATCTAGAAGAAAGGATTTTGATGAGACAACCTGAAGGTTTTGTTAAAAAAGGAGATGAGAACAAGGTTTGTTTGCTAAAGAAATCCCTGTATGGACTGAAGCAGTCACCTAGGCAATGGAATTTGAGGTTTGACACTTTTATGAAAACTCAGAAGTTTCATAGGAGCAACTATGACTCTTGCGTCTACATGAAGGACGTACAGACAGACAAGGCTATTTACTTACTGTTATATGTTGATGATATGCTTATAGCATCTGGGAATTTGGCTGTGATCAGAAATCTAAAGGCTAGTCTAAGTAGTGAGTTTGAGATGAAAGATCTGGGCAAGGCTTCTCGTATTCTGGGTATGGATATTATTAGGGACAGACACAAGGGTACCCTAATTCTATCTCAAAGAAATTACTTAGAAAAGGTTCTAGGCACATTTGGTATGTCAGAAGCTAAACCGGTTTCAACGCCTGTAGCAGCTCATTTTAAGCTACATAGTGTTCCTAAGGATCAGCGAGAAGAAGAAGCTATGCACATGAGGGATAAGCCCTATGCCAGTGCAGTTGGAAGCTTAATGTATGGAATGATTGGGTCCAGACCTGATCTAGGTTTTGCTATTGGACTAATTAGCAGGTTTATGTCTTCTCCTAGTAGAGATCACTGGGATGCAGCTAAGTGGGTTCTAAGGTACTTAAAGGGTTCTATTGACAGGAATTTAGTGTTCAAAAGGAATGGAGATTTTTCTGTTGAAGGGTTTACCGATTCAGACTATGCTACAGATTTAGACAAGTGCAGATCAGTTACAGGGTATGTTTTTCAAGTTTGGGGAAACACAGTGTCTTGGAGGTCTAATCTACAGTCTGTGGTGGCTTTATCTACAACAGAGGCTGAGTACATGGCTTTATCTACTGCAACTAAGGAAGCCTTATGGCTGAAATGGTTCTGTGAGGAACTGGGTTTCTCTGTGAACAGTGTAAGGATACACTGTGATTCACAGAGTGCCCTTGCGTTAGCTAAAAATGTTGTTCATCATGAGAGAACGAAGCATATAGCAACTAAATATCATCATATTAGGGACGTTGTTTCAGCAGGTGATATAACATTGTCAAAGATTCACACAAGCAGAAATCCAGCAGATTTTCTTACCAAAGCCTTACCTCGGCCCAAGTTTGACCTCTGCTGTGAATTGTTGAACATCGCCTAAAAGGCTAGGGTAGCTCCAGGTAACTCCAAACATCAGTGTACCTCGCAATCATCAGAACATAAAGGGTCAGTTCTCTGATTACACTGAATAGAACTATTAGCCAAAGGAGAAATGGTAAAAGGGTTAATGGTTGAGTTACCTGTGAAGCTTTGTGAACGAAGACGAAAGGTCGTCTGTTCCAGGTGGAGTTCTCTGTAAAAGGAAACGCGAGGAAGAGGTTATCAATCGTCAGCTAAACAAGTAAGATCGAAGAAGTTGAAAGGATGTGTTACCTGATTCAGAAAAATCAAGGAAATCTGAACGGGTACTGCTGTATCGAAGGGGTTTGAGAAGCATCTGGTATCTGAATAGTCATCTGAGAAACTGAAGAGTCTCAGAGGCAGATGAATAGTCATCTGAGAAACTGAAGAGTTTCAGAAGCAGATGAACCGTCATCGGAGAATCTGAAGAGGTTCAGATCGCTGGGCCTTCAGGTAGCCGTCGGAGGTCTCCGGTTCAGGTACATGCAAAACGGAAATGAAATCAGACGAAGAAGAAAAATCAAAGCCGTATCTCAAGCCGCTGGTGGCTCTCTCAAGTTTGAAAGCTTTTGAGATGTGCCAAACCAAATCGAAACCAGGAAGATAGAAGTCGATTACTTACCAGGGGAAGCTGAGAGGATTGACTAACTTCGGTCTTAGTGATAAGGAAGACCGTCGGAGATGAAGTGGAACCGTGGTGGTGAAGTGGAGTCGTCTCCGTCGCTAGATCGAAATCAGAGAGAAACAGTGAAGGTGAGGAGGCTAGGGTTTCTTACAACTGAGGTTGTGTCTCTATGTCTGACTCCAAAAGGTGGAGTTTGTAGGTGGGCTTGGTTTGGAATCAGACACCTAATGGGCCTCGTATATTAAGCCCATTCGGCTTGGTTACAACAAACAGTTATTGAGTTGGGCTCAATCATATTAAGCCCACTCGGAATCTGATCAGATAATAAGAAGAAGGGCCTAACAAGATCCTAACAAGAGTAACAGAAAAACAGAGAGGAGAGAGGGTTTTTTCTTCTTGTATCTTCTTCTTCTTGTATCTCTTCTGTAAAAACCC
The DNA here is from genome assembly GCA_900128785.1 of Arabis alpina. Taxonomy (NCBI): domain Eukaryota; kingdom Viridiplantae; phylum Streptophyta; class Magnoliopsida; order Brassicales; family Brassicaceae; genus Arabis; species Arabis alpina. The sequence continues at coordinate 870,219 of LT669788.1, forward strand.
TAGAAAGCACCATTGATAAGGTGTGTGTAAACCTCTGAATTGATCGATCTAGTGGAGTTCCGGTGATAACGTTCACCGGCGAGTTAGGGGTCGGAACTAAGCCCCGAAGCTCGAGTGCTTGTGTTGTTTCGTTTCTTGCTCATTCGATTGAATCTGCACAAGAAAGCTTTAGATCGTTTAGTTGATTATCCGCAAGCAAAGATCCGTACATATATACATACTCGTTGCTTTATTACAAACCTAGATAAGAATACACTGCATTATCCACCTAGCTATATATCTTGTTTTAACATTATATAGCCTAAGAAACAATAACCTTAATATTACTATTATTCAATGCTACATGATTTAACAATGCTGATGATTAAAACTGAATTTGAATAGAAACACTAATTGAAACAACAAACAGGATAACTCATATTGATTGTCTCGGAGTTGGGTGACCGACTGTCTAAATTAAACTCATTATTGATTTTAAAAAATGGTAACCAAATTTTTAAAATGAGAGAGTTAGGTTTGATAACCGATATGTATGTTTCATTCATGGGAAAATGTCGGCTACTATGTCAGATGCCATGTTCTATTAATCCATCCTGTCTCTGGTCAATTTTTCTTGTTCCCATACTTGTATTTATATTCTCTGTCTTGGAATATTTAAAGTAATTGAAATGAATCGAATTTGTCCATTTCTCTCGTTTAATTTGTTGTGCAAATGTGTCCAGTTTGAGTTACCGTGAACCTAACTAACATCAAAACAACATGAGCAAAATAGAGCTGTGAGATAAGTGACAGGTATATTAAGCTAATACAACAATTGTGACGTTCATGTAACAAACCAAAAACCAAAAATACTGATTGCTTATGGATGCATGTAATTAATCTTTCGATTAAGGAATACAAGAAAAAAGTTGTAACTCTCAAACACAGTTAAGTCAATTGATCAATGAGATATTTTAGCATATTTTAATTGCGTCCAAAAACCATACACACGATTATAAAAACAAAAGTTACCCACATAACTGTAATGTTTGGGATGGATTTAAACAACCTCCTTCATAAAAAAATCACAAGTATGTAGGATGTATAGGTTTGGACTTCGATACAAACAATTTACTTGTTATTATGGTAACATGCAATCCGACTATTTTCATATACATTAGTTAGAAAGCATTACAAACTTAAGTTACACAATTTAACAATTTTTTGGGAGAAATGTACGTACAATATAGCATTCCGGTGTGTTTTTATTGCAGCTGGTTGGCTGAATTGTTAAAATATATATTAAAAACAAACAAAAGTTGGAATGTCAATATCCATACACTTTCTCCGTTACCGTTTATTAGAGATATGTTCACCTATGTACTATGTACCTCTAGCAAAATGATTTTTAATTAGTCAACTTCTTAAAAATGTTATTTCAATGCTAAAAGTATATTGATAATCGATCATCTACGTTTTTATTAATCGATCAGCTAAAACAACTATCAAATTTCGTAAAACAATGAAGCAAAGAATAATCTGTTTTCTTACAAATTAGTATTTTTATAAGAAGTGGTCTTATGGGTAGGTACTAGGTATTGGTACAAAGAGTTAGGAAACTAATAATTGAAAAAAATAGGTATATGTATGGGCTCATGAAAACAAATTATTTAGTTAATCGGACGGTTAATAGGAGCCGTCAAGGTTGACCATTTCAACTACGTGCCGACATATCAGCCTTACACCTGGCCCATCCTCACCTTTCCTACTTCCTTGTGACTCTTTTCCACGCGCCTCTTTTAGCCAAATTGCTTCTCATAATTTTCTCCTTTTTATTTGCCTCTTCATGTACAAAAAAAATATTAATATATTGCATACATAAATCTATCTTATTGGAATTTTATATACATTTTGTTGGTCAATATCAATCATTATCGAAGTTCTTATTGAGTATCTCAATCACAACAATAATGGATCAACTGTATAGTAATAACTTTTATTCATAAAAATATTTTGTTACTCCCTCCGTTGCAAAATAATTGTCACTTTAAGTGATTTCACGTGTATTAAGAAAACATATTAGAATTTCTATACTATTCTTCATAAGATTTTAGGTTAAATCTGGCATTTAAAGTTAAAATATGCATTGAAAATGTAAAACGACAACTAATTTAATACAAAAGAAAAAACGTAGAACAACAACTAATATGAAACGGAGGGAATATACATTAAAAAAAATCAATGTCAAATACGCGAGTTTTGTGACTAACCAAACACGGGATTTCAGGCAATAAGTGCCCAATCTTTAAATTATTTTAAGAATTAAACATCAACATCTACTATTTTCCTATCACCAAATTTCAATCTACCCGAATTCAACAAGTTTGCGAAATAATAATACAAACACTAAATATATAAAATCGTCTTTCAAGTTTACCTAAATTGAAAATGTTTGAGCTTTATAAATGCATAATTTCTTACAAAAATCCATTTCGATGGAGATAAACATTTATATAAATTTCTATAAATAGACAAGCTTTGTTTATCTTGGCAATAATTTTGTTTATAAAAAAGTCGACCGTCCCCATTGATGACATGCCCACCTTACGCGATTTGAATGATGAGGGGTGAGACCATTACTTTAATTTTCCCCATTTGTCAACCGTATGGAAACCGTAGCATTAAAAAAAAAAATCGAAAATAGACTTTTAATAAAAAAAACATTTATTTTAATAACCTCTTCCCATACACTATATAATACTCACTCTTCTATCAGATTCAAAACCTCCTGATTTCATTCTTCAACAATAAGTGAAAAAAAAAAACATTATTTTCGTTTGACATGGTTTTATCATCTTCAACACCGTTACAAACCACCGGAAAGAAAACGAATTCTTCACCGGAATATAACTTTCCGGTGATTGATTTTTCTGTAGACGACCGATTAAAACTATCAGAAAAGATCGTGAAAGCTTGCGAGGTTAATGGTTTCTTTAAGGTGATAAACCATGGAGTTAAACCGGAGATAATATCAAGATTTGAGCATGAAGGTGAAGAGTTCTTTAATAAACCGGAATCAGAGAAGCAACGAGCCGGTCCAGCTAGCCCGTTCGGTTATGGATGCAAGAATATCGGGTTTAATGGTGATTTGGGTGAGCTTGAGTACCTTCTTCTTCATGCAAACCCAACTTCTGTTGCTGATAAATCTGAAACTATCTCCCATAATGATCCCTTCAAGTTTAGGTACGTATATTTTGCATATTACAAATCTTTCATTCTTTAAATCTTTACATATTTTCGTGTGTGTATATATATATTGGTTGGTTGAATCTATTTATTTATATATATATATATATCTATGTAAAAGAAAGAAAAACTACATTTTTTTACAATTGGTAAATGTGTTATTTATAATTAAACACGTAACATCTTAGTTTTTGTCAAAGATTTATGAACGCAAACAAAATGTTTAACGTGTGGTTTATAACAAATTAAGGGCATAACTCACTGAATACAAGAAGCATATTCGTATAGAAGCTTAGTGACATGAAAATGCATGAGAATTTTTTCAACCATTGGAACTAGAATTTTTTTGTGGAACTAGAATTTTTTTGTTGCGTCTACAAAATAAAAACGCATTTTTAAATATTCTATCTGTTTGTAGTGTGTGTATGAAAGTTGACCAAACTGAAAATTGACGTGGATTTGTGTGTGAGAATGTGACTTGTGGGATACCTAAAAAGAGAGATAGATGCTATGTCGAATAATGGATAAAGACCACAAGACACGGCTTTTAATAATTATCAAGTTGCGCATATTATTTGTTATATGTTGAAAAATTGGTACAATAGATTATTATACCAACCTATTGCCGGTTCGCCTGATAATTTGTTGCAATCATTGATTAATTGATATTAGTTGGATTTTGTTCTTGGTTCATAGTATTTGGTAGTATGTGGTTACAATTAGGATGCATGCCAGCCATTTTTTCTAGATAATAAAGTATTGTATAATATCAAAATATGAAAGTGCTTTTGCAACCTTGACTGCGACATGGTTTGATTAATTACTAATTTATATTAAATTTTTCCCTAATTTGGTGGCATAGGTTACCTTTTTGAAATACATTTTGTCTAATTCTTGGTGGGAATCGAACTTCAACATTTCATTCATGGGCTCCATGTTAATAGTAGTAGTTATAATTATTTACAAAATTAAGATACACACACGTCACATTATGTATAGTATTACAAAGAGTATCATAATTGAATAGAATTAGTCAATTAATGGGAAAATGTGCATGAACACAAAAACACTTTGAGACGTCAAAGAATCAAGATTTGAAACGTCAATGAATCAAATATTTGACCTATTATTTTTTTTATATATAAAGGAATCGTGGGGTCCTCACTTCGAACATTCTTCTGAACAAAATAATCTCATGTCTTTTCTTTTTCTGTGTTAATATTCATATTTATCGTAAAAATATCGAACATAAATCAAAACACTTTGACAAAAAAAAAAAAAAAAAATCAAAACACTTTGAGCATGTTGAATTGTTGATTAAATGCCACGTGTACTTTTGTAGCTCGGTGACGAATGATTACATACGGGCGGTAAAAGATTTGGCATGTGAGATCGTTGATCTAACGGTGGAGAATTTATGGGGTCAAAGATCTAACGGTGTAGTGAGTGAGTTAATCAGAGACGTACGTAGTGATTCGATCCTACGGTTAAATCATTATCCACCTGCACCGTTTGCGTTAAGCGGCGTTAGTCAAAGTCAAATAGGTTTTGGAGAGCATTCTGACCCTCAGATCTTGACGGTGTTAAGATCTAACGACGTAGATGGACTTGAGATTTGCTCACGTGACGGCTTGTGGGTCCCTATTCCATCGGACCCTACATGTTTCTACGTTTTGGTCGGTGATTGCTTTCAGGTAAATAAATTAATTTTCCATAATTAGTTTCCTTTGTTTTGTTCATAGTTTTTTCCCCTGCAAATTTCTCCTTGAAAATCATAAATCAATGGTTAAAGACTTAATTAATATATCCCTTGTACGAATTATCATTTTACATTTTAAATATGTTTCGTGCAATTGCTTTCTTTAAAAGTCACAAACTTGTAAGTTCCAGTAAATGAATCAATTAAACTTCTTAAATCGGGTAATTTTGTCCAATCGTATACTATCAACAAGGAGAAAATCATTTTTATTTCGTCTGTAATTTGTTTTAGTAGACTAAAATTTCCCAAATTAATTTCGGTTACTAATTGTGAATTCATATTTTAAATATAGGCATTGACGAATGGGAGATTTACTAGCGTGAGGCATAGGGTACTAGCAAACACGGCGGGAAAGCCACGAATGTCGGCGATGTATTTTGCGGCACCGCCTTTGGAAGCTAAAATATCACCGTTGCTGGAGATGGTATCGCCGGAAAATCCACGGCGGTATAATTCGTTTACATGGGGTGACTATAAAAAAGCTACGTATTCTCTACGTTTAGATGTCCCTCGTCTTGAATTTTTCAAGAAACCATAAATATTAACACGATTTAAAATTTAGATGTTTTGTTGTTGTCGAAAAGAAAAATATACCACTATATATGATTGTTGGTTTGTTATAGAAAAATACACCATGTGAAATGTATTGTTTTACATGAGCAAACAAAAATTGAGTTTTGGTCGTTCAAAGTTCGCATGTGAAACCATATACATATGTTGGCTTGTGGAAATCAATTTGCAATTTTCTTTTTCTACTTCAAACGAAAAGAAAAAAGAAAATTGACAAGAAAAGTGTAGACATGTATAACCGGAGTCGACATTTTAAGAGACCATGCATATATCTAAGATTAGAAAATAATGCAAGTTCATATATTTTGTTTCTAATGTAGAAGAAATCTCACAAACTCTTTTCTCCGAATTTGACTTTATAAATCTGAAATCCGAAGTAACAACTTCATTTTTTGCTTGTATTTTGGATCGAGATTGAACATAGAACCAAACATTGAGTACTAATAGTAAGTACACCGGTTTCAAAATTAATAAGAAAGTAAATGAAAAGTTTTTGCAATACACAATGCAAATGATTTGACTCAATAGTCCGAATAATGCGATTACATAGTTTTACTTCCACTCTACAATTTAGTTTTCATTTTAGAAGAAATACAAATGCCGTATATCTAGCAAAATGAATAAAATATATCAGTCAATTTACGAGTATAAGCATCACAGTAAATAAAACGAGTTCTAATGAAAGGTTGTGTTTCTGATCGGTCATAATCTGGCCCATGAAACGCGTACGATCACACTCTGGACTTTGGTCCACTGCACTTGTACTCTCCACGACACAACCTTTTGTGATCATAATTGCTCAAACCATACCTTCTTTATATATAACAGAATTATTTTCAAAATATACTAAAAGCATAAAAGTTTTATAAATACTGTGAATGAAAAGTATGACATGTAACATGTAAAATGTTAAGAGTAAGTAACGGATATTAGGAGAAAACAAAAAAACAAGAGGGAAAAAGTGGTATACTAATTTATCACCATTATAAAAACAAGCATTAAGAAATGAATCGAACAATCGCATCATTTAGAAATGTTGTATACGAAGAACTATAATGAAATATGATTATATCGTAACTAGAAAAATTAGTCCAATCATCAATCATTTCTTGGACAAACCAAATAGTTATATTATTGTATAAGCTAAAAAATACCACAATCCGTTAAAAGCAAACGAAATCATCATTCAAAACCCTACGAAAGTTCAAAAAACAATAAAATCATAATCAAAGAACCATAAAACCTATAATAACTCCAAACACAACTAGCTTTACCACCATGAAGCTTTCTACTTGAGCCGCCGCTCCAAAGTTATGGTCTATCGGGTACAAGTTTCCCGGCGGTATCGCGTATATGTAAGCAGGCGGAGGCGGTGGAGGCGGCGGTGGACAGTGTGACTTCTTCTTCTTCGGAGGTGGTGGTGACGAAGGAGGAGGCGGCGAATTTTGTTCACAAGGAGTGCATTTTATGGGATCGTCAGTGAGATTTTGTGCTAAAGAATCTGTGGCGTTGATTATGATCGGAAATGCAAGAAACACGACGGCCATTAGGATAGTGGCCGTATGATCCTTAGAACGGTGAGTTTTCTCCGGCATGTTGTAAGAGAGTTATTAGACGTGTGAAAGAAATGATTAAGTTTATGGAATGTGTTTTATTAACGTTGTATGTGTGTATATTCTCCATATAATGAAGATTCTTAATATAGGTTCAAGACAATAAATGAAAATTTAATGTCCTAATGATGTTAAAGATTTGGAAAATATTTGTGATCTTCCCTAATGACAACATGTAGCCCATTAGTTTGTTAGAGAAAGCCCAATTATATCCTTTTTTCGTTGCACTTTTCAGTTTTTGTTTACCAAGAAAGCTACAACTTGTTAAATCAACTACAGTAAATAAATTTGAAAGTTGTAAGAAAATACAACGGTAAGAAAACTGTCAGTAACACTCAACGTTCACATTTTACTTTTCTATATAAAAAAAACCCAACTCATTCTTCTTCCTTCTTCACAGCAGAAAGTTAAACTCAGATTTTGTAAAATGTTCTATAAACTTTTATATAACTTATGTAAAATCTCTATCTAATTTATCATTCTCCTAATAAGATTGTTAGTACGAGTACCGATTTCAAGGTACGCTTAGCTCTGTCTCTCTGAATTTCTGAAGCTTTATTTACAGAAGTATTTAGTACGAGTACCCATTTATCTTGCAATTCCAATTTTAAAAACGTTTATTTCAGATTTTATCTCTTTAGTTTTTATAAGATCCATAGACAACAAAACTGATAATTTTCTATTATCTTCACTACATCTATTATCACTTAACCTTTCATATTTACTTTGACTTTATTCATGTTCAGGATTTTCTTTTGATATAAATTTACAAGCAGAACTTTTAACAATTAGTATTTGATGATATAAAGAAACGTGCAGACACTAATATTTTCATTAGAACTTTAATGTTTTACAACTGTTATTTACTTTATATTTAAATTTGATCGATTTACTCTGTAAATGAAAAGACAACATTTCATTTTTTGGTACTAGGAAGTGATCATACTCAGCTACGTTTTCGAAGGCATCAAAACCTGCCACACCATTCGTTTCGAGAGGTTAGTATTATTTTCAAAATTGTGGTAAGGTATATAGGCATTTGCTAGTCCATGATCCAAATTTGTTAGGGAGAGATATTTCTAAACTATCATATTAATTGTAGAAATTTAAGTGGTATAATTATAAATACTAATCGAATTTGCTATCTAGTCAAAAAGTTTTGATCAAGTGTTTAAATTCAGTTTGTCTTTCACATTAAATCATGTAGTTTTCCACTTAATATTTAATAGAAAATTTAAGTGGTAATTGTGAATACTAACCGAGTTTGGTATCCTATCAAAAAATTTTGATCGTTAGAGGTGCTAAATTCAATTTGTCTTTCACATTATATCTCTTAGTTTTCTAATTAATAGGTTAGTGGAAAATCTAATTGGTTTAAATGTGAAAACTAACTGAATTTAATATCTTGTCATAAATTTTTGATCCGATCAAATTTTTTTTGATTGTTAGAGGTGTTAGTTTCAGTTTATCTTTCACATCATATCACTTAGTTTTCACTTAATATGTTTAAAGAAAATTTAAGTGTTAGTTGTGACTAACCGAATTTGGTATCCTGTCAAAAAAATTTGATCGTTAGAGATGCTAATTTCAATTTGTCTTTCATATATCTTTAAGTTTCTAATTAACATGTTAGTGAAATTTAAGTGGTATATATGTGAAAACTAAACCGAATCCGATATCCTGTCACAAATTTTTGATGGGTAGGAATAGTAAATTCAATTAGTCATTTATAATATATCACTTTAGTTTCTAATTAATATGCTAGTACTTAGAAATATCTCTCATCTTACATTTTGATAATCAATAAGTGACTGTAAAATGTCCAACCCATTTTTAGTTGGGCTTTTATTAGGCCCATGTAGACAAGTCGTTTAGTTTGACTTATTGACTTTTTTTTGTTCCAAGTGTTTTGTTTTGTGTTCATAAGATTTGTCTGTTTTCAATTTCCGGTGACGTCGTTGATCTCTCTTCCGGCGACGAGGCAAAACGCCGCCGTTCGTTTACCGGTTAGTACTCTTCTTCTTCCTATTTGATGGGTAACAACACTCTTGAACCAATTCTGAAATCGTTGTTTGTCTCTGATTCATTTAGTGTTTGTGTGGTGTCTCACTGTGTTGGATCGATTGAAATAGCTTATCTTCGGCCATGTCGTGGTCCAAGGCTTGTAGAAGGAATCTACTTTCTTCATATGTAGAAAACTTGCATCGAACATCGCAGTCTACGAGGTAAACGGAATTTACTATGATATGCACACTAACTGTTTGTTAAAATTCCTCAATGAAAGTTTTTTTCTTTGTAGGACTGTGCCTCACGTTTTGTACTCTCGTTATTACACTCATGGAGCTATTAAAGGCAATGAGCATAATCTCCGAGGGAAGAGAGTGATTTGGGGAAGCACTTCTTTGTTTAGCTCGTCGAATTCCCACTCTGCTTCGATGTTACTCGGTGCTCATCGCCAGTATTCTACACACTCTTTAACAGAAACTAAATCGAATAAAATGCTGTATTACCTCACTGCTGTTGTATTTGGTATGGTGGGGTTAACGTACGCGGCTGTTCCGTTGTATAGAACGTTCTGCCAAGCTACTGGATATGGAGGTACTGTTCAACGGAAAGAGGTATATTGTTTTGGTTCTTCCTTTCTTTTTTCTACTCTGAGGTTTCAGTTCTTCGTTGTGTCTCTTTCTCAGTCTTTTTGTTTGGACTTATACTATAGACTGTTGAGGAGAAGATTGCTAGGCATTCAGAAACTGGTACCGTCACTGAAAGGTGTTTATATTCCTCTGTCTCTTAACATCATTCATATTCCATCAATTTCTTTATATGTATGAACTTGGTAGCTTACTATACCGTATCATGTTCGTCTCGTAAATAGGGAGATTGTGGTGCAATTCAATGCTGATGTTGCAGATGGGATGCAGTGGAAGTTCACTCCAACTCAAAGAGAGGTTTATACTACTCTATATGCCAAGAAGTATCTTCTGACTTGTCAATGTGCTTTGTAAACCGATGTCTTTGGTATTTTCTTATAGGTGAGAGTAAAGCCAGGAGAAAGCGCACTCGCCTTTTACACTGCTGAAAACAAAAGTTCATCTCCAATAACCGGAGTCTCCACATACAATGTCACTCCCATGAAGGTATATACATTAGCCTCTGTAATTGCCTATCAACTTCAGTATAACATTGTTGATCAATTCTCAAACTCTTTTTCAGGCAGGAGTTTATTTCAATAAGATACAATGCTTTTGCTTCGAGGAGCAACGACTTCTTCCCGGAGAACAAATCGACATGCCGGTAACTACCCATTTCGTTCTTCACTCTGTCGATAATCCTAAAGCAAAATCAAGAACCAATTGTTTGACTTGGTATTGTAGGTGTTCTTCTACATTGATCCAGAGTTTGAAACCGATCCAAGAATGGACGGAATCAACAACTTGATACTCTCTTACACTTTCTTCAAAGTCTCCGAGGAAACTACTACAGATACTACGAACAACAACAATAACACCTCTGTTGCAGCAGTTCAAGAAACCACTTAAAACAAGACTCATTCGATAAATAATCAGTTTCCATTTTAGGAAATATTGTTTGTTCATAATCCACTTAACAAAAACAACAAGCAGAAGTGGAATAATCACGGCAATGTTAGTAAATTGAATTTGCTATATATTTTTGTTGAGTTTATACTTGGGTTTGGTCCAGTTTCTTATTTTTGGTTAAAACTGTAGATATTTCGGTATGAATCCGGTTCGATAAAGCGTTTGGACCGAACCGGATTGTTAAAATTTGCGGCTTGTCTCTCTCTTTCTCTCTCTTGACTTTAACCTAAAGTGTTCATAGAAACAGAGCAACTCTGGTTACTGAATAATCTCAGTTTCTTCTACAAAATTGAGCCAAGCTCAGATTTTTATTGAACGATAGTGTTGAAATGATGATGATCCTCAAGCCCTTATCTTCTCGCATTTCCAATCTCCGTCTCTCTTCAACATCGTTTCTTCACCACTTAGCACTATCTTCTCCGGTAAGAGAAGACGACAACGATGACGTGGAAACCATTTTCCGGTTAATCAATGGATCAAATCTACAAGGAGAGCTAAACGAATCGTTAACCTCTAGTGGAATCCACTTATCAAAGGATCTAATTGACAAGGTTTTGAAAAGGGTCAGATTTAGTCATGGAAACCCTATACAAACCCTAGAATTCTACAGGTACGCTAGTTTAAGAAGAGGGTTTTATCACTCACCATTTTCTTTAGATACAATGCTTTATATACTTGGAAGAAGTCGAAAATTCGATCAAATTTGGGAGATTTTGATTGAAACTAAACGAAAGGATCGGTCTTTGATAACACCAAGGACTATGCAAGTTGTATTAGGTAGAGTAGCTAAGTTGTGTTCAGTTAGACAAACTGTTGAATGTTTTTGGAAGTTTAAGAGATTAGTTCCTGATTTTTTTGATACGAGTTGTTTCAATGCTTTGTTGAGAACTTTATGTCAAGAGAAGAGTATGAGTGATGCTAGGAATGTGTATCATACATTGAAGCATCAGTTTGATCCTGATTTGCAGACGTTTAACATACTTTTATCGGGTTGGAAATCATCCGAAGAAGCGGAGGTTTTCTTCGAGGAAATGAAGGAGAAGGGGTTAAAGCCTGATGTGGTTACGTATAACTCTTTGATTGATGTGTATTGTAAGGATAGAGAGATGGAGAAAGCTTATAAGTTGGTGGAGAAGATGCGTGAGGAAGGTGAAACACCGGATGTTATAACTTACACGACTGTTATTGGCGGTTTGGGGTTAATTGGTCAGCCTGATAAAGCTAGAGAGGTTTTAAAGGAAATGAAGGAGTATGGTTGTTATCCTGATGTTCCGGCTTATAATGCTGCAATCAGGAATTATTGTATAGCGAGGAGGCTCGGTGATGCGGATATGTTGGTTGATGAGATGGTGAAGAAGGGTTTGTCTCCGAATGCAACTACTTATAATCTGTTTTTTCGTGTTTTGTCTTTGGCGAATGATTTGGGACGGTCTTGGGAGTTGTATGTGAGAATGTTGGGGAATGGGTGTTTGCCTAATACTCAGTCTTGTATGTTCTTGATTAAGATGTTTAAGAGACACGAGAAAGTGGACATGGCGATGCGGTTGTGGGATGATATGGTGGTAAAAGGTTTTGGTTCGTATAGTTTGGTTTCGGATGTGCTTTTGGATTTGCTTTGTGATTTGGCTAAAGTCGACGAAGCTGTGAAATGTTTGCTTGAGATGGTTGAGAAAGGACATAGACCGAGTAATGTCTCTTTAAAAAGGATCACATTGTTAATGGAGCTAGCAAATAAACACGAAGAGATTGAAAACTTGAAACAGAAGATGTCTATTTTCGGTACAGAGATTCCGCGTTAAAAAAATCAGGACTTATTCTTACTTTCCTCCAATGTTTCTCTGCTTCAAGAGCCAGTCGAGCCCTTCGTGTAAACCGTCACCACATAATGCACACGAGCTCTGGACATGCCTAGCAAGCGAAAATCAACACACACGTCATCAAATGAGTCAATCCTCAAGATTAGAGACATGTAAGGTTTGATCATCTTCTTACCAGTTTCGTTGCCAGTTTCTTTGACGAAGAGAAGCGAGATCAAGCTTGTTACTGATCTCAGAAGCAGACATAGCTCCAGGAACCTCGTGCTTGTTTCCATATACAAGAACAGCTAGATTGTCCGGTGCTTCCCCTTGTATCTATAATAGCATCAAAACATTAGCTTATGTGAGACTTGCTCAATGTTTAAAAGACAGGTTTCTTTGTTACCTCATCAATCACCATGTTAAGAAAACTTTTCGCCTCTTCAATTCGTTCTCTGTCTGTGCTATCGACCACAAGCACAAGCCCTACTACTCCTTGCAATAAATGTTTCCATAATGGAAGCAACTGAAATGTGTTTTCCAATAGCCCATCATTAAGGTATGCTCTTTTATGTTTGTTTGGTAGTAAACAATTTTTTCCTACCGTGCAACGCTGTTGACCGCCAATTTCCCAAAAGCTTAAGCTTGAATTCTTGTATTTCACGCTCTCGACGTTGAATCCTTATGACAATGATTTATTTGTTAAGAATAATTCGCAGAGAACAACGGATTGAAAATGCTGGTTTTAGTTGCTTGTTTGCTTACCAATGGTACACGTGGTTGTGGTTAAGGTTTCTCCGGTTTTGAGTTTGTGCATTATTGATGACTTTCCGCCATTGTCGAGACCGAACAACACGATTCTCGGTTCGTTTTCTTGGAAAAAACTAGCGAATGGCTTCCCCAAAGTTGTCCCCATTGTTCTTGAATCAGTAAACGAGCAAAACTAGTTTTTTTTGGAACAAAGTTGACTTTGTCTTAAGGAAGAAGAGACCCAGAAAACAACTTTTGATTATAAGTTATAACATATCTGAGAATCGGTCTTTAGAGCAAAAGCTTTGACATTAAGAAAGAGAATCAAAGTCTTCTTTGAGTTTAAACTTCAAAGAGCCTAGGAGTTTGTGAAGTCTGTTTCAAGATCCGAGGTCTCACTAGTAAAAGTCAATAAGTTGACTTTTCGTTTAGCAACTCTCTAGTACATTGTAACTTTTTTCCATAATAATTTTTTTTTTTTCCAACTTTTTTCCATAATAATTATACAGTTAAAAAACCTTGATTTGGTTCTAGAAACAAATTATATTAAACTTACCGTAGAACCTCTATAAATTACTACTTGATAAGTTACTATTTCGGTAAATTAATAGAGTTATCGACACAATTAATTTTCAATAAATTAATATTTCGTTAAATTAATAAAATATCATGGTTCATGCGTTATTAATTTATAAAGGTTTTACGATAATTAGATCTAGTGGAATTTTCAAATGAAAGATTTATTAGTTTGATAATCTCAAACTCTTAAGTGAAAATGAAACAAAATGAAAAAGGGACTCTTCAACCTGAGCAGAATAACAACTAGTTAGATGTAAACGAGTAATGCCATGCTATTCTAGGGGTGAATACTAGTGAAGGCGGCCAACAAAAATAAATGGCTCGCAATGGATGGGGATGGAAATGTAAAGACTAGTGGATTGATCTTCATGTGCAATGCAACAACTAGACCCGATTGTTTTCGGTTTAGTGTAATGAGTGTACAAGAGAAAATGAAGGATTATGTCATGGATATCAAACTCCTCTATGGAAATTTTCAAGCATCCTCTGTGGGTGGGATGAAACTTGAGCGCAATGCTTTTGGTGGTTCATTTCGTGCTCATGTGACGTTGTGTTTAACCCATGTTTGTTATCCACTAGCTAGGACTACTACATTAACAACTCTTTTCAAAAATGAAACTTCATTTATACAACTAGTCTTCCGAGATGATATGAGATTTTCGTTCATTCTTTCGTTGGAATTTATCCATCTTATAGATAATTTTGATGATATTTTGTGCATTTCAGATGCGCTATAAGGTTGTTAGTGAGTGTATTAAAAAAAGAATAGACTCACAAGCAGGTAAACCACATTTAATCGTCATGGTTGATTGTTTGCTTACCAATGGGTAGGCATGGTTGTGGTAAGAGTTTCTCCGGTTTTGAGTTTAGGCATTATTGATGATTTTCTAGTACCATCGAGACGATTATCAGTTCGTTTTCTTGGAAAAAACTAGCAAATGGCTTCCCTCACTAGAGTCGCCCCCATTGTTCTTGAATCAGTAAACGATTTTTAGCAACGAAGTTGACTTTGTTACAACAAGAGACCCAAAAAGACTTTTTTCGATTATAACATACAATATTGGACGGATATGGGAATCGGTCTATAGAGCAAAAGCTTTGAATTTATCTTGTCTACTTTGAGTTGAAACTTCAAAGAGTTTAGGAGTTGTATAGTCTGTTTCAAGATCCGAGGACTCAATAGTAATAGTCAATGAGTAGACTTTTCTTTTATCAACTCTCTAGTACATTGTAATCTTTTTCCATAATAATTATACAGTTAAAAAACTTTGATTTGGTTCTATCAAGAAATTATGTTAAACTTACCCGTATGACTTCTATAAATTAATTCTTGATAAATTAATACTTCAATCAATTAATAGAATTTTTTGGTTCCAATTTAAGTTTTCCACCCATTTAATTTTCGATAAATTAATCAAATGATAATATCATTTGTCCAAACGTTATTAATTTATAGAGATTTGACAGTAATTAGATATGGTGGAATTCTCAAATGAAAGATTTATTAGTTTAATAATCTCAAACTCCTAAACGAAAATGAAACAAAATGAAAAAAAGATTAATTTACTACAATGCAAGATTAAGATCTAAATCATCATTATCTTCTTTTACCTTCTTCTCTTCTTCTTCTTCTTGTTTCACTTTTGTCTGATCCGAAACATTCACCAATGGCTTTGTCAGACACTGAGAGAAATCCTCCAGCTGAAACGCCGGAACTACAACACCGGACCTTTCTCCGACGTTCATTTTCTTCCTCAAGTCGCCGGAATTTTCAGCTAACTCTTCTCTTCTTCGTTTTCTTGTTTCTTGATAGTTCTTGATAAGGTTAAAGAAAGACTCAATCTTCTTCTCTTCTTCTTCGTCTTCTTCTTCCTCTTCTTCTCTCTTATTGATCATGTTAGTCTCTTTGATCTCTACATTTTGGTCTTTCTTGGTCTTCATGGTCTTTAGGAGAGGGTAATTGTGTAAATTTAATTGTTTGGGATACATTTACGAAAATGTAACGATTTTTGGAGAGTGGTGCAAGGCAAATATTCCTATGCGGTTTGATGAGTTTCTTTTTAAAGGAGAAATTAGACGTGACGGAACTTCAACTCAAAATGACTAAAAACACCCTCTTCCTAACTTTCTTTAGTCTTTAAACTTTGATTAATTTCTTCTGTACTATTCTTATTTAAATGTTTATCACATGTTTTGGCAAATGTCTTTGAGTAGATTAGGCTTTGGATTATTGACTAAAAAAGAAGAAGATTAGGTCTTGAGTTAGGCCTATGCAAATTTGGTAAGAGCTCGGGTTAGTAGATGTATAGGTAAAGTAATAGTGGATATGGATGATCTAATGGTAATTAAGATATACAATATACAATCATATTAGAACTATTTCACTTATGGCGAAGAAAAACTAAAGTCAACAATAGAATTTTCAGTTGAATCTAGAAAATTGGAGATTTTTTTTCTAATATAAAAAAAGATATAAGATTTGTTCCACAAATGGGAAGGACACTTACATTTTTATTAATAGTGACATGCGGAATAAAGTTGATACATAATAAATAGTAACAAAAATTTATATAAACACATCATGTATAAGTATAGATTTTAGTTAGATACATACACATATATAAATATAGATTTTTCGTACTGGTTAAGGTCAGAACAGAAAAATGCGGGGTGTCGCTGTTCGTATTGTTAACTAGGAATTTAGGATAATCAACTTTTCCTTTTCTAAGGAGCATTTTCTGTTTGGCAAATACTTTTTTTGGTTGCCTATTAATATTAGCTTTCAATAATTTTTGCGTGGAAATTGAGAACTTAGCGATTAGGGGCAGAAAAGTAAAAGAACTTGGAGATACCAACGTTAAGATGATGTTTTTGGATAAAACGACATGCGTCCGTTACAACATGACATCATAATACTGACGTAATGTTGACACAAATCTACTTGAGAAAATAGTTATTTTTGAAATAACAAAGACTCATCATAAAAACTTGACTTGATGCGTTTACTTTACTCGTGGTAGGTCAATAGAGAAAGAGAGATCCACTGTATCGAGTGTACTATATTCTTTTATTCTCAACCGTTAGATCAATACTCAAGCCAAATACTGTTGGATCTAATGATGGAGAATGAGTAAATGAGTATTTATAATATCTGTACTCGTCTTACAAATAAATTCGAATGATGAGAAATTTATAAAGATTTGTGGAATCAAATTATATGTTGTCGGCCACTTGTATGAATAAGTGATTAGTTTTGTTTTCTTCCCATTTCTGTTTTGTGATAATGAACCGTAATTAGCTAAATTATCTGTTTTTCCACAATTAATGATTTTTTTAATGTCAAGAAATATAATTTAATTTAACTAAACTGTTCTCGACACGAAAACAAGAACTATTCTACGCGCACATCAGTTAAATTAGGGGAATGTATGTATGAAAAAGACTTAAAAAGTAGTAGTAATTTATAAAACAAAAGAATCTCCTTAATCGCAATATTTATCAAAGAAGAGATTCGAGAAATTTATGGCCCAATGGGTTAAACTATTGTGGTTGTCATAGAGAAATGCTCAATAGTCTAATGGCTGATGGGCCAAAGGTATGTTTTTGCAAAAAAACATTTTTTGTACTCAACTCTGATTCTCTATGAAATATTCACATTTTTATAAAACAAACTAATTAGATTATATGTATAAACTTTTGGCACACGAGTAACAACGATCCACAAATGTTCACTCGAAAATCTCTACATTTTCTAATGAGAAAAAGAGAAAAAGATAATCCATAAGTCTATAAGTGCATGGAGATGCATGTTTTGTTTTTTGAAATCATTGTAATTTAAGTAACTGCGAATGAGTAATCGCTAATTAGAAAAATGATGTTAACTGAGAATAAGGAAGGAGTGGCTGAGATTCATGAGAATAATCGCTTTTTATTTCACGGCGACATTGTAAGAGTGTGACGGTTAATAAGGCTTTTAGGGTCTAAGTCATATCCATCCTTTATCCTCTATCTTTTCACTTTTTGCATCCTTAATTCACTTTTACGTAAGTATTCTCTTTTCTATTCATAAAAATGCACAACACAAAACATGTATGATATATATACCATGTTGGTGGCGGTGCATGTAAAGTGAAGATGGAGTTTAATAATTATAAAAATCTGAAGAAGTTTGAACTTTGATTCATGGAGCTAATCAATATTGGTTTTATAGACCATATATGAAGGACTTCAATGAATGTAGATTATTAGAGTTTTTTGGTTATTTGAAAAATCTAGAGTCAAAATAGATTTTAGTTTTTCAAATAAAAATAATCATAAATAACAGTTTGTTTTTGTTTTTTGGTCACAGATCATAAACCAACAGTTTTATTGTCACAGACTCACAAATACGGTATTCTCAGCCGCAATGGAAAAAAAAAGTCACCACTAAATTCGTCGTTTGTTGAATTCAAAATATGTAGAGTATAGGCTCTTAGACTAGAAAAGTGCCAAAATACAAATAATTTGAAGAGGATTCATTGACAATTTAAGGAGACAAATTTGATACGATACGTCTAATTAGAATTGGGAGTGGCCTAATGGGAGTAGCCCTGAATGGGAGGGTATGAGTGTGATGGGCATAGAGTCATAGATAGAGAGACAATGCAGAAAAGTAATAAGAAGAATCTTTACAATTTATGAATTAACCAAGAAAACTAGGCTATAATATGTCCACTCTTTTATTTCATTTCATTTTTTCCACTATGATTGATTGGTCATTTTTAGTAACTTTCTTATGAGTAATTAATAGTAGTAACTCTTAAGCGACTGATTACTTTACAGAACAAAATATGGACTCAAGCTTAAATTAATACGTTAGAGATTACGTGGTCACACCGAAAAAGGGGGAATCGGAGGTGGGTATGTCTAACATTCCAATTGCGACCCACCAAACTTCTCCATTTGTTATAAACTATATAATCTTTTAATGCATATTTAAATATGTATAACGAGCGGAGTCAGAATAGAATCTTCGAGTAGTATTGTAAGCTTTTGCAGTTAACCGTAACCTCAAAAAGAATGTAAAATATTTCTTCTGTTGTATAATTGCAAATATACATATTGTAAGTTGCTAGTATACACATAACTTTATCAAAAAAAGAAAGAAAATAAAACATACGCGTGATTGATTTCCATAATTAGAAATTATGTCTTTATGCCTAACGTACCAATACCATCTTCAACAAACAAAAAAACTTACCAAGGACATTCATATTTTTTTGACCAAAAAAAAGGACATGCATATTTGTTTACATTTTTATCAAAAAAAAACATGCATATTTATATGAATCGTTTTTGTCATTACTATATTGATGATAATAATAGACAGAAAAATTTATTACTTTGATTAATTTAAAATATTAAATTCAGGATTTCATAATGTTTTACATATCATACTTTTGTTCCTATGCAAAAGTACTCTCAACTTCTCAAGTTTTCACGATCAAAATATAAATTTAACTGTTATGACCAATCTCTAAGAATTTATAGATTCTACGGCTATGCATGCATACATTTTTTGTTTATGTATAATTGAAGTTATATGTGCACTAGTGGCTACGCGTGCAGAGGTGAACCAGGTAAACTTTAGACAAGTTGATCATAAGATATCAACTTTACAAGTCCAAAAGTAAAAAAGGAACTCAACTCTATATAATCAATCGCCAAAGAAAAAATTCGTTGGAAACGAGGAAAAAGAGACAGGTAATTTTGTTGAAAAAGGAAGTTGTTTGGTTAAAAGGAGAAAATTGACAGGTTATTATCATGTAAATCTACGATTATTCATGAATTTTGTTTCAACTTTTGTCTTGATCATTCGTTCTATTTGGTCCATTTTGTTATGTTGAATCATTGGAATTTTCTACTTTAAAATGTTTCATAGATTTATATTAACATTGTTTTTTGTCTCTCCACAAAAATTAGATAGATTTCACCTTGTGTAAATAACTAAAAGTATTAATCGATTAAAATCAAAACTACTAAATTAATATCCTTTGGTTTGACAGATTATTATTCAATCATTTGATGATGAATGACTAACTACATATGTTAAAACATGGTTAAGTAGCTAGATGCATATTCTTGAGTTTACGAAGGTTACACGTCGAGAGATAGATGAACATATAGGTTAAGTTCATTTTATATACTTTCTTCTTGGCCGCATTTAATATAATATCTAAGCATTATATAAAACGGTTATTTATTAAGACCAATAGAACATCCAAAAGTTGCAATATTCCCTTTGTACTACTTTCTACTCAGATAATCCACTAGTTTATACCTTTGTTCACAATTTTCAATTGGCCACCAAACAATTAACTTAGATATAGGCAGAGCTTCGAACAAGAACGTCTCATCCTTCACGGCTTCACCAAACAATATAAATATATATATATATATATATATATATATTTGTGACTATTAGGACAGTCTCATACATAAGACGCATTATCATTCAGTGCCATAGATAAACAAAATGTTTCATTGTACGACCGATTTAAATGGTTTTAGGAGTTCAACTGAATGTAGTGTGAATAATGAACAGTCCACTTGTACTGGTAGTACATGACGACACTATCCTTATATACTAAAACACAAGTCACTGCACCAATAGAAATGTGACACATCATCTAACATCATTAACTTTTATTAAAAAAACACGAATCTATGAAACTGTTTTTCAAAAATAAAGACAAAATTCACTTTCTCACTCTCCCACTCATCCAAAATAAACCGTTTCACCTGTTTAAAAGGAACAATATCCATTTTCTACAATTCTAAAGATTTTTTAAAAATAATTATTTTGATCATGTATCCTACCCGTAGTACGGGCCATATACTAGTATACTACTAATCTACGTTACTACCTACGAAACATCTATAAAGTAATACAAGAATATTTATTCCTCTCATGAAATCATTATACCGTATATATACCCACTCATAAAAACAAAGATAAAATAAAGCAGGCCGTATCAATAGTGACATATAAATATTGAAGTTAATAAAAACACAATCTTAATATTAATCACTCCATCATTAGTAAAAACAACACTACAGAAATCATCATATGAAAATTAAGCACGATTTTAAATATTGTGGGAGGCAAATAAAACATACCACTCCTCAAACCTTATGTACATTTTCCTCTAATTTTTCGTTAAAAAGTTTAGAATATTGTCTAACTCAATTATTGATCCGAGTATTGAAGCAAATCACCGTGAACCACCACATTTGTCAACAAGAGCACCTTGCAAAGCCGTGGGAGGAGGATCGGACATAAGACACCAAACCGGAGGAATCGAAAGCTCTTCAGCAATTCCATAAGCATTCCAACAAAACGGATCCAAAACGATTTCGCCTTTCGCGGGAAGCAATTCGATATCCGAAAGAGTTAGATTCGTGCATGGAATTGCATCACTACATCCAAAATGCATAGGAGGACTTCGAATATCGTAAGTTCCTTTGATGCCTTGGTATGCAATATCAGATACAAAAACCGCAGATGTTTTGTTACCACAATCTTTGGTCATGCAATAGTATTGGTCAATAATTATTGGGTTACGAACTGATTCCATGTGGATGTTGTCGAACGTCACGCCTGAGACCGAACCGGACCCACCTTGCCATGTTTTGATACGAACTCCATTGTCTGAATATTTTATGATCGAGTCTCTAACCGTTATGTTTGAGACGCATGCGTGTGAGTTGTGATTGCCCAAACTTCCAATGCTGAAAATTAGTATAATATTAATGAAGTCTATAAGACCTTATAAATTTAAATAAATAATTTCATTTGAGATAACAAACCTAATTCCATGGCCACCGGGTCCACAAGTGAGATTCCGTATATCAACATCGTAGGATCCGGACCCAATTGATACACAATCATCTCCTGCAAAATGGAACCATGAACTTAATTATTCATACAAAAATCATTCCCTTTCTGTCGTTTTTATAGAAAACATTAATTTTATTTTATTTAAAATTTTAAAATTTCTAAAAGTATGTATTAATATATTGTAAAGCCGGCTAGACTATTATTTCACCGTTTTGTTAATGGATTTGATCAAAATCAGGCTAATTTCTATGTTTTCGATAGCTACCAATTTATCGAACTTTGATATATGTAAATAACATATAAATACCGTTGGAGATGATGGAGTTGTAGATTGTAACGGAGTTAGAGTTTTCGATGTGGATGCCGTCAGTGTTGGGACTTAACGGTGGAGCAGTGATGTGAAGTGAGTCAACGTGAACTCCTTGACATCCGTCGAATCTAAAATGAAACTGCGGGCTGTTTTGTATCTTTAGACCTTCCACCGTTAGATTGGAGCTCATAAAAAACCTCAAAGTCTGCATGCAATTCAATTAATTAGAATATTTGATAAATCAGTTAGAATATAAATTAGAATATTATGATGAACTTACAATTGGACTATCGCAAGGACCGGCAACAATTGCAGATTTGTTGACTGCCTGTATAAAGAAGAAACCAAATAATTCGTTATAAGTTTTGTATCGAGAAATTTCAATACCACATTTCAATTTTAATTTTTTTTCATATCACGAAAAGATTTCATCGGTTAGTAGTGTAGTCGTCGAATAGCTCACTCATAGAATTTTTTTCATAGATATAAAATGTGGCATTAATTAGTTTTTTACCCGGTGGGGTTTACAGGGAAGATCCCACCATTTTTGTCCCCGACCATCGATAACTCCGGCCCCTTTCAAAGCCATTCCATTAACTCTATAGAACACAAGCCATTGTCTCTTACTTATATTGCTCGGCCACGACTCTGGTCCGTCTGGTGTTATAATGGTCCCATCCACCTAACAATAATTAAAAATATCAAATTAAAAACACAATAAAAAAAAACACCCATTCAAAACGTTTAAAAGTTTTACTAAGACGAGAACATATATTACTTGGAATGATTGGTAAGACCGACAAGGACCGGTGAAAATAGTAGACTGAATCATGAATGTGTAGCCGTAAGGAACAAACAACACTGAAACGGTGTCGTTCGCGTTGCTACAAGATGTGTCCCACGTCGTTTTGAATGCTTCCGTGTCATCAGTGACACCGTCTCCGACCGCACCGAACTTTCTCACGTTGAAGACTCCATTGTTGTCTACTTCAGGCTCGTCGGAAGGTGAAGGTGGTAGTGACGGTGAAGGTGTGTCAATGGGACCAGGAGGAGGAGTAGGAGGCATAGAGATTGATGAAGGAGGTGGCACTGGTTTTGAAGGGTGGTGGTTGTTATGGTTATTGTGTTTGTGTTTGTCTTTGTGGTGATGGTATCGAGATTCGGTTAGTGTGAGAATTAGTAGTGTAATGAAACAGAGGAATTGAGTGTGTTTAGAAGAAAAAGTTAACATATTTTGTGTGGTGGATATAACAAAAAGTGAGTAAGAGAAGAGAGTCGCACTCACTAAGTTAAGAAAGGTTCTTGGAAATGTTAATGCAGCAAAAGTAGACAAGTATGGTTCCTTTATATATACTGCTGCAAGGTCGTGGGATATAGGAAGTGGAAACCGATTTCGAAATGTTAATTTCTTTTCGAAATAATAGTTTTAACAAGTGGTGTGTAGATAAAGTTTACTGCTGATTTTTGTTTGGTTTCCATTTTTCTTCTCTTTTTAGTTTATTTTGTAGAAAAAATACTCACTTAAGTGAAAGACGTTATCTAGTATGAAATTGTGTGGCATTCTTCTAGTTTCGGTTCAAGTTTGCATTTGTTTTAGAATCAATTTTCAACAAAACTAAGATTTTGTTCTTTTTAAGTATCTTTTGTTTTGTCCAATCAGTTGAGGTTTGTTCAAAGCCTTCGTTGAATCTTTTTGTGTTCTATTTATGATAGCCTTTTTCACTATAAGGTCTACTATATTATGATGTGAGTAATTACCTTAAGTAATTTTAGTTATGGACATATATACATATATAGGTGATTTGGGAACGAATATATATATGGATGCGGCATGCATGGGAGTATGTATATACATGAATGTTTTATAAAATCAAATTAATATATCCTCATTATATGCAAATGATTCACTTCTACATCAGCTATTGCATCGTAAACAAAGTACATGTGTTCACAAAGTTTACGTCGATTCTAAAGTGATCGAATAGTTAAGTGATCACTTAAGTTAACTGTGATAATGGGAAAGAGAAAACGAATTTAGCTATGCTATTGCTGAATGACGGCAAAAACAAATTCAACGGTGATATCAATATATTATTTTTTATTGGTTAGTAGATTAGTAGATATGATACTCTTTGAGTATATGTATCAACATCAACCTCCTCACAAAAGATTTTTCACTATCTTGGACTTTTCTGTTTTTCTTACGGTGTATGTATAACATATAAATCTAAAGCAATTCAAGAATTGTACATTCATTAAATCGAAATTTAAAATTATAGTAACATTATTAAATTCTAATTAAATTTGTTTTTCTTTTTTTTCTTTTATATAAGTACATCTATAAAATGGGGTTACCAATAATTTAATTTTATCACTCTTTTTTATTTTAATTCATCCCACTTTGAAAGACTTTTCCGGTGGATATGTATATATATTAGATTTCGGACAGTTTATTCCATACACGACGAAACATATAACATGTAAAAAAAATTATTCTCCACTAAGGATAATTGAGAAAGAAAATTAAACACATCTCTTACCATAGAAAAATGTATTGATATGTAGAGTTTCGCTTAAAATAAGGAAAAAACAAGAAGAAAATGTCCACGAGTGGGTTACATCTAACCTCTTTCGGCTTCTTCAGTGGCCCAATTCGTATTCATGTATTTTATATTTGTAAAAAGGGTAAGAAACAATGAATTGTTTAACATATGAACAATCTATTGGTTTATCAAAGAAAATAAAATATAAATTTTTGTAACCGACCAACCATTATTGATTGTATATACGGAAAACACTATGTGTGATCGTATTTGAGAATTTCACCGCCCTTCTTTACACTTTCCGGTGGATCTCAATTATGTTTGGTCTCATCTCTCTTTTTTCCCCACACTTTTCTGAAAAACAAAATCCTAGTATTACTTTAGCACATGATTTCACTTAAATTGAATGCAATCCAATATAGATATCAAACTTCAAACCGTAAACCTTAAGTTACTTAAATAACATTTTAATATTTTAGCATACAATTTTATTTAAACTGAATCCAATCAATCGTTTAAAAAATGTTCAAAAGTTTTTGTCTAATAGACAAACAGTAGTATTTTTTAAAAATGGCATTCTTTCCCCAATTTCATTTACCTAACTTTCCTTTTTTTAGGATATATGGTTAAGCCACCCAAAAAAATATCATATAAGATTTTCTCAAAAAAAAATATCATATAAGCGCATAATGAAATTTTTTTGTTTGTCAACAAGAGCATAATGAAATTATACGTGCATCTTGTGACCTCATTCTCCACACAAAATTGGCGGCTATAATACGACATACTAAAACTAATATATATTGCAAAAAGATTTGAGGCTAAGTACGGATACTTTATAAACAGATGATTAATGATCACAATGAAAGAAATTTTGATTGAAAAGAGACTTTTAAATACAAAATGCTTGTGTGTTGTAAAGATTGATGGGGGAAGATAAATGTATGTTTTGTGTTATCCATCTTTGAGAGAAACCTCTCATATTTATACAAGGGACTAACCCTAATACTCTAAAACCCTAGTTTCTAAGAGGCTTTATATCATTAACCCACTTACATAATATATATAGCCATATGACCCAATACCCCCCCTCAAGTTGGAACATGTAGAACTCGAAATGTCCAACTTGAAAAATTTATAGTAAAACATATTCACGTCGCCTTCAAGCTTCTGTGAACCAAATGTCTTGGTAAAAACATGAAACCACGATCAGAACAATTTAACTGTATGACATAACATGGTTCTTCACAGGGTTCTGTTTCACCTCCTTCAGGCTTCTGTCGCCTCTTTTAGGCCTCTGTCTCGCCTTCTTCAGGCCTTTGTCTCTGCCTAGCTCTTTTCAGTCAGCCACTGAGATCAAAACAAGAGAAGAACAATTTAACTGTATGGCATAACAGGGTTCTGTTCTCGCTCTGACTCAATCACCTCGTGTAGCTATCGATCAATTAGCTGGATGAGAACAAAGGAAGAACTATTCAACTGTAAACTTAACAGGATTCTCCTTTGTCTCAGCCATATGTATCCATCACTCATGTAGCTGCTCGTCACAGACACTTGTGTGGTTCTTCAAACGGTGTTTTACCCCGCCGTAGGGAAAGACTGGTGCCAAATCGGTTATTCTAATACCCCACCGTAGGGCCAACGAATGGTTGTTGCAATACTCCATCTTGGAGACAACTAACGATCCTTGAAATAAATACCCCATCTTAGGGCTAACAAACGGTTGGTGTACCCCACCGTAGGGAAAGGCTGGTGCCACATCGGCTATTCTAAAACCACACCGTAAGGCCAACGAACGGTTAATGTAATACTCCATCTTGGAGCCAACTAACGGTTCTTGAAATAAATACTCCATCTTAGGGCTCAAAATCGACGTTTATACCATGTCGTGGGGTTAAACAAAATCAATTGCAACTTCCTATTGTAGGGTCCAATGTTGTTGTCGTAAACAAACGCAACACCTTGTTGTAGGGTCTAATGGATGTTCTGAAATAGGGTCTAATGTTGCTTCCACAATCAGTTGTTTGTATAGTCTTCAAGGTACACACATGCCGTTGATGAAGACTCAAATACAGCTTCTCTTCACAATCGCATGATTCGCAATAACCAAGCGAACCGAAACATTTCTTCTTCTGAAATATGCTGCCGATGCAGCCCCAAAACAATCAATCAATATTCTGAACACATCCATTGCTTTGTTCATCCAACAGAAGCGTGTTCATCCCCCAGAAACGTGTTTATCCAACAGAAGCATGTTCATCCGAGACATCCTTGTCTCCTCACAACCTCATGTTGCTTACCCGAGACATCCTTGTCTCCACAACAAACTCTAACAAATCCAGCAAACAAACAACCAACAGAAAACCACCAAACAGATAACCATATTTCATAACAGGTATCTGAATCATAACAAAACTCTTTATGTTTTGACCTAATTTTCCAGATTAGGTCACTTTTCTTCGTCAGAAAGAAACCCTCATAACTTCTAGAGTTTACCTCGGAATTGAGATTTGTTTGGTTCTGTGGAAAGCTGGTTGAGAGATCTACGCAGCGGTATGTAGATCAGTTGTTGACTCCGTCTGAGTCGCCTGGAAATCGTCCCGAAAAGTGGCTGGTCACACCACCACATCTCCTTTCTTCTTCTCCTTCTTCCGCCCCCTTCGAAACTGGATCTGGCGGTGATCCTTCTTCATGGTCATGTCAAGACCACCACGATCTTCTTACTGCCGCCGTCATCACCACCATCGTTGTTATCATCACCGTCTTCATCATCATCACCATCATCTTCATCGATCGACTCCATGGCTACTTTGAACACAAAACTTTGCTAGATCGATAAGGATCGATTTTGCTCTGAAACCATGTAAAGATTGATGGGAGAAGATAAATGTATGTTTTGTGTTATCCATCTTTGAGAGAAACCTCTCATATTTATACAAGGGACTAACCCTAATACTCTAAAACCCTAGTCCCTAAGAGGCTTTATATCATTAGCCCACTTACATAATATATATAGCCATATGGCCCAATATGTGTCTACAAAAAGAAATGTTAGGGGACGGGATGTTTTATCCACTCAAACTTATCACCCATATATTTATGCTGTATTAGAATTTTCGTACATTTTAATTGTTAAGCTTAATTGTTTTTGTTAATAACAATAAACATGTTTAACTAATACTCGTTAGGTGATTCTTCTCTTAGGTCTAAAGGCGGGAGAACAATTAAACTTACACAAAAAGTTCAAGAGATGCAATGGAGTTTGGTAAAAGGACGAGGAAATAAAGGTCGAGGCGGTCGAAGAGGCCGCAAACCACCAACTTAGGAGTTTTTGAGATTTATCTCAAAATCCTTCTCTCCTCTCTCGTAAGTCCGATCTTTAAGGTCGTAAACAAACCTTTGGTCTTTGTGGTCGTACACAAAAGTTCTTATTAGCTAAGTCTCAAGTTTCATTTGTGGAATCATTTATGATCCTATCTTTATCATTCTCTCATATGTGTGTCTTCTCAATTGTAAGGTTCTATCTAACAATTGTAAACTTTTGTCACTTTTAAATATAATGCACCAAATTTTAGCAAAAAGAAAAAACTAATACTCGTTATAGTATTCTTGAGATAATTAACCGATATATGTTAGTATTTAGCTAAAGTCTACGAGAGAGATCAAAAAGTGGGATCTATCTCCTTTTCATAAGAATATTCTGTAGTTGAATTACATTAATACATGGATCGAATTTCTTAACGAAATGTGCAAATACATATGTTTATAATATATTTTTGGAATAGTATTTTGTTTTATCTTTTTGTCACATTTGTGGAATATGTTGAAAATGGAAGGTAAAGTCACAATCTAAAAGATGGAGATTGATATGAGCAAGTTGGTCCATATAAGGCAAGAGGCTATGTTAAGTGCTTAAGAATACCTACAAGACTCTAATATATCTATGGCCACTATAAGGGTATGGAAGATGTTGCATGCTTCTTTACAAAGATATAAGATACATATATGCATGTGTGTATAAACTATAAAAATTGTGAGTGTGTGAGAAATGATATTTTTGAAGAAGCAGTTACACTATATACAACATGTGTGTATAATCTTGTGAGTGTGAATAATATTGTGAGTGTGAATAGGAGACTGGCACTTCAAAGTTCAAACTTATGCCCCAATCTAGAGGATTTGGTAGAGATACACTTTGCTTCACTTCCAGTGCACGTCTCCATAGTCCATACTTTGCTCCATCTTCTAATTTATCCACCAATTTTTACATTTTTAAGGGCTAACAGTATACCTATTATTACTTTTTGGTTTTACCCAATAACTTAAGAGATCTAACAGTAAATTAAGTATCGGTCATATATGTATATATGAATACTATAGTTTTGAATGGTGATAGTGGAGTGCAAAACAAATAGTAACAAAGATACATATATGTATGTATATATATTTTATTAGATACACATGTAAGTAAGTATTAGTCAAAAACTATAAAACACTACTTTATTCGTTTTACAAAGAGTATCATTTTTACACATATTAAGGAATCTATTATATCCTTTATTAATACACTAAAAAAATTCTCTCTAATTAATACATAACAATAAAAATGTTAAACTTGGAGGTTTGTTATAAATTATGCGTTAAAAATACAAAAATTACACTTTTTATAAAATATAAATATGATCAAAATGATATTTTTTGTAAAAGAGAGAGAATATCAACTATTATGTCCTATTTCTCCATATGAACCAAAGCTTAGTGGAAGACTTTTTAATTTGATTTCTAGTAAAGTTTATACTTGTAAATACTGTTTAGTCCAGATAAAAGCATCAATATCATACTCAGATCAATTTTTGAGATATTTATCAACATTATCATTAACATTTTCATTATCATTATCATTATCACTTGGATAATGGATAGTATATGTTTATTATATTGAAAATTTATTTGAAATGTTGATATAGATAAGAAAACAATGTATGTTGTAACTTGTAACAACGGTTTATATACAAGAGTGGAGATGTCGGCTAAATTCGAAATGATTAAAGGAGACACTTAGTGTGATACATCCGCATGAGTTTACCCACCCATTTACTGTTTTCTTCCACTTCTCTATTGATTTGAGACTTTAGTTTTTGTCTCCTTCTCCTAATTAGGGCCTTTCACATCTTATAGAATTTTCAATGTTATGGTTCGCCAAATATATAACAGGTTCTCTTAGACCCAATATTTGGCAGCTAAAAATTTATCAATCAGAGTTTACTTTTCGTAAAATTTCTCTAAGTCTCTAACCCAAATTTGAGGTTCTGTTCTATGTTGATTTTATAGCCAAATTTACAACAATAACCGGTTCAACCAATACTACTCACTAGTCCATTTCTCTCCTAACTCCTGGGCCAAGCCCATTACCAAGTTAAACTAAATAAAATTGCTTAAACTCAAAACTGATTATGATCAATAATTTTGTCACATTCACATAGCAATGTTGTGATCTTCCAAGACAAAAAAAGATTTACTTTTTTTCAGTAAATTAACAAGAACAACATTACATATCTGGACGTTCCATTTAAAAAAATAGATTACATAAAAAAAATCATTTATTTGGCTAAAGCAAAGGAGGTAAGTTTCTGGTTATGTTTTTTTTTTTATATGTGGCTTAAATGGTCTTCACTCTTCACAAAGGCAGCAAAACGTTCCAATCCTCCACGAATAAGCTTCTCCATAAACGGTTTCATTGCCTAACATTTTTTTGAACAAACAAATACAAAAATAAACAATGAGACCAAAACACATGAATAAATACATTAACAAAATTAATTTGCGAAACAATTCATAATCCAATATATATATGGAGAAAATGTACACTTACAAATGCAACCGGAGCAAAAGCATGTGGAACTTCAAATGAAAAATTAATCTGAAAAAGAAAAAACGTTAGTGAGTAAATGAAACTACAAAATAATTTCCTAAATTTTATTATATAGTGAAAATGAGAACAATATTACTACTAACCTCTACTAAGCACGAAGAAGGACCTCTCGGGAAAAATCGAACACTGCCTCTGTTTTATAAATACAGAAAAAACATACAATTTTTAAGCAAGATTAACTTCAATAATTTGATTCTCAAAAAAAAAAAACTTCAATAATTATTAAACAACAGAAATTATCATAATTTATCTGATTTTTCTTGATTTTACCTATTTGCAAAACCTTCAATAGATCTCCAATGCAGCTTTCGATCTGGAATTGGCTATTGAAAGAAATAAAAGACTCAATAAAACGTTACATCTGTAATTTGTTCTTGTTTATGTAAAAAAACTTTACCTGAAGATTTTTTGCAAGAAAATGATATTCAATATTTTGTCCAAAAGACTCAAGTTTCACCAAATATTTTGATAGATCTGGACTACCTTCCATTGCCTATAACAGAACCAAAAGATTTTCACAACTTATGAGCAAGAACAAGAACAAGAACAAGAACAAGAACAAGAACAAGAACAAGAACAAGAACAAGAATGAGATCTTCTAGATACAGAGTTAGATTACCTCAACAGATGATAAAAATGGCATCCACTTAGGAAACAATTCACGATCAGCGTATAACTTGTAAGCCACGGAAGCTGGTGCATCCACTACCATCTTTACCCTATTTAATCCAAACCAAAGAACCTCACTAAAAAGTAAGAAAATTCAATGATATATAGTATATTTTGATCGTTTGAAGAAACTTACGTTACGTCTTGCCATTTATTAACAAGTCTGAAAGGTTTCGGAGAAGAAGAAGAAGAAGAAGATATTGAAGAACCATTGTTGGAGTTTAGTAGTTTTGCAGAGTTAGCTGATGAAGAAGACGATAACGATGATAACATTAACCGCGAAGAAGAAGATGAAAAAGTAGGGATTTTTCTGAAACAAACATAGGATTTGGTAGTAGTTGTAACTGTAGTAGAAGCTATTGATGACATTTCAATTTGCTCTTAGAAAGAAGGAGATTTAGAGTTTGTTCAAATGGGTATTTCATAGAAATTGTTTTGTTAGAGAGACAAGTTAGGAACAAAGACTTGTCATTTTTGCAGGACCAATAATATCTCTCTGTCTCTTTAGTTTCTTCTTTTGTTTAAATGTTATTACACTCCACGCAAAGTGTGTTGTCTTGTTTAGACAAATTAAGCTAAAAATTGTAAAGAAAAAAACTTTGTTGCGTGACAATGTTTTCTTGTTTGGTTTGTTTTCTTCTTTAGGTTTTCACTCAATCACGGCTTAAATTTCTGGTTGATGTTTATGGTGACCTATACCAGAAATTCTGTTATGAGAGAAATAAAGACTATTACTTAACTTTAATCATACAACAAGTCACAGTAGAGAAACCATAATCATGGGATTTACATATATACCAAGAGAGTTACATTACATACAGATTTCAAAGTGTTTAAGGTTTTGTTCAATAAGATTTAGCCAAAATCTGACCTTTGTTTCAAGTGGTTTTAGCCATGGTTGCAAATTTTTCAAGTCCACCTCTAAGCAACCTTTCTAAAAAAGGCCGAAGCACCTGAATTTGGAGAAAAAAGAGTAATCAGAAACCGTATGTAACATTCCGCGTCACATATCGATGTTTAAGGTATAAAACGTTTTACTAACCGATGCCACGGGAGTTAACAGCGCAGGGACTTCGTATGATACAGTTAACTAAAAGATAGAACAAAATGCAAAATAGAATGAGAAATTTATTCAGGTTGTATAGGATCTAGATGTGTAAAAGCATGGAATGTTCTTTACTTCTACGATGCACGATGAAGGACCTTTAGGAAAGAACCTAACGCTTCCTCTGCATCGGTTAAATTCCAAAATGTTAGGCTCATCAAATAGCTAAAGAGACTAGAGAAAAGTTGATCTATTTGCTTACTTATTAGGAAGACCTTCAAGAGATCTCCAATGTATTTTCTGATTAGGAGTAGGCTACACAACAAACACAACTTAGTTACAAAACACGAAACATGTATCGAAATTGAATATATTCATTGATTTGCTTACTTGTAGATTACGAGCAAGCCAAGAATACTTAATGTCTTGACCAAAAGCATTGTATTTGAGTGACCAACGTGATAAATCAGGCTTGTCTTTCAACACCTTAACACAAAAACACAACTAAAACTCTTAAAGCAAGATTTCAAGATTGAAACGCACAAATCGAGAAATGGTCCAAATCTAACCTCTACTGATGAAATGAAAGGCATCCATTTAGGAAAAGATTCACGATCCAAGTAGAAATTATAAGCTACTGATACTGGTACATCTACTTCCATCTTCACTCTAAAATCTCAAAAACCAAACAAAAGATTCAAATTATATTACATTTCTGTTCCAAGTAAAGCAGAGGGAAGAGAGATTTTTACGTGCAGTCTTGCCACTCCATGGAAACAGAGGAACGTTTAGGAATATTGAATCTTGATTTGCGACTGTGTGAAGAAGAAGAGAAGCCATTTAGGGTTTTGGGAAGCAGAGAAAAGGGTTTAAGAGGAGAAGAGAGATTGTTTCTGCGATTGAAGCAAAAGGGTAATTGGAGATTTGGTGTTTTGCATGTTCTTGATAAGTGATTGATCGTGTTCATGTTAATTGCTGTTACAGACATTGGAGCTTTTCTGTGTTTTTGCCTGTTCTGTTTTTTTTTTTCTTGGGAGATAAGACATTAGAACCTTCACAACCACACAAAAAAAAACTCAGATCTTTGTCCGTGCAGATAAATATGTTAGTTTAGTCAGTCAAAACAAAAGCGGGGATAGCTCAGTTGGGAGAGCGTCAGACTGAAGATCTGAAGGTCGCGTGTTCGATCCACGCTCACCGCAATTTTTGTTAAGTTATTTTTGTTTTTTTGTTTAATGTTCAGCTCATTGGGCCTTTCTCGTTTTTCAAATTCCTGAGCCCACTTACCGGTAAGCCCTACGAAGCCTGTGTTAGCTAGAAATGATAAATTTAAATTCAAAAACTGTTTCCGTTTTAAACATATATTCGAAGGCATGATAAATTTATCATTTCAATGATTTTGTATGATTTATCCTCCAAACGAGATGATTTTCAGATGCAGAAAATGGATTTTTGGTAAATTGGGGTTCTCACCCTAGGTTTGTAATAACTCTTGGCTCGTTCATAGTTCAATATTCCCGATGAGAAAGAAAAAAATGTCACACTTTTGTTAAGATACTAATATATGTAATCATGTATGTACATGAAAATATTCTAAAAATATAGTCAAATACTCTATGGGCGTGGGTTTTGCATGCAAAAAACAAAATGTTATGCCTTTGAATTTTTCTTTATTAATAGTTGACAAAGAATAAGATTTGTCTTAACTACTCAACTATAGCAAAACTATCTTACTATCTTGTTTTTTTTTTAATATCATTAACGAAATCAATTTATTCTTCACAATAATTGCAAGAACAATTATTGAAGGGTAATGAGTAGCGTAACCTTGTATTATAACACAGTATCTATCTCCACGATGCACACCCCAAAATTTTGTGATTCTGATACATAAATTTTTATCTCATTCACTTCAGACCATTTATTGCCGACAATGTTAGGACAATGACTAGAAGCGGAACGTATTAGCCTTGGGCTCAATTCAGATGCTATAGAGACATAAATACGCTGTAATCAACTTTATTCTTCACAATAATTGCAAGAACAAGGAAAAAAAAAAAATTAAAACGAAATGTTTTTAGTGATTTTTGTACAACTATTTCACGGTTTTTTTTTATCATGTTTGTGATATATTCCCACAATTCAACCATGCAAACTAGTTTTGAATATTCAAATGACAATTTGTAGTTTGTACTAACCTAATCTTAAGTATGATCAATTATAAATTTAAGATACGGTAGAGAGAACGATTGTGAGTGAAGTAGGTCAAAATCCTTCACCAAACCTCAAGCTATATCCAGCCATTAAACAAAATCATCCAACGATGACCATTTTATCTCACCAATAACCACAATTTTTGTTTTTGTTTGGTTAACACCAACAACCACTGAACCACAATTTAAAAAGTCTAAAATTATCACCTACCACAAATCTTGTAAAGCATGAAAATGTGAGTCCACTTTCATTTTTATGACTAATGATTTGCTTTAAATCAATCATTTTCACTTCTTAGTTGCATTGATAACGTTTTTTGTTGTTTAAATACTCCGTATCATGCTTTCTTTTGTTTGGAAGGAATCAATTACAAACCAAAAAAA
The DNA here is from genome assembly GCA_900128785.1 of Arabis alpina. Taxonomy (NCBI): domain Eukaryota; kingdom Viridiplantae; phylum Streptophyta; class Magnoliopsida; order Brassicales; family Brassicaceae; genus Arabis; species Arabis alpina. Next base: position 905,085 of record LT669788.1, read on the forward strand.
GTAGATTATCAAACTAATAACCAATGGTGTTGTAGTACTCAATTGTAGACCGGTCGGTTAAACCATTTCATCTGTATCAAAAGGCGTCTTACTCAATTCGTAAACCCATTGGTTAAACCATTTCATCTAAAATTAAACATTCAAATCTATTGCAAATGACTTCGGTTCAACAATACCGTATGGGTCATGGACACATTGCATTAAATCGGATTGGGATTTTGTTTGGGTCACGGAACAACAAAGTCGAACCAATTTGGTAGGCCAAAAAGCGTTTGTGCTTAACCAAGTAAACCGGTGTTATAGGCTTATAAATAGCTACGGTGTTCTCACTCACTAACTCGTCCTTAACCGTTTCTTCCTTCTCTATAACACTTGTTCTCAAGCAAAGAGAGAAATCTGAATCTTCTTCTTCTTCGAGATCTGAATCTTCGAATCTCGATAATCTCTCAACGACGCAGGTATTGTTCTTCATCTTCTCTCTCGAATCATTGTTCTTACGCTTTTTCTCCGTTTGATTTTGAGTACAATGAGTGTATTCACTCGATTTGACGATCTGGAAGTAGATTAGAGAGACTATCAATTGCTAAATTGAGTTTTTCTCTCGATTTTATGATTGAATCTGCAACGAATTGATTCGAGATTCTCAAAATTTCCCTCAGATTTCTGAGATTTGAGTTGATAATTATAGATTGCTAGTATTAGAACCGAGTTTCGCATCTGGATCTGTGTTTGAAGCTCGTTAATGGATATTTCTATCGTGCTTAGGTTATTGCATTTCGAAAAACTTTGAAATCGATCCTGAATTTGAGTTGATTCGTCGTTATGCCATCGAAAATTGCTGAAATACGAACCATGTGATGATTCATATTTGCTCTAGTTGATGCATTACTCGCTGATTGAACCAACTTAATAGAGCAAGATTTGTATAAAGATTGGATGCTTCTTCATTCATGATTCTACAGTTGCTGAATTTGGTTTTCTGTTGTATTCTTGTAGCGAAATGGAGACTTTTCTATTCACATCCGAGTCCGTGAACGAAGGACACCCCGACAAGCTCTGTGACCAGATCTCTGACGCAGTCCTCGACGCTTGCCTTGAGCAAGATCCTGACAGTAAAGTTGCTTGTGAGACATGCTCCAAGACTAACATGGTCATGGTCTTTGGCGAGATCACTACCAAGGCGAAAGTTGATTACGAGAAGATCGTCCGTGACACTTGTCGTGCCATCGGATTCGTTTCTGATGATGTCGGTCTTGATGCTGATAAGTGTAAAGTTCTAGTCAACATTGAACAACAGAGTCCTGATATTGCCCAAGGAGTTCATGGTCACTTCACTAAACGTCATGAAGATATTGGAGCTGGTGACCAAGGTCATATGTTTGGTTACGCTACTGATGAAACCCCTGAGTTGATGCCATTGAGCCATGTTCTTGCAACCAAGCTCGGTGCTCGCTTAACAGAAGTCAGAAAGAATGGTACTTGCGCTTGGCTAAGACCCGACGGAAAAACCCAAGTCACTGTTGAGTACTACAACGATAACGGTGCCATGGTCCCAATCCGTGTCCACACTGTCCTCATCTCAACTCAACATGACGAAACTGTAACCAACGATGAAATCGCACTTGACCTCAAGGAGCATGTCATCAAGCCAGTCATCCCAGAGAAGTACCTAGACGAGAAAACCATCTTCCACTTAAACCCATCAGGTCGATTTGTCATCGGTGGACCTCACGGAGATGCTGGTCTAACTGGACGTAAGATCATCATCGACACTTACGGTGGATGGGGAGCTCACGGAGGTGGTGCTTTCTCAGGCAAAGACCCAACCAAAGTCGACAGAAGCGGAGCCTACATTGTAAGACAAGCCGCTAAGAGCGTAGTAGCTAACGGAATGGCTCGTAGAGCTCTTGTTCAGGTCTCATACGCCATTGGAGTCCCTGAGCCATTATCCGTCTTTGTCGACACTTACGAACCGGGTTGATTCCTGACAAAGAGATACTGAAGATTGTGAAGGAGACCTTCGATTTCAGACCGGGGATGATGATCATTAACCTTGACTTAAAGAGAGGAGGAAACGGAAGGTTCTTGAAAACCGCGGCGTACGGACATTTCGGAAGGGACGACCCTGATTTCACCTGGGAAGTCGTCAAGCCACTCAAATGGGACAAACCTCAAGCTTAAATTTCACTTCTCTGTTTCTATTTTCATTCCGCAAAACCAAAAATCTGCTTGCTTACTTTCTTTTTTTACGTTTGGTTTTGTATAATTCTGTTTGAGTAATGTCAATTGAGTGTGTTTCTATGGCTACTGATCTTACACAGATTGTAGTAATTGAACTGTCAAGTAACAAAGGCACCAAAAATGAAATGTTCCAAAATCAAGTAACATTTCTCAAAAGAGCATCATCATGTTGACGATTCTTCTATACATTTTACACTAAGAATCAAAGTGAAAAAAAAAAAAACTAAACATTTCACCCATCTCTATATACTTCATCATCGTATATCTCATTTACTAACACTCCAAGAGTTGCTGCGATGTGATCTTTCGCAAAGTGTTACCATCGAGTTTCTCATACTCGCTTACGAACAGCTTGATATCATCCTCACTAATCTTCCCACATTCTTTAAGCTTCGACACAACAAACTCCGATTCACTAGTCAGAACAACAAAAACAGAACCTAGTCAAATATTGAACATTAAAAGACACTTTTATAACAAAGTTGATAATCTTTTTACCTCACTGGCAATTCCATGACTTTACCATCAACTCTAATCTGAGCAAAGTAAATAAACAAACAAGCCATAGCAACCGTCGACAAAACAAGCCAAACCACAGCAAAAATCCTCCCACCAACCGTCTTAAACGTTTCATCACCATAACCAACCGTAGTAACAGACATAACCGACAAATAAACCGAATCCAAAAACCCTAATTCCTCACCAAAGCAAAGCACACAAGCTCCAACAACAATGCAAGTAACCACAACGCATAACGCTAAACCCAATTTCCAAACCATCTTCATCTTCCCATCATTCTCAACATCAACAATATGAGCACGAATCGCTCTATTTCTAGTCGCGATTAATGCGAGAATCGCGGTTTCTTGAAGTGCAAGAACGTGATCAACGACCCAGTTGATTAGTATATCGAGTAATACTATGCTGATTATAACGAAACCGATTGATATGATCTTGGTTGTTTTGGTTAATGGGACTATGTCTCCGTAACCTACCGTGCTCATTGTCACGACTGAGAAGTAAAACGCATCTACGATTGGATGTGTTTCGCTTCCTGAGTATTGGTCACGGTAGAAACAGAATATGCATACCACGAAGGCTATGTAGAGGCAAAGTCCGATGATAGCTAGTGTTATGATCCAGTTGCGTCGAAGGTGATCGGCGACGGTGGTGGAGACGGCGGTGACGGAGGTTTCTGGAGTTTCCGGTGAAGATTCGTGGCGGGAACGTGAATCAGGAGAGATAAGAGATTCTTCCATTGATTCTTGATTTTTATTTGTTACGTTGCGTTCTCTGTTTCTTGGGGTTTTGGGTTTTGGAGGGAAAATATAAGTGGGACCCATATTTGACACGTAGGACAGTGGGGTATTGTCGTATTGATGTTTAATAAGGCCCATTTCAGGCTTAATATAAATTGTCTGGGTCAGGCCCATTAAACAGAGAAAGAGAGATCTCTGTGTGCTGTTAAACGGCGTCGTTTGCTAAGGTGATTAGTCAATTAATGCAAAATCGTATAAATGGGAATTAAGTGGTCCCCATGACAAAGAGGATATACAATATTAATTTTTTTTTGTTTTTTTTTTAATCAAGATGGTAAAATTTGCTCATGTGTGATAGGTTGTGTGATGACGCAAGCAGTGACGCTACTATTTGTTCGAGTTGTTTTCAAGACTTGGGGATTTACATTTTGATATTCAAATTTTACATCAAAACACTTTAGTCAACATTTTTTCGATAATGGTCTCTTTACTCAACTATTAGATCTTTTATAACTTGTACATCAAATTTTTCTGTAAATATAGTTTCACACAAACAAAATCCTAATACACGAAACCACCATATATAGTATTTTCTTAGCTTGCACTTAACCTGTTAACCATCCTCACCAAGTTACAACATTTTCTCTAGACTTGAGTTTAATTTATGACATGTATTTTTTTTTTATTTGTACCATTGACAATTTATATTTAGTTCACAGAGTATTTGTTCTGGCTTATGAGGAGTAGTTAGCACCAAATTAAACTTGTATGACGTTGGTTTAGTTAGAAAGCTTTGACTATTATTATCATTTAAATTATAATAATTGGACCATCATGTGTTCCTTATTATAGAGGACAACATAAACGGACGAATGATTGTAAATCAAATCGTTCACTATTGAATTAATGCTTGAACATAAATACTATATTATATACGTATCATTATGTCAATGGAGTTTATCAAAATGAATTGTCTTAACTCTCGTGAAGTATATGTTTTACTGCAATATATAAAGTTGACTTATTTGCTTCGTTGCCAAGGTAAGTACTAGTCAACAACTTCATTTAAAGTGAAAATTCTCTCCATATACGTTTGTTTAAATTATCTCTGTAATTGTATTCATCTATATATATTGGTTGAATAATCGGACGAGATAATCAAGAGGCAAATAGTCCATGTTATGAGTATTTGGTCATGATTTGTGTTTCAAAGTGTACATGTTTAGACTAATACTAGCAATCAAAAGAGTAAGTGAAATTACGTCACATCTAATTTGCATTGGTCTGATATGGAATAATAGTTTATTCATATTTTAAAGACCGTGATTACAATCAGAACATACATTATATACTTATGCTAATTTATACATTGATTTACATAATTTTAAGTTGCAAATAATGTATTTTTGGATTATAACAACGAATGATAGTTAGAACATGAATAAAAATTGTTTTTCTGGTATCTGACATACACGAATTTTTAAAAACTTGTGTAATTCGAAACGAAACTAACCTCTCTAAAAAATATGTAAAAATGTATCTTTCATAAAAAAAAAATTCAAAATGTATAAATGGATAATTTAAAGAATTCATTCCTATGTTTTATTTTTAGTTTTCTATAGAATTTTGGTCTTTACGATGCATCATTATTTTTTTCGTTTTGGGTTTACCAATCAAGAAAAGCTACATATATATGAGTTTTTACAACATTAATATAAAAACACTTGAAAATGCGCATAATTATGATGCTTTTTGACCGATCCATCACATTAGTTTATTCCCCACTCTCCTTGCTTCTCAAGCAATTTTTCACATAACCCCAAAAGCAGAGTTTGCATATAAAAAGGCAAAAATCTCTTATTAAATTTATGCAGATACAAAACTAAAATAAAAGAATTAAACAAGTTCTAACAACTTCAAGACAACAACACAGTTTCGTCTCACGTCTTATTCTCCCAAAGTTTCATAACTTTTCTCAGCTTCACAATCTTTCAGGTCTGTTTCTCTCTTTAAACTTTTTCTTTCCTTTATTAAATTTCTCATTGTTCTCTGATTTCTCGGGTAATCCAAAACATGTGACACTTTTTTCCACTAACAAACTCTGTTTTTCCATTGGTGATAATTTCTTGGAACTCTTTAGATTGAAATTAAATAAAGAAGAACAAGTGTGTTTTTGGATTTACATTAGCAAACTCAAAGATTTTTCAAACTGAAATGTTTCTATAAATTCTCTAATTTCTCAGAGTTTTCTTGGTTTTAAGAAAAAGTCAAAAAAATATATTTCCTTTTCCAGCTTTATAAGTCCAGCTTCATAGCTAAATTTTATTCATAAAGTTTGTAAAATTATACTCTTCTTTTATTATACACCATTGATCTTGATCTTGGTTTGATCAGATTTGTAGCCGGAGATGGACCGTGACGTAGCCGTAGAAGGTGACTCTGTTTCACAAGAACCATCAACTTCTAAGAGTCCTGAAGAAGAGACTAAGAAAGAAAAAACGGATGAGAAGGCGAAGACGGTACCGTTACACAAGCTATTTGCATTTGCAGATTCGTATGATTTGTTGTTGATGATCTTTGGCTCAATCGGAGCTATTGGAAATGGTCTTTCTGTACCTCTTATGACATTGTTATTTGGTGATCTCATTGATTCTTTTGGTGAAAATCAAAGCAACAAAGACATTGTTGATGTTATCTCAAAGGTAAATTATACATAATGTCACAACTAAAAAAAAATCAAATTTGCTTAATATAATGTTTTTTTTGGGGTTTTAATGTTAAGAATATATAATGTTTCTTGTTATAGGTTTGTGTGAAATTTGTATACCTTGGACTTGGAACATTAGCAACAGCATTTCTTCGTAAGTCATTACCCGCGATTCGTGTGTTTCTCTATTGCGGTTTTACATAAGGAATAGAGAAATAAGGAAGAAATGTTATGTGTTTTTTATTGTCATAGAGGTGGCTTGTTGGATGATTACGGGAGAGAGACAAGCGGCGAGGATAAGAAGTATGTATTTGAAAACAATTCTCAGACAAGATATTGGATTTTTCGATGTCGAAACAAATACAGGAGAGGTTGTTGGTAGAATGTCTGGAGATACTGTTCTTATACAAGACGCCATGGGCGAGAAGGTAATACAACGAATATAGAGAAACTTTGATATTGCGGTTTTAGAGCTTATATTAAAGTCGGTTTGGTTTTCTTGGATGTTGTAGGTTGGGAAGTTTCAACAGTTGGTAGCTACATTCTTTGGTGGATTTGCTATAGCTTTTGCTAAAGGATGGTTACTAACATTGGTTCTGTTAACTTCAATTCCTCTTCTGGCTGCTGCTGGTGCAGCCATGGCTATAATAGTCACTCGATCTTCCTCTCGAGGACAAGCCGCTTATGCAAAAGCAGCAACGGTTGTTGAACAGACAATTGGGTCTATCCGAACGGTAAAAACTCAACTTCCGAATTTATCAACAATCCTTGACCTAGATTTGTTGTTTAACATCATTCTTTGTTTTGAAAGGTTGCTTCTTTTACGGGCGAGAAACAAGCGATAAAGAATTACAAGAAGTTCATTACTTCAGCCTATAAAACAAGCGTTCAACAAGGATTCTCTACTGGTTTAGGACTTGGAGTAATGTTCTTTGTGTTATTCGGTAGCTATGGTTTGGCTATTTGGTTTGGTGGGAAGATGATACTCGAAAAAGGATATACAGGAGGCGTTGTGATCAACGTGATCATCATTGTCATCGCGAGTGCAACGTAAGTACAAAGCCTGAGACGATTCATTTATATAGTAGTAGAAGATAGTTCACGCGTTGCGCGGATTCAAAACTAATATTAAAAAATTTGTCAAAAGAGAAAGCAAAAATTAAATATATGTTTAGCAAAAATAAAGCAAAATATATGTTATAAAATCCATTTTTATTAGATAGCACTAAAATATTTTTGAAAGTAAACACTTTTGCGAATATTTGTTTGTTAATAATTTTTGAATCACTCTTTTGAGATGTTGAAATATAAGTAAAATTAGGCTTTTTGTTAGTAACGCTTTTAGTTATAATAAGATTTTATGTATCATATACATGTCTTGTTGTCAAAGTAAGCAAGATGAAAATTAAAATTATATAAATTTTTAGTGGTTTAATTTCATTTAATTATATTTTATTTTGTTATATGTTGTTTTGCATATGATGTGAAATTATGCCTAAAAGTTAGATATTTTGACTAATCCACATAAATTATAAATTCTATAAATCTCCTTATGTTCTGTTTTGTATTCCTTTAGGTCGCTTGGGCAAACATCTCCATGTCTAACCGCATTTGCGGCAGGTCAAGCTGCAGCGTATAAGATGTTTGAGACGATTAAAAGAAAGCCTTTGATCGATGCTTACGACGAAAATGGAAAGAAATTTGATGATATCCGAGGAGACATTGAGCTTAAAGATGTACATTTCAGTTACCCGGCGAGGCCAGACGAGGATATATTCGATGGATTCTCTTTGTTGATCCCGAGTGGCGCAACAGCCGCATTAGTAGGAGAAAGCGGAAGCGGAAAATCTACCGTGATCAGTTTGATTGAGAGGTTTTATGATCCGAAAGCCGGTGAAGTACTAATTGATGGAGTTAACCTTAAGGAGTTTCAATTGAAATGGATAAGAAGCAAGATTGGATTGGTTAGCCAAGAACCGGTTCTGTTTTCGTCCAGCATTATGGAGAATATCGCATACGGGAAAGAGAACGCGACGCTTCAAGAGATTAAAGCAGCGACTGAGCTAGCAAATGCGGCGAAGTTTATTGACAAGCTGCCTCAAGGGTTAGATACAATGGTAGGCGAACACGGGACACAGCTCTCGGGAGGACAGAAACAAAGGATAGCGATTGCTAGAGCGATTCTTAAAGATCCGCGGATATTGCTTCTTGATGAAGCAACAAGCGCGCTCGATGCAGAATCCGAAAGAGTTGTTCAAGAGGCTTTAGACAGAGTGATGGTTAACCGGACTACCGTTATCGTTGCACATCGGTTAAGCACGGTGAGAAATGCGGATATGATTGCGGTGATTCACCGTGGAAAAATGGTTGAAAAAGGTTCACATTCGGAACTGTTGAGAGATCCCGAAGGAGCTTATTCGCAGCTCATTAGACTACAAGAGATAAACAAGGATCATGATGGTAAAACATCAGTGAATTCTGCGGGATCGTCTTTTCGGAATTCGAATCTTAAAAAATCGATGGAAGGTTCGGTTATTAGCGGGGGTACTTCGTCGGTTGGTAACAGCAGCCGTCACCATTCTTTAAACGTTCTTGGAGTAGACATTGGTAGCGGTAGCAACCGAGCAGGGCAAGAGGAAGCTGGAACATCGAGTCAAGAACCAGTCCCGAAAGTATCGCTAATCCGAATCGCTAAGTTAAACAAAACCGAGGTCCCGGTTCTCCTTCTAGGAACCGTAGCAGCAGCGATCAACGGCGCAATTTTCCCGCTTTTCGGGATTCTGATTTCGAAAGTTATCGAAGCGTTCTTTAAACCGCCTGATGTATTAAAGAAAGATTCAAGATTTTGGGCGTTAATATTTGTAGCTCTTGGAGCAACTTCGTTGATTGTTACACCGGCTCAAATGTATTTGTTTTCAATTGCTGGAGGTAAACTGATTCGACGAATACGATCAATGTGTTTCGAGAAAACGGTTCACATGGAAGTTGGATGGTTCGATGAGCCACAGAACTCGAGCGGTACGTTGGGAGCAAGGTTATCAGCTGATGCAGCTTTGATTAGGGCTCTAGTAGGCGATGCGTTGTCATTAGCGGTTCAAAACGCTGCTACTGCTGCGTCTGGATTGATTATAGCGTTCACTGCAAGTTGGCAATTAGCGCTTATAATCTTAGTGATGCTTCCTCTTATCGGTATCAATGGTTATATTCAAGTAAAGTTCTTGAAAGGATTCACCGCAGACGCAAAGGTAATGTACATTACATTTTGTTAGGGTTTATATGTGTTTAGTCTCCTATCCTCTGTTTTTTTCTTGTGGAGCAAGAAACTTACGATTTTGGATAACTTTGCAGTCGAAGTACGAGGAGGCGAGTCAGGTAGCGAACGATGCAGTGGGGAGTATAAGAACGGTTGCATCTTTCTGCGCGGAGGAGAAAGTGATGCAAATGTATAAGAAGCGATGCGAAGGACCGATAAAAAATGGAATTAAGGAAGGTTTCATCAGTGGATTAGGGTTTGGAGTTTCCTTCTTCATTCTGTTTTGTGTTTACGCGACAAGCTTCTACGCGGGGGCTAGATTAGTTGAAGACGGAAAGACGACTTTCAACGATGTTTTTCAGGTAAAGTACTTTGTCATAATCACTTCTTAAAATGTGTTTGAACATGGTAAATGAAGAAGATTGGATCTTGTAGGTGTTCTTTGCGTTGACAATGGCAGCAATTGGGATTTCTCAGTCGAGTTCTTTTGCACCGGATTCTAGCAAAGCTAGAGTTGCAGCTGCTTCGATCTTTGGAATCATCGATAGAAAATCGAAGATAGATGCTAGCGATGAGTCAGGGACAGTGTTGGAGAATGTTAAGGGAGATATCGAGCTTCGTCACATTAGCTTCACTTATCCAGCTAGACCAGACATTCAAATCTTCCGCGATCTTTGCTTAACCATTCGAGCAGGGAAGGTAAATAAATCTTTGGACCAAACCCTAAGTTTCTATTTAAGAACTTTTTATAACCAGCTCGAGTTTTTTTTTCAGACTGTTGCTTTGGTTGGAGAAAGTGGATCCGGAAAATCGACGGTGATCTCGTTGTTACAAAGATTTTACGATCCGGATTCTGGTCATATAACTCTAGATGGAGTTGAGCTCAAAAAGATGCAGTTGAAATGGTTGAGACAACAAATGGGACTAGTGGGACAAGAACCTGTCTTGTTCAACGACACAATCCGAGCCAACATTGCTTATGGCAAAGGAAGCGAAGAAGCCGCGACCGAGTCCGAAATCATAGCCGCTTCAGAACTTGCCAATGCACATAAATTCATCTCTAGCATACAATTGGTAAGTAGAAAAAAAAACACGGCGAATAACTCTGTTTTTCGATAGTTTACTTACTACGCAAGCAATACACTTTTTTTAGGGTTACGACACGGTGGTTGGAGAAAGAGGGATTCAACTATCAGGAGGACAGAAACAGCGCGTGGCTATAGCACGCGCCATCGTGAAAGAGCCGAAGATATTGCTTTTAGACGAAGCAACGAGTGCTCTTGATGCGGAATCAGAGCGAGTGGTCCAAGATGCGCTTGATCGAGTGATGGTGAACCGAACCACAATCGTCGTGGCTCACCGGTTATCGACTATTAAAAACGCTGACGTCATCGCCGTCGTGAAGAACGGTGTGATTGCTGAGAAAGGAACTCACGAGACTTTGATAAGAATCGAAGGTGGGGTTTATGCTTCACTTGTTCAGCTTCATATTACTGCTTCTAATTGATATATTAGTAATATATTTTTGGTTTATGAAGAAAATTATTAAATTTGAGTATTTAAAGTTTTGTTTTCCATAACATATATTTTCTGTTGTTGTTGTATACAAGTTTATGAAGCTGTTTCTATTCATTTTCTCTTCTTCCGTCTTCGTTGTTGAGCCACAACCCCAAATATTTACAAAAATGAAAATATTTGTTCTTGCTCTTAGACCCTTTTACCATTATTAACTAAATGATTATTGCTAAATCATACATGAAATGTTAGATGATGATTAGCAAATACATAAATAATTTTAAAGAATTGATTTGTAACTAAACCTTACTTGGAATTTAAAAATAATCCAAATATGCAAATCATAAGTAAATCTCAAAAATAAACGGAGCTTTCCTAATTTATAGTCTAAATTAACAACTAAGATTTTGATAGATTATTAAACACAAATATACAATCAAATGTTAAAGAAATTTCAATAAAAAAAACATTCCTAAAAAGGTATATCTAACAAACATAAATCACCAATCAAATTATCATGAACCATCTTAATATGATTCTATATTTAGTTATTTTATTACCTTAATGATAAATGATATTAACAAGTAACAACATTAACTAGCAACAAAAAGAACTCATGAACTAAGTTAGTTGTTTTTAAAATAAAAAAAAACTGAAACTCACAATAAAAATTATTAAAATTAGTGTTTATAATGAACAAGATTTTCTCTAAAATCTTTCATTTTTAATAACCTTTCTCTTGTCCCTTTCCAAACAAAAGAGAATAAACAAAAATGAAGAACTCATCACCATTAATGTTCTGTTTCACACTTGTTCTGTTTTCTCTCTTCTCATCTCCTTCCTCCTCCGCTCGTATCTTCTCCTCCTCCGTTGTCCCCTCCGCCGCTCCTTCTCCGGCCGTAACCGACGGCGATAAAACCGACTTCTCCGCCTTCTCACAATGGAACGTTTTAAACCTATCCGATCTCAAAGACACCATAAAAAACATCCCTGATCTCTCTAACCTCAACATCTCCTCCCTCCACGTGTCACCCACCGTAAACTCTCTATGCTCCGGCACTGATTACGCCGCAGAATGCATCGTATCAATCCTCCCACTCCTCCGTGACTTCCGCAAATTCGAGCCTAAACCAGTCGACGTACTTAAAATGGAAATGAGTGCACTCTACGAGAAAGCTAACGCGACGCTCGAGCTAGCTAAGCAACTCATCGTCGATCAGACAACGCCGCGTGACGTGGCGGATGTTTTGGACATGTGTGTTGATAACTATGAGTCGCTTCTTGGTGATCTTAAAGATGCTTCTGTTGCGGTCGATGATGGAGATTTTGGACGGCTTGAGAGTGTTCTAAGTGCTGCGATCGCTGATGTTGTGACTTGTTCCGATGCGTTTACTGAGTCGCCGGAGCTTGAGTCTCCGATGGTTAATGTAGATGCTTTTCTTAAAAAGCTTTGTAGTAATGTCTTGGCTATTTCTCAAATGGTCTACATGTAAATCAATGTAAAAAATTGTTGAGAACATTTCGAAAAGTGTAAAATATTTTTTGAGTGTTTGGATACTTTATAAAGTTAATTATGATTTATACGTCTAAATGCATAAAGTATACTTAAATAAAAATTTCTAATTTATTTATGTTAAAAACTAGAGTACATTTTAAACCAAAACCAATTAAATTCTTATGCTATAGCCGTCCTATAAAAGAGTAATTTGTAATTAAACAATTTGTAACACACGAAACTACATTAGACAAATCAATTTTTCAATATGTTGGAGTCTCTAAATTCTAAATCCATGACTTGTGATAAATTATATTTTTCGGAAGGGTGAATTACATTTACATATAGTCAAATTGATTTACTGGTAACTAGTTATTTTTATTAACAACAAAAAAAACAGGCCAATCATTTGACCCAAAAAAACGTCTAAATTAATTTTTAATATTACTGAGAATGGTATAATTTGCATGTGGACCAATGTTTTTAAAACCGGACCGGCGACCGAACCGAATTTTTTTTGGGTTGTGGGTTAATATGGTCCGACCGGGTCTAACCGGGGTTAAACCGGGTTCAATAATATTTTAAAAATATTAGTATATAGAATTTATTCTTTATATGTATGTGCATAACTATCCAAATATCAAACAAAATATTAAGTTTAGTACAAATATTTAGAAAAACAGAAAAAACTTCAATAGCTATAACAAAACTAAATAAAAAAATGATGATATTTAAATACATAACTAATCTTTTTTGTCTAAAATTTTAAAAAGATTATAATTATTTGGAAAATGTTTTTTTTTCTTTCACTGAATATGATTATATTAGAGAAAATATTAAACCTTTATTATTATTTAATTATCTATAAACCTTATTTTTCTAATTTTAATTTTGAAACATATTAATTAAAGAAAAATGAATTTAAAATGTTTTTTTAATTAGAAAACAGTTGAACCCAGTTTGATCCGGGTCAACCGGTTCGCCGGTTCCCGGTATTTTGCCGGTCCGACCCGGTTCGATAGCCGGTTCAACTACATTTGGGTTTTTATATTGACCCAAACCGGATATGTGGCCGGTTCGCGGTTGAACCCGGTTCGCGGTTGAACCGGTCCGGTCTGGTTTTAAAAACATTGATGTGGACAGATATATGTTGTTGTCTTGTTGACAAAAAAAAAAATACAATTTTATTATAATTTTAAGATTCATTTTCCTTGAAAATAACACATTTTGTAATGTACCCCAAATAGAAACAAAAGGCGTTTGCGTTTGCGTGTAATATTATCAGACCTGAAATTAACCCGGCCCATTCTCAATCAAACCCGACCCGACCCGACCCGACCCGACCCGAAACCAAACCAGATATCAAATTAGAGCCTTGTAGTTTTAGTTTTACTCATCACTCTCTTTCGCAAAGGATAAGAGCCGGCGAAGTTCCTCGGCGGTGACGACGGAGATAGGGTTTCGTTTTTTCACCAATCCCTAAATCGAAACTAAGAAATGGCTCACGCTTGCGTCTCCACATCGGCTTCTTCTCTCAGATTTAGAGCTGGATTCGTCTCTAATGGCTCCTCTTCTTTCGATTCTCCGAAAGTTTCTCTTCCTTTCGAGCCACTTCGTTCAAGGTATTCACCATTTCCTCTTCGATTCCTCTCGAATCTTAGGTTAATTTAGGGATTTTGAGGAATATGAGGAATTTTGTTTGTAGGAAGACGAAGAAGCTAGTTAGTAATAGGAAGAAGAACTCATCTCCGAAAGCTGTATATTCCGGTAATCTATGGACTCCGGAGATTGAATCTCCTCAAGGAGTTTGGTCTATAAGGTGAGTTTTGACTATTGTTCTTGAAATTGTGATTCTGAAACTCTTTGTTGAAGTATATGTTGTTATTGTGCAGAGATGGTTCTTGAATTGTGAATCTTGTGTTAAACTTGTGTTAAGAGTTTCAGTATGTGTTGTTATTGTGCAGAGATGATTTACAAATGCCTTCTTCGCCGTATTTTCCTGTGTATGCACAAGGACAAGGACCACCTCCTATGGTGCAAGAGCGTTTCCAGAGTATCATTAGCCAGCTCTTTCAATATGTAAGTTTAAAGATTATCATCAAAGATTCTAGTTCAGTGTTCTTGGTGATGAATTGGTTTTTATTTGTTTGGTTGTTTAGAGGATTATTCGGTGTGGTGGTGCGGTGGATGATGATATGGCTAACATAATTGTAGCTCAGCTTCTGTATCTTGATGCTGTTGATCCTACTAAGGTTAGATATTGTATAATTCGAGTTCAGGTTTTGTTCCTTGATTCAGATTCTGATAGTGCTTATAATGAACAGGACATTGTCATGTATGTGAATTCTCCTGGTGGATCAGTTACAGCTGGTAATAGCACTTTGCTAGCTTCCTTCTCTCCCTATGTTCAGTTAAAGTTTCTCTTTTGTATCATCTTTTTTTTTGGGGGTTATCATTGTTAATGACTCTTTCACCTCTTACTTTTCCCAGGTATGGCTATCTTTGATACTATGAGGCATATCCGGCCTGATGTGTCCACTGTTTGTGTCGGTCTAGCTGCTAGGTGAGATTCTCATCCATCCTTCTACTCTTATTACACGTTTTTTAGTGTTCTTTGTAAATTGATAGGTGTTTGTATAGTTTTAAACTTCTCTTTTCAGTGTAGTTAGTTGATCTTCTTGGTGGATACATGACGGAAATTTGAACTCATAGCGTTTCTCGAAATCGGAACCTTTTTTTGTGTGGTTAAATGTGGGTTTGCATGGAATATAACACTCTGCTCTTCTTCTGTGTTGGTTTTTTCTCATGAACAGTATGGGAGCTTTTCTGCTTAGTGCTGGAACCAAAGGTAGTCTCTTAATCCTTTCATCTATAAGTTAAAGCTTAGTTAAGTCTATGTCTCAATTTCCCGATGTGAACTGAGCTTTGTTTGTATCAACTGTAGGAAAAAGATACAGTCTACCAAACTCAAGGATAATGATCCATCAGCCTCTTGGTGGAGCTCAAGGTGGCCAAACCGATATCGACATTCAGGTCATTCATCTACGCCTTCTTATTTAGATCTCACCCCAGTCTTTGTCTTTAAGTTTTTGCTGAGACTTGATTGAGTTGAATAGCAATAACCTAACCATACAAGTTCATGGTTTGAAACCAGGCAAATGAAATGCTGCATCACAAGGCAAACCTTAACGGTTACCTCGCGTACCACACTGGTCAAAGCCTAGAGAAAATCAACCAGGACACAGACCGCGATTTCTTCATGAGCGCTAAAGAAGCAAAAGAATACGGGCTTATCGACGCTGTCATCATGAACCCTCTTAAAGCTCTCCAGCCACTTGCAGCAGCTTAATCAGCCTGTAGGTAAATGCTTCAGCTTAGAGATTTTATGTACTGAGAGAGTTTCCATTAAATGTGCTTTTATTCTGAGGAAAATCAGATTTGTTTGTTTGGGATCAAAAATCAATAGCTGATACATACATAAAGTTTCTTGCTCTGCTGTTTGATTGGAATAATAATGATCATCTTTAAGCAATGTTTTGATCCTCTATAATCGAATTATTAGACTGTAATGGAGAGATGATTATCAATTTGACTTTTAGTTTCAAACTGAAAGTTACAACTCCACTAGTCTTAATCCTGAGTTTGTCAAATTGAGTTATAACTAACTTTTCTATTGAGTTATTACCTGTCACTCAAGACTTAGAATTTATCCTGTCTATTTGAGAATAAAATCAGAAAATGTTTAGTTTAAACATTTAATCTACTTATGATATTATATACACGCACGTATTTACGATCTAATTAAAAAGAATTA
The DNA here is from genome assembly GCA_900128785.1 of Arabis alpina. NCBI lineage: Eukaryota > Viridiplantae > Streptophyta > Magnoliopsida > Brassicales > Brassicaceae > Arabis > Arabis alpina. Next base: position 921,369 of record LT669788.1, read on the forward strand.
GATATCGAGGAAATTTATCCATGTAATGGTCGAACACTAACAGAGATATGTTGGGTACGTCGGATGCATATTGGTCAAAGTCCATTGGCACACTATTTTCAATATACCAACTTGTAGTAACCATTATTTTTTAATACGAATTTTAGCTTAAAGTATATATCCTTATTGAGTAATTCCCTCATATACCACCCTTTGAAGTTTTTTTTCCAAAACTACCACCTTAAAGTTTTTTTTCCAAAAATACCACTTTTTTTTTTCCAAAAATACCACTTTTTTTCCAAAGTTCCAAAAATACCACTTTTTTCAAAGTTGATTTTTAAGGTTTAGAATTTAAATTTTTTGGGTTTGGGTTAACTATTCCAAAATTAGGGTATAGTTTTAGGGGGTAGGGTTTGGGTTTGGGGTTTAGGGTTTAGTTTTGAATGTTAAAAATGAATTTTAAAAAAAAGTGGTATTTTTGGAACTTTGGAAAAAATGTGGTATTTTTGGAAAAAAAACTTTAAGGTGGTATTTTTGGAAAAAAAACTTAAAAAGTGGTATTTTTGGAAATTGCCCATCATTATTCTCATTAATAAGAAACACTAGGATTATCCATGGCCGGCTGTGTTTATCGATGAACATATCTATGAAAATTTGTGATTTCTTTATGTTAGAATTTTTTTAAGAATTAGATACAACTAAGTTTTTTTACAAAGGGAATATAAAAGGAACCTTTATAGCTAGACGACCATAAACGTGGTTGCCAAACACACTTTCTAAAAAAGCTTTATATATAAATCTCTCTTACATTCTCTGTTTCTTCTCATCCAAGCAACAGTATCTTCCCATTTTCTTCTTCTTCTCTCTTGTCTTCTTCTTAGTGTTTCATTCTTTGTGATTAAGATGGAACATGAAGAAACATCGAAGAACACAAGAACCACCTGCTCACTGGTTCGACCATTTCAAATGATTTCCATTAGCCTTCTTAGTCTCCTTGTTCCTCTCTCTTTCCTCTTCCTTTCACGTCTCTCTCTGTCATCCATATCTCCGGTCACCGTCTCCGTTCTTCATCAAGCCGATGTTGGAGTCTTATACACAATCTTGTCTCTCATCATTGTCTTCACTTTAATCAACAATCTCTCAGGAAAACCAGAATGTTCTGTTTTTCATTCTCATCTCTATCTTTGTTGGGTCGTTCTCTTTGTTGTTCAAGCGTGTGTCGCCTTCGGTATTGAAGGAACTATGAGCACGACCATGTCTATAACTCCTGATAAAAGTGTGTTTCTTGCGTCACAAGAAAGGTGGGTGTTGGTTAGGGTTATGTTCTTTTTGGGGTTACACGAAGTGATGTTGATGTGGTTTAGAGTCGTGGTTAAACCGGTGGTGGATGATACTGTTTTTGGGGTTTACGTGGTGGAGGAGAGATGGTCGGAGAGAGCCGTTGTTGCGATGACTTTTGGTTTAATGTGGTGGTGGAGGCTAAGAGATGAAGTAGAGAGTTTGGTGGTTGTTGCAGAGGTTAAACGTAACCTTTTGGTTCGTTTGGAAGGTATTGATTTTGTGAATTGGTGGATGTATTACATTTGTGTTGTGATTGGTGTGGTCAAAATCTTCAAAGGGGTTTTGTATTTTGGGAATATGTTAATTTTGACTATTAAGAGGTTGAGAAAAGGATGTGATGAATCTTGTGTTGTACTTGTTGATGATGATCATGTGTAAGAGATTTGATATTTTTATTTACCCTCAATTGAGATAAAATCTTGATATTCCAATATTTATTGACATATACTCCCTTCGTTCTTTAAAGATTGATTTTCTAGAGTTTTCACACATATTAAGAAAACAAATTAATGTTTGACTAGAAATGTATTGGTTTTTGTGCTAAACAATTTTCTATAAGTTTGACCCAATAACAATCTAATAAAATCAATTAATATGTCTTGAAATCTATAATTTATAATTATTATTGCATAGAAAATGTAAAAAATCAATCTTTTTAAAACAAATTTTTTTTTTAGAACATCAATCTTTAAAGAACGGAGGGAGTACAAGTTAAAATTGTTTCTTTACTTTTTTATTTGCTATCTTTATATTTATATAAAAAAAAGGATGAGCGTGAATGTTGTTGGATTTGTACTAATCAAATAATATGTTGTGTCATGCATTATGCATGTTTTGGTAAAATTCTAAACTGGCATTTCCATGTCTAACGTAATTTCCATATCATAAACAAATTTCTACTAACGACGGTATATGCATTGTAGGGATTTTATGGAACCTTCTATCATTATTTTTGTTTAATATATTATCCAAAAAAGGAAAAACAAAAATGCAGAAATATGTTTTCTTGTTTAGAAAATTACTAATCAGATTAATTTTGTAATATATTTGTTTTAAAAAAAAAGATAGAAATAATGCGTTTTCTATATAAGGGAACCTAATATATTCAAGATCTAAACTAGAAGTTGTTTTTATCAAAAAAGGTCTAGTCCAAAAGATGTAGAATTTCTCATTGTGACTGTGAGTAGAACATGCCAACATGGCCCTTTTTCTTAGAAAACTAGAGGATATTGTTTAGTTGAGAACTAGAGATAATATCTAAAACATTGTAGTTATAAATATAATTTCTTACATTTATTTACATAGAATACAAATACAATGTATCGGTAGATTCATACGCACACAAAAATATTTTTTTACCAAAACAATTATATAGTAACACTTTTATACCTCAAAATAATCCTAAACATCTACTAATTTTTTCGAGCTAGAGATTAGAGGCTGAGCATGTTAATAAATTTCGAGTAAGCACATGTCCACATTTTTGGTCACGGGTTTAAACTAGGTTATTCATACCATAACTATGAGATTAAACTTGAGAGGTCACGACACCATCTAATTAAGAGCCAACCCAACATCCACATACATATTAAGTAAATAGATCAGGGAAGTGTTAATCTACTTATAATATTATTGACGAAGTTTATCCATGTGATTGTCGAGTTCACTAAAATATGTTGAATACAAAATTGTTACCAACTTGTAGTAATTAACCATTATTTTTTTAAACTATTTTTAGCATAAAGTATAATTAACATTATTTTGATTACTATTTTTAACTTAAAAGAGTCACGAGGATTACCCATCGGCCAGCTGTGTTCATCGATGAACCAAATATATAAACATTTGTGGTTTTTCTCATTAGCATTTAAAAAGGAACCTTAATAGCTAGACGACCCATAAACGTTGCCAAAAACAATATATATAAATCTCTCCGTTGACAAAATATATATAAATCTCTCATCCAAGCAACATTGTTTGGATGAGATTCTCTCATATATAAATCTTCCCATTTTCTTCTTCTTCTTCTTCTTCTTCTTCTTCTCTCTGCTTCATTCTTTTGCGATTAAGATGGAACATGAAGAAACACATAAGAACACAAGAAATAGCTTGTCACTGTTTCAAGTGATATCCATTAGTCTTCTAAGTTTCCTCGTTCCTCTCTCTTTCCTCTTCTTTTCACGTCTCTCTCTTGCCTCCGCATCTCTGGTCACTGTCTCCGGTGGATCCTCCCTTCTTCATCAAGCCGATATCGGAGTCTTATACACAATCTTGTCTCTCATAATCATCTTCACTTTAATCCACAATCTCTTTGGGAAACCAAAATGTTCTGTTTTTCATTCTCATCTCTACCTTTGTTCGATTGTCCTTTTAATCGTCCAAGTGTGTGTCGCTTTCGGAATCCAAGGGACCATTAACCCGAACACGACCATGTCTATAACTCCTGATAGAAGTTTGTCTCTTGCTTCACAAGAAAGGTGGGTATTGGTTAGGGTTATGTTCTTTTTAGGCCTACACGAAGTGATGTTGATGTGGTTTAGAGTCGTGGTTAAGCCGGTGGTTGACGATACTGTTTTCGGGGTTTACATGGTGGAGGAGAGATGGTCGGAGAGAGTGGTAGTGGCGTTGACTTTTGGTCTAATGTGGTGGTGGAGGTTAAGAGATGAGGTTGAGAGTTTGGTGATAGTTATGGAGGTTAAACGTAACCTTTTGATACATTTAGAGGGAATTGATTTTGTGAATTGGTGGATATATTACATTTGTGTTGTGATTGGTGTGGTCAAAATCTTCAAAGATATTTTGTATCTCGTGAATATGTTAATTTTGACCATTAAGAGGTCGAGAAAAGGATGTGAATCTCGTGTTGTTGTTGTTGATGATGATCACGTGTAAGAGATTAGACTTTTTGCCATAAATTGGATAAAATCTTGATATTCCAAACATTTTGCGGACATACTAGTTAAATTATTTACCTTTATATGTTTTTTATTTCTAAAGAAAGATAAGAGAGCATGTGATGATTTGTACTAATCAAAATAACATGTTGTTAAAATAATACTAGTATCAGTTTCTAAGCTGGCATTGTCATTTCTAACATAATTTAATGACAGTTGTAATCTATACTGTTTAATTTTGTTTAATATATTCAGGAGAAAAGGAAAAAAATGTGGGTAGTAATACGTTTTCTCTTGTTGATCAGAAAATTACAAATCAGATTATTATTTTTTTTAAACAAAAAGCGTTGTAATTTTCTAAGCGGTTTTTTGAAGGATAGGTTAATGCGTTTTATATATGAGAGAATCTAATTAGTTCATACTATTGTGAGAATATCGTTCGCCCTATGAGAGTTTCTCTCAAGCACATTTCCCAAGGTAGCCGTCATGAGCTTCTCCTACGGTGTGTCTTGATCGGAACTGCGCTTCTTCTCCGGGATCCGCTGTCTCTCACCCATGTCGACGACGAGTGTTGATCTCCCTCTGATGGTTGTCTCCTCGCCACTTTCATCCGCAATGACTGACCATTCAGAACTGTTCAACCTCGCACACTGCCGGTGGATGGCTTTTCCAGTGACTCTGCTCCCTGCGCCACCGCTGAAGCCACTTGACCCACCGGATCCTCCAGATCCGCCAGACTCGTCGAGCAAGTACACAAAGTCTCTTCAAAATCTGCTTCTGTGTCTTCGTCACCGTTGGCTTCTCACTCGTCCCCCACCGCCATCTCAGTCCCCGGCTTCTTCCCCGGCCCCGTCGACGATAAGGTTTACCTCCAAGCCGAGATCTTATTTCGTCCTCTTCGCTTCCCCTGTTTTCTTCCTCGCCGTTCAAGTCTTCTGCTCTGACACGGGAATCAACCCTTCACCCCAAACACCGGCTCCAACCTTTCACTACCTGACGGTGAAGCCACTCCCACCACCGGCTTCCTCTTCCCTTTCCACGCCGATTGACATCGCCGACCCTAGATCCACGTTAGCAAGCTTTAACTTGTTGTTTATGGAGATGGGCTTGGCCCACTATATCTATCATCATGGCCATGTTTCAGGCCCAAATCTAATGCACTCAAGTCACATGAGATTTGATTATTTTCGTTGCTCGATTGCCGAAAATGTATCAGCTCCTACTGGTTTGAGTTTCGATAACCAAGTGAGCTTATTGCTTAATCTTGTAAAATCAAAGTTTTCTGGATTCTCAAATTTTGTAACCTACTCCCGGTGTGAGAGTTTAGTTCCACCGTCTTCCATCTCTTTGAGTATGGTCGTATCTTCTTCCCTCTCTTGGAGAGTGGTCGAACCCCCGTGCTTTGTGCCGGAAATTCCAAAGTCACATGGCAAAGTGACTATCCTAAGACTCTCCGGCTTTGCTGCGAAGTCACCGTTGACGCATCCGAGACATGCTTTGGATTCGCTGTCCATCTTTCGCGATGAAATCTCTATCTTAGTTTTACTTAAATTTCAATTATGTTGTATTATGGTTGGAGGATGCTTAATTCCCTCATTTGTATTGTTTGAAGAGTAATGAATGGAAAAAGAATATGTTGAACAAAAAAAAAGTTCATACTATTGTGTACACAGAGTTCCATGAGCTAAACCGGAAAATGTTTTTATCAAAAGGGTCTAGTCTATAAAAAGAATGGTATTATACATGTTACCAACATACATTCAAGCAAACCATTTTCCTTATTTAGTCTAGTGACTAATACTAGTATTATTGGTGTGTCATAATTCGTATTCAAATATAGAAGTATGCATACAATGGATTATAAACAGATTAGAATTAATGAATGGTTCAATTTACAAAACCATACAAATATAAAAAATTATTCGTGCCCTATAATTGGTGAAAAAGTTATGACACTACGACAATATATGACTAGATATGGATCGCTAACGAAATAGAAATAGAAACAGAAACATTGCAATTACGAAATATAATTTCGCACATATATTTCCATAGAATCCAAACACATAAAGTATCGGTGGATTCATATGTACGCAAAAATGTAATTTTAGATAAACAACTATATACTCGCACTTTTTTAAAGAGAAAATATACTATCACTTTTTATACCACAAAAGAACTTGAAGCATTCATGGGAAAATTTCAAAAATACCATTTTTAGGTATATTTTTTTCTCCAAAATACCATTATGAGTTATCATTTTCAAAAATACCACAAACTAAAGTTTCAAACCCTAAAACTCTAAACTTTTAAAACAATGTTTTTGTCAAAAGGTTTTCATTAATATTGAATTGAAAAAGAACATGCATGAAAATGCTTTAACCAAATCTATCTAACGGATAACCAGTATGAGAGATTAAACTAAGAGAACAAACATATGTAAAAGACCTACGATAATCGATGGCCTCCGCTAAACCAGAACATAGAATCTTTGCCTCCGTCGACCACCCAACACACGCCTCAACACTATGAAACTTTGTTGCAACGATTATAACAAGCCACACACACTTATTCCCTCTTTGTATTAATTGAATGATATGTTTATTGTTAAAAAAATATGATACTCGATCAGGACCGGTCATGAAAATTTAAAGATCACATGTAAAAATATTTGGGCTACTAATTATTGATCAAATGGTGAATCAAACTATTTATCTTTTTTTTGTTCCATGTAGCCCATGAACCAACTAAACGGAAGAGACTTTATACATATTTCTGGGCCGATGATAAATGAACAAAATATTAAAAATCTTGGGCCGTAAACATGTGTTTATTCCGCTTACCCTCAGGCTCGGCCCTATAACCGATGCTTGTGCTGAGAGTGTAATACATGTATTGTCTTAATGAAATGGAAAGAATTTGTTGACCAAACTTTTTTTTACATATTAAGTATTATATATTTTTAATAAAAGTTTTCCTTATATTTTCATATTATTTTCTTTTTAAACCATGCACTCCTATATACCTATCTTCCATATCATAATTTTCCTTGTTAATTTCTTTTCACAGTTTCTTTTTGACCTCTTATTTAAACCCCCATGCATTACCTACCAACAACATTAGAAAACACTAGAAAATCAAAAGCGAAGTCGATTATGGTGAAGGTAATTTTGTTTGATAATCAGTAAAATTCTTTGGTATTCGAGTCCTCTAGAACCGAAATCAACAACATATATTAGAATTTGATCGAATTTAATCGAGTATTACGTTTCCGGTTAAATATCATGTTAAGTTGGATTTTTATTGTGATAGATTTATGTTATTTCGTCCCATGATCCATATAGTTGGTGTGTGGTACATGTAAACTATTCTGCGTCTCTGTTTCGGGTTTATTTTTTGCGTAATTTTCAGATCTGAATGTTAAAAAAAAATATCGTTGCTTTTATGTAGGATAATCGTAAACATGGTCAGAATTGGCCACCAGACTTGAAACAGGTCAAAGAGCAAATCGTAAGAGAAAGGCATCTGTATATTAATGTAAGAGAATTTTGGTTGCTTCATCATGTATATTCTTTATAGTATATATTTTTAGGTTGAAAGTGAAAATATATGAGAGAATTAGTCAAAGATTTTTGAAGGGTATGGTTATGCTATGGAATTTTTAAACCAAAAAGAATGAAATTTCGAAAAAATGTCACCTTTAAAATGTCATTTAAAAAATCAAAAATACCATTATAATTATATCACTTATTAAAAATATTATTTATGTTTGAGTTAATTGTTTTATGTTAGAGTTTAGTTTTCAGATTAGGGTTGTTAGGGATCAAAACCATTTTTAGGGTTCAAATTCAAAAAAATCTTAATTAGTGGCATTTTTGAAAATCTACAACTCATTATGGTATTTTGAAAATAAGCACACCAAAAATAGCATTTCTGGAATTGTCCCCAATTCTAAACCTTAAATAAAATAATATTAAGTAGAGAATGTATTTCATGAGTCAACAGTAAAAATGGTTAACATGTACAATTCATGTCCACTTTATGAATTTTAAACTTTAAAATCATTAACTGATTTTTGATTAACAGAATACATTCGAGCTGAGATGCAAACCGAGTGTGGCTGCTCATGTTTCACACCATAGATCACTTGCCTTAAGTCGGTCCGGTCCAGAGGATAGTAATGGAATAGAAAACAAATTGCTTTCTTTGAGAATGAAAACACCACTCCATTATTTCAAAAAAGTTAAAGGAACTTGTGTTCGTGATGAAGTTGAATTACCACCTGTTGAGTTTCCATTTGTTGAGGAGATACCTCGATCCGTTACATGGGTTTTCACAGATAGGTATGTTTGTTTTTATTTCATCTTATTTTCAACAATCAATCACCTATACAATATATATCACTCACATTGTCTTTAACAATATTGCAGTAATCTGTTAATGGCTAAAACTGCTTCTGTCTACCATGTGCATGATGAGACATCACAACTGAACAGCAAAGATGAAGGATATCATGAAAATGGAGAAGGAACCAAGAAAGAAAAATACAAATTTTCCAAGAATGCAGATCTGTTTATATGGTTAGTTTTTTTACATTATGTATGTTCTTTATTATAAAGAGCCGTTTACATATACAACTAGTGCATTCATGCATACACAACTTTCGATCTTGAAATTATTTATTTTAAATTGAGGTCTCTAAAATAGACTGAGACGGTCCATAATAAGATATTGTTAACAACATGGTCAAGAATTTTGCAGGAAGATTGGACAAGAATATGGCTTTAATGATCGGGTCTTGAAAAAGGCTGTCACCAAATACCTCAAAATAGATGTTAAAGAACTTTTGGTAATAATAGAATCAAATATTCCTATACATCGATCAATAAGCCAATAATCTTCTTGTTTTTCGTGTTAATGTTTTAATTTTCAAATCTAACGTAGGAACGATACAATGAGCTCATCAAGCTTAACAATGGAAAAAATGGTGGAGAAGGTTCTGATTCGAGTTCCAAGAGCATACTTCCTTCTTTTCCGGATACTGTTTGTAGGCGTTATTGCCGTCGTTGCTTGGTAACTTTGAATCTTTCTTCTTCTTCTTCTTTTTCGTCGCAAAACAAACAAATAAATGTGTTTTATTATTACTATTTTTTTTCATGTTTCACAGATGTTTGATTGTTGTATGCATGAAAAACATCAGCCTAAGCTCAAATCTGTAAGCTTGAATTATTTATTTATTTAGTGCTTTAGTTAAGCAAAAGCCTTATAATAAGCTGATAGTGATTAACTAATTAATGAAATGACTTTGGCTTGTTAGAGTGAAAACATATCTGATTTGTTTGGGAATGAAGAAGTTAGAGAGCAATGCAGTGAGCATTGTTACCTCAAGGTGTCTCTCTCTATCTCTCTCTCTCTCTCTCTCTCTCTCTCTCAATATATTTGTCAATTTATCTCTTAATTTTGGTTGTTTATTGCTGGTTTAATAGCTAAGGAATGTCACAGAAGCTGATAATGTGGTCGATAATGATAAGTCTATATCAAACACAGAAACTGAAGATCGTGTGATCATTGATACTAATGAAGTAATAAAAGATATGACGAATTTGTCTATTGTATCCGAAGCATCTAATGAATGGACGCCTAAGGAGAAAGATTTTTACTTGAACGGAGTTGAAATCTTTGGGAGAAACAGGTAAAAATTAAAAGTGGATTCATGGTCTTAATATTTAATTAGGGATCTAAAAACGACAGTTTTGGATAGTAGTTTGAAAAAATATTTATCAAATTAACATTGGTTCACGTAGAAATTGACATAAATACGGTTACATGTATCCACGGACGGATATTTGTTAATTACTATCATGTTTGTTCATGTTTTCTTCGCAGTTGTCTTATTGCAAAAAACCTACTTATGAACATTAAGACGTGCTTAGAGGTTTACAATTACATGTGTGAACAAGATCAAAGTACTATGTCATTAGAACATAACCAAACTGCACATACAGAAAATCAGGTAATAAATGAAACTATGTACTATGTATACTAATAGTCGTGACATCAACGTACCTTAGAAACACACTATTCAAGTTTTGTATTGATGATTTTGTTTCAGGTTAATAAAGAAGTATCTCCAAAGAGAACTAGGTTTGTCCGCAAAGGATTTCGAAAATTTGCTCTTTCTCGAACTAAATCTAAGTTAGCCTGCAAAAGACTTCGAAAATCTGCTCTTTATCCACCTGCTTTGAAAAAAATAGCTAGAGGAGAAACCAAGGTGTATCGTCAGTACACACCATGTACTTGCGAGTCAATTTGTGGAGATCAATGCTCTTGTATAGCTAATGGAAATTGCTGCGAAAAATATTGCGGGTATGTCATTCTAACAGATGTTCGCGAAGTTTTGGTGGTAAACACAATTTTTCGTAGGATTTAATTTGTACGATACGATGAATTACTCTGCCGAAATTCTTCTTTTAATCATATGCATTATGCGGGTTTGAAACCAAATAGGAACATAGTGATGACAAAATGGCAAACCACTAATCTACAGTCTCTTTATATCATAAGTTTATATTTGAATATTCAGGTGCCCAAAGAGTTGCAAGAATCGTTTTCAAGGATGTAATTGCGCGATAGGTCAATGCATAAACCGACAATGTCCCTGCGTCGCTATTGCTCATGAATGCGATCCAGATATTTGTCGAAGTTGTCGGCTTAGGTAACAATTTCATTTCTATATCTCTTTACAAGTTCAAGGATTAATCAAAGTTTAACAATAATTATAGTTGTAGAGATGGCTCTCTTGGTGAGATAGCAGAAGAAATCCAATGCAAGAACATGAATTTCCTCCTTAAGAAACAAAAGAAGGTAAACCATCAACTCAAATGATCAACATCGAATTTTTAAAACCGATCATACGAAAAAAGTATTTAATTATCTTTTTATTCACTATATATAGATTATGATTGCAAAATCTGATATTCATGGATGGGGTGCATTTACAAGGGTAAGCAATCATACTAATATACTTTTCTTCAATCTCTCGTTTCTTTTTTCAAATCACTGGTGCATGCATTTTCTCTCTTTGTTTTCAAAATGTTAAACTTTATACCATTAATAAATTTATGTAATGTGATTGTTAGTACTCTGTTAAAAGACATGATTTTCTCGGAGAATATACTGGAGAATTGGTCACTCATGATGAAGCAAATGAACGAGGGAGAAAATATGATCACCACATTGGCTCTAAGTACCTTTTTAGCTTGAATAATCAGGTAGCTTCAGTCTCCAATCTAACCTGGTCTCTTCTTCAGATATGTTACAAATTTTGTTCTCATTTAAAGTAACATTTTACAGCTCGAAATCGATGCTCATCGTTTTGGAAACAAGTTTAAATTTCTCAATCACTCATCCAAACCTAACTGCTACTCCAAGGTACCAAGTCATTGTATTTTTTTTGCATATATTAACCTTAAAACATTAACGAGACTACTTATGTGTCAGTTTCATGTATCAACTTCACTCCCAATTATTCCATGAATTTCAAAAAAATTATTGTTCTAATAGTTTTGTTATAGTTTGTTGGTAACATATAAGGCTGTTGTTTTGTGCAGTTGGTGATTGTGAGAGGAGATCATAGGATTGGTATATTTGCGGGTCAAGCTATCGAAGAAGGCGAAGAGCTTTTCTTTGACTACTGTTATGTACCAGGACAAGCTGATTGGTGTAGCAGTAGTAAACATAGAACCAATGTTCGTCCTAAAAAGTCTAAGGGAAACGATCCATCATCTACTTAGACTTAATTGTATCTGAAGAAAAGCCATACAAGACATCGTTTCTAGGTTTTTAATTTTTTTTTTTTTAAATATGAACAATATGATGCTATTTTGTGTTACTAAACCAAAAACTTAAGTATCTCTGTTGAATGGTTGTACTGTTTTTTTCTAAAGGTTTTATGTTTGTCTCATGTGTCTTAAAACTCTTGAAGTTTTCTTTTGTAATTTTTTTTTTTTGATAACCAAGGGGTAATCCTGATTTTTACCACCCGACTAATCCGGATGAGTGTAGCCGTCGAGTAGCTCACTCACCGGGTTTTCTAATGGGCCTAAAGCATGATACTATTTCGACTGAGCAAATGGGAATAACTAGATAATTCCACGCTTGAAAGGAATTGAACTCTGGCCTAGACCCACAGAGCAATTCCTTCCTCAAGTGGAAACCACTAGACCACCACCACTTGGTTTTCTTTTATGATTTGAATGGGGGAGAAAACATATATTTTTATTGTTATAACGTTTGCATACAACATTAATTGGGAAAAACAAAACTATGAACAAATTTACATTTAGCAGTTTTTGGTATAGCTACAAAAGCATCAAATCTCTGCAAGATTTAAGCATAGCAAGTATATAGTAGTATATAAAATATACCAAATCTTATGGATTTTGGGTTAAAAGCAAATTGTTATATATGTAGGAAATGATATAGATTTCAACTTGTTGTTGATTAATATACACGTATTTTTTTAAAACATTATGGCTTTTTTATGGTCTTACTGTTCTTTCTTTTTTTTCATCTGAAAACATCTTTTACTTCAAGCTATAACCACGGATGTTAAAAGATGTTCGTTTGCATACCAACATCTTTTACTGGTCTTACTGTTACTTTATGGTCTTACTGTTCTAGAACCACAGATTCAAAAATATTCGAAGAAGAAAAACAAAATTACATATGAAGAAACACTCTCTTTGAACGTTTATAATGTTATAATATGTCAAAAGTAACAACAAAAGTGGCTGTAGTTTAGTGGTAAGAATTCCACGTTGTGGCCGTGGAGACCTGGGCTCGAATCCCAGCAGCCACACTTTCATCCTTTTTTTTCTTTTCTTTTCGCCTTAAACAAGGGTGCATTCGTCTTTTCCAATACCTTAAAATCCCCATTCATACTAACAAAAGTCGAAATTTCCTATGGTACATTGTGAGATGTTAGATTAAGATGAAGTCTTTTTTTCTCTAGCTCTTGTTTTATGTTTGGGTCTTTGATTTAAAGTTCTTATGTTCCTCAATGTAATTTACATTTGCTAACAATCACAGATTCCTATTTTTTTATGTTGTGTCTTAACAAAATACTTTCATAAGAAGAATGTTTAAAGACAAAAATCAAGCCAAATGTTGTTGTTGCTCTTCCTCTTCCAAGCTATCATCTTCTTCTTCAGAGCTCAACGTGTCTTCTTCAGATTCCTATTGAAATTTCAAATTTTACCAACAATATCTAATCATAACTCTTGAAATTATTTTTAATGTGAATTTTGATTCAATGACTAATAACCTAGTGATTTGTATTTGTATTAGTGATAAGAAATAAAAAATGTTTTAAGAACTTACGAGAAAGTGATATCGAAGACTCCTTTGAATAGCTGCGATGGTCCGAATGATAACGAGCATTGGCAATAGTATACCAACGGCTTTCAATGTTAATACCTGCCATTGTTATTTTCGCCATCCAAATTAATTTTTAAAACATACAAAAACTTAGTAAATACTAAAAAGGATAAACTATAATCAAATCCTTTCTTATCTCTAAGAGTTATGTACCGTGAAAATTGTGAATGGATACTCTTCGGTTCCATAAACCGCATCAAACGCATGCTTTATCAACAAAACCACTGAAAACTGCAAATATAATAAGATATCCAACTTTTAATTAAAATAATAAAAGAAAATGGTCACGCCGTAAAAGATATGCCATTTAGCCCATTAATAATAAAGGTAAGTTGTGATACGATATTTAGTCCAAATAAATTTGGTTTGGTTCAATTTTGGTATGCCTTTTGACATATATGGGTTAAAGCTTTGAGAAGACGTCATGGGGTATGTAACCACTAACAATTTATGGACCATTTCTGAATTTTAGTAAAACAGACATTCTTTGGGTTCCAAAAGAAGTAAAATTTTGTTAGGTGAGGCTAAAGGTTAATGTTGTTGAAGGCTTATATAGGTTCTCTTAGTCGACCAAACTAACCCACCAAACCTATGTCCCTATTTTTGTAACGAATCCTAACCATCGCTCTAATCTATATATTATAAGTTTATAACTATTTTATAGTATTTAATTTTATTTCGCTAACTTGGTGTAATAAACATCTAAACAATGGATAGAAATGTTTGTGGTTACCAATCATGCACACCTTCAAATGTCATATTCGGTCGTTTCGATAGGTAGTGGTTGCCATTTCTGATTTGGACCTCACTATAAACCAAGGATTTTCGTTTCCTACCATCATTGAATTTTAACTAACCTAATTATCTAAATAATCAAACCATAGTCAGACTACAATTAGTTAAAGTGTCATTATTACTAATTTGCATATATACGAATATTATAATAATAATTAATTTTACGTGAAAATAACAGGGGACTTACAAAGAGAGCCAAGTATGTACAACAAGAGGCTCCTCTATAAGCATCAGAGTTGCATTCTGGAAATTCTGATTCATCTTCTAATCTTCTTCTATTTCTTCTTCTTCCATTTTCTCTCCTTGCTACATGTAGATTATCTCTGTTCATAAATTAAATGAAAATCTTCAGTATTCATTTTGGATTGTTCTTGTTATTTTTTAAGAATCAGAATAATAAAGGAATTGTTGTCACGCAACGCGTGAAGGATTTAAAATATTTGTGGAATAACAAATCAATAGCTGGATTTTCAGTTTTCAAATATAAACGTAATTATAATATTCCAATGTTAACCTAAACTCTCTATATTTTTAATATTTTCAAAAGAAACTTAATTACCTGATTGTGACTCCTTCTTCAATCAACTTAGTTGGTTTTGAAGTTGTAGTATATCCAGGTTTATAATCCTGCAAATATTACAAATTTACGATAGTGTTAATTATGACTACATTTATACAAATACACAGTCTGGTTTAACCGAGTTTAAAACCTGAAACTAAACCAAAATCTTATTAAACTTTAATGAATACATAACCGATAATTTTATTTATGTAACAGATTTCATAATTTGTAATAAATAATAATTTCCTAATTATAACCGGACTAGAGTCATTATAAAATCAGTTTTATAAATTCCTATTCCTAATTATGGAGCCAGAAATAGAAAAGTACGTGCTCCAAGTTTTGTATGGGTCCCATGCAACGATGGATCCAGTTACTATTTTTGTTTCGAACTGTTTGTATTTCATTGAAATTTATAAATTAAAAAAAATCGAATGTAATGATATTTATCATTAACACTTAACAGGATGGCATTGATTACGATATGTTACAGAATCGAATATGTTTCTTTTCTAATTATATGCCAAAGCTTATGCGACACGAAGTAGAAAGTTTTCGAAACACGTATCGTTTTTTATTTAAAGAAGAAAAAGAAAGATAAAATTTGCAAGAAACAATGACGTATAATAATTCAAAATGCAAAATTAAATTTGAATTTTGTGAGGAAATGAAACAGAAACAAAAAGGTTATTATCAAAACTCAAAATCGTTACAAAATCATGTATAATTCAAAAACTGGAATAGAAATCAAACCTGGAGACAAATTTCACAATTTGTGTTTCCTTTTTCATCGCACCATCGTTGTATGCAATCTCTATGAGCGAACTGTTCCAACGAAAAATCAAAATTAGTTTTTTTGCGAATTCGAAACTTAAAAAAAGATTATTACAAAACCTTAAATGAAATAAAGCTAAATTCGATACCTTGATGGTTCCTGAGCAAGAACAAGGAGCTTCAAAGTTATAACTCTCTACTTCTTCTTCGTGACAGATTCTACACCTAGAGAAACTCGAATTTAAATTCGTATCTCCAATAAAAATTACTACTTCTCCCATATCTATAATCTTTCTTCTCTGCTTTTAAAATTAAACCGAAAAAAACTATGTTTTGCTCTGTTTTTTGTTGTTCGTCTCAAGAACATATGTAAGAAGAGAAGTCCAACTTAAAAAGGTGTTCGTAAGCGAGGAGAAATTACGATTTTACCCTTTTCCGCTGCTTTTTTGGATAGATTTATATTCTTTGTTAATGGTCCTCCTATCCTAATGTAATAATCATTTTCCTAATATTATTTAGCTGTAATAACAATTTTTCCAATAGTGTAAAGTTTGACCGTTGGCTGTAAATTTGTTTAGAATGTTGAGATAATACTATAGTTGTTAATCTTGAGTTTTGACTGTCAATTTATTTGTAAAAACCTATATTGGGTTAAGACAACTACATAATTCGTTTGACTAAAATTTTCATTGTAGAAAATCTACGTAAATCATATTAAATGTATGTAATTCTAAAGATGGTATATGTATCAGCACATATTTACTTTTGAATACTTTAGGGCTCATATAATTTTTAAGTAATAAACAAAATTTCACGAAATGTGAACCAATTTAGATATATGGTGGTAAGTCAGCTTAAAGCTCATATTTGGAACCTTAGTTTAACAGTATAAGGAGTTGGAATAGAAAAGTTGTATATCTAATTAATTATCTTAGTAATGTAACGAAATTACAAAATAATGTAAATAAATGATTTTTAAGAAACTACAATATTGTGGTTTTATAAAAGCTGGAAAATGGATATATACAAAAAAAAAAAGGATGTATAGTTACGAGATCACATATGTCAAAGCTAAGGGCATCATTAACAATGAAATGGGTTGGATCTCATAAGTATTAAAGTAGTAATAATTATAATATTAATTTAATAGTTATCTTGTTGAGATGTCTCATTGGTCTCCATACATTGAGACTTAACAAACAGATCTTCTTCTTCATTTATTATTTATTGCTTTTGAATGATATGAAACTCAGCCCATTTCATGGTTAATGATGGTCTAATTGGCTATATTTTTTTGTCATCTATCTTTTGTTAAATATATACTCCATATTGGATATAGCACATATAATTATATATTTAAATTTTAGTTTGGTGTGTCCAATATTCTAAAAGATGCCAAATATTATAGTAGTCATTAGTCACAATGTTTGCATATAAGTACGACAGCGACAAGCCTACACGATTATTAGTTACATATTTTAACCAATTCTCGACCATTAAATAATGATAAATAATTCACATACATACATTTATAGATAGCTCTCATGTTTCGTTACTCAAGAAATGTTTTCTTATTCTATTTTATTTTGCTAAATGTTTTCTTATTTTTTGGGCTTTCTTTTCTTTTAAAATGCTTTCCAAATTTCGAAATGTTTCTCTTGATCTTTGTAGAGTGAAACTGTTCCAAATTTCGAGATGTTTCTCTTGATCTTTGTAGTAGAGTGAAATTGCTTATTGGATATAGAAAATGTGATAAATGTAGTACTACAAGAACATTTCTAGATTTTAATTTATGTGAAAATATAACAAATAAAAAAAGTTCTAAAACTTATTCAATCTTTTTTGTTGGATAAAGAATTCAAGGCTTCAACTAACAAATCTTCAATCTATAATCTATATTATGGGAAAATTTCAAAAATATCACTTTTGAATAACTTTACAACCATAAATAAGATTTTATTTCTCTATTTGAATAATATTTTTCTATTTCACATTTCATGTTTTGGTTTTGAACTTGAATAACTTTACAACCATAAACATTAGTCTTTATCAAGTAATTTACACGACGTTATATAACATCGACGATGGTTTATGCAAATATCTTTGATACTTGTTAATTGTTTCAAACAAATTACAATTGTTCTTTATCCACAAACCAAAATTTAATAATCGTTGGTGAATAAGAATTTTTAGCTTTTCCCCAACTTTGATGAGTACTAGTACACTTGGACGACGCAGACATTTGGGCTTATCCTTATTTTAGTTTCGATCTTATCTTATATCTACTTTGGAGCTTTTTCTACATAATAGTATTTTATACCATCCATTTGAAAAAAAATAGATATTAATGGTCGGCAAAATCTTCCCACTAATCACCCCGGTGACAAAAACACATTACATATCGAACGTTCGAAAACATACTTTTATAAGAAGTTTTTTCGTCTAAAAAATTCAACAAAATATCACAAGACTCGTAATCTCAAGCGTGTGAATTGTAGAAAAATAAATAAAAACAATAGAGATATTATTTGATCAACTGATAGAGACGGTTCCACTTGTTATAACCAAAAATATGAAAAATCTCCTCTTCATGGACCCTCTTCTTTCATCCTAAAGCTTCTAACAAGTGAGGACACACACGACGTCGTTTCTTGATCCTTTTCGCTAAGCCTGGACAAAATATCTGAATCTGTATTCGATCCAAAATGTTACAAGTACTTGTATGGATACAAAAATTTTAGACCCGAAATTTTTTGGATCTGATAAGATCTGACCCCAACATGTATCCGTGTGATATATTTTGTCATATTTTTAAGTAGTTTGAAGTTTAGATTTTGGTATTTTATCATATTTTCGAATAGTTAGAATTTTAGATTTGGTATTTCAAATGTTTTTTTATTTTTCTTTCAAATATTTTTATATTACATGTTTTTTTTTATAGATTTCAGAAAGAAAAAAACAGTTTAAAATACAATTGAACATGAAAAAATCTAGATCCGACTCGAACATGTACCTAACGCGAAATCTTGCAAATTCCACTATAGTACATAAATTCTAGAGCCGACATAACTTTTATCTGAATGGACTGACCCGAACCCGATCGGAATACCCGTTTGGCTAGCCCTACTTTTCGATACATCAAGAATCTACACACTGCTTGCCGTTTACATAAGAATCTACACACTGCTTGCCGTTTTATACTTTAGTCGTCTTTAGGGCTGGGCATTTTACCCGGTACCGTTTACCCGATCCGGAACCGATCCGGAATACCGGTTTGGTATTGGTCTGGGTATTGGTTATTATAACCAATGGATTAGATGTTTGAAAACCGTGGGTGTCGGGTCGGTATCGGGTTTTACCCGGGATCCACTCGGTTTTTTATAGACCCGACATATAACCCTCTACTTCTTTCAGAATGTTTGACATTTCCTTATCCACAATATTGAGTAGCCGTGAAAATCTCAAACTTGTTTCCACGATTTCGAAATTGAAATCTCACCTTCCCATATGTTCAGATTCGTTATGATTCAGAGAGATTTTCGAAGATTTGAAGCTTTCTTGTTACTCCTACTATATATAATGAAGATTGAAAACCCTAATTACCAAGTTACAAACTCTTACCACCACCGACATAGCCTACTCCGTTCATTGCAACTCTCACCTCGTCGAGAAACTTATCTGAGGTATGTATCAATTCTAAGCCTCCTTCTTAGTTATCATCTCTTCATTTAGGTTTAGGGAGTTATTTGTTCTTGTCCTGAAACTTTGAATTGATTTGATTGTGTGAACTAGAGTTACTAGATTGTGATATTGTGAAATATGATTTTGTTACTAAAATCGAATTAGAATGTTTAGGACGGTCTTGTGAGTTGTTTGTAACAAATTTGAAGTGGCTACTAAAATCGAGTTAGAAGATTTAGGACAGTCTTGTGAGTTATTTGTGATGCTAATTTATTACTGAACTTGATTAGATGGCGTCTTCTGGAGCTCCATTTGATGAGGACGTTATTGAGGACATGAACGATGTAATGGAAGAAGATGTTTTAGTTGGGTCAGAGGAGGATGTTGAAGCAACTGCTTCTGGAAACAAAGAAAAGAGGAATAGCACGGTTGATGATGATACTAAGATTAGGAAGAAGACAAGGTCTTGGGTGTGGCCAAACTACACAAGGCATAAAGACGACTATGACACATGTAATTGCAATTACTGTGGCAAAGAGATGTCTTGCCCATCCAAGTCTGGAACAACTAACCTTGCGAAACACATAAAGGGTTGCATTCAATTTAAGGCTTGGCAAGATGCTCATAAGGAGAAAACGCAGTCTGTGATAATTACTGAAGGTGGGAATTTGGCTATGGGTAAGGTTTCTGAATCTGTGTTTAGGGATGCCTCTAATGAAATGTTAGTCTTAGGGGAATTGCCTTTAGCTTTCATAGAGAGCTTAGCTTGGAAGCATTTCTGCTCAAGAGTTCAGCTCTATAGGCCTCACTCTAGGAGAACTGCCACTAGAGATATCGTGGAGCTGTATGTCAAAAGGAAGACAGAGATGAAGCAGATTCTTGCGAAGAACAAGCAGAGGTTATCATTGACTACAAATATCTGGAAAGCTCCACATACTGGAGCTAGTTATATGGTAATAACTGCTCATTTTGTGGATGCTAATTGGCAGCTGAAGAAGATGATCATAGGGTTTAAAAATGTTTCTGATCATACTAGTGCAACAATTAGTAATGTGTTGATTGAGTGTTTAGCAGAGTGGGAGATAAAGAGGGTTTTCTGCATCACAGTGGACAATGCTACCGCAAACACTTCAGCTATGAAGAAGTTCAAAGAAAGATTCACTCTAGTTGGAGACGATGCTTTTGTTTTGAGAGGAAAGTATCTACATTTGAGGTGTGCTACTCACATTCTGAATTTAGTTGTGCAAGAAGGTTTGCAAGAGATAGATGAACATGTTTCTGCTGTTCGTAATGGCATCACTTTTGTTAGGTCTTCAACCAACAGAGTGAAGTCTTTCGATCTGCGTGTTGAAACAGGGAAGATAACTAGGGGAAGCCTTCCTTTAGATGTCAAGACCAGGTGGAATTCCACTTATCTCATGCTAGATCAAGCAGCAAAGTTTAAAGTGGCTTTTGATATGATGGAGATGGAAGACAAGCCTTACAACGACTGGTTCATGGAACATGTGGATGGAAAGAAGCGGATTGGACCACCATCAACAAGGGATTGGGAAGTAGTTGACAGGTTAATTAAATTCCTTGTCATCTTTTACAATTCAACCTTAGTTTTGTCAGCTTCTAGTTATGTTGCTTCTCATAAGATATACAATGAGATAGTAACTATTACTAGAAACATTGTTGCAATACGCAATGATCCAGGGCCTGATGTAGAATTAGGCAACAAAGCAGTAACTATGATGGGTAAATTAGATAAGTATTGGAATCCATTTGGGGAAACGGTTGAGATGAACAAGCTGCTGATAGTTGCTAGTGTGTTTGACCCAAGAAAGAAGATGAAATTTTCTCAGCTATGCTTTGACAAGCTGTATGGAAAAGATAGTGTAGAGTCTACTCAGCTCTATGCGTCGATTCTTGATATCTTGGAGGATTTGTTTGATGAGTATACAGCAGCAAGTTTAGTGAAGAACAATGGCAGTGGTGACTCAGGAGCTTCATCTTCTAAGGGAGCTTCGTCTTCTAAGGGAGCTTCATCTTCTCAGTCCCAAGAGCAAGTTAGAGGTGAGGTTTTTGAGAAAAGGGTTCTGGTTAATGGTATTAGGTATGAGAGAATGGACAATGTCTATGAAGAGCTGATACAAGAAACAAGAATCCAAGAAGAAAGTAATGAGCTACAATTGTACTTGAAAGAAACTGTGGAGAATCCGAAGCTAATGTTAGGTTCAGAGTATAATGTTTTATCATGGTGGAAACACAACAGTACCAAGTTTCCGGTTCTATCACTCATAGCTAAAGACATACTTGCAATGCAAGTGTCTTCAGTAGCTTCAGAAACTGCATTTAGCACAAGTGGTAGAGTACTAGATCCATACAGAAGTTGCTTGACACATTACATGATCGAAGTGTTGATGTGCACTGAGCAATGGCTTAAGTGTGAGATTAGTATCAACGAAAAAGGAGTGTCCACAATTGAACAATTGCTTGCTGAAATAAAGCTACAAGATGATCTTATGAGAGGTAATTTTCTTTTTTTGAACTCGCTTACTAGTTTACTCTATGTTTTCGATTTCTAACATGATATTCTTATACTTTTATGTAGAGTTTGAACCTGAATTCAACTTCCAAGGAAGAGAGTAGAAGATCAAGATTGCATTATGAAGATTGAAGAACTTGTTCCATTTCCTTTCAGACTATGTTTTGCTTTTGCTTCTTTTTACTTTCAGACTTTGTTTTGCTTTTGCTTCCTCTTGCTTTGAGACTTTGTGTGGCTTTTGTTTGGCTGGTTTTGACTTTTGGCTTTACGAATTTGGTTCATTTGCTTCTGTTTTGATTTTTGAACTTATGATTTATGAATTTGAAGACTTTTGATAGTTTGATAATTTTGCTCTTTCATACGACCAAAGTTTGGATTTGATTGATTCTTAATTATTAGGTACTTGAAGAGGAGATAGTTGCTAGTTCTGTCTTTCATCACAAACCAAACCGTACTTATGTCTGTGTGACATTTTTGATGGTTTATATTACAAGTGTTGTGTTCCTTAAAGACATAAGTTGATGTCTTGAATTTGATGATGTTACTTCTCTTGCAGAAAGAGTTTTAAAGACATAAGTGATAACACATAATTTCAAATTTGTTGTCATCTTGGGTATATGGGTCGGTCTCGGTTCAAACCGGTTCTTACCCGGAACCGTCCCGATATGATTCCGGTTTGCATATGGTTACAACTCACCTACATCCGACATACCCATACCCGACTGGGTCCTACCCAATACCGACCCATCTACCCATTTGCCCCGTCTTGTTCACAAGTTTTCTTCTTCTTCTTCCTCTTTGTCTCTTTCTCGTCTTCGAAGCTAAATTCGAAAAAGCTTACAACTTACAACGATCGCGATCGAATCGACTTTCTGGGTTTTGAAGATCGTGAAGCGATGTTCTTGGTAGATTGGTTTTACGGTGTTCTCGCTACTCTAGGTCTATGGCAGAAAGAAGCTAAGATCTTGTTTCTAGGTCTTGATAATGCTGGTAAAACCACCTTGCTTCACATGTTGAAAGACGAGGTTCGATTCTTCTTCGATCCGTTCTAGCTTCAACTATTGAATCGATCCAATTCATGTTTGATTTGAAATTTGATTCGTCTTGCTTTAGATGTTTGATTTTGAAATCAGTTCTTAGAAGTTTCTAATTTTGTTGTATAGATTGGGATTTGGTTTTGATGTGTTGAGCTTTTGATGTTACTTAATGAAAGAGATGATTTTGATGAGTTTTGTGTTTAACAGAGATTGGTGCAGCATCAACCAACACAGCATCCAACTTCTGAAGAACTTAGTATTGGTAAAATCAAATTCAAGGCTTTTGATTTAGGTGGTCATCAAATTGCTCGTAGAGTTTGGAAAGATTACTATGCTAAGGTGATATATCTCATTCATTACTAACGCCTTTTACGCGCACTAAGAACCGATTCATCTCAAGGAGCCTTATAAGAAGATACACTCTTTGTATCAGCTACATCTCTTAGGCTATGTAGCATTTTACACTCTTTGGAACGTATAAGAACTGATGCATCTCGAGAAGCCTTATAAGAAGATACACTTTTTGGAGCAGCTACATCTTTTAGGCTATTTAGCATCTTACACTCTTTGGAACGTATAAGAACCGATGCATCTCGAGAAGCCTTATAAGGAGATACACTCTTTGTATCAACTACATCTCTTAGGATATCTAGCATCTTACATTCTTTGGAACGTATAAGAACCGATGCATCTCGAGAAGCCTTATAAGAAGATACACTCTCAGGATCAGCTATATCTCTTAGGCTATGTAGCATCTTACACTCTTTGGAACGTATAAGAACCGATGCATCTTGAGAAGCCTTATAAGGAGATACACTCTTTGTATCAGCTACATCTCTTAGGATATCTAGCATCTTACACTCTTTGGAACGTATAAGAACCGATGCATCTTGAGAAGCCTTATAAGAAGATACACTCTTTGTATCAGCTATATCTCTTAGGCTATGTAGCATCTTACACTCTTTGGAACGTATACGAACTGATGCATCTTGAGAAGCCTTATAAGAAGATACACTCTCAGGATCAGCTATATCTCTTAGGCTATGTAGCATCTTACACTCTTTGGAACGTATAAGAACCGATGCATCTTGAGAAGCCTTATAAGGAGATACACTCTTTGTATCAGCTACATCTCTTAGGATATCTAGCATCTTACACTCTTTGGAACGTATAAGAACCGATGCATCTTGAGAAGCCTTATAAGAAGATACACTCTTTGTATCAGCTATATCTCTTAGGCTATGTAGCATCTTACACTCTTTGGAACGTATACGAACTGATGCATCTTGAGAAGCCTTATAAGAAGATACACTCTTAGGATCAGCTATATCTCTTAGGCTAAGTAGCATCTTACACTCTTTTAGAACGTATAGGAACCGATGCATCTTCAGAAGCCTTCTTCGAAAGATTATTTCACATTCTGACTAGTTAGTATTCATTCTTTGGATCAGGTACATCTCTTACAGCCATCTAGGATATTAGATTGTGGTTTTAGTTAGAGACATTTTATCTACATAAGCTGAGGGTTTTTGAATCAAAGACGTTCTATAAATGCAGTATTGTGTTGATAATCTTTCATAGGGTCTTGATTCTGCTTGTTGGATTTTGTGACAGGTTGATGCTGTGGTCTACCTAGTTGATGCATATGACAAAGAGAGATTTGCAGAATCGAAAAAGGAGCTCGACGCACTTCTCTCAGACGAATCTCTATCCGATGTCCCATTCCTCATCTTAGGAAACAAAATCGACATACCTTACGCTGCATCTGAGGACGAGCTTCGATTCCATCTTGGTCTCTCGAATTTCACAACTGGTAAAGGCCAAGTAAATCTAAGTGAGTCAAACGTGAGACCGTTGGAAGTGTTTATGTGCAGCATTGTTAGAAAAATGGGATATGGTGATGGTTTCAAGTGGGTTTCTCAATACATCAAATAGATCGCTTCATCTATAAAATCTATAGAATCCTTCGCTTGTGTTTTCATATTTTGCTTCTCGTATTTCTTTAAGTTCGTGCCTTGTTGCTTACAATCTTGTGTTGATGTTAATATATTTAGATTTGTATTCTGAATATATATTATCACCTATCAGTTTAATGTAATGATGTGATATTTTGTGATTCATCAACCTTGTGCTAATAGTTTTCGTTTTATGTTTGTGTTGGTGCTTATAATCAAAGGAAATTTCAATTTGGGTCATTGTTCCAGTCCAATTATAGTCAAGTAACAATGGGCCGTTTCAATTCAAGCCCATTCTTCTCAAAAAGGTTGGCAAAGTATATCACTTGTTTAGAGTTCACAAATTTGAAGTCATTATTATATCAATTGGATTTATCCGTAAATGATCTAATTTTTGTCTGGAATTTTATACTAATAAGTTTTCATTCTCGAAACAGTCTAAAAGTGATTCAAATCCGGTCTCATAAGCTACTCATTTTAGCTAAATACACTCATAAGCAAACAAAATTACACAAAAATATATATACTTTTCATCCAAAGGGAACCTATAGGTCCGATCATACGTTTAATCTTACTTTAAAAAAAATTCAGCCTAAAGTGAATCTCTAATCTTTAAATTCACATCTTTCGTTAATGTGTGGCAGAGAATGTTTGCGAAAGTTTTCATCCATTACCAAATGCTTACTTCAACACTTTCTGGCTTTGCCTTCTTCACAAGCATTCCCATAAATATCATTCTTTATTTTCCATCTTCATATAATATAATTCAATAAATAATACTACACTTTATAATATAATCCATATTATTCTCTTTTTTCTGTTGAAGGCAGCATGAAACCCATATTATTCTAGAAGATGATGAATATGAAAGGTATTTTTGGCTAACAAGAAATGTGTATACACTTGTTTGGTTGTTTCATAGATGATGTTATAGAAATAAGATTATTTTATATTGTATCTTTTTCGTTTCTCATTGGTCCACTGACATTAGAACAATCTCTCCACACAAATTTATGTAACATTCTCTATTTTCCATCTTCATATAATATAATTTAACTAAAGAACAATACTATAGTTTATAATATATAACCCATATTATTCTAGAAGAGGATGTATATGAAAGGTATTTTTGGCTCACAAGAAAAGTGTATTCATTTGTTTGGAAATAAGATTATTTTATATGGTAGCTTTTTTGCTTCTGGTTAGTCCACTGACATTCGAACAATCTATCTACAAAAATTTATGTAGAAGAAACAAATACAAATGACATTTTCATTCCTTATCCTTCAGTCGATACATGCAAGTGCAATACGGATAAGAATGCCCATTTCTCATTCTATGTCATCTTTTCTTTTGCTTTTTAGTTTTATCTATAACAAATTCGAAACTGAAAGCTTTTTTCTTGTTCAGTATTATTGAGTTTGTGAATTCTTATCAATTAAAATTTTTTCGTGATTGAAGTGAATGAAGTACTTTTTTCTGTTACATAAATGATGGGAATTTAATAATTTAAGAAGCTGAAAATCTTATCTACTAATGTCAACATCATATGAATATGATTGTGGTGGATAATGTTTAACGTTATAACTGCCACCTCCTTTTTCTCTTTAGTACCCAACCTAATTTCATTTATTTAATCAGTTTAAAGATACATTAGTCCCTCCTTTGCTTTCAACACTTTGCTTTACTTACAATCAATCAATTACAGTATATGAACAATTATGCAATAATGATGGATCATTAAAGGGACATATAATGAAAATAAAATCCTTCGGTCCGAATCACTCAGGCCGATATTATAATCTCATTCAAATAATTTAATGACTTTGTTTTAGTAATTGGTAGTATATACGATATATTCTCTCCGTTCTTTTATAATTGATGTTTTAGATTTTTTTAACATATTAAGAAAACACATAAATATTTAGTTATAAATGTTTTATTTTTTTAACTAAACAATTTTCCCTAAGTTTTACCAAATAGTAATTCAATAAAATGAGTTAATATGTTTTCAAATCAACAATTCAGTATTATACATTCATTAAAATTGCATTGAAAATGTAAAATATAAATGTTTTGAAAACAATTTTTTTCTTCTTAACCATCAATTAAAAAGAATGGAGAGAATATTATTTGTTTCGAGTTTTGGGGTCATAAATCTTGGACATGATTAAATACGGCTCAACAGTAAAAAGAGAACTTAAATTTATGTTGATATTTCACCAAGTTAGTCAGTTGAACTATCATTACTGCTTTTTGTAACTACAAAGTATGATAATTAGTTAAGGTGTAGTTAATACATCAAACATATACAGAAGGTAAGTTAGTTAAGAAACAATAGTTAGTTGCCATATAACTTAATAACTTATATATCAAACATCATTAACAGTAAAGTCTAGTAGATCAAACATGTTGCAATACAAAACTAATATTATCAAACATATAAAATGTTAACCATTAATGCAATACATGTGTTATACTTATCTCATCAATTGTGGAGAGATGATGGAATATGTTATCGTATTATTTACTTTATGTTTATAATCCAAGAGGATAAGATAACAATAAACAGATCGATTAAAAGTTACTAACATTTAAATATTCACACAGAGATCACTAATAACAAATTTCCACCAATCAAGACAAGGTAGATTAACCGCAAGTGGATCTGGATTCCCTTTCCCCCCTTATAATATTTTATTGATTTTGTAACTAGAACAGTGATAAATTGTATTTATATTATTTAAATTTAGATATGAAGAAAGAGTATCACATTTTTCAGCGAGTGCTAGGTAGTGTTACGTGTAGGGGTCCTTTTTTTTGGAGATAGAGTGAAATAAAATTGAACTAATATAAAGTCGTTGTGCTTTTTAAGACTGATATATATTCTACGAATAAGGACATAATGTTACATTTTGATGCATACAAATACAATAACTAGTTTAGATGAGCCAGACCCAACCAAGAACCGAACCACAAACAAGACCTAATCCTAGAAAAACAACCATAAAGACGGCTGCAAGTTCTGCTTCTGATGCATGAACCGTTTTGGGAGCCATGATCATTAGAACGCTAGTAAGGTAACCATTG
Source organism: Arabis alpina (assembly GCA_900128785.1). Taxonomy (NCBI): domain Eukaryota; kingdom Viridiplantae; phylum Streptophyta; class Magnoliopsida; order Brassicales; family Brassicaceae; genus Arabis; species Arabis alpina. The sequence goes on from LT669788.1 coordinate 949,445, forward strand.
GTTAGACCAAGCATGAATGTCAAAACGACCACCGGAACTTCTGTTCTTAGCCAATGGGGTCCGTGCAAACACGCAGAGAAGAGAGGATAAAAGAGAAGCCTAAGGATACAAGCCCATGTCGCGGATTTTATACTCTGCCATAGATAGAGAGCAGTGAGTGACTTACCTACGAAATCCGAAATGTTGTACACTGTGATCAGTAGAATTGGATACCAACTTTGGAGAAGTTGGGACTTCAAATTCTCAGCTATAAACCCGGGAAATATTGATAAGGTAACGGTGTAGATTATTAGAATACCCGAAGCTGGCCACTTGATCTTCCTCCCAATTTCCACCCATGTTGTTAGAGTTGAATGCAAAGGATGATGAAACTTTAGGTGTTGTTGCATTATTGGTAACTTGTAGAGCACGTTACAGCAAAGGAAGCAACATAGTAGAATGGTGGAGCTGACTATGAAGTAGCAATGAGCACTTGTTCGTAGCCCTTGCGGTGTTTGTGGAAGCGAAGCTTTAGTCGTAATCCTAAGGATGGAGATGAGTATACCTAGCAAAAACAGAGCGATATACTCATAATCTTTGAATAGAACTACCATTTAACGGCTTTTGTAAAAAATGCCGAATGAAATCACATTTTTTGCTTCCGAGTACCTGCTTCTAATTCCATTCAACATAAGTTTAAAGTAAACAGTGAAATCACATTTTAAAACGTTAAAAAAATGTCGAATGTTCAAAATGGAAAAAGAGGTTTACCTGAAGAGGCAGTGCCTGAAAAAATTGCTTGCATATACCGTCTAGGAAGCTTTCCAGCTAAACCGATCAAGCTTCCTCCGACCAATCCATCAGCTAAACCACATATCACGACTGATCCAACCATCAAGAGGTAAGAAACATTCTCACTCTTTTCACCTTGCCAAACCCAATCTATAACCGGCGAAACCATCATGGAGATAATGAACATAGAAAACCCTAAGTTCATCTTCAGTCTATAGCTCAACCTTGTGTTCCAAGTCATCATCAAAACAAGAACCAAGACCGAGCAACTCATGTAAGCCACGGTGAAAGTCTTCTCTACATGCTTGTCTGGATACAAGTAACCAAAGTAATCAACGGCTGTGATCAAAGCGTTCCATGGTATTAAACTACCTGCACCTAGCAAGAAATGAATCACGTACGCAACTCTATAAGCATCTCTTGTCTCAACTTCATCAACAACAATCACTTTCTCATCCGCCATTGTAATAATCCTCCCTTTTTTTTTCTCTTGATTCTCACTACTTTGCTTTAGGTGATCTTGAGAGCTTTGTGATGTTGGTTTCGTTATAAAGCAATGGTGGTGGAGATTTGATTAGATTGTTGTGAGGTTTAATGGTGGGAAGACCAACACGAGTCACATCTATGACATTATTATTCGAGATTACGATTCTTTGAGGGCTCTAAAGATCAATAACTAGTACAAAGAAACAAGAAACTATGTGGTTTTTTTAGTGGGACATAAAACAGATGGGTTAGGATTAAAGTTACTACTTTCTTCATGACTTTGGTCGGGACTCGTCTTTTCGGTACCTTCATATTCCATTTGCAGCTTAAACACTCATGATCAATGTCTACTTTCATTTCTTTCTTCCCATTCAAAACTTGAACCTATAAACTATTTAGTGCTAATTAAGTTAACTTTTTCCTTGATTTATAATAATAACAAAAAATGTTTTCAAAGTTATTTACTGCTGATTAGGTGTTTCCCAAGGCTCGCAATAATCAATGAGTTATTACATTTAGTATTAGTAGTATCACAATTGTGGAAATTAAAAAAAGTGAACACCGAAGAAATGAGCCAATGGAGTGTGAGATTTGAGACACTGAAGTAGCGAGAGCACAAGTTGTTGTCTGTTTCCGACACACAAGCCCATACTTATTTTTTATTTTTTTTAATTACATTGCCTTCTTCTTCGTGACCTTTTAAAGCATGTGCATTGGAGACACCTATGATAGATGTGTAAAGTATATTAGAATTAAATTTAATTAACCTTTCTTAGAATGGGTGTCTAAAACCACAAAATGTATCATATATTAGACACTTTAAATGGTTTTAGACACTCATTCTAATAAAAATTAATTAAATTTAATTTTAAAATACTTTAAACATCCATATGGGTGTTTAATTAGTAGTCGTACCTCGAATAAAATTTAAATATATCCTTTTCCTATTTTCACGGTCTCGTTTTGTAATCTCTTATTATTCAAAATATACATTCCCATGATCTTGCATCTCTAACTAAACCATACACGTAAAATATATAGGACGGTCAATATATAATTATCGTGGATTATACAAAGCATATAAAACGGATTAATACATGCATAAGGTAAACATACAATATTGACTGAAACATTAATACTCAACCATAAAAATCTTCCATCCATATTTGTTCTAGCATTGTATATATAATTGATTACCCGCAAAAATGGTTCCACCTCTGCCCAAAACGATACAATAGTACAAAAGATTACTCGTATGTTTATAAATATTCACATATCTAAATGTATATAAGAAATGATTCGTGGAATTCCACTTCACCGGCCTAAGAAAAAAAGAATCAAAACTATTTATATATAAAAAAGTTACAAAATAAAGATCGTTAGGAATATAGTATGGTGACATCTCGTATAAGTCAAGTTACTTTCTTTACCTGCAAGTGGGAAACATATTGAAGAAAAAAGAAACCGCATTGCAAAAACAGATAGTTTCCTTCGGATATAAACCTAACATTTTTCTTTGTTACTATATACATAAAAAAACAAAGAAACAACAATTATAACGAAATTAAGTAAATTAGAATATGATTAGAATCAAATCTATCTAACTTCGCATTATAAATCTCTTAGGAAAAAGGACCCACACTGTGACAACTGTCTTTCAACATTTTCTAACCATTACAAATCCAAAATGGCAGGTTAGTTCACTCATCAAATCTCTCAACTTGTCTTCTCCTCACAATTTAAATGTAAAATTTATATACAATTCTTTTAGATCTATATATGTTTATAATATTTATATTTAAAATATTATATTTCCATGGTAGCGTAATAAAACCCATGAAGAGAGAACTACTCATCATCATTATCATTTTTCTTCTCTATATAAACACACAAACTTCACTCTCACAAATCCTTCATCACATTTTCATTTTCCTCTCTTCCAAAAACCACAAAAAAATATAGAAATGATTATTCACAAAATGGCGTTCTTGGTCGCTATTTTCTTTTTCTTCATCACAAGTAGCGTTTGCGTTCACAGCCGCGAAACGTTTGCTTGCGATACCAATAACGCAGCAACAAAAACGCTAAGATTCTGCCAGGTGTCAGTTCCATTACCGGAGAGAGTGAGGGACTTGATCGGACGGTTAACGTTGGCCGAGAAAGTGAGCTTGTTAGGGAACACTGCGGCGGCGATACCACGGTTAGGTATCAAAGGTTACGAGTGGTGGTCGGAAGCATTACACGGCGTTTCAAATGTGGGTCCAGGTACTAAGTTCGGTGGGGTCTACCCTGCAGCCACCAGTTTCCCTCAAGTCATCACAACCGTTGCTTCTTTCAATACCTCCTTGTGGGAATCCATCGGACGGGTCAGATTATTTCTTTATCCCTCTCTATTTTATCCATTAAAAATTCTCATTTAATTTTGTGACCGATCTAACTATTGAACACTTCTGATTTTATAATTTATACCAACATGATTCGCTGTGAAAATGACGTAACTATATAATGTTATTTTATCCCTACATAATTGAAATCACAATAATTTAAATAGCTACACTATAGAGTATAGTCTGTGTATTTATTTGATTATGCAGTTCGATTTTTTTCGAATAGTTTCAGTGGACCGAAATATTCTCTTTCCTCGAAATATTACTAATATTTTGTTATTTGTGTAGTTTATTTTCAGTATATCAAGTAATATTTTGACAGTTCTCGTGTTCTGATTTGTCCGTTAGTTCATGCAAATAACGTAGGAACGAATCTCTAATTAGCTACGCTATTTAAAGTAACTTTCTCTAAAACAAAATATTTATTTCAAAGCAACTTGCTTTAAATATATTCTTCTTCTTTAGATTATGTTTTTATGCCTCCAATTTATGACAAAGATCTGATTCTAATCAAAAATCTTAAATAATTGGATTAATTAACTAATAATTTTTCTGGATTACTCGGATAATAATAATATACAAAAAGTACTAAACATTAAAAAGTAAGGAAATTAAAATCTGAACTAATCGTACACTTTTTGCTAAAATCGAGGCAACATCAAGTTGCATGGTATCATCAACTTGCACAATATTAACCAAAACGCATTTTAGCACGAATAGTACCTACTACGACTAAATTACGCCTTATATATGCGCAGGTTGTGTCAAATGAGGCCAGGGCCATGTATAACGGTGGAGTTGGTGGGCTTACTTACTGGAGCCCAAACGTTAACATATTACGGGACCCACGTTGGGGACGTGGACAAGAAACTCCCGGTGAAGATCCAGTCGTAGCCGGTAAATACGCCGCTAGCTACGTTCGAGGTTTACAGGGTAACGACCGTAACCGGTTAAAAGTCGCCGCTTGTTGTAAACATTTCACCGCTTACGATCTTGATAATTGGAACGGCGTCGATAGATTCCATTTTAACGCTAAGGTAACTTTTTTTTTACTTTTTACTCTTTGATTCAATTTCTTTTGGTTCTCACGTGGGAAGTTCGCACGTGTGTGTAGGTGAGTAAGCAAGATATAGAAGACACGTACGATGTTCCGTTCCGTATGTGTGTGAAAGAAGGCAACGTTGCGAGTATTATGTGTTCTTACAACCAAGTTAACGGGGTTCCGACATGTGCTGATCCTAATCTCCTAAAGAAGACCATACGTAACCAATGGGGTCTCAACGGGTAAGATCACGCCACGTCAGCTTAAACCACTTCAAGATTTTATAGTATCGTTGACCGTTGACTTTTGTTTTATTGTGTAATAAACAGATACATCGTCTCTGATTGTGATTCTGTTGGTGTTTTATACGATACACAACATTACACTGGTACTCCTGAAGAAGCAGCTGCTAAATCCATCAAAGCTGGTATTTAATCGTTACTTTAAATACAATTTTTGTGTTTATAATCGTGATTTTAGTGTGACTAATAGATTAATTGTATTGTGTAGGGTTGGATTTGGATTGTGGACCGTTTCTAGGAGCACATACAATTGATGCGGTGAAGAAAAACCTATTGCGTGAATCAGATATCGATAATGCCGTAATAAACACGTTAACAGTACAAATGAGACTAGGCATGTTTGATGGTGATATAGTAGCTCAACCTTACGGACATCTTGGACCGGCACATGTTTGTACACCGGTTCATAAAGGACTAGCTCTCGAAGCAGCTCATCAAGGAATAGTCCTTCTCAAGAATCGCGGCTCATCTCTACCTCTCTCGCGTCAACATCACCGCACCGTCGCTGTAATCGGACCAAACTCGGACGCTACGGTTACAATGATTGGTAATTACGCAGGTATTGCTTGTGGATATACAAGTCCGGTTCAAGGAATTGCTGGTTATGCAAGAACGGTTCACAATAAGGGTTGCGCGGATGTACATTGTATGGATGATAGATTGTTCGATAGCGCGGTTGAAGCGGCTCGTGGAACTGATGCAACGGTTCTTGTGATGGGTTTGGATCAGTCTATTGAAGCTGAGTTTAAAGATAGAAACAGTTTACTTTTACCAGGGAAACAACAAGAGCTTATTTCAAAAGTTGCTCGGGCCTCTAAAGGCCCAGTTGTATTAGTATTGATGTCTGGTGGGCCTATAGATGTATCTTTTGCAGAGAAGGATAAGAAGATTTCGGGTATTGTTTGGGCCGGGTATCCGGGTCAGGAAGGCGGTACCGCGATCGCTGATATTTTATTCGGCGGCGCTAATCCCGGAGGTAAGCTTCCGATGACTTGGTATCCGCAAGATTATTTGATGAATTTACCGATGACGGAAATGTCGATGCGACCGATAAAATCGAAGCGGATACCGGGTCGGACTTACCGGTTTTACGATGGTCCGGTTGTTTACCCGTTCGGGCATGGGTTGAGCTACACGCGGTTCACTCACAGCATAGCCGACGCGCCTAAAGTGATTCCAATAGCTGTTCGCGGTAGAAACGGTACCGTTTCAGGGGCGATACGTGTAACGCACGCTAGGTGTAATCGTCTCTCACTCGGAGTCCACGTGGATATTACAAACGTTGGAACCAGAGATGGGACACATACGATGCTTGTGTTCTCGGCTCCGCCAGGTGGAGAGTGGGCCCCGAAGAAACAGCTGGTTGCTTTCGAGAGAGTACACGTGGCGGCTGGTGAGAAGAAACGTGTGCAAGTGAATATACACGTGTGTAAGTATTTGAGTGTGGTGGATCGAGCTGGGATCCGAAGGATTCCGATTGGTGATCATGGGATTCATATTGGAGATGAGACTCATACGGTTTCGCTTCATGCTTCTACTCTTGGAGTCATCAAGTCTTGACTCTGATTTTTCTTTTTTGGTTATAAAATGATTTTTAAGAGATCTAAATGTTTTTAAAGAAATGAATTAGATTGTTGTGTAATTTGTAAGGAGTAAAGGAAGAAATCTGATTCTTATGATTCAAAAATGTATTTGAAATTGAGTTGTATGGTATGTCATATGTCTTTTGGTTTTTAAAAATAAAACAAAGATTTAGAGTAAACAAATTAAGCTAGATTATAGATGGGAAAGTTAAATACAAACATATTTCATATGATCTTCTTGGATTAGTATGAAAGAAATATATACATAAACTGATAAACCCAAAAAAGAAAGAAAGAAATATGTACATCTGTATAATCAACATTTGCATTTTGGTTTTTGTCAACAAACACATTTATTCATTGATGGATATTTGGTTAATCCAAAAACAAAATGCATTCAATGAAATAGTCTACGAAAGTCATTCAAATTCAATTCGAAATCTAGCAAAGGACGTACCTTTTTTTAATGTCTATTTCAGATGTGATATTTCAAAAGGTACATAACATGAATCATAAAATGTTAAAATTCATTTGAGAAACATATAGAACCACATAATCACTGTTAGTTAGAGTTAAATTCAGTTTTGGCGCTACTAACAGGCATAAGCTATGTGAATGGTTCATTTAGAATCATTACAGGCTCACAAATCACAAGTACTTCATTAATGTGTCTACGATTCAAATCCAAAATACTAAAAATTTACAGAGATATTAGCTCATTCGATCTTGACGTTTTTCCACTTTTTCTGTGTGATACTTCTCTTCATTTCTAGAGTTTCCTGCTTCCGTTAAATTAGTCTTATCGATACAAAAATAAAATGTCAAATGAAAAATCGAGCGATTAGACTTGACGTGCTAGAACATGCGATGCTAATGTCGCAACAAGACAGTCCAGCTAGATTTTAATGGTCGTATAATTAGACTGCGTGTGATTGGATAAACATCAAAAGTTCATTGGCCCACATTCTCCCCAACTCGTCCAACTAGTTTTCTCTTTTCGTAATACATAATTATAATTTTGTTGTTATAACAAAATTCAACAAATAAAAGTAGTAGGATGCGACTATGATCTAATGCGACAAAACAATAATTCGATAGTCTTTAAACCATGTATTAGACAGTTCTCCAAACAAAATATCTTCGGAATTTCAACATAATTGAAGTCGAGATTTATAAGCCTTCAACATCACTTCTTTAATATATAGTCATTTTCTCTTTCCCTTTCCTAAAGATTTCTCGTGTTTCGACATGTTAATAATTGAGATCTTAGTATTAGTACTTTAAAAAGTATATATACACACACATATATATATACATTATTGTTGACCAATCAAAATGGTTCATCCCACTTGTACACATTACATTTTTAAAAACTATATTTAGTATTTACAAATATTTTTATAGTTGGCTTCTTTTTGTTCCTTTTCACAACCTTTATACATGAATCCAGTGTATCTAACAGCACAACAATGGACCCAACAAACAAACAACACATGAATAAAGAATTTTCTAAACCGGTCCATACCAAAACCCGGTCTAAGCAAACGACCCATTACCCGCCAAGGCAAACTTTTCAACGGAAACTAAAGACGTTGAAAGCTCCAACGAACATCAACTTAACCGGAAACAACAGAACAACGATCAAAGGCATGTGTTGAGACGCGACAAGGCGGCTAAACCTCTGCAACGACTTTCTTCCTGTCTTCATCATCCCGGAGAAATCCTGACCGTTGATTTGTCCGTTACTAATCGCATTACCCGAGCTTACGCGGTCTCTAGTTACCAGTATCGGCCACCAGAGACTTTGACGGTGCTCTCTTTTCGCTTTCCTTATCTGAGTCACTTCTTTTCTTATCACACTCCTAACCGCTTTCAGATACGAGTTCATATCATGGTCCCTTCCGATGCTTCCGTTGGACCCGTAAGCTGATCTATCACTAAGAATGTCAAGAGGATGCGGCGTGTTCAAGAAAACACTATGTGCAGCTCTTAACCTTTCTTCCTCCTCTGATTCCGATTCAAAATCTCCCGTTAGAAAATATAAACCGTTACCAGGAGGAAGAAGTTCGTGTCCGGGAGAGAACGACTCATCCGGTTGAAGAATCAAAACCTCGCCCATCGGTGAATACAACATACTCTGCATATAAAACATCGTTAACAGTTAACTACACGAATTCCACGACATAGCTACTGACTCTACTATAAAATGTAGCATGTAGTACCTGTTTGTTAAGACAAGGATGACTACGGAAGTTTCCATTAACCGCTTTGAGAAGCTCAGCCACATGATACGGATAGTGACAAGAAAAAGCTCTTGGGACAATGTCGCGGTGCATTATGATAGCTTGAACATAGCTTTTAGGCAATCCAAGTTTTTTAAGAAGACGGTCACCTCCACATAATATAAACGGCGCACCAAATGTAATAACCGGAAGTAAAGAAGACGCAGGGACTTCGCCTCTAACCAATAACATTAAATTGAGTAATAACGATAAACTTCCGCCTAATGAATGTCCGGTGAAACGGAATTTAGCGCGGTTTCCGTGTGTTTTAATATGTGCTTTAACTTCAGGTAGCATTTGTTCATACATTCCTTTTGCCGCTTCGTATATTCCTCTATGAACTATCGCACCAAGTCCCTAATATACCAAGAAACCGTCTCTATAAGTTCTAAACCAAACATTTTCGTTTCCAAGATTGTTGGAAGTGATTGTAATGGAAGGTTACCTCAAATTCAATAGGTTCAAAGAGTAGATTTGCTTGCCAAGAAGCTAAAGATTCAGATCCCTACAAGAAAGTAACACAAGTTTTAGTAACACACAAGAGAACGAAATTTCGAAAAATGAACCGATGTTTTAGCTTTTTCATACCTGAATGACAAAGAATCTGGTTTGACTCTGATCATCATCACAAATAAACCAATCACAAGGAGAAGAAATCGTATACTTCAAATCATCTGCAACTGCTTGCTTCACATCTTCTTCAGCACCAACAACAGAAGTAACAGTGTTGGTTAAAGAAGAAGCATTCTCCACATCGTTTTTGTCCGAATTCGAACCGAAAGGAAGTATGTTGTTGGTACGAGATTGAAGATAAGAAGCAGCTGATGCAACAATCTCATATGCAGCAGAAGCACTAATCTTGTTACCACCTTTGTTCTTATTCTCTTCAACAACAACAACTTCTTCTTCTTCTTCCTTTGGCTTAGTCTCACCATTGTCAGCTTTTAAAGCTGATTCTGTTTTCTCAGCTGATGATGTTACAAATCTAAGTCCGTAATATTTCGATAAATTCACAGGCTGCATAGAAAATAATGTCACACAATAAGAATACACATATGTAACAAAAAAAATTGAATATTTGTGAAGAAAAAACGAACCTTAATTTTGGAAATTGAATAAGCCAAGTTTCCCAAATAAGACAATTGAGCATAGAGTTTAGATTCATGTAATGAAACCCTTTTCAACAATTTCGAAAACGATTCTTTATCTAGCTTAGTTTTGTTGTTTTCTTCATCTTCTAAAACAGAACATACATCACATTCATCTTCAACTAAAACGACGTCGTTTGATTCCTCTGTTTCGTCTTCTTCTTCTTGTCTCCACATAGATTGAACATCTAAGATCTTTAAAACCCAGCTCTCATTTCGTCTCTCTGTCTCCATTTCCGTTGTCTCCTCGGATATTGGTTTTCTCGAATCGGTAGAATCGACTAAAACGGCGTCGTCTAAAGCTAACCCACTTCGTCGCCTAGACGCGATTCCACCACCGCTACCGCGAGACCAAAACGGTGTTAATGGGTACTTAAAAGAGAAACCAAAAGGTCCTCTTATTTGTGATGGTGATGATTTTGCGTTTGCGTTTGCGGTTGCGGTTGCTCTGACTTCAATAACTCCACCGCAACCGCTTCCAACCGCTGTGATCGCTGGAATTACGCTGTGTAAACCGCTATTCAAACATAAACTGTCCATTTCTTTAGGAAACAAAAAGTAAAACGTTTCTTGGAGTTTAAATTATTAAACGATCTTTAGAATGTGAAATTCTATTCCACAGAAAGATTTTAGAAAATTGAGAAAATTTAGACAATGGAAGAGAAAAAAATAAATTGTTTGTTGAAGAAGAAAGAAACTTTTGTGTGTGTGAGATCTTTCTTTATTTATGCTATATTTTCGTTTTTCTAATTTTAAATAGAGAGAAAGAAGACTTTTATTTTTTCTTCTTCTTTTTGCGATTTTTATTTTTTTTGATGACTACCTCCTTTTGCGATATTTAAAAAATCATTTGTAAGTGTTGAAACGGTGTCGTTTAGGTTAGATATACGTGTAATACGCGTGAGTTATCCGCTTAACACGTGTGTCCCTACATGGGACCTGTCGAAAATTGGTAGCTGAATTGGTTCAGAAAATTTGCCGACTTGTGTGAAAAGAAGTTAATTCATAAAGAAATTTATTCCTTAATATGAAATTATATAGAAATTTTAAGGATATTTGCATGAGGAAGTAATAGGGCTGGGCATTCGGATATCCGATCGGGTTCGGGTCGGGTAGTTCGGTTTTTCGGGTACTTCGGTAATGGGGTTTAGTACCCTATCGGGTATTTTATAAATTCGGGTCGGGTTCGGGTAAAATGACTTCGGGTTCGGTTCGGATTCGGTTATATCCGATGTGCAATCTATTTAAAAATATACTTAAAATATGAATTTGAAGTTTTGAACAGAACTCAAATTGATCAAAAACTTCAAAACAAAAATTCAAATGAACATAGATATCGAAAAAGAAATTCGGTTTTATTAGTTTTTACATGAATTATCCAAAAATACCCGAGAAAATATTAAAAACAAAATTTTAAAAATTCAAATAGTGTTGATAATTTAGTTATTTTTATCCGAATATAATCTATACTATTCAAATGATCCAAAAGTTGTAGAAATTATCTAAAATACACGAACATATCTAACCTTACATCCAATTATCTTTGGTTTAATTTATATTTGTGTTAGTTCGGATACCCGTTCGGTTATCGGTTCGGTCCGGGTTCGGATTCGGGTTTTCGAGTTTAGAAACATAGAACCCGATCGGGTATTTTATAAATTCGGGTCGGGTTCGGATCGGGTAATTTAAGTCGGGTTCGGTTCGGTAATTCGGTTACGGGTAATTTGCCCACCCCTAGGAAGTAACAAAGATTCGGCTAATTAGGCCAATAACAATGCTACTGTATTAAAAAACAAAATACCAAAATTAACCTTATTTTCTATCTCTCTCTCCCTCTGAATAAAACAAACAAACGGGGGTGATGGCGATCATTAAAAATATTGACGGATATGATGATGTGTGGTGGTCAGAGATAGCGACGATAGATCCGGTGATGTATGGCGGTTGAAGCAAGCGACGACGGCTCCGGTGATGTATGGCGGTCGAAGCAAGCAATTACAGATCTAGTGAGGTGTGGCGGTTAGTGGAAGTGGCGAAGGATCTGATTATGTGTGGCGGTCAATGAAAGCGACGACGAATACGGTGATGTACGGCGGTCGAAAAAAGCGACAATGGATCTAATGATGTATGGCGGTCGAAGCAAGAAATTACAGATCTGGCGAAGTGTGACGGTTAATGAAAGCGGCGATCGGTTCCGATGATGTGTGGCGGTCGATAAAATCAACGGCGGATTCGGTGATGTATGGCGGTTGAAGCAAGTAATTACAAATCTAGCGAAGTCTGACGGTTAATGAAAGCGGCGATCGGTTCCGATGATGTGTGGCGGTCGATAAAAGCGACGGCGGATCCGGTGATGTATGGCGGTCGAAGCAGCTACATATGATAGTCGGTGGAAGCGAGATCCGCTTGTAGCATGTTATCATAGTTGTTAGCCGGATACAAATTATAAGTAACCAGATCTGTTTGGGTTAAATTGTCTTTTGGCAAGACACGTGCAACAGTAAACATTAGTTTTAACTTTTCATTGTTATTCTCTTAAATATACAAAAGTATATTAATATGTAGCTAGTTGATCCAAATTTTAATGGGTATTTGCAGTGCATATACAAAAAAAATCTCGTAATTAGTAAGATAACATTTCCACTATTCACATTTTTTAATTACCAAAATAACCTTATTTTTCCACAAAATCTTTTTCTCTTTTCTTCTTCTTTCATTCTATTCCTCTCTTTCTCTCGTTCATTCTTTCTAAAAAATCAAACAAACAGATCTGATGATTTTACGGTTAAGTTTAATGAAAGCGGTTGATCGAAACATTGACGGAAATGGTGATTCATGGCGGTTAAATTTTAAAGGAGGCGGTCGATTGAAATAGCGGCGGTTAGAGTTAATGGAAACGGTCGATCGAAGCAGCGACAGATCCGGTGATTCACGGCGGCTAGGGTTAATGGAAGCGGTCGATCAAAACATCATCCGATGATTCATGGCGGTTGGGGTTAATAGAAACGGTCGATCGAAAAATAGCGACGAATCCGCTAATTTATCTGTTAGCCGAGAGAGAGAAAGGGGACAAACTGTAATTAACCTCTAACCACTTGTGTCATTTACTTAATTTTCAACACATTTAGGTTGTTTTCTTAAATACTATGAATATCGAGTTAATTCACCCAATTTTAATTAAGTTGTGATTCTATGGAAGTTTCGTAGAATGTCCACGTGGGACCAGGCGGACAAGGAGGAAGACTGCCACGTCAGAGTGTTGGTCATGTGTAAATGGATATAGGTGGACGAAAGCATGTGACGTGTTTCAGGATTTGGGTTCTAATCCAATGGACATGTGGCGTGAAAAAGATGCTCACGCGCGTTGTCTTCTACTGTTGTGTGCTTGCATGTTGGTATTGCCTTGTTGCTTCTTCGTGAGGTAATGTCCAAAACTGAAATCCCAAGTACTTGCACGAAACTAATTGTCATCTTTTCTTTGTTTTCCCTTTCGAATCAACCATATTATTATCATTATTTGTATGTTTAACTAAATTGTAATGTAAAAGTTAGTATGCTTTGAGATATTGCAAATTTGCAATGATGGTATCACAAAGTCATCTTCAAAGATCATCAAGATGGGCTTTTAGCTCGCGGCCGTGTCGATATTGATCCTATGCTCTCATCTCATGTCCCATTTTATAGGACTTTTCTAAAAAAAAATTATGTGAAATCAAAACACGCAGATTTGATATGCAATCGTTTCATCTCGAATCTCATTGATGCCAACAAATACAATGCTGTTTAATACAAGTACAATGGCATAACACGTTGTAGGTACGATAATTCCCTATGTATGCCAACAAATTATAATATAATGCGATGCGTATAAGTTTCCAATAAAACTAATTAACAAATACGTAGATTAATTCATGTTTACTAGTATGTTGTAAGCTTTTGAAGAAAAAAATACTTGAGTTATTTTAGAGCGTCATGTCGGAACCGTAATGCTTGTAGTTAAGGTCCGATTAATGCTTGTAGTTAAGGTCCGATTACACGATTCTACTCGTATCAAATCTGAATTAGCCACAAGATGAGTCTATATGAAGTTTCATCAAACAATAACAGTAAGGAAATCTGAAAAAGTGTAACCACTACAAAGCAAAAGTTGACACCATTCAACATTTCCCCAAATCTCTCCTTTTTGATTCTTTTCCAATAAAGCAATCTCAGCACCCCAAATCTCTGAGCTCTTTTCGTCTTCATTCTGCATCAACAATATCAGATTTTTACCACAACTAGCTACACACACCTTGTTACAAGGCTTAATTAGTCCTTCCACACCTTTCAACACTCCAAAAAGCAACCTCCTCTTTATATCGTAGGCTCTTATACAATAGTCCTTAGAATATCCCATCAATAACACAACCATTTTCCCATCTCCAACGAGAATATTGTACCAACTCTTCCACATCTTCTTCTTCTTCCCATTTAATTTCCTTTGGTTCAAAAACAAAGCTATTATTCTCATTACCCTTGATGTAAATCTTATCCTCCATTGACACAGAGCTAATAAACTTACCTCAAGACCCGAACTCTTCTTGCATTCCCACGTTTTTGCTTCCGTGTCTAACACCATCATCTTGTCTGATGACCAAACACTCGAAAATTTGTTGATGTTGTTCCTCCAATAACGACCTCCGATTACGTATATATTTCCATCCACGACGTTACATACCGGATCAATGACCAACTTAGGCATAGTACCACTTGGTTTCGCAATGTCATATCGACAGTCAATGGTTAACACATCGGATTTGAGTTTTCCATTGTAATATCCACCCAAAACAAAGATCTTAGAACCAACTATACGACATATCTTCGTCCTAGATATGAATCAGGCATAGGAGGAAGCGACCGTATAGGGACCAAACGATTATTGTTGCTAATATATTACGTCGGTCGATTAGGGCTTTTGTTTAAAAGGTCATGGGTTGGGCTAAGAAGTGTTAATGGGCCTTTCTTAAGCCCAATACTTAATGCTTATATAAAGTGTATATATAAAAGCCGAAGTGAGACTCACCGTGAAATTGGATTTTCATCATCGTCTCCGATTTGCTCCGACTAACTCCGCCGGCGAAAGCTACTTCCGTCAGTTCCATCTCCGGTGAGTTCCTCTGCTCTCACTTTTCTTCTTCCGAATTTTCATTCGTTATCTATTACCGGCGATTACAGTGTATAAAGGACCATCGACGATTTTTGTTTCACGGTGCCGGAATTTAACCGTCCGGTAGCTCAATAGTTAATGGAATTAAGAATCTGGACTTGGAATTTTGTTATTGTAGTTGAATTTTGGATGATTTGTGAAGTTTTCACCTAAACACTAGAATTAGGGATTTTCGCTAACTTTCTATGTTGTTTTTGGTATTTTTCTTAGTGAGATTTCGAATTTGTCACCGGAATTACAACATGAGTAGTAACACACCAGCAACGACGGGTTCATCGTCGAAATCGAAAGCTTCAGGAGCTTCTCAGACTCCGGAGAAGCGTAAACCTCTCTTTCAGAAAGAATGTAAGTGATAACAATCTTGTATTCTTGATTGATTCATTTTTTGTTTTTGTGGTAACATTGGTGTTTTGTTTGATGATTTACAGTGCAGCATATGATGTATGGATTTGGCGACGAGCAAAACGTAAGCTATCTTCTTCATTCCAACTGTTTTCGTTTCCTTTATGTGTAGATCACTCACTTATTGATGCTTAAGAGTAATATGGAATGTTGATAGTCTTTGCTTTTGAAGGGTCTTTTGGTATGGTTATTGCTAGAGTTATTACTGTTTTGTACACTGAAACTAATGCATCCTCTGTTTTTATTCGATTGTTGCGAAATATGAACCAAATCGAACTGTTTCCGTTTCCTTATAAGTAGATTAGTCACTGATTGATGCCTAAGAGTGATAAGTAAGGTGGAGAATCTTCTTTGCTTTGAAGGGTCTTTTGGTATGGTTCTTGCTAGAGTTATGACTGTTTTGGTACACTGAAACTGATGCATTCTCTGTCTTTTAGCCACTTCCAGAGACTGTGGCGCTTGTAGAAGACATTGTTGTGGAATACGTCACAGATTTGGTAATTGAGTTTTTCTCATCTTTTTGCTTAAGTAAGTAAAGAGAAGCTTGAGTGTATTAGCTACTGATCCGGAAAGAGATGTTTATAATTATATGCAGACACATAAGGCGCAAGAGATTGGCACAAAGCGAGGAAGATTACTAGTTGATGACTTTCTGTACCTAATCCGCAAGGTAAGTAACTTAAACAATCGAAGACTAAGGTTGTGTATGGTTTTGTGTTTCTTTATGTATGACTATGTTCTTTGATTTGGTTTTTATGCAGGATTTGCCAAAACTTAACCGGTGTAGAGAACTCTTGGCGATGCAAGAAGAGCTTAAACAAGCTCGTAAAGCTTTTGATGTCGACGAAACAGTCGAGTGAAGTTAGTTTTATGTGGTTTAGCTTTTGAAACTCAAGATTGTAATAAAGATATAGTCACCAATTGAAATTGAAATCTAGATACATTTTCATTCTTACATTGAATCAACGTTCCAAAAAATACATGGAATCCAGTCTCTACAACTTTAGAGGTCATTCATTTGATGAATCTTTGTCAAAAGAACAGTGCAGTCAGTGGTCACTGGTCACTTATAAACACAAATACTCACTCTATAAACTGAAGTCTTGTTTCCGAAATCCAAATAAAAGAGAAAAGTATATAAGGCGAAGAAGTCATAAAAACAAAGAAATTGACCGATCGATTACAAATAGAAAAATGTAGAACTTTTGATTGTGTTTCCATTCTCATAATCTTTGGGTTTTATTTCAAATTTTTGTGCTACGTTTTATTTCTTTTTGGGTTTGTAAAAAACAAGCAACGACCACTGAAAGCCTAGAACAAATTCTAGGTAAAAATGACTTACTTAGCAAAAAAAGCAAATACCTTTGTTATGAGTAAAAATAAATCAATAACCAATTACAAAAATATTGATAGTCATTTTTTAGTATATATGCCAAAAACTAAATCATAGATTGAATGTAAAATTGTGGGTTACATACTGATTACAAAACAATGAATGAACTATTTGTTGAAATTTATCTTCACTGACTTTTCATACAACGTCGTTGTGTTCTTTGTATTTCAAATAAGAGATTTGTCTTTGCAATTTCATCTCTCGATAGAAATTAGCAATAAACTCCTCTGCTCTCACATCAACCCCTTTCTCTTCTTCTTCTTCTTCCTCCTCTTCATGATCACATTTCTCATGACAAGAATTATCGTAGGATCTAACATCATCGATAACATTTTGACAATCCAACTCGAAGTCATAGTCAAAATCAACCGGAGAATCAATGCAAGGCAAGAGAAACCTCATTGATGCAGGACGATGAATCTTAACGTTAAAGATCGGTGTCTTGTCGAAAGAAAGTTGTTTTTCGCCGTAACGTGAGAGATAAGTGTCGTTATTTTGATGAGCGAGGGCTTTGAGATGCTTGGAGAACAAGTTACGAAGCTCGAACATTTGCCATTTCTTAAAGATTCCACCTTTTCTTCCCCATATAAGAGCCATTCTCACTAGACTCCAAGCTCTTTGTGTTACCATTGATCTGCTTTTCTTCTTTGATTCCCCCATGAATAATTTTGGTTTACTAACTAACTCTTGTGAAGAATCTGCGAATTTGTGTTGAGATCTGATTTGGTTCTTGAAGTGATTGTGTGGGAGAAGTTGTGAACACTCATAAGTGTATTTATATACAAAAGCAAACATGCTTTTTTTAGTTTGGTCGACGCGTAGAGAGAGATTTACATATAAATTACTCAAATAAAATAGTTTTGTTTTCTAAAGACAAAAGAATAGTATCAACACATTAATTTTCATAATACTAGATTTCAAGTGGGACCTCTCAAAGAGCTGTACGCGGGAAGAACACGAGCTGTTTGGCCGTTTTGTTTGGTTCTTTAATTAGATTTAAGTTTTAATATTTTAAAGCGAAAAAATTAGCAAAAAATAATAATACATATTTTAAAGCAAAACCAAAATTACAAAACGTGGATATAACACTCTAGTATAAAAATATTGTGATAATGCGGTTTGATTTTCTTTTAATTCTGATACATGTGTTAAGCATGTACAAGCCTTTACACATAAAAGAGAGGTCACAAACTTTTTCATACAAAAAAAACTTTTCCCGTCCAAAAAGTGTATGTAGTTAATATGTTTAATTGATTGTATGGGGTCGATACTTAGTGATTAAGTTCAACCATTAATTAGCGAACAAGATTTAGATGATTGGACTTGATTAATAATTGTGCCGAGTATACGTACAATAGAAGTTATAGAACCTTCGTTGTAATCAAATATAATAATTGTAGAAACAATCAGAGACTTGTCTAATAAGCTACTATTTTTTATTGGTTTAGTTGCGTTACCGTTGAATAATAGAAGTTACGGCTGCCTCATCTAAATTAATTTCTACGAAACCGTGTCCCATCATAGATTTTGTTTTGTGCTTTAAAAAAAAAAAAATTAATTCGGTTTATATTCAAAAACAATTGTTCATATATATCCGGTTTTATTTAGTCCAATTGTGTTTATAAAGTTTTAGTCTTACAGATTAGCTAAACGTTAGCTAATCAACAAATTACTTGAATATGAACCGTTCAAAATTTATATAGGCTAAATCGTTTTACAAAATGAACCACAAATGGTCGATGTACATTGCATCTTTAACGTGTAAGGCTTCAGAAAATTAACAGGTTGGAATGTGGTGCAAGTTGCATGGAAACATGTTTTGTGGCAGATTATTCGTGCAAGTAACTTATGGTTTCTTCCTTTAAAATGACTTATTTTTTGTTGGTTAACCCGGAAATTCAGAAGGTCCATAATTTCATGAGGTCTAGGACCAGTTTAGATTATAATACTATATGTGAAGAATAGAACCGTTTCGTCCCAATTGCCCCGAACTAAGGATCGGAGCATATAAATACCTCTTTTCATCGTGACTACTATTAAAATGCAACATATTTGGTCTTCCAAATGACTATCTTTATACGATTTCTTAACCAATACAAGTTACCTCGACAATTTTATACGATTCTGAAAACTACTGTATAGTTAAGCTATCAAGTTAAATAAAAAAGCTAAAAATAAACCCACCTAATTATAATGACAAATATATTAATTACTAAATTAGTTTGGTTTTAGGCTGTCTTTCTTTTCTTGATTCTCTTCGGCCCATAACAACGGGCATAAAAACCGCTCTGTTTCTAGTTACAACGTTAAGAATCTATTTCCTTTAACCACTAAACATTATAAGCTCTTATTATCCAACCACAATACTGTATTAAAAAAAAAAAAACAATTTACACCCCTTTATACACAACACATAAATAGGGATCGTTGCACATAATAATAGTTCCTCCTTGGAATAATTCTTTAAAAAACAAGAAAAACCAAAATCTCTCTCCCTAGGGAGAAAGATTTTGATTTTTCTTAAATTTTTTTGTCACCTTTTCTGATTTTTTTTCTTCAAATTTTGTTTGTTTGTAATTGTAGCATGGAAACAAAATATCAGAATGGTGACCAATTAGAGATAGAGCAAATAAACAAAACAATGAAGAAGAAAAAGTTATCACGTGGCATGCATGTGTTCTCCGTCGTCATGTTCATGCTACGTCGTCGCCGGAGGAGAAAGCCTTTCAACACCGGCTTCTGGCGGCGAGTGGTTGAGTCCGTACGTAATGTCCACTCCGAAATTACAATAATGCCATCGTCCAAATTTATAAACACTATTGTTCTTCCTCCTCCGCTGACGGAGATGAACGGAGACGGTGGAGCTAATAATGATGATGATGATGAGGAGGAGGATGACTCCGGTGATCGTTTATCGGAGGCTATAGATGTTTTTACGGCGGCTTCTTCTTCATCATCCTCCGGAATAGCGGGATATGGATCGGCCGTGTCTTTACGTGATTTAGGTTATCGTGAAGATGATAGTAATGATGATAATGATGATGATGAATGTTATAGTGATGTTGAAGAAGGAGATAATATGATAGATGAGAAAGCTGAGGAGTTTATATTGAAATTTTATGAGCAAATGAAGATGCAAAATCAGGTTTATAGTGATCGTTGCAAAGCCAAAGGGGTAGTGGTGAATTGAGGTTCGTATTATCTATTATGAT
This sequence comes from Arabis alpina, assembly GCA_900128785.1. Lineage (NCBI taxonomy): Eukaryota > Viridiplantae > Streptophyta > Magnoliopsida > Brassicales > Brassicaceae > Arabis > Arabis alpina. The sequence goes on from LT669788.1 coordinate 969,659, forward strand.
TTTACATTCATCATCATGCATGGGGATGGGAATATGGAAATGTCTCGTAAATTATAACTTTAATCCCATACCTTTTTCTTCAATTTTGTTTTGTAATTTGTGATTGTATTTCAATGAATTAATGTAAAATAGGAAAAAATGTATATGTATGTGTGTTTGTGGAGGATATTAATTTTTGTTTACAAATTCAAGTCTCATTATTCAATATATATGTTACCATTTGATCGTTGTGTTTATCTCAAATTATTATCTATTGGAAATTGGTTATATTAACATCATATTTGACCCATTCATTGTATTGAATTCTTTTCGAAAATTGAAGAATTTGATATTTCCAACCACAAAAATCGATGAACATGGACGAAACAAACACCTACATGGCTACATATATATACACAACTATGTGATTGTACTTTCCCATTTCATAGTGAGAGATGGTAGCGATTACACATTTGATTCAATTTCATGAAAGGTTTATAGAAACAACGGTGACAAATGAAGTTTTCGTAGCGAAGAACTGGATCCGCACCGTACGATCATCATTCCAAGAAGATTCAACGGTTATCGTCTCTCTAAACTCGAAGACCAATCCTCAAGATGATGCAAAAACCGCAACGCTTCAACTATGCATCGATACCAAATGTCTTATACTCCAACTCCTTCATATGAACCAAAACAATACCAACCTCGAAAAATGCCTTAGCGATCTTTTCCGCGATGAGAGATTTGTTTTCGTAGGGATCGGTATCGCGAAAACGTTCACGAGGCTTAACGGACTAATACTAATCAGAGTGGTTAAGAAAGTTGATGTTCGTGATTTGGTTAAGGTGAATTATCCTATTAGTTGTGGTATGAGATCAAGACTTAGCTTGAAGTCCATGGCTTGTGAGTTGTTGGGATTTGGCTCGTGGAAACCAAAGAGGAAGATTTGTCCAAGAGATTTGGTTAATGAAATTCTTGATGAAGAAGTGATTAAGTTTTTGTCAATTGATGCTTATGTTGGTTATGAAATTGGCTTTAAAATGCTTACACAAAAATAATAAAGCTTTGGAGTATATATTGGGCTATAAATGGGCTGGTTTATCCACACTAGGCCTATAACAATTATTAATTAAAAGCCTCTTTAAATTATTAAAGTCAAAAGACACGTCAGTAATAATTAAATCTAGATACACTTTTTGTAGACGTTAGGATTCAAATTCAAAAGCTAGTGGCGCTCTCGTAATTAACAACAAATCCCAAGGGCATTACCGTAATTTCCTTACCCGCCTGCTCAACTTCCTCGCCGTATAAATCAATCGCATCACTCCAAAACCCTTATTTTCATCTTCTCCGATTTTCTCTCTACTCTCCGGTTGATTTTTCCGATCAAGCGAACCATGTCTCTGAAACCTAGCGCGAGAACTGAGGTTCGTAGGAATAGGTATAAAGTTGCGGTGGACGCCGATGAAGGTCGCCGGAGAAGAGAGGATAACATGGTGGAGATTCGTAAGAGCAAGAGAGAAGAGAATTTACAGAAGAAACGCCGTGAAATTCCAACTACTGCTTCCATGGCGTCTTCCGTCACGCAGCAAGGGCAGGATCTACCTCGAGTATGTTGCTTCTCTCTTTGATTTTGTTTTGGTATCGATTCAGATTCAGAATTGATTTAGATTAGTGCTTGATTCTTAGATTGATGTATGATTCGTTTGAGAACTAGTTTAAGATCGAGTTAGATTTGAATTTTGAATTGAGATTAGAGATTAGAGATTCTTGAATCTAAGCTTTGATTCTATGAATTGCAGAATGAGAGTATACCACAGATGGTTGCTGGAGTTTTGTCACAGGATAGTAATTTGCAGCTAGAGGCAACGATTGGATTCAGGAAATTACTATCAATTGGTTTGTGAATTTCTCTATATGTTATGATGATAAATCGTTATTTTGTTGTGTTTTATTTATGCTTATAGTGGTTTGATTTTGTAGAGCGTAATCCGCCGATTAATGAAGTGATTCAAGCTGGTGTTGTTCCTCGCATTGTCGAGTTTCTTTCCAGAGATGACTTCTCTCAACTTCAAGTGAGTGAGCGTGCGTTTTTTCTTGTTATCTGTTTGTTGTTTTGTGTTTTGATTGGATATGCTGATTTGCTTTTGGTGTTACCATAGTTTGAGGCAGCTTGGGCGCTTACGAATATTGCGTCAGGGACATCTGATAACACTAGGGTCATTGTTGAGAGTGGAGCTGTCCCGTTATTCATCCGCCTTTTGAGTTCTGGGAGCGAAGAAATCCGAGAGCAGGTATGAATGACGAAGAAACTGTTTTATCAAAACTCTATTTGGTTGTTTTACCTTCTTAAGTTGTTTGTTTCCTCATGATTGCAGGCTGTATGGGCAATGGGAAACGTTGCTGGTGACTCACCAAAATGTCGTGATTATGTCCTGAGTTGCGGTGCCTTGATGCCGCTCTTGGCTCAGTTCAACGAGGGTTCGAAGCTCTCAATGCTGAGAAATGCTACATGGACATTATCAAACTTCTGCAGAGGGAAGCCGCAGCCTGCACTTGATCAGGTTTCCTTTCGTATAATTACATGCACCAATTCAACATCGTTTTAAGTCTGTTCCATCAACTATTTTCATTGTATTTGTTGAGTAGACAAAACCAGCTTTACCGGTTCTTGAGTACCTTTTGCATTCAACCGATGAGGAAGTTCTCACAGATACAGCATGGGCTCTCTCATATCTCTCGGATGGTGATAACGAGAAAATACAAACTGTTGTCGACGCAGGTGTTATCCCTCGCCTCGTTAAACTCTTAGTGTAAGTATATATGTCTTTGTATCAGCAGATTGCATAGTCTTCATTCATCATATCTTAATCTGATTTGTGTCATTTTTGTGTGTTTTAGTCATCCATCGGCAACAGTTCTGATTCCAGCTCTCCGTACCATCGGTAATATTGTAACGGGAGACGATATTCAGACTCAGGTGCCAATACTTTCAATCTAACTAACACTGTTCCTTTTAATATATACAATGTCTTCTTTAATCTGAAATCATCTTTGTTTCATCGATATAACAGGAGGTTATAAATAACCAAGCTCTTCCTGGACTCTTGGCTCTTTTGAACAACACATACAAGAAGAGTATCAAGAAGGAAACTTGCTGGACTATCTCAAACATTACAGCTGGAAACGTAAATCAGATACAAGTGAGTTTCTTTACACCAACAAGTGTTGTTTTCGACCTTTTTTTTTCTCTTCATTTGCAAGAGAGATTTAACAACACTGAGAATTTTTGTTGTACAGGAAGTGATCCAAGCAGGCATTTTCGAGCCACTCATCTTCTTGCTTCAAAACGGTGAATTCGATGTTAAGAAAGAAGCTGTTTGGGCTATTTCTAATGCTACTTCTGGTGGTAACCATGACCAAATCAAGTAAGAAATAAACACTTTTATGTTCCTTTTTATAATACTCTCTATTCTTGAAACTGAAACTCTAGTAATTTTCTTTGCCAGGTTTCTTGTGAGCATAGGCTGCATTAAACCGCTATGCGATCTCCTCTTGTGTCCCGATCCAAGGGTCGTCACAGTGACCTTGGAAGGTTTAGAGAACATTCTAAGAGTAGGTGAAGCCGAGAAGGAACTAGGCAACTCTGGAGACTACAATCACTACGCGCAGATGATTGAAGACGTAGAAGGTTTGGAGAAGATTGAGAATCTTCAGTCTCATGACAATAATGAGATTTACGAGAAAGCTGTGAAAATGCTTGAGTCGTATTGGGCTGAAGAAGACAATGAAGAAAATGGCGGTGATGTTGTTCAGTCTTCGGGTTTCCAGTTTGGAAACCAAAGTGGTAATGCTCCTAATGGTGGATTCAACTTTGGTTGAAGGTTTATGTAACAGATTTCAAGTTTTAAGCTTTTGGCATAGAACTAAATATTGAACGGTGATATTGTTGATGAAGAAACAGATATTTCTCTGTTATTTCAAAAATTTGTAGGTGTTTCTCTTTTTAAGTTTTGGTTTATTTGTTTTTTCACTCCATTTAAAGCGGAAATTAAGCGTTTTATTCTCTACTTTTTGTTTTTGCTCTTTGATTAAACAGAAATTAGAGAAGATAAAATGTCAATTTTGTGTAGCTTCGACTTCCATCTTAAAGTTTTGAGAGGTTTAGAGCGGTACAAAACGGTAGAAAGTGTTTTTCATGATTGTTGTCAAACGCTACTAATCGAAACCGCCCGTAAATGCTGCGTTTGCGAGTGGTAGCGGGTAAACCAATCAAGCCCTAAATCATTAGTAATAATATCGCGAACCAAATTGCAGGATTTAGTAAGATAAAGAATTGTTTTGTTATTTTAATAGATAGACACTCATTTTGGATAAGTGTAGTAATTTGAGGGTCTTTCTGCAATTTTTGCCATCAAGAAGAGCATTATTTTGCTTTCTGGATTAAGGTGGACAAATCTCGTGACACCGAGCAGCTTCTAAGCTTTTCTAGCTACTCCAAATCCGCCACGTCATTCCAATGCATTGACACGTTTCATGACCAATCTCACACTTCAATAAAACCAAGTACTGATTGTAAAATTCACAACTAATTTCTTAATCAACCAGAAACCCGGCAAAAAAACAAAATCAACTAGAAACATTGTAGAGAAGAAGAAAAAGATGATGCAATCTCGATTATTAGCGTTTGCTTTAGCCGCACGTTCACGCGTTCGACCAATCGCTCAAACGCGATTAGCGTTTGGATCATCAACGTCTGGCCGCACCGCTGATCCAGAGCTTCATTCCGGTAACGATGGAAATGATCCAGCTATATATCCTAGAGACCCCGAAGTATAAACTTCACTCTATTATTCTCTTTTTCATTTCATTTTTAGTTTCATTATATTTCTTCTAAAGGTCATATTATTTCATTTAGCTAAGTAATCCAAACAAAACCTTGTGTTATTTATATAATCATTGATTTAAATTGAAGCTAAAAACCTCATGTTATGTTACTTATATAAGATTCTATAGTTATTTTAAAATCATGTTTTGAAAACGTTGTAACTTTTATGTGATTGATTGTGTTTTAGGGTATGGATGATGTGAACAACCCTAAGACTGCGGCGGAAGAAATCGTCGACGTAACTCCACGGCCGAGTTTAGAAGAGCAACCGCTTAAACCGCCGAAATCTCCACGCGCCACCGCACATAAACTAGAGAGCACTCCGGTCGGTCATCCATCAGAACCAAATCTCCAACAGAAACGAAGAAGCACCACCTCATCTCCGTCTCCACCGTCACCGTGGCCGAGAGATGAAGGAGAAGCGGAGGAGCAAAGGCGGAGAGAAAACGAAGTAGAGAGTGACAAAGAGTTTTACAAACACCGTAAAGCTTCACCGTTGTCAAACATCGAATTCGCCGATACTCGAAAACCGATCACACAAGCAACCGATGGAACAGCTTATCCAGCGGGAAAAGACGTGATCGGATGGTTACCTGAGCAGCTAGACACGGCGGAGGAAGCTTTGGAAAGAGCAACAATGATATTCAAACGAAACGCAGAACGTGGCGATCCTGAAACGTTTCCTCATTCTAGAGTCTTAAGAGAAATGAGAAACGAATGGTTTTAACCAAAGACACAAAAATGTAATAATACTCAAAAACATACACACAAACAAAGTGTCTGAATAAAAGTTATAGTTTCCATAAAACGTTAAGAGAATTAATTCCAATGGTCCATAAAGAAACTTTGGTTCTTGATATGAAAGCTGTACAAATTTAATTTAGTATCAGATTCTCTAAGTTTTTTGCTTTTCTAGATTCTCAAAGAGATGAAGTTAAGTTCTTTAAAACGCTATAGACTTTCTTCTTGCTTCTTCCTCCATTGAAACAATGGAGTTTCTCTGTTTCTTTACTCTGCTTCTAGTGTCACAATCTGTTGTTGCATTGAATATAACAGAGAAAACGGAAACTGAATGTGTAATGTGTTTAGAATGTGAGAATCCTTGTGATCAGCCTCCACCTCCGTCACCACCACCGCCTCCGCTAGAGATACTTTGTCCTCCACCGCTTCCGCCACCTCAACCACCGCCGGTAGAGATTCTATGTCCGCCACCGCCTCCACCGCCACCGGTAGAGATTCTTTGTCCACCACCACCTTCTCCTCCTCCTCCTCCACCACCTTCACCACCACCACCGTGTACTCGCTGTCCATTACCGCTTCCACCGCCTTTCCCGCCGGTTTGTAATCAATGTGTTCCGAGTAAGCTAAAACCGCCGATTATTATCACTGCCGCAGAAGCGTCACAGGAGAATTATGTTTCTATAAGATTCGTTATTGCTCTTGCCTTTCTTGTTCCTATATGTTTCAAAGAAATCTTCTTCGGTTAATAATGTAACATTATCTTTGCATTTTAGTTCAATTTCTTCGGTTAATAATCATTAAGAAATTCAATTTCTTGATCTATGAAAGATCTTTTTTACTCTGATGTAACATTTCTCTCCTGAAACATTTCAATAAACAAACAAAAAGGTACTAGTTTTGAAAATTTTGCAAGATTATCTACAACTAAGTGATATTAGAAAACTAAACATTTTTATACGTTTTTAACACAAAACATATAAATCCTTTGTATAACAAACAGTCGTCTTCAGTTTTTGTCCATCATTCTTTGACAACTGTGAAGACTTCTTAGTTCTTACACAAATAATGCTGAGAAGTTCTAACTCACGAGGATTGTAAATTGCTTTTTATTTTAAGATTTTGTATATAAGTGCGTGTAAGAAAAGTTTAAAAGTAAAATTCACATTATACTAAAAAAAGAAATCGAATGTAAAATCGTACAGTTGTACAAAGAAAGCAAGAGTGACATTTGGTTTCACAATGCGTAATTCACGAGTCCACTTGTTAATAATTTCCAATTAATAACCCACATTTAATGGTCAAATCATTATTGAACTATATCATAAATTAAAGTAGTAGGAGTATTTATATATATATATATATATACATCTCTCAGTTTTACAATATTAGTCTTTTTAAATACAATAATTTTTAGTATAATAAATTAAAAGCATAGTTAAATTACCATATTGAAAACACTAAGACTTGAATATAATATTAAGTTTTTTATTTAAAATATTGAATCTGTATTGTAAGAGTAGATGTTTTAACTAAAAAGAATGAAATCATTAATTAAAATATGAAACTATTAGTAAAAATATCATGATTCAACCTAAATATTACATATCACTTCTCTCTATAAGTTAAATATCACAAATTCACATATATAAATTAATATACTAAATTAACATGATATTATATTATTTTAATCTTCGATGTAATATTAAAAATGTTTACTTAAAATAAGAAATCATCATTAATGACATATCTATTAAAAAAATAAACAATTAACCATCACTCTTCTTCTTCTTCTTACTTCACCTACAAGAGACACAAAGCTCGAACTCACACTTCACAATGCTTTGGATTACAAAATTCTCCGGCTTCTTCTCCGCCACATTAACAATGACAACATTTACCTCCGCGGCTCAATCGCAGCCGTTAATTCAATCCAAACACACACACATTGTCCTGAAAACATCTTCTTCCACTTCCGTGTGTCCGACACAAACCTAGAAACCTTAATCCGTACAACATTCCCTAGATTGCATCTAAAAATTTACTATTTTGCCCCTGAGATAGTACAAGGATTAATCTCATCATCAGTGAGACAAGCTTTAGAACAACCATTAAATTACTCTAGGAATTACTTAGCTGATTTGTTAGATACATGTGTGAATCGAGTTATTTATTTGGATTCTGATCTTGTAGTGGTTGATGATATTGTAAAGCTTTGGCAAACGAGTTTAGGTCCTAGAACAATTGGAGCTCCGGAGTATTGTCATGCAAATTTTATGAGTTACTTTACCGAAAAGTTTTGGTCCGATTTTCGGTTTAATTCGACGTTTAAAGGAAGAGAACCTTGTTATTTCAATACTGGTGTAATGGTGATTGATTTGAAGAAATGGAGAAGATTTGAGTATACGAAAAAAATCGAAAAATGGATGGAGATTCAGAGAATTGAGAGGATTTATGAGCTTGGTTCACTTCCTCCTTATTTACTGATATTTGCTGGTTATGTAGCTCCGATTTCACATAGGTGGAATCAACATGGACTTGGTGGTGATAAAGTTAGTGGTAGTTGTCGTGAGTTGCATGATGGTCCAGTTAGTTTGCTTCATTGGTCAGGTAGTGGTAAGCCTTGGTCAAGACTTGATTCTAAGCATCCTTGTCCTTTAGATACATTGTGGCAACCTTATGACTTGTTTAAACATTCCCATTAAATGCCGATTCGATTCGACCAATTCACCAGTAAATCTCTCTAAACAAAAAACTTTGTTTACATTTAGCAATTTATGATTTGATTTGGTCAGTAAGTGAGATCATTTTTATGGAACTTGATTTTTTGGGTTTGCTTAAATGCAATGTTTTAAAAACCGGACCAGACCGGGGGTCGGACCGGGTTCAACCGTGAACCGGCCAGCTACCCGGGTTGGGTTGACCTGGGTTTGAGTTTTTTTTTTTTTTTTTGAAATTTTTTTTTATATTTTTCATATTTAATTTTTTTTTATAATTAAAAATTTATGAAAACAAATACTAGTTTTAAATTTAGTTAATTTTTGTTATGATTTAATGTTTTTAATTTTTTTTTTACATATAAACTTAATTATTTGTCACTAATCTTTGTTTATGAATAATTTTTTTGTTATTCAAATGATTTTCTTCATGACTAATTTTTACAAATATGTTTATTTAAAGATATTATTATATATTTGGGTATTATAGTTATAAAAAAACTATTTATATTACTATTTTTTTTTAACTATTAAACCCGGTTCGACCCGGTCTACCACATTGACCCATGACCCAAAAGCTTGTCCGGTTCGGTCGCCGGTCCGGTTTTAAAAACATTGTTTAATTGGTTAAAAAAGTCTATTGGTGGAGATTGTAATAGTGGGATTAGGTTAGTGGAACACCATGAGTACAATGATTCAGTGATTGTTTAGCTTTTTTTGTTCTAGTTTCTTAGTGGATTTAGCTTGTAAAGGTAAAAATGTTTTAGACATTTTCACTTATGAGTTTAAGTGAGTAACTCTAAAAGGATATAGTTTCTGCATTGGACAAGCTTTTGCATACACATTTTTTTTTTATTGGTCCATTTTTTTTTGTTTCAAAGAATCTGGCTTTAGTAAATGGCTTTGTTACAAATGTTTATCTGTAACTAAATGATGTTTGTGTCTGCTTTACTATGATTAACTTAACATGTCTAAATTATTTTCCTAATCATAAGTCAGTCAAAACAATAATTAAACCATAAAGCAAGTAAGAAGAAACTGTACTTACAAAAAAAATAGTAATTCATTATAATATCTTCTGATTACAAACATGAAGCTGAGGAGAACAAGAAGTTTCATGCCTTGTACCACAAACAACACAACACAAAAAAAAACCAATCAAGGAAACTGAAACTGCATATAGTCTTGCTTACCAGAAGGAGGGTTAATATAAACCCAAAGCAAAGACACAATAATAGACAACAAACCTGACCAAACAAACACAATCGTAGGCACTTTCCCTCTTCTTCCCATCAATCCTTTAGCAAACGGATACAAATGACAAAGCACCCAAAAGCTGAAGAACACTCCTCCTACTAGCTTACTCCACTGCGGAAACGGACTGTACAATGTCCTCGCTAGCCCAACCGCTATTGCAATCATGTTCACCATCATAATCGTCAAAGGAGGAACCATCAAAAAGCTCCATTTCACTATGTAAAGATCAGCAAACTCATCATCTCCATCTTCAGGTGTTGATGACTTGGAAGTCAAGGTAAATGAGATATCGACTCCAGCGATTACTTTAAGCAGTCCTTGAAGTACAGCTGCTGGATGTGCACTTGTTCCACCGATAACCCAAAACTGCTCGTTCCTCCACCATTCGTGTAACGTAATCCCTGACCATTTGATCTCAAGTAGTGATAACATACATAGAGTGAGTGTTATCGCTAAAAGGAAGATCAAGAAGGTAATGTCAAGCGATTGGACTATGAATTGACCAGAGAAGAGCGAAACCGCAGGGAGGATGCAGTAGACGATGAGGAAAAGGGAAGTGAATGGATACATTCCGACGTTGAAGTAAGCTACTTTCTGCAAGAACTTCATTCTTCGAGTTGCGAAAATCGCGTTGTTTCTTGAAAAGAAGATCTCTACTGATCCTGTTGCCCATCTCAGAACTTGGTGAAGCCTATCCGTTAGGTTGATTGGAGCTGTACCACGGAAAGCGTCACGTTTCGTCACGCAGTAGATTGATCTCCATCCTCTGTTATGCATTCGATAACCCGTGACCACGTCTTCAGTTACTGACCCGTAGATCCAACCAACTCGCTTCCCCCATTCTGTTTTGTCTTCATAGAAGCATGAGATCACACTGATTGCTTCAGCTACTGTGGCTGCATCGAGTGGCTCTCGCGGGACAGCAAGTGAACCAGCTGGTCTACTGTTCTTGCCTTTACCTTGCAAGTCTTGTAATAGCCTCCCTTGGTATTCAGCTACAGGAATCGAAGCAACGAAAGAGTTTGAGTTACCGAATCTCTTAGGTAGAAGCAGTGATTCGATATCTCCATCATCATTGTCTTCTTCGTTGTTGAACTCTCCATTCATAGGCAATGAAATCTCATCATCTTTCTTCACTGTGGCATTTGGTTTCCTTAAAGACAGCTTCACCTTTCTTCTTCCAAGCCAACCATGATGCTCAGTTGTTCTCGGTGGACTAAACCCGTAAAGAGCTGTTCTACGGAAGATACAGCCAGTTCCAACATACATTGGACCTTGTAAACCATCCAAAGCTCTCATACTAACATCAAAGAAGACAGTGTTATGATTTGCATAACGATCATTCGGATCAATACCTTCAAATCTCTGAGGGAACTGAACATAGCAGATTCTATCGCCACCACGATCAAGCATGAAGCACATTCCTTCTCTTAAAGCCATTGAGTTGTAGATGTAATGGTCACAATCAAGATTGAGTATGAATGGACCATTAGACATGATTGCGCTTGTTCTAACCAAAGCATTCATGGCTCCTGCTTTCTTGTTGTGGTCATAACCAGGCCGCTTCTCTCTCGACACATAGACTAGCATTGGTAGCCTGATGTCAACTTCTGTTGTATCAATCAAATTCTCAGCATCTGCTTCTGATCCATACACTGGTTCTGCATTTGGAGGAGCCAACATTGCCTGCAACAAACACACAAAAACGTAAACAATTACTCATTAGCAAACACATTTTCACACAAACCTCATTAAACAACATAGACACTCATTAGAAAAGAGATTTTGGATTGTTACCTGAATGATACCAGCATGATCACCTCGAGAGTTATCGGTTTCACCAGAGGACCAAGTACCAGGCCAGTGAGAACCATCAGACATCCAAGTTGCCTTTTGAATTTTAACAGTTTCTTCAGGATTGTTACTTCCCATCATCATCTCCATTTGTTTCTTCTTAGCTCTTAGCTCCTCATGTACATTATAAGCATCAGACCGTCTCCTTATCGCCTCAGGTAACGAGTTGATTCTGACTTTAAACTCATCATACTCTCTCTTCACTCTCCTCCTCTCCCTCACAAAGTCTAACCTCACTTTGTTCTTGAGAAAGTTACGCTTCTGACCAAAGTAAGCCTCAGGGTTCCTTGGCTCTATACTATGCTTCCTGCAAAACGGCACCCATGTACTAGCAAAGCTAGCGGTTTGAGCCAAGGCTTCAAATGATAACAAAGCTCCTCCATCATCTGATAAGTAACAAGCAAGCTTCTCCACAGGATAATCAACAGCTAAGATGGAGAGGATTGTGTTAGCTGTAACCAGAGGTGGTTCTTTCTCAGGATCTGCAGTTGAAACAAACACATCTATACCTGGTAGATCAGATCTTCCTTTAGGGTTTCTAAGGTTAGGTGACTCAAAACGTTCCTTAAGAACATCTAAATCTGTGATTCTATTAACAGGACAAAGCTTTGGAAGCTGGTCTAATAACCAAGACAAAGCAAACCAAAGCTCACAAGTTATTGACATTCCCCATAACCACATTGCTTCTCTATTCGGATGACGTATCCTCCATGTCAAAAACAATCCAAGAGCCACCAAACGTATTGCTATCAGTAACCTGTTTCATTAAAACACAAGAAAACTCAATACTATGTACACACATACCATAATAGAATCTAGCTAATATCAAAGACTAAAGCAGAACGTAGCTAAGAGCTTAAGCAAGAGCGTATTACCTGTAAGGACTAATGATAGCAGCAGAAACACTAACTTTCCTAGTAAGAGGTCTCTTACTTCTCTCACCAAACTCAGGTGGTTGTTCATAGCCACCAGAACCAATACCATAACCATCTTTAGGCCAAACAGCATTACCATACCCATAAGTCCCCTTAGTCTCAAACAACCAATTACTATGATCAAAATCACCAGTTTGATTCTGAGCTTTAAAAGATTTCACAACAGATAGTCTCTTATCAAGCTTCGGAAGAGGCTTCGCTTCATCTTCCTCCTCATCTTCCTCCTCTGTATCATCATCATCATTAACATCTTTATACAGCTCTTTGCAACCAGGACACTTACCACCACCATTAGTAATACAATCAAAGTAACAATCTTTACAGATTTTAAAACCACATTCACATCTACCATGTACTACTTTCTCATCACAACCTTTTAACCAACAAATCTCACCTGATTTCTTCTCATCACCACCAAGATCCATACCACAATCAATCACATGACCTCTAGTCACCGATTTAAACCCACCGGTAAAAATCGTCCCCGAGAGAAAACTCCGATTCTGATTCCCCTCTTCACTCTCTTGAGAAGCGAACACTGTTTGATGATCTGGAGTCGGTGGGATATGAACAGTGTAGCTTAAAACCGTCTCTGGTGTGAGATCTTCTACGGACATAGAACAGTATCTACCTTCGTAGCTAGATCTCCGGTTAAGAGAGCTACGACGTGGGTTTGGAGAGTTTACAGAAGCGCGTGGGATTGGACTTGTTAAACCTCTGCTTCTATCTCCAGAGCCTTTACATGGTGTTACCGTTATAGTCACCGGAGTTGGTGACTGAGAAGAAGAAGCTGATTTCACCATTTTTAGAGAAGAAATCAAAAACCCAGAAGGAAAAAGTAGATCTTTAGAGATTGAGAAGAAGAGATTTTGAAAGTGAAGCTAGATTGAAACAGAGTATAGAGAAGAGAGAGAGAGATATAGAGAAGAAGAAGAGAGTTGCTATAAACGGTCGAGAGATCTGAACCGTTGATTTTGTTTCACGTTAGAGATGTGAGATCGGACGGTGGTTATGTAATCTAAACGGTAAGTTTGAAAGATTATGTGGGTCCGGTACGATCTAGAAAAGAAGAAAGTCAAAAAGAAATAGAGGGTTTTTTTAATTTTATTTATTTTTTCCCCTTTTTGTAACGGTCAAATAATTTATATTGGAAGCTGATATAATTAGTATATGCTTTTTTCATACCATGTGATTTCATAATTTTGAACTCATTAGTCATTATACACAACTTTGAACTCATTAGTACATAATTTTGTATAGTATCATGATACTAATAGAGTAGATAATGATTCCTTGAAATACAATGGTAATATATACTAAAAAGTTGCTAAAATCTAGTTTTGGTAGATTATGACTCATTTATGTAATGTAACGTCAAAAGATTTGAATTCTTACTAAACGGAGGTATTAGGTAATTAATATATTAATTATATTGCTTAGATAATACTTAATATTAATGTTATCATAAATGTGTTTAACCGTAGATTCAAAAGAAACCAGACTACAACAAGTTTTAAAATTAAAAGAAGTTTAAGAGGGGTGTATTCAATCTTGTATTTGAGATGATTTGATTCTAATTGAGTTTTTAAGTTATTTTGGGTGATTTAGAGAAAGGTGAAATAGCTCAATATTACATTTAGCCTACATAATTAAGAAAGTAACATGATCTAAATGAGATTTAGGTCAATAGCAGTTAGCTTTATTATTTGGACGATTTTGTCCCTAAGCTAGCAAAGATAAATAAATTAAATAATAAAAAATCAATTATAATAGGGTGAATAATAGGTTTTAGGAAAAAAAATTAAGGATTTAACTTGCCTTTAAAATAAATTAGGTGAATAGCATAGAGAAATAATTAGTGGACGATTTTGCCCATATTAAATGTTATAACTATTGTTGGTAAATAATAATCTCTAAGAATATTTTTTTCAAATAATATTTTTTCCTAAATACGAAATTTGCTCCTCACTCATTGTTTATGTTTTGTGCATATATGCTCTTAGAAAATGCTCCATCAATTGTGATTTTATCTCTGAAAAATTAGATTTGATCAGCAAACAAAATATATTTCGATCAAAAATTTACGGAAAAATATAAGAAAAAGATATGTTGTAATAGTTATCTATTTAGCAATATAGTTGACTATTTTCAAAACTACATATTATATTGATTTTATACTATAGTTAACTATTTTCATAGAATAGTTTAATCTACTGATTTTATAACATAGTTGACTACATAAAAATGACATTTTGATAATTAGTTATTTAATATAGTTCACCACTGATTTAGTAATAAAGTTGGCTACTAATTTCATAACATAGTTGACTACATAACGTAGTAACTTATTAATACATAGTTGACTATTATCATAAACTAATTTACATTTTATAGTCTGCATAATGAAAAAGAATAGCATATATAGTTAACTATTATCATTTACCTGTTATACTGATTTCAAAAATATATAGTTAACTATAGCAATCTCCAGTTTTACAAAGAACGATAATGGAGAGTTTAACGAATGATAAAAATCATCATCTTAATCCTTGATTTGAGATTTTTATCCATGGTAATGATATAAAATAAAGTGACTGATTTTGTAGATCACCAAAGAAAGACGAGATCGATTATGGTGGTTGTGTAAAGAAGAAAAAAACAACTATGGGTAGAGAAAAATAAGAAATAACAATGGAAGAAAAAAGAGAAGATGAAGAAGAAAGAGATGGAGAAAAAAATCATCATCTTAATCCTTGATTTGAGATTTTTATCCATGGTAATGATATAAAATAAAGTGACTGATTTTGTAGATCACCAAAGAAAGACGAGATCGATTATGGTGGTTGTGTAAAGAAGAAAAAAACAACTATGGGTAGACAAAAATAAGAAATAACAATGGAAGAAAAAAGAGAAGAGGAAGAAGAAAGAGATGGAGAAAAAAATCATCATCTTAATCTTTGATTTGAGATTTTTATCCATGGTAATGATATAAAATAAAGTGACTGATTTTGTAGATCACCAAAAAAAGACGAGATCGATTATGGTGGTTGTGTAAAGAAGAAAAAAACAACTATGGGTAGACAAAAATAAGAAATAACAATGGAAGAAAAAAGAGAAGAGGAAGAAGAAAGAGATGGAGAAGAAGCGTGAAAGAGAAACAAAAAGAGGCGTGAAAAAAAAAAAAATGAATTAGGGTTTTCTTTATTTTGGTAATTTTTGTTTTTGTTTTTTAATTCTTTTCCTAATAAAATGTGTAAACTAACAAAGGGCACTATAGTAATTATATATAATGTGAATGCTATTCACCTATTTTTTTAAAATCTAGTGTTAAATCCTTAATTATGAGCATAAAACCTATTATTGATGCCAATTTCCCATTATTATACAAAATTCTATTTTTACTGTAATTTTTTTTAATTTTTTTGTTTTCCTTGATAGAACAACAAAATCTAGTTCATGATTGTTCCAGATTATGTTTGGATTGTGATGGGTCTAGATATGTTATGATTGAACAAGATGGGTAAAGTTTTAGGGAAAATATTTGGTGAATCGGATCTGATTGTAGGAAAATCTCAATCATTGATGATTTGCTCTTCTTGTAGCTATAAATGGGGATCGTTTATGATGTTCTTCACTCAGAGATAGAAAGAAAGCGATAAAGAAGGAGGTTCGAATTAACAACGGTGAAGACGATGAATTAAAAGGTCAGTGGGGTTTGTGGAGAGGAAGGACATGTAATAAATAGTCCACTATATATGTCTACTACTTTTGTTGTTGTAGTTAGCTGTTAGTGTAATTGAAATAGTGAACTATTTGTGTCAGATGTGATGAAGTTAGGTGAATGTTTTTTTTTTTTTGGCGAGTGGTGCTTGAGATTTCAAGCCTATTCACGACGCAATGTGTTTGTACATATTGATATTATACGAAATAGTTGACTATGTGCTTTTACATAGTTGACTATATTAGGCAACTATGTTTATACGAAGTAGTTGACTATGCAAATTTGTGTTTTTCTTTTATAGAGTTGACTATATTACACGACTATATTATATGAAATAGTTGATTATATGTTTACACTGAGTGACATAGTGAATTCACTCGTGATTTTGTATGAGATCAGCCATCACGTTCTCAGCAACATCAACTGCAAATCAGAAGGAGGAGGAGGAGGAGGAGGCAGAGGAGAAGACGGAGAAAGAGGAGGTGAAGAAGGAGAAGAAGACGAACTAGAAGAAAAAGATGGATGAAAACGAGAAAGGAGAAGACGATGGATATGAAGGAGAGGAAGGAGAAGACGATGAGAAAGAGGCGGAGAAAAAGATTGAGAAAATAATTTTTTTTTATTTTGTTATTTTTAGGGTAGAGTAAAACAGAGATTAGGTTAATTGGGAATTAGTGTATATTTGTCATTTTATGTTAGTTATCAAATTGTTTTTTTTATTAGGTTAGATGCCTAATTATTTGTCATTACACTATTATTTATTGCAATTACTCTTTAGAAAAGTTGTTATAATTTTAGTTAAAATATTATGAAATCCCATCTAAAACCATGAGATTTGTTTTGTCATATTTTTAACAAAAGAAATTATCAAAACATATTAAAATCACACCAAATCTCATAAAATCCACTACTTAAACCATATTCAATAACACTGAATTTTGTGGTAGATTTTAAAATCACAAGTTCAATAACACGGAATTTTAAAAGAATTTTTAAAATTCATATTTGAATAACAGAGGATTTGCTAGTTTAATACAAATCACTTCAAATTCCATACTGAATACACCTCCTCCCCCCCCTAAATAATTTCATAATTTGAGAGGGAACCTATAGTTAGATACTTAAGGATCTAGCTCTCATAACATTACAATACATTACAGTACATACTACAAGCCGACAATGAGAGTGTAATTACATCATTAAGACAAAATGACACATCATCGTCTAGTAATATGGTTCCTAATCTTCTTTCTTTTCCATTTCTTCCACTGTTTTGTATGTTGTTACAAAAAACGAGCCCTGATTTTTCCTCAAGAACCTGCGTATATGTATCTATAATTTAGCTTTTTGTTTTCACAAAACACAAGTTTAAAGAAATAATTAAGTAGGAGACAACAAAAATGAACCTGAGAATGTCAACAAAGTTGTCCTGCAATTCCTTCAGTGTCTCTTCTGCCATCTTCACATGGACTAGTAACTCTGGCAATTTCACTGCAAAAACTCAATAGTTAGGGTTTTGATAAGAAGCATATATATGGTTTTTATCTTGGTGTGTAAAGAACTAAACCATACGATAAACGCGGGATAACAAAAAAATATCAGTATATAAGATGGTGTTTAGGTTTCAAACAATGATGGCCTTACCGAAGAGTCGTAACAAATGTTCAGCTCCGTACACAGTTGAAGGAGAAACACCTTCAGATACGGTTTCCTCATACTGCTTCCGTTCATTGTTGTAAAGCAACATCACCGGTAATGCATTGTCGAAGTAGCAACGCAAACCTTTCAGAATTTCCTCTACTGAATCAGTTACCCTATATAAATTCACCGAAGAAAGTAAAATCCATCAAACTCTTGTCCATCAAAGAAAAGTTGGCCACTATCAATGGAGTATATGTAGATGAATTCAACTAAGTTGGAAATGACATTAACAGTAACAACAAACAGCTTACCTGCCATGTTTCTTCATTATACTGTCACTGTACTTCTTCAAGATGTCATCGACATTTGGAGAGCGCGGAAGTTGCACAAGCTGCTCACATAATATCAAAAACTGATTACGATAAATTCCTTAATACAATACCTAAGAAACAAAGAAAGGCAGGCTGATATAGAATATTAGGTCTTCTTCATTTACATATTAGGACATTATTTAAGAATACCTTATGCGTCTGAGTAACAAATTCAAAATCGTCAATTAGTTGCTTCCTTAACACTGGCGGGATATGGAAAGTTAAAAGGTTGTCAGATGGAGCCACTGTCTTCTCCTGAAAAGGTTAAGATTTATGTAAAACTCTCTCCTAATCAGAAAACAGTTAAGTAAACTAGGGAAGCTGAAAGATTAAGCAAATAAATCACCGATGGAGAGACTACTGTAACAACAGACTCCTGCTTCCGCTTTCTTCCTCTAGCAACTGCAACACATGGGACAATGTTAGACATAGAAAGACTAAAAACCTAGCCTCAATGCCTCATTACAACAAGATTAACACCAAATGATGTGTAAAGCATCCAATAAACCAAAGAGACAGACTTCAAATATCCACGAAAGTAGCAAGAACTTCACCGAGTAAAGAATATACAACATAAAACAAAGAAAGAAAAGATAAAGTAAAACCCTAACCATTAGGGCATTTAGGTTTCATCTTTGTTACTTTCCAAGCCATAGCACTCTTTCCTCCTTGCTTCATACCAAGCTCTCGCTGTTTCTCAATATTCTCCTCTGTATGTTTCATCAGACAATCCATACCTATCCATTCATCCCAACTGTCGAAAAAACAACAGCAAAGAAACTATCATTGTATAATCAAACCTTTAACTTAACCATGTATAGAATCAAAAATCGACATCTTCGCGAACATTCGATTCCATAATCAGTTCCCTTATATATAAATCATATACCAACACCAAAACAATTACAAATTGATAATGATATTGGAGAAAATCTCTACTAACTTTTTGTTCCAACCCTGCCAAAAACAAAACAAAAAACCACAATCACAATCTTCAATAAATGTCTTTCTTTAAACCATTTTTGATTTTGCAAAACATAATCTACTTACAATGTAATGAACGAAATACTTCCATTCATTAACTTGATTTTCAACTTTAATAATCTGCAAAACAAAAACAAATCACACTTAATTCAATAATAAGAGTATTATTAATTAATCACAGGTTTTATATTACTTTACCTTTGCTTCATAGAAACAATCACTATGCTTAGCAAATACTTTCTCGCCTTCTTCGAATTGACTCAATACCGGAGAAGGAACGATCAAATCGTCGCAATTGGTGTTAGATTCAGTACCGGAAACGGAATCCCGTCGTGTCTCTCCGATGAAATCGGTTGCAGGATCCGTCTCAGCGACGGAATCATGATTCACGGTGGCGCTAGGGCTTCCCATCGGCGGAGAGTGGTGGAGGAGGAAGAAGAGTGGTTACAATGGCGGCTTCAAAATTTTCCGGGAAAGGAATTTTTTCAATCGACGCGAAGATTAAAAAAATAAAACAAATTTCAGATATAATCACAAATTTACATGGGCTTAATAAATGGGCTTTAATGATTAAGCCTTTAAGCCCATTTAAAACATTTTCAAGCCTCTTTTATTTTATACGTGGAGAACAATGCAATATTAAGGTAATATATCCTTGAGTATTATAAGACCAAAGTCATACAGTGTAAAAAGACAGAAACACCCTTGGTCATAGTCAACAAAAAGGGTCGGTTGTTGAGAGATAGTGGTAAGGGTATTTTAGTAATTTAGGAATTCTTGTCCATTAAGTCTCTCTCTCCATTAATAAAAGGTCTCTTTTTTTCTTTTTTAAGACATTTTCTCTTTTTCTCACAAGAAGACTCAAGCTTTCTTCTTATGAGCTTGACATGTTCGAGTAAACTACACGACGAAGAAGAGAAATTCTCTAATTTATCTAAAGTCAGGTTTTTTTCACCGATTTTGTGGAGATTTTTGAATTGAAGAGATGGAAGATGATTCATGGGCAGTTTCTTCTTCTGGGTCTTCTAGGAGTTATCGATCAGGAACAGCTACTAAGTATCAATCTGGTTAGTACCCAAAAAAAACCCTTTAATTTTTTTATGAATTTGTGATTTAGGGTTAAAAATTGGATTTTTAGGGTTTATGATTTAAGATGGGTTTGAATTGGGTCTTTAATAAAAAAATTGTTGCTTTACGTTTGTTTTAGATGAAATTTGGGTTTTTTTTTGCTCTCTGGTTGGTTAATTTGGTGTTTGATTTATGGTGAATGTTTTCAGGTACTTATTTTGGTTTGGGAGAAGATTATGAAGAAGATGATGATGTAACAGTGGAATACCCATGTCCGTTTTGCTCGGATGATTATGATTTGATTGAATTGTGTCACCATATTGATGAAGAGCATCAGCTTCAAGCTACACATGGGGTATGTGAAATTCAAAACCTATCTCTATATCACTTATTGTAATTACCATTTGTTATTGTAGCTTCTTCACAAGAAGTAGTTTAGGTATAGATTGTAAGGTTATTGAGAATCAGGGTCCTTCAATCTTTGAGCTATGTAGCAGTGTTTAGTTTGATGCTTTTGGAATCCACTTGCAATTTGTAAATAGTTTTAGATTTGTAAAATAGCCATTGATCTTCGATTACTCCGTTGACATAACTCTCCTTTCGTAGCATTGATCGGGTAAGGATATCAGGATATGAATATTTCATTGTGTGCTTTAAGCTAGACATACTAGCTTTTAGAGGGTAGGATTCTATTTCGTTGTGCGATTGATTTGAGGTTCTGTGAATTTTCTTCACATCTTACGATTTGTTTTTGGTCGTTTGTGATTTTCAGGTATGTCCTGTTTGTAGCAAGAGAGTGAAGATGCATATGGTGGATCATATAACAACACATCATAGAGATCACTTAAAGATATCCTTTTTTATTTATCAAAACCTTCTCTTTAAGCCAATTTTCGTCTTTATAATGATTGTGAATGTGAATTATTTGAGTTTCCTTGACAGAAACTTTACAGTGAACAGAAGCAAACATCATACATGGACGATCAATATTCATCGGATAAATATCTTGATGAGTTACCGCCATCAAATCATCAGCATCATCATACCTCTAAAACCGTTGTTTCCGATCAATTCTTATCCTTCCTCGACAATTCTCCATTGCCTAATCAGACTAAACTAGTGCAGCCTGATTCAAGTGTAGAAAACAAGACTCCGATCAAAGATTCTTCGACAGAGATAGACGGGCAAGGGAAGTCTTCGTCTCCTTTATCGGATACTGAGCAGTTGGAGAAGGCAAAGAAGTGTGAGTTTGTACAGGGACTATTGTCATCAGCTATGTTTGATGATGGATGTGACTTCTTCTGAGTAAAAGAACAAAATAAAGATGTGAAAGCTCTAATGACAAAGGCAGGTCATTGGTATTGTTGTAATTTATATATGTATCTTTTTTTTCAGACATCAATAATATAAAGTCAGATGCGTTTTCAGTTTCTCTTCACAAGAATCTTAGTTGTACAGCTGTGTCTTTGCAAAGCTCTTGCCTTTACAGAACTCAACCATAACAATGCTTAATTGCTTACACTGTAGTTTTAAGCGCTAAATAGTTAATAGCTGTTAGTTAGTCATCAAGCCCGTCTAGCTCAGTTGGTAGAGCGCAAGGCTCTTAACCTTGTGGTCGTGGGTTCGAGCCCCACGGTGGGCGCTTACACTTTTTAGTATGCTCTCTTTTTCCGTGAAAGTGTTAGTTTTCAACTTTCGCTTGCTTTATGAATCATATATATAATTAAGGAGTCCTCTCTTCATCTAAGGTGTCCACATAGGCAAAAAAAATTTTTTAACAATTAATTTTACTTTTAAGTTCATGTTTATGTATATTTATTGTTACTTATAGCTACTAATTTTTTAATTAAATTAGAAAACGAAAAATAAGTCAATAAATTATAAAAGTAGAAATTAATATTTGAGTATTTACTATGAATTTATGATAACGATAAAAGTTTATATATTCAATTTCAAAAATTAGAAATATGTAAAATGAATATACATATAAGAAAAAGTGAATAAAGATATTAGCGACATCAAAGAATCAAAGAAAAAGAATCTTGAGTGTCAGAAAATTGTTAAGAGGCTATTGGTTTTTTTTTTGTCATGAACGCACTTACACCTATTCGTTAAAGAAATACATGAGCATATTTGAACCAATGAGGGATGAACGTGTTAATATAAGAGGTTGTTGATATAAAGATAAAGAATATATATTATTTCACTAAAATGATATTGAACCATCTAATTAAAAATGAGATAATAAGATGAAAATTTAGGATGTACAATTTTATTTATAATGTTATATAATTTTATGGAAGTATGAAAGAAAAATATGAAAGTGTTATAATACTATTATTTTAAAGATATAAGGTATAAATTAGTATAAGACAAAAAAATCACGCATTGCTTGAGTTATGTTCTACTACAAATAAGTAAACAAAGTAACATAAAATCATATATATAATTAGGGAGTCCTCTCTTCATCTAAGGTGTCCACATAGGCAAAAAAAATTTTTAACAATTAATTTTACTTTTAAGTTCATGTTTATGTATATTTATTGTTACTTATAGCTACTAATTTTTTAATTAAATTAGAAAACGAAAAATAAGTCAATAAATTATAAAAGTAGAAATTAATATTTGAGTATTTACTATGAATTTATGATAACGATAAAAGTTTATATATTCAATTTCAAAAATTAGAAATATGTAAAATGAATATACATATAAGAAAAAGTGAATAAAGATATTAGCGACATCAAAGAATCAAAGAAAAAGAATCTTGAGTGTCAGAAAATTGTTAAGAGGCTATTGGTTTTTTTTTTGTCATGAACGCACTTACACCTATTCGTTAAAGAAATACATGAGCACATTTGAACCAATGAGGGATGAACGTGTTAATATAAGAGGTTGTTGATATAAAGATAAAGAATATATATTATTTCACTAAAAGGATACTGAACCATCTAATTAAAAATGAGATAATAAGATGAAAATTTAGGATGTACAATTTTATTTATAATGTTATATAATTTTATGGAAGTATGAAAGAAAAATATGAAAGTGTTATAATACTATTATTTTAAAGATATAAGGTATAAATTGGTGTAAGACAAAAAAATCACGCATTGCTTGAGTTATGTTCTACTACAAATAAGTAAACAAAGTAACATAAAATTGTAAATAGTTAAATCAAATTTTTGTCGTTAAGTTTAATAAATGCATCATACGAACCATATTTTAGATCATTTGAGTATTTATTTTTGAATTAAAAATTACAATAATGAATTCCTTTTATTTATATGGTCATTAGAAAATAATCAAAATATTACGAATTTATATATAAGAGCGCTGAATAGAAATGTTAATAAAAAAATAATCAAAGAAAAAATAGATTCAATAATGTTAATTATTGAAGTATCGTAATTGAGTTTTAGCCGATTGTTAAAAAAAAAAGAATGTATGATTTCACTAAAGGATATTGAACGATTTCACTAAAATAAGAAAATAATTTGTGATCTTTATGTAAAAATGTACGTAGTTCTACAAAAAGGCATTCCGCGACGAGCTTATGTAATTCCATATTTGAATCCATGATTTTAAAAATGTAGAGTAACAAAAACTATTTTCGAAATGTTTAAGAAACGTAAAAAAAATTATGTATAAATTAACTATCTATAATTGTATTAGTGTTTTGTGAAAAAATGACAAAAGTAAATATATTGGTTATATTTAGAATTTGTTTGAAGATTGGATGAATTTATTATGCAATAATGATAAAATAATAAGTTCTCAAAAACTAAACAGCTATTATAATGACAAAATTTTATAATGACAAATTAATAATTAAAAATATGATATTATAATGTGTGAAAAATGTAAAATATATATACTAACATAAAATACTTACTAATTCATGTTATATATGATATTGATAGAAAACATAGGAAAATAACACAAAAATATCAAAAGAACCCAAACTCGCGCAACGCGCGAGTCCAACCCTAGTATCAACAATTATCCAACAAGTTCATGACCTATTTTCTATTTTGGTGCTAATACAGTTGCAATAAAAACACTAGAAAAGTGTTGTTTATCTGTTTATCAAAAACTTTTAACAGCAAACGAGCCAAAGCAAAGATTAACTTTAACACATGGTTCCACACATCATATTAATATTTAGTCAAAATGTTCAAACGATTGAAATTTGAGCGAAGTGATTCATCCAGTTGAGGTTACTTAAGTGATGAACGATGAGTAATAAGAAACCAAAATGAAACATAACTTTTTGGCAAAGCATGTCACTTGAAACACCGTAAGCTAAAAATCTGAAAACATAATAACGATAATAAACTGACATAAAAGTTATGTTCTTTGAGCAAACAAAGTATTTCAACAATCCCAACTTCATAAAACATTCAAAAAACTTCTTCAAAAGTCAAGTCAGTGAATCTGATCTATAGCTTCTCGCTATATCCTATTTCACTTCTTCGACTTCTTATTCTTCTTCTTCGACCTACACCAAAATCAAAGACCCATCATATGAATATTAGACATTAAACCAACTCGAAACAAAATCACAACTAAGAATCAGACTTACTCTCCAGTCTGAGCAGGTGTATCATCAGCAACTACTGCTGGTGCTGGTGCTGGTGCTGGTACAGCCGGCTCGACATCTCCTCCAGGACCCTACACCGACAAAATCCAAACCCATATATAAAAACCCGTAATCATCATCGAAGAAATATTTTCAATACAGTATAAAGTTCTAATTTACCTTAGCTAAACGCTCTTCTCTCCTAGCATGTTTCCTTTCTCTGCTAGCCTTGTTCTTAACCCTCTTAGCCTCAAACTGATCAGCCAAAGTCTTCTCTCTAGCTTTCTCAGCCTTAGACTTGTGGATACTCTCCATCAACACACGCTTGTTCTTGAAAACATTACCCTTAACACGCATGTACATGTCATGGTACATATGCTTATCAATCTTCTTAGTCTCTCTGTATTTCTTCAATAAACGCCTCAACACACGCATCCTACGCATCCACAGTATCTTCGTCGGCAACCTAGCTTCACGAGTACCCTTCCTCTTACCTATTTAACCACAAACAAACACAATCATACAATGCTCATGTAGTCTTAAGAAACTCACACAAACAGAGAGAGTTAATACCGTATCCAGAGTGACGACCCTTCATCTTAGCAATCTTGAGAACACGAGCTCTGGAACGAGAATGGATCTTGGTTGGTTTCCTGATAATGAAACCATCCTTCACAAGCTTCCTGATGTTTTGGCCTATTCATAATCAAGAATCAGTCTACTATGTAACAATCACATACTCTAAACACACAGTAATCTCCAAATCTCAGCTCTAGAACAATCTCAGCTCAAGTATCAGTGACATTTACGAGCTTCTAATCACAGATCGGAAATGAACAACAATGATTACAGTTCTTAAACACTATTATACAACCATTGATAATACAAACCCTAGAAACGAAGCTAAGAGAGAAGAGAGTAAGAAGAATAACATACGAGAATTAGCCATGGAGATATCGGAGCTTTCGTTTGGATCGAGCCATACTTTTCCCTTACCACACTTCATCACCGATGCGGCGAGCCGCTTCTGGAGCTTAAGAGAAACCATTTTTGCTTACTCTCTCCCTTTCTGGAGATTGATGTGGCGGAGGAATGCTAAACGAAGAAGACGAAGGGATTTATATATGATCTCTCTCTAGGGTTTTCTCCTTCTATGAGCAATCTATTGGGCTTTTAGGCCTTTAAAAAAGCCCATTATTAGTCTTTGAACGAGTCCATTGCGTAACTTCTTACTTCTCTCGTACCAAAAAAAAACTTCTTACTTCTCTGGTCCACTTTTAATTTAAAACAAGCCTATAAAAAAACCATTTGTTTTGTTTTAGTATTCAAGATGTAATAATCATCCGGTTATAGCCTTGAAATGTTACCTAGTCATCGCATGAGAATAAAATCGAGTTTGAAGAAGGATAATAACGGATTTAGTCATTCGTTAGCGAGTAAGACTTATTTACGTCGAAATCACTTTTTTTTTTAGTATTTTTTTACCATATGACGCATATATCTGTTTATGTAATAATTTGCTTTCAAGAATTTCTGCATAATAACTTTGTAACATTTACAAATATTGTATAAACTATGTAAGAATTAAAATAAATATTTTTATCTTTGTAAACTCTTATTTAGTTTTTTTTCTTCTTTACCCAATGAGATTTGTTTGACTTCCGAACTGACAAAAAATGATATTTGGCTAATATTTTAAAAATTATGGATGTTGAGTCGTTGATGGTAAATTGGTAAGTAACTTTCATGATCGGGGACGTTTCATTTGGACAAGTCAATATGACAAGTCGGTGGAATTTTCATACTAAATTACTTGTTTTTAACTTTGGATAATAGTATAACACGTAGAGGATTATAATGCAAGTAGACGATCTACAATGTTACCTAACATCACAACGATGTCTATGTCTACTCCACATTGGACTGTTCCTCCAATAGGTTGGATGAAATGCAATTATGATGGATCTTGTGCTCAACAAGGTCTCATCACCAAAGCTGGTTGGCTTTTCCGGGATTCAAATAGCGTTTATAAAGGAGGTGGCCAGGCAAGGGGACGTACGGGTTTAACAGCGTTGGAAAGTGAAATTCAAGCTTTGATCTTGCAATGCAAAATGCTTGGTGTCATGGATACAAAAAGGTTATCTTTGAAGGAGATTGCAAAGAAGTCAGAGATCTTCTTTATGGTGCTATTAGCTTCAGAATGCACAATTGAATAAGTGATGTTAAGGAATGGAAGACAAGATTTGAAGAAGTGGAATTTGCTTGGACTCAACGAGATTTCAATATACCTGTAGATATCTTTTCGAAGACTCAACTTCCAAATGGAATTAATTTTCTTTATCATTTCTTTGTACCATGTACAATAATTCATGCTTTACATTGTAATTACATTCCCATTTGGTAATAAAGATTTCATTCAGAGAGAAAAAAAATAGTATAACAACAATAAGTCATCGTTTGATATTGTAGTTTAAGAAAAACCAAATTAATGTTAATTCTGAGAAAAAGTTAGATGTCTTGTCGTAATTCTTAAAAAATGTCTTTAGAGTTTATAAAAACCTCAAGTTACAAATAGATTAGTTAATTATGTTTAAGAAAGAAAGAAAACTTCAGCTATGAGTTGAGTTGGTGATTTTTGTTGTTTCTTAATTTGAATGCATGTAAAGAGAGCAAATTAGACTTTATGTGAAATGGCTGTATACACTAATACCATTGACCAAACTTCTAACCAGTGATTTTAAACCAATCCATCTGTTTTTTATACAAATTTTTAAAAAATCAGGAAAAAAAACATGATCAAAAGTCCAATATTTCCAATGATTATTTTTTGTTGAGAAATTCCCAAACTAACTCACAAACAAACACAAATTGTTTGTGGAAACTTTTGATACGTAATATTTTTTTTTACTTATTAAAATTATTGTATACCAAAAAGTTCTCATTTGGGACACAATGGAAAGCTAAGCTTTCCACCAAATATAACATTGGCGTGGTCGCAAAGTGCTCCGACCAAACTGCCATCGCTGCCTCCTCCGTTCTTTCCTACGAAGTTCAAGTTCACGTCAACCACGTTCACTCCTTTGCATGGTAGTGATTTGCTACACATGATTTGAACAACGTCTTTTGTAATTGATGTTCCTCTCACGTTTTTGAACAATACATCGCTGATCGCAACTCGTGAATCCTACAAAACAACAATAAGAGAGATTAGTATGAGTTTGGCTATGTGATTATCTTGGTTATATATATATATATATATATATATATGTATACTTACTCCTCCTCTTGAACCGTAGTTTTGATCAATGATGATTGGGTTCTTGACGTTTTTCATGATGATATCTTCAAAATGAATGTCAGAAGCTTTGCTTGGACTTGAACCACCCCATGTCTTGATTCTAAGACCATTGTCGGTCTCGATCATGGTACAGTTCTTTACGTGAATTCCACTAACATCTTCCTCGTTCTTGTACTTTCCAAGACTACCGATACTAAGACCGTGTCCTGGTCCACAAATAACTCTTTCGACAGTTACGTTGTTTGAACCACGACCGACCGAGACACAATCATCTCCGGTTGCGATTGTACTGTCGAGGATGCTAACGTTGTCAGCATTGCTAAGATGGATACCATCGGTGTTGGGACTCTCCGCAGGTGCGATAAGCTTAATGTTTGAGACTTTGACATTTTCGATTTTCACTAAGAACATATGGAAGGCCTTTGCATTCACGGAAGTGATTCCGTTAATTTCAACATTTTTCATGTTCCTGAACTTGAGAGACTGCATGTGTACACATACATTACGTGTGAATTGATTAGTACATATATTTAACATTTTGATGTTATATTTTATAGACTAGTGTAGTCTCACTTACCGTTGGAGGAAGGTTGCATTGGAGCTTTTTACCACAACCGTCAGCTGCCCAGACCTTTTCACCTTTGCCGTGGAATGTACCGGTTCCGGTGAGAACAACATTGTCGACATGCTCGAATAAGATCCATTCGGGAGTCGCGTATCCGCTTGTTGTAGCGCTGACTGTGCCATGGACTTCGACGGTGATTTTGCTCTCGCATGGACCAGCGAAAATAACTGGACCAGTCAAGAATTCTCCCTTAGGAACCAGTAGCGTTGCTGGTACAGGACTGGCACACACTTTTATCCATGTGTTCAAAAACGCCTGCATGCATGCATATCACCCAAAACGTTAGAAAAAAACACAATCATTGAATCAATTTTTTTTATATGAATCCTAGAATATCACAACCGTATACCTTGAAGGAATTGGTGGAACCATCTCCTACGGCTCCAAACTTAGTAATATCAAAGACAGTAGGGTTGCCGGAATTAGCGGCGAGGCCACGTCGGCCACCAAGATATTCACCATTAGCCACGCAAGAACCAAACACCAAGGCCATCAGAATCAATGAGCCTACATTATTGGCCTTGGCGACCAAACTCCTTGCGTCAGCCATGGTGATGATATCTTTTTTTTTGTGGGTTTTTTGTGTTCTTTTAAAAATGTATATACAAATTTAAAAGTGATTTGCTCAGAGGATTCAAGATGTTTTTATAGTGTTGCTTGTATGCTATTTTTAGATTTCAATCTTATTTTAAAGTTATTGTTTTAGGTGAATAATAGAGTTTATGATTCCATCTTCTTTTGCGGATGTTTGACCCCAAATGATAGGTGATAACGAATCTGAATTCACGGCAACCTTTTTTTATCTAAGAAAGAGAAAACGAACCTATTGATTAAGTGGTAAAGAATGATCAATATTACTTGTTTCTTCCTCAAAATTCTGAGTATGTAACAAAATTTGTATGCATGTAATTATGTAATAACTTTTTAAAAGAAAGACTAAATTTTAACGAATTCCGAGGAAAACAATAGATGACTAGATGTGTTGTCACAATTCTAGTTTAAAAATGTCTTTAGAGATTGTAAAAATCTCAAGTTTCACAAATATATAGGTTAGTTATGTTTACGGAAGTAAGAAAACTTCACGAGACTTATCTATGCTTATACAAAAGACTTATCTATGTTTCATCATCTGATATGAAACAATCGTATCTGATTTCAAAGGTATTTTGTTGTTGCTGCTGAACTGTTTAATTCAGTTTTGCGTTTAATTCATTTTGCGTAGCTAATATTACTACTAATCATATTATATAAATAATTTGCTTGGATCGCATACGTGAAATTTTTTTGAAACACGTAGATTTTGATCGTGAGATATATAATTTTTTTTTTGTTTTCAGTTTTTGACTGTTTTATCTTTTGGCTTGTGGTGAATTTGTATATGTGTTGGTTTTGATGTTTCCAAATAGGAACCGATTCATAAAAATGTAGAGAAAAGATTACTGTATTACTGTAGGTTGTATCCATTCCTATAAAAATCGTCATGTGGTGTTAATGTTATTGCATCTCATGTCAAAGTTTACGATGCAAATTTATTTATTTTTGGTCGAAAAGTTTACCATACAACTAAGTTTTCTATTTATTTGTTTGATAGTGTTTTGCCACTTTTGGGTAATGGTTATGCGAGATAATAGTTTACGGGGACTCTACCCTTTCCAAAATGTTTGTTTTTGATTCGTAGTGTTTCTTAAATTTGGATAATCATTGGATCTCGATTTTTTAAAATTTTGTTTTTATGGTTGTAGAAATGTAATTATTCGCTTTGTTTTAGCTGATTTTTACAAATTTAATATGGGTTTGTTTGTCGTTCAGTACCATTTGATGCAGTGTTAGTGGGATCAAAACTTCATTGACGACCAAAACTTTGACAATAGTCACTCCAACAACTAAGACATGACCCTACTCAGCCATACCATAATCATGATGATGATTGAGAATAAACGTTTTAACTTGGATTACACATATTCTTCCTTGTGCTCTGCAAGGAGAACAAGGATGAAGAAGAAGAGTACATTAAAGAAGAAAAGTCTAAGCGGTAAAGCTTCTGTTTTACAAAGCAATGAAGGGATCGAGAAGACATACAACAGTTTTGGTGGCAGAGAATGAATGAGACAATTCTGAAATCCTACTTACTATATCGGAGAATAGTGTCCTTTATTTTAAACCAAAACTCTGATTTTTGTTTAGATTAATCAATGGTTTTATGCTAATGTGTGAGATTTGGGGAAATGTTGTTTTCTTATATTTTGGTTGTGTGCTTGACTGCTTGTGTGTTAGTAAAAGTGTAAAACACGAATTACTTATGGATTATCTATATTATACACCATTAAATGAGAAGTTGAAAACATGTCGAGTAATAATCTGTCAGCTAATTGTGTCAACTACGGTAAGAAAATAAAAAAATGTTACTTTTATATACTTGAAAAAATGTTCTTTGTTTTTAAGGGATGCAAAGCTTTACCTCCCACAGCCATCTCTTATGCGAACTTAGGAGCTTGGATAGTACGGAACATATGGACGACGCACAACCAGCTCCTCTTTTCCGATATTGAGTTCTCAACGTCGGCGGTGCTCTTGAAAGCCATTACGGATGGTCGTAGCTGGCAGGCTGCGCAAACTCAAATCACTAAACCTCGCTCTGTTCCAACAAAGATAAAACCAATCCAACAGTTTACAACCGGCTTATCTTGCTTTGTTGATGCTGCCTGTAATACTTATACGAACCGGAGTGGTTTGGGTGTGTCTCTTAAGTGTAATACAAACAGCACAATGTGCGCTACATCTTCCACAAGAGAGAACGTTACCTCAAGTCTTGCTGTTGAAGCTTGGGCTCTAAGATTAGGTTTGGTCTTTGCGAGAGATCTGGGATGCGAGGAACTCCATGTCTTCTCGGACTCTCTATCTCTGATCCAAATTCTCAACTCTCCCACAACCCATGAGCAATTCATGCGATTCTCTGTGATATTAGGGACCTTTGTATTCTGTTCCCTACCATTTATTTTGCTTTTGTTCCTCGCTCGTCTAATCACGAGGCGGATCTCATTGCCAAACATGCTTTACATGTTTTGGAAAATGTAGTGTTGATCTCACGATCGGGAAAGTACGTTCGTATATTGTGAGAGGCCGAGATGTCTGTTAAGTAAAAATGGATACGATCGTATAAATATGTGATGTCCGTATTCAGAGAGAAGACAAACGAATTAAAGATATATGGTCGTATTGAAGGTATACGATCATATAAAAGATGATGGTCGTATAAAGGTGTTAATCGCTTAATAGAACAAAGTATGCACGAAACGTGGTCGTATTGCTCTCTTTTCCGTATTATCTCATGTGTTCGAAACCGACGAGGACGAAGGTCCCTTGGGGGTCGACGGTCGTGCAAAAAACGTAGAGCGTCCTCCGGAGGTTGCTGCAACTTCGACAAGGGCTGCTGAGGGCCCTTCTATGGCTGCTGACCCTGCTGGAGGCCCGGTCGTGACCCCTGAGGTTCCTGGGATCGATGATATTGATATTGTCAACTGATTTGTGCAACTATTTCTCCTTGGGCTGATGTAGCCGAAAGTTTAGTGGATGTAATTTGTACTCTCTCTTTTTTTGTGGTTGCTCGTGATGAGCGTGTATGTACTGTTCCCTGACCCCTGATGGTCGGGTTTTTCTTCAATTTATGAAATCGTAATTTTTCGCTTTAGAGAATGAATTTTTGCCAAAAGTTCACTTTAAAGAGCTCTAGTCGGTTCGCGCGATGGACGACCAGGCTAAGTTTGTCTGCTGGTCGGGACCAGGCTTAAGACGAAACCCGTCTTGTGGTTAAGTGTGCGAGTCGTGGTCGGCTTACTGCACTTACACGTTCTTTGGATTCGGTGCAGGTCGGGGCCTGGCTGACAGGTTTTACCGGTCAAGAATTCGTGGTTTCCAGACTACGGTTGTAGGTTTTCCTACTGCGTTGAAGCGAACGCGTATTTGTTTGTCAGATGCCTGGCCAGGGCATCGAACGTAGGGAACGAGGCTTCTTAAATACCCAAGTGAGGGATAGTGCCGATCGTATATATTTTTTTTTTTATTTTTTTTTTTAATGGGAGCTAGACCTCAAATGAGGCTGCCTACGTACCCTAGGTGAGGGATCAAGCCGATCGTAGTTCAAGATTGGGACGGTCGTAGTTTTGAGTAAGACTACGATCGTAGGTTTTTTTTTTTTTTTTTTTTTGAGAAATACTACGATGGTCGTAGTTTTGAGCAAGACTACGATCGTGTTTTTTTTTTTTTTTTTTTTTTTTGGAAATACTACGATGGTCGTAGTTTTGAGCAAGACTACGATCGTGTTTTTTTTTTTTTTTTGGAAACTGGACCTCGAATGAGGCTGCCTACGTACCCAAGTAAGGGATCAAGCCGATCGTAGTTCATGGTCGGGATCTTACACTTGTGCAAAAAGTTAATACCGAATTTGCGTGACTGGTGGTTGGGAAAGATTTTAGCAGACGCGTGGTCGGTGGGGTTGTGCTTCATTGAGTGGAAGCAGGTTGTAGTAGTACCGTTTCAGGGACATCGCGTTCCATGAGCGTGGAATCATTGCTCCGTCCATAGTCATGAGTTCGTATACGCCAGGACGGACAATCTTAGAAACTTGGTACGGTCCTTCCCAATGAGCGCCGAGCTTTCCGGCCTTATACTCGGCTGTGTTCTCGTATACCTTCCTGAGGACGAGGTCGCCAACGCTGAAGCTTCGGCTCCGTACGCGCTTGTTGTAATAACGAGCAGCTATCTGTTGGTAGTTCTGTATGCGGACGAGGGCCCGACCACGTTCTTCTTCGATGTGGTCCAAATTGTCCATTAGCATCCTGTCGTTGAGGTCGGGGTCGGTTGTCATAATCTCTCTTCGTAGACTGTTGACGCTGACTTCGGCTGGGGCCATCGCTTCGATTCCGTAGGCCAAGGAGAAGGGGGTACGCTTGGTTGATTGGCGTGGTGTCGTTCGGAGCGACCATAGTACGCCATCTAGTTCATCAGCCCAGGTTCCTTTCTTTTCATCGAAACGCTTTTTCAGTTCGGATATGATAGCCTTGTTCGTCGCCTCTGCTTGTCCGTTTTCTTGCGGGAAACGCGGTGTCGACTTGTTAAGACGGATTTTCCACTTTGAGCAGAAATCTTCGAAGGTCTTGGAAATGAATTGCGACCCGTTGTCAGCGATAATTTCATAAGGCAACCCATGGCGACAGATGACGAATTTCCAGACGAAATCTTGGACATTGTCGGCCTTAATCTTTGCGAAGGATTCCGCTTCGACCCACTTTGTGAAGTAGTCGGTAACTACGATCACGTACTGCTTCTGTTTGGACCTTGGGAGTGGACCGAAAATGTCCATCGCCCATCTCATGAACGGGTAGGCAGACGTTGCGGTCGTCAGAGGTTCAGTTGGAGAGTTGATCATTGTTCCGTGACACTGGCACTTTTCGCAACGACGGGCGTAGTCTGCGCAGTCGGTGAGCATGGTCGGCCAATAGAAACCGAGCTTCTTGATTTTCATTGCGAGAGTCCGTACACCAGAGTGATTGCCACCTCCGCCTTCGTGCGTTTCGGTCAGAATGACGCTGATCGTATCGCCGTTGACACACTGAAGTAGGACTCCCGCTGCACTCCATTTATATAGCTTTCCACCCATCACTACGTAATGCGCACTCTTGGACTTTAGACGACGTGCCGCCCATTTGTCCTCTGGGACCCTTCCATCCTTGATGTAATCTGAAATTTCGTCCCGCCAATCTATCTGGTGGGCTTAGTCGGGATGGTCGGTGCGGTTGTTTTGGACGGCCTGGTCGACCTGGTCGATTCGATCGAGATCGTCGTCTGTGCCGGCAATCTCGCTGTCGTTCTTGATGACGTTCATCCGGCTGGTGCTGCAAGGTAAATCGATACTCGGGTCGGGAATGGTTTTGACTGGTATGATCCGTTTTAGGTCGAAGCCCGAACTTGTTGCCAATGAGGCCAGGTCGTCAGCGGCGAAGTTTTCAGATCGAGGGATGTCAGTGATAACGAAGTTGTCGAAGTTCGAGAGGATTAAAGCTTCGGTGAGTTTCAGGTAAGTGTTCATGCGCTCGTCTCGCGCGTCGTAGTCGTGATTTAATTGATTAGTGACGAGTCGGGAGTCGTTGTACGCGTGTACTCGTTTAACCCCGACCTCTCTAGCCAGGCGTAGCCCGGCGATGAGGGCTTCCCACTCTGCTTCGTTATTGGTAGCTTTGAACTCGAGTCGGAAACACTGTTCGAGTATTTCATTGGTCGGGGAAATCAGTCGTATCCCTGCTCCACAACCGTGTCGGGATGCCGACCCATCGATGTAAAGGCTCCAGTCTTGGCTCGTCGGTGTGATGGCGATGGCTTCCGGGGGTAGCTCGATCAAGAAATCAGCCAAGGCTTGCGACTTGGTACTCGTGCGGTTGCGATATTCGATGTCGTATTCGCTGAGCTCGACCGCCCATTTTGCCATGCGCCCTGACTGACTAGGACTGTGGAGGATTGTTCGCAGCGGCTGGGTAGACATTACAGCGATCGTATGTGACTGAAAGTAAGGGCGGAGTTTCCGAGCGGCGACCACGATAGCTAAGGCTAATTTTTCTAAGGTCGGGTATCGACTCTCCGCTCCGTTGAGCGACTTACTGACGTAGAAAATGGGTTTCTGGTCTCCTCGGTCTTCTCGAATTAGGACGCCGCTCACTGCCGCGTTTGTGACGGAGACGTACAGGTATAGTGTTCCGCCGTGCTCGGGTTTCGACAGAACAGGAGGCGATGTTAGGTATGACTTCAATTCATTGAAAGCTGCTTCGCACTTGTCATCCCAAACAAATGTTTTGTTCCCGCGGAGGAGCTGGTAGAAAGGAAGGCTACGGTCGGTGGATCAAGATATGAAGCGGTTGAGCGCCGCTATTCTGCAGGTCAGCCGCTGTACCTCTCTTTTGTTTTTCGGAGACGGTAGATCGATGATTGCGGTGATCTGCTTTGGGTTTGCTTCTATTCCCCTTTGTGTAACAATGTAACCAAGGAATTCGCCTGAGGTTACCCCGAACGTGCACTTGGTTAGGTTAAGCTTCATCCCGTACTCGTTGAGAATTTTGAAGCAGTCCCGAAGGTGTCCGACGTGGTCGGTGGCATTTTGAGACTTAACCAGCATATCGTCTATGTACACTTCCATCGTATCTCCCAGTTGGTCGGCAAACATCTTGTTCACCAGTCTTTGGTAGGTTGCTCCCGCGTTTTTCAATCCGAAAGGCATGACTCGATAGCAGAATGTTCCTCGGTCGGTTATGAAAGACGTTTTTTCGCGATCGTCGGGATGCATTGCGATCTTGTTGTATCCGGAAAAAGCATCCATGAATGATAATAGCTCATTCCCGGTCGTAGCTTCTACCACGCGGTCGATGTGGGGCAAGGAAAGCTGTCTTTTGGGCATGCTTTGTTCAAATCTGTAAAATCGATGCAGACACGCCATTTGCCGTTCTTCTTTTTAACTACGACCGGATTGGCCAGCCATTTGGGGTATTGAACTTCTGTAATTGAGCCGGCTTCGAGCAGCTTGGTGACTTCCTCGTTGACAGCGCAGGCTCTCTCGTAACCGAGCTTTCTCCGTTTTTGCTTTATAGGTTTGTAGGTGGGATCAACGTGAAGCTCGTGGCTAGTGATGGCCGGTTGATGCCCTTCATATCTTCTATCGACCACGCGAACGTCGCGACATTCTTGTTCAGAAATTTGGTCAAGTCTGTCTTGATTGATTCGGAAAGCTCGGCACCTATATTAACGCATCGCTCGGGGTGCTGCGGATCGATGTTCACCGGGGTTGCAAGTTCTTGTCTCGGCTCGGTTGCGTTCGACTCTTCTGGATTGCTTATGTGTAGGTTAAACTTCTGCAGTTTCTGCCCGGTGATGAAACAGGTTCTAGCTGCCTTTTGATCTCCTCTTATGGTGTGAACCCCAGTTGGGGTCGGGAATTTGACACATTGGTGGTAGGTGGAGGCGATTGCTCTGAGAGAAAACAACCAAGGCGTTCCCATGATAACATTGTACACCGCCGATTTGTCTACGACCAGGAACTTGACATCCCTGATCAAGCCACCAGCATATACTCTCAGCTTGATCGTTCCTACGGTCATCGTGGTGATTCCTTCGAAACCGACCAATGGTCTAATGCTCGGTTTAATCTTGCCATCTGGTATGTCCATTCGTTTGAGCGTATCTTTAAAAATGACATCCACCGCGCTCCCGGTGTCGATCAAAACACGTGTGACATTGCAATCTTCGATTTTGAGTTCAATGACTAAAGGGTCGTTGTGAGGCATCGCGAGATCCTTAGTATCAGCTTCAGAAAAAATGATCGGCATGTCGACTTCTGCCCGACCGTAACAGTCTTGATCGGCCTGGTTCATCTTCTCGTACTTCTTAAGAGATTGTACAGAGGCGTGAACTGGCTGGAGGCCTCCCATAATGACAAGCACTCTTCTCTTTGAGGTCGGTGGCCCGTCTCGCGGACCTTCCTTCGGTGGTAAGGGTTGTGCGGGGTTGTTCTTCCGTTCGCCTTGCCCAGAATTCTCCCCTCCTTTCCGTTTTTCCCCGCGATCGGGCGGGCTGTCCACTTTTATTTCTCCACGCTGATAACCGGTGAGCAGGGCATCTTTGAGACCACGACATTGTGTAGTAGAATGACCAAACACTTGATGGTAATCGCAGTAGAGTTTAGTGTCTTTCGAGTCCTGCCCCCGTATCCACTTGTTCGACTGTCTCTGAGGTGGCTGGTCCGTTCCAACCTGGTGCACTAAGAGTTTTTTGCTCTTATATTCTTGGTCGTAGTGTTGCCGGGGCTCCTGGTATTCGCCTTCGCCTTTCGGTTTTGCCTTTTGTGCTGGAGGCTTTGCAAGAGAGTGTTTATGTGTGTTAATGGTCTTGTCCTCTTCAAGACGGATGTATCGCGTAGACCGATGCATCGCGTCTTTTAAGCTGGTCGGTGGGGTGAGGACGAGATTCTCCCTGAACATAGATTCATACCACAATCCTTGCTTCAGTGCTGAGATCGCGGAGTTGTCACCGACCGTAACCCTCGAGAGCACCGCTTTGAACCTGTCCATGTATCCCCGCAACGTTTCGTCCTCCTTCTGGACTAGGGACCAGAAGTTGGCGTCAGAGATTCCTTCTTCGAGGTACATGGAATAATGCTTGAGGAAGGCTTGGGACAGTTGTGGAAAGCTGTCGATTGATCGCGGACGAAGACGGGCAAACCACTCTAGAGCAGGTCCCGAGAGATGTTCGACAAAATGTTGGCAGCAACCCGCATCTTTCTCCTCTAGGGAGTAATGGGTACGTCCCATCGCTAGGTTGAACTTCCTTAAGTGTTGCATCGGGTCGGTGTCTCCGGTGTAATGCGAAATGCGGAGTTTACTGGAGTCTCTGACCGGGGTCGCCATGATGCGGTCGGTGAAGGGAGTTTGCTGCGTTTCCGCCAGCACACGTTCGATTTCTGGGGCAGAGCTGATTGCGTGGTGCACCTTCGACGTTATTTCGGTAAGCTTTGCTCGGAGATCTTCCATTTCGAAATCTCGGTCGGTCCTTGGTTCTTGCGACCGGATTCTGGTCGGCCTTGAGCGTTGCGAGCTTAATGGGTTGACTAGAACGGGACCGGCTGATCGGTTTTGGTCTTATGGTCGTCCTAACCTTTCGAAAACGTCCGAAGAGATGACCGGACGGTTCTGTTCGGATGACCGGTCCAATCTTTCGTGAACGTCTGAAGAAACGGTTGGTTGGATTTGGTCAGCTGGGCGGTTCAGCCTTTCGAATACGTCCGAATGGACGACTGGTCGGTCCTGATCAGTTGGGCGACTCAACCTTTCGAATACATCCGAATGAACGACTGCTCGGTTCTGGTCCGATGGGCGCCCTATCCTTTCGAACACGTCGGTCGACCGGCCGAGTCTATCGAGTACATCCGTCTGTCGTCCCAACCTGTCAAAGATGGTCTGGGACGAGCTGGCTCCGAGATGTGGGGAGTCATTATTGGGTCTGCTAGTGCCGGCCTCAGCTCGGTCGCGGGTCACCGCTCGGGAGAGTCGTAGATCCTCAAGCCGAGAATTGGTCTGTCTAGTCAACTGCTCTTGGTCGTCTAGGCATCTCATGATGGCGTCCATTACCCTGGACAGGTCGGCCTGCTCGCCGGTGACTCGGATTGCTCCCCGCTGGAGGTTGGGGGACTCGACGACGGTTGTCTGTTCATTGGCGAGAGCCTGTTGGATGGTTGTCGGATTTGTATCTTCTTCGGTTGGTGTTATGAGTTCGACCTCTTGCGAGGGGAGGTCTGATTCGACGATTGGGTCAATTTTCGATGTATAAGACTCTCTATGAAGCCCCCTACCTGGCGCGCCAATTGTTGATCTCACAATCGGGAAAGTACGTTCTTATATTGTGAGAGGCCGAGATGTCTGTTAAGTAAAAATGGATACGATCGTATAAATATGTGATGTCCGTATTCAGAGAGAAGACAAACGAATTAAATATATATGGTCGTATTGAAGGTATACGATCATATAAAAGATGAT
This sequence comes from Arabis alpina, assembly GCA_900128785.1. Classification (NCBI taxonomy): domain Eukaryota; kingdom Viridiplantae; phylum Streptophyta; class Magnoliopsida; order Brassicales; family Brassicaceae; genus Arabis; species Arabis alpina. Next base: position 1,008,888 of record LT669788.1, read on the forward strand.
GGTCGTATAAAGGTGTTAATCGCTTAATAGAACAAAGTATGCACGAAACGTGGTCGTATTGCTCTCTTTTCCGTATTATCTCATGTGTTATCACATCAAGTAATGTGACAACTATTTATAGTTACAATGATCTAAGGTTTAATGCAACTATAGTTACACATAAAGTAACTAGATAAGAAAAGCACTATGGTTTGGCTAATAAACATTGGGCCTCAATCTTCTGATGGGCCTCATCATAAGAGGTGGATTTGGGCCTCCAAATCTATGCCCAACATGTAGCAACTTTACCTAAATCAATAAAGGCATTTGTTCGACCAAACAAAAATAATGAAAAGCTACAAGATAAAGATTTGAAATCAGAATTGAGCTTCGAAAGATATGAGAACCATAAAGTAATGGGAGTGTACATCAACTAGAAAAATTCAAGATCGAGATTATATATCACACCAAACAAATAAATGACATTTAAATGTGTTATGTTTAGAGCAGAGTTATGTTTTCACGTGGTGTTTCGATCATCATTTTGAAGTCAAGAGAGGGAGATTTACCAGAAAACAATGAATGGGGACATTTGGTATGAACAACCAACAACCATTTTTTTTACATCTATTTTTTGAAAAGATTTTCTTGGTTTTTTTTGTCAACCTTACTATTAATCAGAAACTACCATCCAAGATGGAGATCCAACTCGGTGGAGTATTGCTTACATAAGAAAAATTAAAAGCTCGAGATCTTGCTGAACGGGCGAGACAGTCCGTCTTCAAATTAATAGAACGTGATATGAGGGATTATGAGAAGTTGGGTAGACGATCTTGTAATCTCCTGAGCTTGACTGAGAGAATCGAAAACGCCGGCCACTCTGGATGTTGGACGATATCTACTAGGTCAGAACAATCTGTTTAAAATACCGGACACGTCATATCTCTTTCCACCATACAGGTCATCGCTCATATTAGTGCTTCCATCTCCGCATGTAAGGGAGTTCTTGGTTTGTGAACAAATTTTTTGATTCGTTTATTGGAGGTCGGTTTATCAGGTGAAAAGAAAGAAGTATACATAGAGGGCGAATTAAATCTCATTTTATCATGTTCTTGCTTCATAGACAATATAAGAAAACTCAAACAAGTATAGATTCAGGCTCATAGAGATTTATTATTATAGAAAACTATAGTAGATATGTTTTTCAAAATAAAAAAATGTGGTGAAATGGGAGAAAGATGGCAAGCCTAAGAGCATCCACAACCATCCTATTGGTGTGGATCTCATATAATATAACTCAATATAAAATGTGGGCTTGTGCGAAAATGAGTTTGAGCCGTCTGATCCAAGAGAGTTACTTGAGACGTTTTTTCGTGACTCATCGGAGACACGTGGCAGACGGTGATTGGACCGTATCAATTTCTCTTGACCCAAACGTGAAATCTCGGTTCATTTGTGGAGAAACGAAAAGTTCTTTGGTTTCGTCGTCTCCGATGCGATTCAGAGAAAATCAAATAGAAAATTCATCGTCGATGATCTCGCCGTTTTCTTTCCCGGCGATGAAGACAAATCTCTTGTCCTCTCCTCCTCTTTTCTTGATCTCTCTAAACAGCGATGAAATCACCAGAGAAGTCTCTTTCTCTTATGAACCTTATTTTTCTCTTCGTCTAAGTCTCGTCCTCCTCCTTCTTCTTCTCCGTTGCCGACGGTGATTTTCAGGCAATGCATCATCTCTACTCCTTCGTCGCGTCCTCCTCCTTCGTCTCCGTCACCGAGAACGAGTTTTGATGATTGTAAGTCAAGCATCATGGATTGCTTCGTAGTGTATTCGTTATAACTTTTGTGCTATAAGAAATTGCTTGGAACTGTTTGTTTTGTTGTTACTTATTAGATTGTTTGTTCTGTGGATGTATCAGAGGTGATTGAGAAAGCTAAGGAGAAAATCAATGATTTGAAGAAGTTTTATGGTCGGCTTGCTGAGATTCTTCGTGAATGCCCTGGACAGTACTATAGGTAATTTTGATAGTCATGTGCGGTAAATGCATTTTTGTTCAATGTTTTGGTGGTAAAGGTTGGTTTTGTAATGTAGGTACCATGGGGACTGGAAAAGTGAAACACAAGCAGTGGTTTCTCAGCTTGCTTTTATGCATTGGCTAGAAACTGGAACTCTTCTCGTGCATATTGTAGGTCTCATAGTCTTGATTGTTCAAAAGTATGAATTTCTTTAAATTTTGTGTTATATTCTGAACTTTTATTTATATTGTTCTTGTATCGAGGAAATGTGGTGGTCTTATTGGATTTGTTAGATGGTGTTAGCAAGTTTGCAAGAAGATCATTAATTTTCATTCATTTTATTTTCTTTCATTTTATTCTTTGTAAAACATAAATTATTATTTTCTCTTTTGATACCAGAGTCTCATGATTAAACAGGTAAAAACTACAAAAAAAATTATTGAGTCTCAACCAATAAACTAATACTTTTTCTTTTTTTTGGACAACATAGAACTTCATTGATTAAACTTGGGTTTCGGTTACAAGAGCAAACGATGCCAAGCTGAAACCAAAACAAATAAACTCGAGACTTTCGACAGGAGATGAGAGTTCATGGGACAAACCATGGAGTTTGGGAACTATCGAGATAAAAGAGATGACTCGAACCAATTGGAAGGATTCGGATATTACCGATAAAGTCCTTTTGTTTTCTTCGAAACCGGTATGGGTCTCAGGTCGAGTCACCAAGGAAACATTCCTGGATTTATACTCACCTCCTAGAAGCCAAGCTCTAGCGCTAGTACTAAATATTGATCGTAATATCAATACAAAAGACCTAGCTACACTACGATACAAGGCTGGAAAAATAATGGAAAATAGATCAACTAAACAGGCCAAACTATGGGCCGAGTTTTCTAATCTATTCCTTTCCGAGCCCAATAACCAAAAGTCTTCTTTCCAGCCCATTAAATCAACATAGATGAGAGTGTCACCTACAGATCGGAGGGGGAATATTCCGGCCATCTGAATGTCTAGCTTGCTTTGGGACCACCGCCCTACGATTGGCGGATTTAAGTCCGGTGTTGTGTTCTTTGGTCCCATCTCAAAGAGAGACCGATCCAAAGAGCAACGGAAGTGCGTCGGCGAGGCGCGGGAGGAGGACCCCCGCCACAAGGAGTGTGGCGGGTTAACATCGGATTGGGTCTTAGTCGCACCATGTATAGGAGAGATCTCACCATAAGTTCTCGACGAGATGGTTGACTCTAGATCCGGTCGATGGTGGGGGTGAGGAGGAAGATCGCGGCGGTTGTGGTCGTGTGAGGCAGCGAAACGAGGTACGGAAGTGGGATCCGGTGGTTTTGGTGGTGGGAGGTTCGAAGGTGTCTCCATCAGAGAAAGCACCATCGTCGACCGTCGGTGTGGGGTTTCCAAACCCATAACTTCAAGCGTGGAGAGCTTCATCACCACCGGCTCCAACAGCTCGCGATTTACCCAGGACGAGGTCGTAATCCGACCAGCACCTTCACGCGGATGTTTTGTCTCGCCGGAAGCAGCTAGGCGGCGGAGAGACGGTAGCACGGTGGGTATAACAGACGAGGACAAGCTTGATGGGAAGATTCCGGCGGTGGAGATCAGAAGGCGGTGGTGATTGTCCATTACAGCGGCAACGGCAGCGGTGTGACTCTCTCGGGGCTCGTGCCCGAGAGAATTAGGGCGAGTGCGTGAGTCTAGATAGTTATACTCAGTTATTTTCTTATCCAGTTCCAATAAACTAATACTTAAACTAATATTTTTTTAATTAGATGAGATCCACACCAAGCTCTCGTTTGTGAACGTGAATGCTCTAAGCCTTTATGTAGTACAAGGTGAATGTCAACAACTTGGAAGCTTGTTCATACCACATTGTTAACGATTGTTATTGTATTCCGCACTGGAAGCTTAGAAACCAAAACTAAACATAGTACAATTCAAATTATACATGTATATTTCATGAAAAAACAATAAATAAAACAAAACAATATTTATTTATTTTTAGATAATTGTTCAAAATTTAGTAGTTATTTTATATTATTTTAAAATACTTTGTATATTCAAAAACATAAGAAAAAAACCAAAATCAAATGGAAACTCACCAATCAAGTTATTCTATGAAAGTACATAATGTCGAAAAGATTTTATTGTTGCCATAGGAAAGTAAGCAATTAATTTTATGATAAATGTAAACGTATAATTTACAATCCTAAAAAAATGATTTTTGTTATTTCTATCACGCGTAGGGCGCGGATACCTGCCTAGTTAATAGTATGTCAAAAAGCTCTCATTTGGAACACATTGGAAAGCTAAGTTTTCCACCAAATATAACATTGGCGTTTTCGCAAACCGCTCCAACCGAACCGCTGCCTGATGCCGACTTTCCTCCCGCCTTTCCTACGAAGTTCAAGTTCACGTTAACCACGTTTACTCCTTTGCATGGTAGTGATTTGCTACACATGATTTGAACAATGTCTTTTGTAATTGTTGTTCCTCTCACGTTCTTGAACAACACATCGCTAATCGCAACTTGTGAATCCTACAAAACAAAGACAGATCTTTTGTATAAGCAACATGATTATCATGAGTTTTGGTAAGTGATTTTCTCGGTTATATATATGTATACTTACTCCTCCTCTTGAACCGTAGTTTTGGTCAATAATGATTGGGTTCTTGACGTTTTGCATGATGATATCTTCAAAATGAATGCTAGTAGCTTTGCTTGGCTCTGAACCACCCCATGTCTTGATTCTAAGACCATTGTCGGTCTCGATCATGGTACAGTTCTTTACGTGAATTCCACTAACATCTTCTTCGTTCTTGTACTTACCAAGACTACCGATACTAATACCATGTCCTGGTCCGCAAATTATTCTTTCGACGGTTACGTTGTTCGAACCACGACCGACCGAGACACAATCATCTCCAGTTGCCATTGTACTGTCGAGGATGCTAACGTTGTCAGCATTGCTAAGATGGATACCATCGGTGTTGGGACTCTCCGCAGGTGCGATAAGCTTAATGTTTGAGATTTGGACATTATCGGTTTTCACTAAGAACATGTGGAAGGCCTTTGCGTTCACGGACCTGATTCCGTTAATTTCAACGTTTTTCATGTTTCTGAACTTGAGAGACTGCATGTGTACGTATATATTACGTGTGATTAGTAGGAATATTTAAACTTGATGTTATATTTTATTTATGTATATGTGGATAAATTTGTTCATACCGTTGGAGGAAGGTTGCATTTGACCTTTTTGCCACAACCGTCAGCTTTCCAGACTTGTTCACCTTTGCCATGGAATGTACCGGTTCCGGTGAGAACAATATTGTCTACACGCTCAAATAAGAACCATTCGGGAGTCGCGTAACCGCTTGTTGTAGCGATGATTGTACCTTGGACTTCGACGGTGATTTTACTCTTGCATGGACCAGCGAAAATAACTGGACCAGCCAAGAATTCACCCTTAGGAACCAGTAGTGTTGCTGGTACAGGACTGTCACACACTTGGATCCATGTTTTCAAAAACGGCTGCATGCATGCATATCACCAAAATTGTTTAGAAAAATACTTTATTATCAAGACAATTTTTATTTACAATGGAATATCACAACCATATACCTTGAAGGTATTGGTGGAACCATCTCCTACGGCTCCAAACTTAGTAATATCAAAGACAGTAGGGTTGCCGGAATTGGCGGCGAGGCCACGTCGGCCACCGAGATATTCACCATTAGCCATGCAAGAACCAAACACCAAGGCCATTAGAATCAATGAGCCTACGTTTGTATTATTTTTCTTGGCGACCAAACTCCTTGCGTAAGCCATGGTGATGATATCTTTATTTTTTATTTTTTATTTTTTTTGTTCTTTTAAAAGCGTGTAAACAAATTTGAAAGTGATTTGCTAAAAGGAGGATTCGAGATTTCAATCTTAGTTTTAAGTAATTGTTTTAGGGTAAATAATAGAGTGTGTTATTCCATCTTCTTTTGCGGATGTTTGACCCTAAATGGTAGGTGATAACAAATTTCACGGTAACTTTTTTTATCTAAGAAAGAGAAAACGAACCTATTGATTAAGTGGTTAAGAATGATCAATATTATTTGGTACCTAATAGACTAAAATTGCAAGCAATTACTACCACTTGTTTCTTACTCAAAATCGCTATATAGTATATATATTGTGCTTTTGAATACATTTTATTTTGTAATTGATCTTATATATATAAAATTACATTTTTTCATACATATTTATGCTCACAGTATTGTACCATATCCATGCCCGTTCCTTACATGGTGCAAGTGCATAGGGTGCAATTGCACCATGTACAACAAAAATTTGTAAGTTTTTAAGTAGATTTTAGGAGTTATTCAGTTAAAAAAAAATTCTTTTAACAAATTTGTTTAATATTCACACAAAATCAGACAAATTTGCACATTATCCTTAATTTCTATGAGTAGGGCCTGACCATATCATAATGCACTATATATATATTATGCATTTTGGTTATAATTCTGATTGAATGTTTCCTTAGCTTTCTCAGTGATTGACTTCTTCCATGACCCATCTACCTGGCATCTCAAATGCGTAGGTGATCCAATACTAGTTCATATTTCCCCAAGTACGTTGATATTATTTCCGTGTATATCCGGCTCCTCATATTGAGCATTCACCCATGCCAAAAATTCACATTCAGCCAAGCGAAAAGTAGCATGAGGATCGAAATCAACTCCTTGAAAGCATCTTTTGTTCCTTGATTTCCAAATATACCATAATATCCATGGAAAGAAATTACAATTTCCACCGTCAAGTTCCTCCAGAAAAGATGATCCATATCTGCGTAAATTGAAGTATATGGGAACCCCAGTCTACCATGTTGAACCAAAAATAAATCCCAAATTTGCATAACCTTAGGACATTCAAATAATACATGATTAATGGTTTCCTCCTCTACCTCGCAGCCCAAACATAGAGTAGGAAATTAATCCCACGTTGAGCTAGTCGTGATGTAACAGCTAACGAACCCGTCAAAACCTGCCAAAGAAAATGCTTAATCTTAGGCGGGCACTGTAGCTTCCAGACATAACTTATTAATACCGTTACACTTGGTTCCGTCACAATAATAATTTCCTCTATCCGTGCTAGTTCAGTAGCGAAGTGGTAGCCCAATTTTACTGTATACCGTCTTGCCTTTGTAAAGTGTCAAACATAACTATCCTTTATAAATGAGGAACTAACTCTAGGATCAGCTGAATATCCCATGGATCCATAAACTCTTGAAGCATCGGTAAATGCCACTAACTTTGTGCATGATTTTTAAATTGGGGTAAATCCAATAGTGTTTGGTAAGGACGTATTATGAAGCTAGAGAGGATTCATACATGATAGAAAAAAAGAATGAGTTAGACCGTGTCGGCTACTCACTTCTTCAAGAACCAGTTTGTGGTTGGTAATGTGACTTCTTAATATATTCTATTTTTGTGTGGAATAAAGAAACACAATAATATATGATATTTTAAATTATTTTCAGAAGTTCGGTTCAAGTATCTTTTTACAGTTTCGAATTTAGCTACAACAAGTATATTCATATTTCTAGAAATAACATACATATGTACAGATGATTTATAGCCAGAATTTCTAGTTACTTATTTAAAGGTGTGCTTGATTTAGAAAGAATAGGCCATAAAAAGTATTTGAGCTTAGGCATGATCTCGAGTTTCCAAACTTCGGTAGTTAACAATACCACATATAAATTGTTGATTTATGGAATCTAATCATTCGGTATGCTATGTAAATCATGATCGAAAAATACAATGACTTGACCTTTAAAATTGGGTTGGATTCACTAAATTTTCAGTGATACAAATTGATAAAAAAAATTCACATTTTTACATATAGTGCACAGTTGTTGGTTTCTTTATCTAATACTTTCAAGTTGTATTAAATTTAATAAATATTTGAATGGACGTGCAAAGTCATTTGTATCATCTTCTCATCTTCAACATATAAAAACATATATCTAAGAAAGATCGAAATTGCTACATTTTAGACTATGGTAAAAACTCAATTCATCGATGAGTTCATCTTTAAAAGAAAAAAATCTTCGAGTCAACATGAACTTTAAAGTTGCTCTCTTCATGTTTTTTTTTTTTGGTGAATCGAAGTTGTTCTCTTTATGTGTTGCTCGTGGAATTTTAATCAATTGTTTCCATAGTCATGACATTTTTAGGTTAATGTCTATGTTAATTTTAATCATTTTCACAATGTCGGTTCAAATAAATTTATACAGTTTCGAATTTAGCTAAAATACTGTCTGGAATTGCATAACCTCGATTTAAAGGTATGCTAACTAAATCGATTTATAAGTAATGGAGAAATTAGCAAACCACGACCGACCCAAAATAAAATGACGGTGAAAGAGAGGGGTATTATTGTACTTTCGCATATGATACTACGTTTAAACCCTAACCTCATCAGTATAAATAAAGCTCGTATCCCAATCTGACTCTTTCTTCAACCTAGCCGCTACAGTTTTCTCCGATATCGCTCTGAGGTAAACTCTTCTTCTCCGATCTGTTTTCTTACTCTTGTATTGTTCTTCGTTGATTCAATTCCGATCGATTCGTTCTCTTTTGTTTGTTTGATTCATAGATCGCTTTGATTATCTGATCCGTAGTGAAATTGAATCGAATTTTAGTATAAACTATGTTTTCGATTCGTTTCTGAGATAGATTGTTCAGTAGATCTTGTTAGTTTGCGTTTTAAGATGAATATTGTGAATGGATAATCTGAGATTAGCATAAACAAATCCGGTGTCTAGTAATGGAAACTATCGGATTGTTTTTGCTATGTGATGAATTAGCATGCTTAGCTCAGAGGTTAGAGCACCACAAAATCAAAATTGTGGTAGAAATCGGTTCGATTCCGATAGCTGCTATATAATGAACGTTTTGTGAAAGACGATTTGAGATTTTGTTTATTATGTATATATGACTATTGTGTTGATTGTTTAAATATGGTTTATGATGTGCAGATTTACTTGAAAAGCAGCTATGGGTAAAGAGAAGTTTCATATCAACATTGTGGTTATTGGTCATGTTGATTCTGGTAAATCGACTACGACTGGACACTTGATCTATAAGCTTGGAGGTATTGACAAGCGTGTGATTGAGAGGTTTGAGAAGGAGGCTGCTGAGATGAACAAGAGGTCTTTCAAGTATGCATGGGTTTTAGACAAACTTAAGGCTGAGCGTGAACGTGGTATCACCATTGATATTGCTCTCTGGAAGTTTGAGACTACTAAGTATTACTGCACGGTTATTGATGCTCCTGGTCATCGTGATTTCATCAAGAATATGATTACTGGTACTTCCCAGGCTGATTGTGCTGTTCTCATTATTGACTCCACTACTGGTGGTTTTGAAGCTGGTATTTCAAAGGATGGACAGACCCGTGAGCATGCTCTTCTTGCTTTCACTCTTGGTGTCAAGCAGATGATTTGCTGCTGTAACAAGGTGAAGTACCTTTTCAATTGTGATTCTGTATTTTTGGTGTGATTGTTTATATTGTTTCTCTTGATGCTTTGTTGTGATGCTGATACTTGTTTCTTTTTAACAGATGGATGCTACTACTCCCAAATACTCCAAGGGCAGGTACGATGAAATTGTTAAGGAGGTGTCTTCTTACCTGAAGAAGGTTGGATACAACCCTGACAAAATCCCGTTTGTGCCCATCTCTGGTTTCGAGGGTGACAACATGATTGAGAGGTCCACCAACCTTGACTGGTACAAGGGACCAACTCTCCTTGAGGCTCTTGATGCTATCAACGAGCCCAAGAGGCCATCAGACAAGCCCCTCCGTCTACCACTTCAGGATGTCTACAAGATTGGTGGTATTGGAACGGTGCCAGTGGGACGTGTTGAGACTGGTATGATCAAGCCTGGTATGGTGGTGACTTTTGCTCCAACAGGGTTAACCACTGAGGTGAAGTCTGTTGAGATGCACCATGAGTCTCTTCTTGAGGCACTTCCAGGAGACAATGTTGGATTCAATGTTAAGAATGTTGCTGTGAAGGATCTTAAGCGTGGGTATGTCGCCTCTAACTCCAAGGATGATCCAGCTAAGGGTGCTGCTAACTTCACCTCCCAGGTTATCATCATGAACCACCCTGGTCAGATTGGTAATGGTTACGCCCCGGTTCTCGATTGCCACACCTCCCACATTGCAGTCAAGTTCACTGAGATCTTGACCAAGATTGACAGGCGTTCTGGTAAGGAGATTGAGAAGGAGCCAAAGTTTTTGAAGAATGGTGATGCTGGTATGGTGAAGATGACTCCAACCAAGCCTATGGTTGTTGAGACCTTCATGGAGTACCCTCCTCTTGGTCGTTTCGCTGTTAGGGACATGAGGCAAACCGTTGCTGTCGGTGTCATCAAGAGTGTTGACAAGAAGGACCCAACCGGAGCCAAGGTTACCAAGGCTGCCGTCAAGAAGGGTGCCAAGTGAACTATTCTACCATTATCATATGACAAGGTTTTTAGTTTTGTTGCTTTAGTTTCGAATTTGGTTGCTTGTTTGTGCTACAGTTTCTTCCCGTCAAAATGCAATTCTCGTAATTGGGTTCTTGATCGGAGGTGGCGGAGTTGCTAGTTTTCATTTTTCTGAACTTTTTTTCGAAGATTCTATTACAATATGAATATGATCCTTCCTCCTCGTCTTATGTGTGAATCAGTTTTGAATTTGGTATTTCCTTTTTGTCATTTACAACTTTTAATGAATTTTAAACTCTTGCGAATGTTTAAAATCTTTGTAGAAATAGAATAGAATGTATAATAAATTCACCTTGATATTAGGCTAACAGGTTAAGAACATTTTCTCAGGCAACCATTTACGATGTTTTAAGAACAAGTCAGAAAGAAACTACTTGGTAGCTTGAGCAATTATATTACTTATGGAACTAGCCTCCACCAATTGATCCTTCAAATTTCAGAACACACATTATTAATACACAAACATTTAGTAGTACTAATCCTATGTCTCAGTGAGCATAAGATTAAGAAACCATACCTCAGCTGAAATTATCCTCGCAATTGTTTTCTTGCTTGATTCTTGAAGCTCCCCAGCGATCAACAGCCCAACAAACGTCCCAAGAAATGTCATGATGAAATAATAAAGGGTTTTCTGCGAATAAACCCTCAAAGTGGCTAGATTTTGAGATTTTACCCTCCAAGTCAAAAACTCACAGATCAACCTTTAAAGTATGAGTTAATCCGCAATATAATCCTCGGCCATATATGAATTTTTTCAGTCCGTATATAAGCGATTGCATATTTTTCTAAGAGAAAGTCATTTTTTATAATAAGTTTCTAAATAAATATGTTTGTAATATACGGTAGAAAAATCTATATAGGGTCGAAGGTTATATTGCGGATCAACTAATACTTTAAGGGTTGATCTGTGAGTTTTTGACTTGGAAGGTAAAATTGCAAAATCTAGCTACTTGGAAGGTTTATTTGCAGAAAACCCAATAATAAAATACACAGAGCGGAAAATCCTTCTCTTTTCATTTAGAGCGTCACGAAGAGTTTGTTGTCTGTATATATACCTTGTGAAAGTTAAAAATCAAATCCAGTTCACACACCTGAGGATAATAGAGTAACAACTCTTAATCAAAATCTAGACGTTTAGTAAGGTAATATGGTAGAATGAAGGAACAACTTTTATATATACGTTTACTCACACTGCCAAAGTAACTGTCAAGAATCTCGACGTCGTGATGAATGATACCCAGAACCTCTAACTCGTTATCCGCCTCATCAATGCACATGCAGAAGTACAAGCTTGCATATCTGCACAAATACATAACCATCATGTTCATATAACCAAAGTTGTTAAGTATCGCAAGAATAAGCAGAGTATATAAACATCAACTCAGCATTTTTTTTACCTTTTGTAGAACCTTGTATCCTCTCCATTCGATAAAATTGCAGAGCTTGGGACCTCGGTTCAGAATCACGTCGCTGAGTTCGCGTATGACCTATGCACGTCATGTTTCCCAATGTAATATCAAAGGCATGCATAGCATAAACCGGGATTAAGCTGAAACAACACTGAGCTGTACATACCTTAGATCTTTCCTTCTGCGTATAAGGCGAATACCACTTGGTGAGCCTTACTTTTCCTTGCCGGCTAACTAGAAGCACAAAATGTATCTGGAAAAACAAACATCACCCCATGATTACTACTGAACCACTTTTTTCTAGGATCGTTTCCTAACAATTCAAGAAAACATTACTCATGATGGTATTCACCCAACTAAAATCATTATGCATATATGGTAAATCTATAACACACAAAATTTGGTCTAATAACAGTATAACACACACAAAAAATTAATAATTAAGGGAGTAACCATTAAAAACATTGACTACAATATTTTGTAAATATTCTAATATTACCGAAACTGCCCTTACCAAAATGAGTGAACGTGTGGCCATAAAACAATCTGGGCAATCTCCTCTCTCAGACACAAAAACATAGCTCAGATAATGTGAGTCACATTTGTTACGTCTTAATAATTACGTCTTTTCAAAATTAATTAATTCACATTTGTTAGAGTAGTGATTAATTGATTATACGGTTTCAAGTGAAAAGAAATCTGTTTTCAAAACGATGGCATAGTTTCTCCACGTTAGCCTACTCCACACATCTACCAGACTACAACATTGTTCACGTGAGGGTAAAATCGTCCAAATGAGCCTGCTTTTGTTATTGTCTTGATTTTGCTCTTTTGATAGCCCATTATGAATATTCTCTATTTGATGGCCCATTATGGATATTTGGCTAATTTTCCCTAGATTTTTCATATTTTATATTTCATTTTCGTTATTATTATTGTTTTGTAGTTTTAAAATGTAATTGTATTAATATCTTATATATTTCATAATGTTTTATAGTTTTTATAATTTAATTTCATGTCATAAAATATAAATATAAGTAAAATAATTTGTTTTTTTTCTTTTTGAAAAAGCTACAGATTAGCTAGAATATAATTGTGGGAAACCATGATCATTTTGTAGGTGTTTGTAGCTAATATACTACAAATATTTTGTGGATAACAGTAACAATTTGTTACGATTAATTTATATTGTAATTAAACTGTATCAAATTATCACAATTTTTGTTGTAGCTATTTTTGTAACAAATGTGCTATTAAAAAATCAACTGTTGCTATTTGATTCACTTTGTGACACCATTTTCTTGTGACATTGTGTGGCTATTTTGCTACAATAGCTACAAAATCAACATAGCTATACCTCTATACTCATAAGAGAAAATTTGTAGCAACATTCATTTAGCTACAAAATCAGGTGCATAACCACAAAAAAAAAACTAGCTATGTTCTTCTTTTCTTGTATACCAAAAAGCTCTCATTTGGGACTCATTGGAAAGCTAAGTTTTCCACCAAATATAACATTGGCGTTGTCGCAAAGTGATCCGACCAAACCGCCGGCGCTGCCTCCTCCGGCCTTTCCTACCAAGTTCAAGTTCACGTCAACCACATTAACTCCTTTGCATGGTAGTGATTTGCTACACATGATTTGAACAACGTCTTTTGTAATTGTTGTTCCTCTCACGTTCTTGAACAACACATCGCTAATCGCAACTTGTGAATCCTACAAAACAAAGAGAACTCTTTTGTAAGCAACATAATCATCATGCGTTTCGGTATGTGATTTTCTTGGTTATATATATGTATAGCTTACTCCTCCTCTTGAACCGTAGTTTTGGTCGATGATGATTGGGTTCTTGACGTTTTGCATGATGATATCTTCAAAATGAATGTCAGAAGCTTTGCTTGGACTTGAACCACCCCATGTCTTGATTCTAAGACCATTGTCGGTCTCGATCATGGTACAGTTCTTTACGTGAATTCCACTAACATCTTCCTCGTTCTTGTACTTTCCAAGACTACCGATACTAAGACCGTGTCCTGGTCCACAAATAACTCTTTCGACAGTTACGTTGTTTGAACCACGACCGACCGAGACACAATCATCTCCGGTTGCGATTGTACTGTCGAGGATGCTAACGTTGTCAGCATTGCTAAGATGGATACCATCGGTGTTGGGACTTTCCGCAGGTGCGATAAGCTTAATGTTTGAGACTTTGACATTATCGATTTTCACTAAGAACATGTGGAAGGCCTTTGCATTCACGGAGGTGATTCCGTTAATTTCAACATTTTTCATGTTCCTGAACTTGAGAGACTGCATGTGTACACATATATTACGTGTGAATTGATTAGTGCATATATTTAACATTTTGATGTTATATTTTATAGATTAGTGTAGTCTCACTTACCGTTGGAGGAAGGTTGCATTGGAGCTTTTTACCACAACCGTCAGCTGCCCAGACTTTTTCACCTTTGCCGTGGAATGTACCGGTTCCGGTTAAAACAACATTGTCGACATGCTCGAATAAGATCCATTCGGGAGTCGCGTATCCGCTTGTTGTAGCGCTGACTGTGCCATGGACTTCGACGGTGATTTTGCTCTTGCATGGACCAGCGAAAATAACTGGACCAGACAAGAATTCTCCCTTAGGAACCAGTAGTGTTGCTGGTACAGGACTGGCACACACTTGGATCCATGTGTTCAAAAACGCCTGCATACATGCATATCACCCAAAACGTTAGAAAAAAACACTATCATTGTATTAATTTTTTATATGAACCCTAGAATATCACAACCGTATACCTTGAAGGAATTGGTGGAACCATCTCCTACGGCTCCAAACTTAGTTATATCAAAGACAGTAGGGTTGCCAGAATTAGCAGCAAGGCCACGTCGGCCGCCGAGATATTCACCATTACCCACGCAAGAACCAAACACCAAGGCCATCAGAATCAATGAGCCTACATTAGTATTATTTGCCTTGGCGACCAGACTTCTTGCGTAAGCCATGGTGATGATATCTTCTTCTTTTTTTTTTGTTCTTTTAAAAGTGTGTATACAAATTTAAAAGTGATTGCTCAGAAGATTCAAGATGTTTTTATAGTGATAGTTTGCATGCTATTTTTAGATTTCAATCTTATTTTTAAAGTATTTGTGTTTAGGGTAAATGATAGAGTGTGTGATTCCATCTTCTTTTGCGGATGTTTGACCCCTAAATGATACTCCCTCTGTTATTTTTTTATTGATGTTTTGGAGTGATTTTTTTGTTTTGTTTAGATTGATGTTTTCTATTTTCTATGTAAAATTAATTGTGATTTTGAATTTTTGACTGTTTAAATTCTGCAGTTTATTTTTTTATTGGTTGACTTTTTTTGGAATTGATGATAAAACATGTTTTGTTTTGAAAAAATTAAAAATTGAATGATTTCTTAATTTGTGTGTAGAAACCTTAAACATCAAACAAAAAAGAACGGAATGAGTAGATGATACGAATCAGATTTCACGGTAACTTTTTTTATCTAAGAAAAGGAAAATGAACCTATTTATTAAGTGGTTAAGAATGATCAATATTACTCGGTAACTAATCGACTAACATTACAAGCAATTACGGTCACTTATTTCTTCCTCAAAACTCTGCTTATGTAACAAAAATTGTATATATGTAAATATGTAAAATAATATACAACATTTCAACTTGAACACAATTCTTTCGTTAGTCCATCAAATTTTAAATAACGTAATTGTGAAATTAAATCTGCCATAACAGAGACAATACCAGCTTTAATCGAACCATCTCTCTCTACCTGGTCAAAATGCTCGTTTCCCATGAAATTTTTTCATCATCCTTTAGTCATTATCTATTATTTTCGATTCAGTTTAAAAAATAAATATTTTCACGTGAATTTCATTTTAAAACAGTATATAGTAAAACGTAATAATTTATGATCAAAATATCAAAATAAAATACCACATCATAATCTTGTCCATTCATTTGTAGCAATAGCATCCTTACAAATACTAGAATTCTAGAAGTAAACTAAAAACCAAGGGTTAATTAATTACGATCTTAAGCTTCATTAGACATTTGGCCGAATTAGGAGCGAGCAAAATAAGCCAAAGCTCCAACAAGTGGAGCATTAATGTAAGTAGCTGGCTCGGACCGTGCGTAGTCGGACCTTTCGTCAGGGAATTGGTCGTTGTGGTCCGGACCACCAACGACTGCACCAACTAGATCATTAGGATTAGGCGATTGAGTGCTAAACATCGAGAAACCGTCATGGCATGAGATCCTAGTCGGGTGGGTTGTGACGGATGGGAGAGATGAGCCACGGTGGTGAATCCGACGTGGATATTTCGGACCATAACCAACCATGTATGACATTTTCAATGGATTGTCCCCAAGTAAATAGTCCACCTATACCATATAAACAATTTTTTGGTTTATTTAAGACGTGTGAATTGATTTCGTGTTAAATTTCGGCTCGGTTTCGGTTTGAACCTGTTTCTTGGCGATGGAGCGGAGGCGGCCAGGGGTGACAATGGAGCCGCCGCAGTACGCGACGGTACGAGCAGAGGTCAAGTATTTGGCGTAGGTCAAGAGCAAGAACAATGTAGATGTCACGTATTGCATGTTGCTCTCACCCATCTTGTACAAAAGCCCACCTACACGTACATGTGGATACATTAATACATACACACAAAATTTCGTGAATTCTTTGAATTTATATATAAGATCTTTAAAGAAATCAAATTCTCTCTTTAATATACAGAAAATAGCTTAACTAACAACAAATGCTCTCGTTGTATATTCATGACTTTTTAGGGGTCTAAAAATGTAATAATAACAAAATGAGGGGTTAGTTTGTGAAAGAGGAATAAACCTGGGGTGTATTGGGAAGAGGAAAATGAAGCACCAGGTAAAACAGAGCAAATGAAATTATCAGCATGCTCTTTGTATTCTCCAAGTGACTTCACTTTCTGAATCAGAAACTCCTATAAAAAAAATCAAAAAGAAATCACACAAGTGTGTTTCTCAAAAAAATCAGTCTTTATCAATAACCAATGGTTTAAATTTTGAACTTTAAATCAATAATCAAAATTAACCTTGGATAGAAGAATTCTAGCACCAACATGTTTATTATCCCAACTAAACATGTTATCAAATTCCTCAGCTCCAAGTATTGGTCCATTAACTTTAATGTAATTAAGATACGTTGGATTATTTGTTGCTCTCTGTAACCAAGCAGCTCCCCATAACAATTCATCCTGAATAATAACTACACCAATTTAATTCCAACGTTACATATCTCATAAAAAACAATTTAAACCCATAATCAAAAAATTCAAACCTGATATCCAGAGTAAGAACAATAAAATGGACAAACTTCTGGTTTAAGGCCTGCACTGTAGGGTCCTCTATATTTGTCCGCAAATCCAAAAACCTTAAAAACCAACAAAAACCAAATCTTTAGTAAATGTTCTGTTTCATACCATTTTGAAACATGACTATTAAATGCATAGTGTTGTTACACCTAATTACAATTTTTATAAGGACTTTTTTTCTTTTGTTTAGATTACCGTAATGGCTCGTTGGAGGAGGAGACTGGAGTAAGAAGGATCACATTTCCTGAAAACAATCGAAGCAGCGGCAAGAGCGGCTGCGATTTCACCAGCGATATCAGAACCAGGATTGTTTTTGTCA
Source organism: Arabis alpina (assembly GCA_900128785.1). Classification (NCBI taxonomy): domain Eukaryota; kingdom Viridiplantae; phylum Streptophyta; class Magnoliopsida; order Brassicales; family Brassicaceae; genus Arabis; species Arabis alpina. The sequence goes on from LT669788.1 coordinate 1,026,547, forward strand.
ACTTTAAACACACTTCTTGGTGTATCCATGTCTTCTGGTCTTTCCCAACAAGCATGGTCCATGTTTGGATCACCAACCTAATTTAAAACACTAACATAAACCACTAACATACACACTAATATAAAACATTAACACCAACGTATGTAAAAATAGTAACCTGAACGTAAATGGTGTCAGGATGTGAAGTGGCTTTGAGGAGAAAATCAGTGGACCAACGAAGAGCGGTTTTAGCGTTTGGTAATTCGGATTTCATGAGAGTACCAAATTCGATTATGCTCCATGCGAGCATTGTTGTTGTGAATGCCATTGGGAATCCAAACTTCATATTGTCCCCTGCATCGTAGTATCCTCCCACCAAATCCACCTACCAAAATTAAACCCATTAGACCAAAACTGTGATTTTCAAAAAGATGAAAGTTGTTTTCTCTTTTTCTTTTTCCATACAAATACTGAATGTTTTGGTTATTTAATAAAGAAATTTAACCTACAAAACCCCATCATATAATTTTTTTGAAGGATTATTCCTGTTTTATACATCAAATCCTATAAAAATTGAATCTTTTGATGATTTTTTTTATAGAGAAAATAAGCAAAAAGTAACAACAAATGTATTTCTTTATATAGAAAATCCATGAACCAAATGACTTTTTACTAGAAAGACTTTAACAACAAAAGAAATGAACCTACAAAACCTATGAACCAAAAAACAAGGTTACTAACATGAATTACATTTCCTCTGTTTTATAATATAACCCATAAAGGTTGAATCTTTTTTTATAGAAGTAGTTTCAGTTTCATATGTTTCTCTGTTTTATGCATCAAACCCATGAATGTTGAATCTTTTTGATGAATTTTTTACGATTTGTAACCTACTGTTGAAATCTCTAACCAATCTTGGAAAAAACACATGTCACATTATCCAAAAGTAGCAAAAAAAAAACAAGTGAAAGTAAAGTAAAGTAGAAAAAACACATGTCACATTACTTTGAGGGCAGAACCATCAGAGAGACCAGAGTCACTTCTCCAAGTCATTCTCTGGTTAGGAGGAAGCTTTCCTGATCTTTGACCTTCAAAGAAGAGAATAGATTTGGTAAGAGCTTCTTTGTAATTATGGTTTTCTACACGGTGACGATGGTGTTTGATAGAAGAAGAAGAAGAGGAGGATAAGCCATTGCAGAGAAGCAAGAAGAAACAAAGAAAGATGAGTCTAGAAGAAGAAAGAGTAAATGCCATTTCTCTAGAGAGAGAGAGCTTTGGTTAGCAAATTAATGAGCAGTGTGAAGAAGATGAACATAGCAAGTAAGCTCTTTATATAGAAAGAAAAGATTGGTTTTCTCTCACTCCTAGCTAAACCGGTTAGTTAGTCATCCAAACCGAATAACTGAAAACTTTTAGACTTTTGAATTTACATAAATTTATTTTATCATTACTATTTTCATATAAAAAAATATTATCTAACATATATGTCCATGAGTAAAAACAAAACCGATTTTTTTTTTATTGGAGATAAAAATCCGTAAAATATTTTGGCTTGTAATGTATCAAAACAAATTCAAGATTTAAAATTTTCAGTTTTGAAATCCTACATTCTATATAGACAATTTGTGTTATAATAAACACACATGCATGTAAAGACTTAAACGTATCTTTCTTAGTATAAAACGTGATTAAAATAACACAATTCGTGAGATTCGTTTTATACTACTTAGCTTTTGTAACAAAAAAATATGAAGGATCTCGTGAATTTTTACTTGCTTTCTCGTCGTTTAACACAATCTCGAAATTGGAAAAGTTTTGTAATCATTCACCCATACCGAAAACTCATTCGAAAACATTTAATTGTGTAATCAATATGATAAAGAAAATATAAAAAGTCATTTGAAACGTCCAGTCAATTTTACGTGGTATGACCAAACTGATAATAATGAGATATGCATATGCTTGTCAGAACAACCAACTAAAAAAAGATGTTGAAAGAACAAGTACGAAAAGTTGTGGGCCTTTTGTTCAGGATCCGAACAAATCCGGGTTGATAACGTGAAACATTAAAATATGGAGGGACTTTTAGTAACATTTAGGAAACTTTTTATTGTCCGTACGCTTGATTCGGCTACGTGGGAATGGGCTAAAAACGTTGAGTGCCCAACTTACAAAATGGATAAGCAATGGCTTCACATAAAAAACAATTTACATTTGTTTGAGTTTTAATGCATCATGCATTGTATGCACTGATACACATTTGTCACATTGGGTTTTTCAATTTTCATCATATATATTTATAGATAAATGTAGTCAGCTATATTGACGTTTAATTTTCGTGTCTAAAAAACTTCGACCATTTATATAAACTATCAAGAATGTTACCTATCGTATTTTTCTACCAAACCCAAATATTGTAGAACGACTTTTTTATTTAATATGAAAGTTGTTTACATATACATTCACGTATCGGTTTGCTAAAAAAAAAATACATTCACGTATCGAAAAGGAGAGAAGAAGCCAAGAAGGGTTAATAATTGAGATGTAGTACATGTTGCATGCAGGCCCGGTCCAATATTGTATGACACATAGTGCTAATATTGCAAAAATGTCCCTAAAATCTAATAAAAATTGTAAAAATATCTTATTTAAAAAAAAATAGTTTTAAAACCCCATGAAAAAATTGCAAAAATCAAAGTGACATGGTGCAAATGCACACCATGCACCACCCATGAACCGGGCATGGTTGCATGCATGTGATGAATCATGGTATAGTAATGTCACTCCTTACATTGAATAAACGGTACCGATTGTGACCTTTAAGACCAGTCCATTTGACCGGCTTGTCGTTTTCCACGTTTTAAGATTCATACTCTTCATAGTAGATAAGACCTATAAATGGGACAATCGTCGTTCGGTTAAAAATAAAAATACCGTTTAGAAATTCGTCCTAAGGAAAATTTGATATACTAGTAAATATCTTTTGTATGGATCAAGATCAAATCGACTACCTCCACGAACTTGTAGTTAATTTAGTGATTTATTTCTTTTATGCCTTTTTCCGAGCTTGTGTTTGGAGAAAACAAAAAATTTCATTATTTTACAAATATTGTGTACTAAATCGAGAAAATCATATACTCCCGATATATTTGGAACTGATAGTAAACTTAAAGATTCATCTAAATCGGATATCCATCAAAAGCAGATTTTATCGGCAAGATTTAGGTGTTTTCATATATATATAAATACTATATAGCTTTTATATCGGGTTCCAAAACACTATTCTACTTTCGTGTTAGCAGATGCATAAAAACAAGCCATCACAGTGATTGACTTGAGATGCATTCAATGCAAAAGCTGGATTTTTGGGGTCAATTAGTCTACGCTCACCTTTGAGTTGTACAGATGGAACCACAATCGAACTGAAAAGCTGAGTTGTTAGATTGATGCTCATCGGACAAATACTGTAGTTGATCATCGCCATGACAGATAAAAACTGCTTTGGGGCTTTATCAAGGTGCTTTCTTGCGAATCTCTTGTCTTTTGTATAAACGGTTCCATCGTTTGCAAGTGGTTCGTAATCTCTTCAAATATGTCGCTGGAACATGACAAAGAATCTCATCTACCAAATCCTCTGGCAGTTCTGGTCTCGGCATCGATCCTAGGAACAAGAACAAGAAACAAAAGTTTAGGGTTACATACTTACATCATCCCGAATTTCTACATATTTATATAGTCGTCAATGTCAATGTCAATGTCAACTAATTTAGGCCCAACCATATCGGGCTTTTTGTAAGTCTATATGCCTTTGAGATCATTATTGTGGTAGCGATTGTTCTCATTAAGCTTTTCGCAATTCAAAGCTCATTTGCTAAGCAAACATTCCTTGGTGCTATTTGCGTTGTATCCTATATTATGTGTGCTAATATTGTAGCTGCGGTACTTTCCATTAAAAAAGCGCTAGAGACGAAGAGCTATGATCACGTACCGTTATGCTTGTATTTCATTAATTTAAATCCATGCTGGGATTTGAACTGTTTACTCTTTGATCTACATAATTTATCTCTATCCTCTTATAGCTAATGGTTTTGGAACATTGTTGTATGCTTCTCAACTAATAGTCTATGCTATCTACTACAATTCTACTCCAAAGATAAAGATGGAGTACAGATCTCAAAATAAATAAAAACCAAATTATTCTTTTTACTTGTGTAAATGTTTAGAATTTTCTTTACTTCTGTTTCATAGGTGCATTTTTGCCTTAAAGCGGTTTGAGTTTTGAATTTTAAAGGAATAAACAAATAATTGGCGAAGAAAGTGACAAAAGAAAAAACTAATAGTGGCTAATTACTTTCTTAAGTATCACGGTAATATTCAGTATATTCAATGATATCGAGTCATGCACAATTATATACTACGCAAAGAAATAAGAGGAATGAATTTTTTAAATGGAATGTACTGTATAAACATGCAACTATATATTATTAATGTTTTTACAAATCTAGGCCAGAGTCTGACATTTCGGACCGTTCTGCCTTGAAACTCTATCCATGACATTTACTAATTTTAACGTTTCCTTAGTATCTGACAAAAAATTAAATAGTAAAATACGTTTTCATACGAAACAACAATTCATTACTGCTGATTTTTATAAGGCTTATTGTGAGCTCTCAACGGTTATAATTTCATTAAATCTCGCTTTTGGGCGTGTTAACATATTTAAGTGACAACTCGACGTCGATGGCTTCATTTGCATCATGTTTATTAAGCATACGGAATTTTAAACTACATCACAACTTACGAATACATTTGATCGTTAGAAATAAATATAGCAATGTTCGTCTAGATTCCATTGAAACGTACATTTTATATTAATAAGTAAGAAGGCTTACATGTGCTAAAATTATCGGGCATGCTAATGAATTTGATAAAAATACTGAATGCTCACAAATTGTCAAGTTATTGCTACAACGAACCAAAATCGATAAATCAACACCTAAGAAGTCGATTTAAACATGCATATATATTCAAAAATATATACTAAATCTTTCTTATATCTAAATTATTATGTACACATACATGTAAAAGATGATTGTGAATATTTTTGATAAGATTGAATGAACATATGAATCTGTATTAACAGCTAGACATATATGTATCTTTGAATATACACACAGAGTATCCGATGATTATTAAATTAACTCTGCCGAAACAACGTACGCGTTTTTATGACTCCCAAATGAGTTGACCCATGAAAATAATTAATCGCATACAATATCATAGTTTATACACAAAATTTGATATATTATAATGTTATAAAATGGACCCACCTCATCTTCATTCATCATCAAACACACTATATAAACCACTTAAAACCTAAAGTTTTTATTCACATAATAAACACAAAAACACACTAAAATTTCTAGTAACAAATGGAATCTCCAATACTCTTTCTAATCACAATATCATTCTTTTTCCAATCATTTCTCGTTTCTTCTACTACTCAAACTATATCAAACTCTTCAACAATATGCAAAACTACACCGGATCCAAAATATTGCAAATCCGTTTTCCCGCATAGCCAAGGCAATGTTCAACAATACGGCCGCTTCTCAATCCGCAAATCGCTATCGCAATCGCGAAAATTCATCCGCACTATCGATAGATACTTAAAACGCAACGCTCATTTATCTCCACCCGCCGTTACTAGAGCGTTACAAGACTGCCGTTTCCTAGCCGGTTTAACAATGGATTACCTCTTAACGTCGTTTGAAACCGTTAACGACACGTCATCAAAATCCTTGTCGTTTCCACAAACTGACGACATACAAACGCTTCTCTCAGCGGCGTTAACTAACGAGCAGACGTGTCTTGACGGACTTACCACCGCAGCTTCATCTACCGACACGTGGACAGTACGAAACGGCGTCGCTTTACCTCTCGTTAACGATACAAAACTCTTTAGCGTCTCTCTCGCTCTCTTCACCAAAGGGTGGGTCCCAAAAAAGAAGAAACGGGCCGGGTTACCTTGGGCCCAACCAAGATCCGACTCATCAACCCACACTAAACCATTCCGTCTATTCCGTAACGGAGCTTTACCGTTAAAAATGACGGAGAAAACAAAAGCTGTTTACGAATCACTTAGCCGAAGAAAACTCACTGACGGTGGTTACGGTGACGGTAACGGTGACGGAGACGACGGAAGCATGGTTTTAATAAGTGGTTTAGTCACCGTGATGCAAGACGGTACCGGAGATTTCTCCAACATCACGGCGGCTGTTGCGGCGGCGCCGAATAACACCGACGGAAGTGGAGGTTTCCACTTGATTTACGTAACGGCAGGAATATACGAAGAGTATGTTTCGATAGCTAAGAACAAACGATATTTAATGATGATCGGAGACGGTATAAATCAGACGGTGGTCACCGGAAATAGAAGCGTCGTTGATGGTTGGACAACTTTCAACTCCGCCACATTTGGTACGTAACAACACATCACATGTTACTAGTAATCATAATGGGTCTAAAAAAAAGTCTTGAGATCTTCAAAATTATTTTTCTAACAATATTTAATCTCTCAAGTACGTTGATAGTAGTTCACTTTAATTATTGCATTTACAATTATAGGACAAAAAAGTTTGATTGAAAGTGGTGAACAAGAGACAGTACGCATTAATAATTCATAGTGTACTAACTATTTTCATTTTATTTTATCATATAGTGGAAAGATACATCCACTAGTAATAATCGTGTTACGTGCATGGTTTTTATTTCATTTCAGCTGTGACAGCACCTAACTTCGTTGCGGTGAACATAACTTTCCGGAACACGGCCGGAGCGGAGAAGCATCAGGCGGTTGCGTTACGGAGCGGTGCGGATTTCTCGATCTTTTACAGTTGTAGTTTCGAGGCTTATCAAGATACGCTCTACACGCATTCTTTAAGACAGTTCTATAGAGAATGTGATGTTTATGGAACGGTCGATTTTATATTCGGTAACGCGGCAGTTGTGTTGCAAAATTGCAATTTATATCCGAGAAAACCGATGCCGAACCAGTTCAATGCTATAACCGCGCAAGGCCGGTCTGATCCGAACCAGAATACGGGTACGTCGATTCATAATTGTACGATTAAACCAGCTGATGATCTTGCTTCGAGTAATTATACGGTTAGGACGTATTTGGGTCGACCGTGGAAAGAGTATTCAAGGACGGTTTATATGCAATCGTACATTGATGGTTTTGTTGAACCGGTTGGTTGGAGAGAATGGAACGGTGAATTCGCGTTGAGTACGTTGTACTATGCAGAGTATAATAATACCGGACCGGGTTCAAATACTACAAACCGTGTTACATGGCCTGGTTATCATGTGATTAATTCGACTGATGCAGCTAATTTCACAATCACTGGTTTATTTCTCGAGCATTATTGGATTTGGAAGACCGGCGTACCTTACACTAGCGGTTTAATTTTGTAATAGCTATTTTTTTTGTTTTGCTATTTTCCCTTAATTATTTGAAGAAGAAAATTGTATTATTATTCTTGTTGTAACAAACCCATAAACCAAGCTCAACGCAAAAGAAATGTAAAGCCTGATGCAACTGTAACCAATAATTAAATTATCTAATATCAAATTTCAATCTCTATCGAATGAAAACGACGTCGTTCGTCTACTCTTTAACATTTCACCTCTAAGCTAGCTAAATCTCGACCGTTGATTTCTCTTCACGGTCCGATCGCAACTTCTCTAAACCTAACTAATCTCCTCATTGTTCTCTGCTTATAAACTACAACACAAACACATCACAAAACCAACTTCTAAAGAGATTTAAGAAACACATAGAAAAAGTGAAGAAAACATAACAATGTCCATTTTGGTCCTCTTTTTCTTCATTTTCTCTACTTCTTTTTTATTTGTCTCCGGTCAAAACCTAAGTGCTTACGAGGTACTCCAAAAAAACAACTTACCAAGAGGAATCTTACCACATGGTGTAACCAAGTACGACCTAAACCAAAAAACAGGCTACTTCAAAGTCTTCTTCAACTCCACATGTTCGTTCCCCATTGACTCATACAAAGTCAAGTACCAATCCAAAATCTCCGGTTACTTAAGAACCGGACGGGTCAGGCAACTTCAAGGCGTAAGTGTCAAAGTGCTCTTCTTTTGGGTCCATATCGAAGAAGTGTACCGTGACGATGACGATATTGACTTCTCCGTTGGTGTTGCTTCAGAGGAATTTTCGGTTCGTAATTTCGAGAGAAGCCCACAATGCGGATGTGGGTTTGATTGTTATAGGCCTGTCTCTTCCATTTAAAGCACACAAGGCCTAGAAGTTGCATGAATAAATTATGAATAAATAAATTGTAGATTTCATATTAAATAACTATAATCTATTTGTTTCTGTTAGTAACATGATAACATCACCTTCTCAGGTAAATAAATATAAACATGTTTATACGTATCTACTTATAATTAGGTGGAAAAAAAAAATTGAATCAGATTCGTAACATCTTAATAAACATACAACACAATTTATAACGATTTCAATTATAACAATTTCAAAAACGATACCAAAAAACTTTATCAAAAACGTTTTAATCAGTATTTTTTTTATCTTACAATTAGTTTGTATCCTACGGTTTATAACGTTTTAAATTATAACAATAAAAAAGCGATACCAAAACTTTTACCAAAAACGTTTTGTTCAGTTCATTTGTAGTTTTTTTTAATTATTGTTTGTATTGTTTTGCACTATGTTGCAACAGTTTATAGCTCCAAAGATTACGTATTACCAAAAAGTTTATACCGTTTTTAGATTATCAATTACCAAAAAGTGCTAAATTAGTAAACTGATTAAACAAAAGTGGATTTTTGTTTTTTTAAAAAGGATTTGATCCTGATCAATTTGTTTTTGGTGATTAATTTTAATTTTCAAAGTTTTGTTAACAAAATGACAAAAAAATTGTGTCATTATTCAACAACCGAAATGGACACCTCATGTGATCTCTTTGACACGTGTACTATTATTAGGTGAAAAACGGCGTCGTTTTATTGGCCAGCTTTAAAGTCTTATCACGTCTTTCCGAGAAAGTTCTGAAAATTTTCTCACCGAGAAAGTGACGCAAGAAACCTAAAACCTAATCAGTTTCTTACTCCGATTTCAATCCGCAATGTCTCTACTTCCGATTTCAATCATCTTCTTCTTCTTCGTTGCTCCGTCGTTCACCACCGCCGCAACAAACTCCGATTCACCAACGGCGTATTCTCTCCTTCAAAGCTACAATTTCCCAGTCGGAATCTTACCTAAAGGAGTTATCTCATACGATTTAGATAAATCCACTGGTAAATTCCACGCGTATTTCAACAATTCGTGTAGTTTCGCTCTACAAGGATCTTATCAATTAGATTACAAATCTACGATTTCTGGTTACATATCGGAGAATAAGCTCACGAAACTTACTGGTGTTAAGGTTAAGGTTTTGTTCTTGTGGTTGAATATTGTTGAGGTTATTAGGAAAGATGATGAGCTTGAATTCTCCGTTGGGATTACATCTGCGAATTTTGGAATTGAAGAGTTTTATGAATCGCCTCAGTGTGGTTGTGGATTTGATTGTAATGGATTTGAGAAATTGACGAGGAACAATTTTGTTTCTTCTTCTTGAAGCTAGTTCTTGAAATTGTGATACAGAATCTGAAACTTTCTTTGGATGGTTTTTGTTGATGATCATTGTATTTTAGGAATCTATAAGTAATAAAACTGTGGAGAAGAACAAGTTGTTTTTTATGAGTTTCTTTAGAGATCATTGGGTTCTTGATTTGTTCTTGATTCAGATTAATCAGGTCTTAGTTTAATTGAGTTATGGCTATAGAGTCTTTGTAGCACTGAGATGGTTTTTATCTTCTTTGTTAAAGATTTCGATGAAAGTAGTATCATTCGGTGAATGTTTAAGGGATCAAACTTGAAAATGAACATGATTTTTTAGGTAGTATTGAACTATATGTTCCAGTAATTGGAAAATTTGGTTCTTCGAAACAGTGTTATTATTTTTTTTTTTTTTTGTCAGACAGCCCCATAATTTAAATCAATGTTGGTCAATAGGAGACGTTTCCCTTAGGATAGTTCCTATTGACTCATCGAGATCTACATGGGAGAAAACATAACCACGTGCTCTAGCCTCTTTTGCAAGGACATCGGCACGGACATTAGCTAAACGTGGAATAAGAGATAAGCTAAACGAAGCAAAATTGTCTCTGAGTTCGAAAAGATAGTCTAATTCTGTTTGAAAAGTTGGCCAATCCTGCGGATCCTCAATCATCTTCAGTAGATCCGAACAATCAGTCTCAAAATGACTCGACAAGATATGTCTTTGCTTAAGGCAATCCATAGCCCAAGTAAGGCCGTCTAGCTCTGCATGTAGAGGTGATAGGCTCCTCCGGCATCCGCGCCTGCCGGTGTGCACTTGTCCTGATGAGTCAGTGAAGCACCATCCCAGACCGCTTATGTCCCCTTGGTTTACCCATGACGCATCGAAACAGTGTTATTGAAGATGGTCCATTTGGATAACAATTTTCTAAAACTCATATTTGAGTGAAACCAAGTTGAACCATTTCACTGGGAAAAATGCCAAATGACGAATATACCCCTAGCTAAACCACTAAATTACACACAAAAATCGATCTCTCTAGATAATGAATGATTCTCTTCACTCTTCTCTCGTGAAAACGCAGTCTCCATGAAAGGACCTTGAGCTATTTTATTTGCAGTTCCTCCTTTACTCTCTCTTTCACTCTCTGTCGCTTCTCTTCTGATCTCGAGGTACTTGTTTTTTCAATTAGCTATAGCTGAATTTATCAGAGATTTATAGTCCAAAATTGTTATTTCTCTGCTTTGTAAGGAAATTTAATCCTCCTAGGGATTGAGTTTCAGTTCTCTTGTTTCTAATGTATTTATGTTCTGTGCTACATAGCATAACAGAACTTGGACTTTCTTGTTAAATTGGTTCTGAATGGTAAAATCTCTAATACAAATTTATGTGTGTAGAGCTAGAGATTCATGTGTTATGAATTTATTAATACATTTTCAGTTGTTAATGGACTGCCTCCTGGACTGTCGCCTGATGGTGGTTGGAGCGAGATCACCGGTTGACCGTCGCCGAAGAGCACTAGAGAGAGTGAACAAAGAACTCACCAGAGGAAATTACGAAACTGCTCTTTCTTTCGTCAAGCAACTAAAGGGAAAACATGGATGCCTCTCTGCTTTTGGCTCTGCCAAGTTGCTTCCCAAGAAGTTAGATACATTAGACACGACTAGAAAAACCCGTCTTTCCGAGCTTAAGACATTGATAGATTCGGTCTATAGAACCATTAGATCTGTTTCTTCTGCCCAAGAGGAAGAAACTAAAACTTCACTTGAAGAAGATTGGTTCTCTGTTGTTCAACATGAATCCGGACATTTTCTGGTTGGTTACTTGCTTGGAGTTCTTCCAAGATACTATGAGATACCAAACTTGGAAGCTATAAGGCAAAGTGTGACCGGAAGAGTAGAATTTCTTGGCTTCGAGTTCCTTAAAGAAGTTGGTGCTGCAAGTGCAAACCAAATGGATTTATCGGATTCTCGAGGCGATATTTCATCGAAAACGCTCAACAACTTTTCATGTGTTATACTTGGAGGGATGGTAGCAGAAGAATTAGTATTTGGATACTCACAAGGTTACTACTCGGATGTTGTTAAGTTGAACAATGTGTTACAATGGCTAGGTTTCACAGAAGAAGAAAAAGAAGCTCATATCAGATGGGCTGTTTCAAACACTGTCTCTTTGTTATATTCCTATAGTGAAGCAAGAGTTTCAGTTGCACAAGCCATGGCTAATTCCAAACCTGTTGGTGCTTGTTTTGAAGCCATTGAATCTGCAATTTCAAATGTGAAACAATAGTTGATACAAACCAAATTCATTACTCGGTCCAAAGTCTATTTTACAAGGTAGAATTCAACAAAGAATGAATCAAAACTCTTGAAATAAATGAAAAATCTATCTGGATGGACTAACACTTACAATGGGTGAACTTACGTAACATTGTTTAGTACATTAATTCGGACTAACATAAAAAATGTCATTCAAAGGTTTTTTGGTAATGGCTTATGAATCACAGTGAAATATAAATTTGTGATTCAGATTTATCAGCTTTTAATGTAATTGAGACATGGCTATAGTTTCTTTACAACACTGAGAAAAAAACAAGAAGAAGCTATGGATTGTGATGGGAAAAAAAGATATTTTTGTTAGCCTAAGAAACACAATTGTTTAGTTAAGATTGTGAGGTTACAAACTTCCCAAATGTCTTTTATTGTGTGCAAATTGGCCTTTGAGATTTAGTATGAGCCAAACTTTCTCACAGAGTCACAACCATTAACACGGAAGTTATGTGGGTGGTCTTCATACTCTTAAAGTAAATTTCTGAGGCTCACAAGTTAGAGCTTTCTCGTCTTCTTATTTTTCTATTTACTTTATATTAACATTATACTTGTTTCTATGATCAACATTTCCCCTAGTACACAACATGGCTTGCCAACACCATAAAAAATTACTAAAATAGTCTATATAAAATAAAACAATAAGATAGTTTGATTTGGGTGTAGATAATTACAATTTGACTAATCATGAACAATGTGTGATTATCTTGTCACCAATAACCTGAAAACCATCTTTCTGTATTATTTTGTTTTTCAGTTGTTAATCTATCTTGATGGACTAACACCTAATAAAATGATAATTTTGTAACAATGTGCAAGTTTATATTACTATCAAATTAGTCACAAATTTACGACTATTTTGGAGAGACACTTTTGCGAAAGTTTAGCGACTACTTTATTTCGTCGCAAAATAGTCGTACATATTCTTTTTGTGACTAATTTATAACTATTTTGGAGTCACAAACTATATGGTTTTATGCAGTGAGTTAATAATTGGTTTAGTGCATTTAATTCGAACTAACATAAAAATGTCACTCAATGGTATTCTCGTATCAATTGGATTTTTATAGTATTTTTTTGTCACCACTTATGATCCATAATAAATTACGAAAACTTCATGAAATGGAAAGCCTTTAAAATGTAATTGGATAAATCCAAATGTTATTACATAAATCGTAACAGAATAATATGGGATTCACTTCAAGATCATAACCCGTTTCCCTAATCTCCTCTTAATACACAGCATTAAAATAATTAATTAATGCTTGTGGTTCAAGAGAACAGCTCGTAACTCCGCCGCGTCAATCTCCTCATAACCGGTTTCCGGTCTGTAATAACCGGTTTTAGGATCTGGAACCCATGGTGCCTTCTCTGTTGACTCTCCTCCAACATTCTTCTTCAAAACCGCGGCAGAACCGGTTACACCGCTCGTAACGTTCCCCTGCGACGCTGTTTTGGCTGCGGCACAAAACCCTCGTCTGATAAAGAGAACCCGAAACGTTAATAACAGAACAATACATACGTTTTTTATCAGTTTTTAAGGATGTTTTTGTACCTGAAAATAGCGTTTGAGAACTCTTCGGAGACGAAAACAAAGAAGATCTTAGCGTTAGCTAGAGAACGAGCCATTGTAGTGTGTCTTGGAACGAATAAAACAGAGCAAAAGAGAGTTTGTTTTCAGGTTCTTGTGAGATATTCTGATTGGTCTGTAAAATTGCTTGGAGAAGAGGGTTTATATAGAACAAGGAGAGGCTGCGTTAAATTAGGCTTTGTCCACAAGATTCTCTTTTTGTTTCTGTTACTTAACATTTATTTAGGGTTTTAGATTGAAACTAGCATTAGTTGGTTTTGTTAAGTAACTACGAATTTTGGTTAGTTTTAAACCTAATTTAATTCTAGTCAACTCTTTTAATATTATTCTCTACCACATAATTTATTTAGGCACATAAAATGATTTTTTTTTGCCTAACCAACACAGGCCAAAAAGAATTAGAAAGATCTCATTTTTCAGAAATGTAACCATCATTAGACTACTCATTAAAAAAAAAACACCAATGCTAACAAAAATTTGTAGGAACAGTTAAAGGTTTGTTCCAATCAGGAAAAATCTTCTGACTAAGTAATTAAAAAGAATGAAGAAGAAAGAGAGCTTAATCTTCTTCCTCATCAGAAGCATCTTCTTCAATGTTGAAGTATCTTAGCTCATAGAGGTTTCTGTCTTTGTTTGAAGCAATCACACGTAACCAATCTCTGATCTTGTACTTCTTCAAATACTTCTTCGTTAGATACTTCAAATACCTGATTCAAGATCATAACAAAACATTTCAATACAAAAACCTAGATTACAGAAATTGGGAATTAGGGTTTAAGAGTCAACAAATCATCTCAAAAGCTAAAATATGGTTACACAGACCTCAAGACAAAAGTACTACAGCTTTCAACGTTATCTAGGTACCATAGAAATGATGCATTTAGAGAGCAAATTAGGGTTTATGATATTTACAAAATTAACACCTTTTGGATTACATTTACTAACTTAAGAACAAATTAGGGTTTGTGTCTGAGTGAGTGAACAAACAAATGCAACAGAAAAAGAAACACATTTAAGCGAATATTCATCACAATTTTTAGTTACTTCACACAAAAGCAATGTATACAGAAACATAGAACCCTAAAAACCTCCTAATTTCAGAATCATAAACTCAAAATCAAGCAAAGAAGGGTTACCGTTTAGAGAAACTAGAATCAGCATTGACAGTAATCTTTCCTTTATCTCGTGTAATCGAAACAGAGTTACCAAGAGCACCAGTTTTACCACCAACCTTGATACGTTCCTGAAGAAACTTCTCAAGTGTAGCAATGTCCATGATCGTATCATCAACTGGTTTAGTACAATCAATCACAAACGTAACACCTTTCTTATTCGCACCACTTGACTTCACTGCAACTCCTCCTCGAGCCATCTTCGTGTTGCAAAGATTGTAAAAAAACTAGGGCTTCAATATAAACGAACAACTCTCTAGGGTTTTTTTCGTTATTGGACGGATTATTAACATTATGGCCCAATGGGCTTTAAGCCCAAACGTATTAGCTTCTGTTGAGTTAAAACCGGAATGAAATCAATCTAAACCGGTTTTGTTTCTTCTTAAACTTATCGGCAACTCTGAAACCCTAATTCCCAAATTACGGAGCTACCTCCTGACCTAGACGGAGATCTCGAATCGACGAAGAGGTAAGTCATCGAACGATTTGATGGGTTTTGTGTGTATGTGTGTATGTGTGAATCTTAACTTTTGGAGTTGTGTTTGGAATTAGAATGAGTAGCCGTTCGAGTAGAACTGTGTACGTTGGAAACCTTCCTGGAGATATCCGTGAGAGAGAAGTTGAAGATTTGTTCAGTAAGGTAATTGTGTTTGGATTGGGTTTTCACGTTCTGGGTACTTGTAAATGTGTCTCCTTTTTGCTCATAGGCAAAGTTATATATAACATTTAGTTCTTCCTTTGTGTTGCAGTATGGACCTGTTGTTCAAATTGATTTGAAGGTACCACCAAGACCTCCTGGTTATGCATTCGTAGAGGTCAGATTTACTAAACAACTCTGCGAGTCTTATTCGTGTAGTGATATGTGTTGTTTTGTGGGATGGTTCTTGATGTTGTGGTGAGGTTATAATTTTTTGTATGATCTGTGTAGTTTGATGATGCTCGAGATGCTGAAGATGCTATTCATGGTCGGGATGGTTATGACTTTGATGGACATCGTTTGAGGGTTAGTTATTGATCAAATTGTTGTTGTAATACAATGTGTTAGTGTTTATGATTGGTTTTTGAATCTATTATAATGACTGTTGGTGTTTTTTAGGTGGAGTTAGCGCATGGTGGGAGGCGTTCAACGGATGATTCTCGGGGTGGTTACAATGGTGGTGGTGGCCGTGGTGGTGGTTTTCGTGGTGGTCGCGGTGGTGATGGTGGTAGTCGTGGACATGGGCCATCTAGGAGATCCGAGTTTCGTGGTACGTAGTCATATAATTATCCTGTCCAAAGTTGTAGGAAAATAATGATCCTATCCAAAGTTGTAGGAATAATCTCTGTTTTGATTTTATTTGGACCACAGTTCTGGTGACAGGCTTGCCTTCATCTGCTTCTTGGCAAGATCTCAAGGTGAGTACACACTGGTGGATAAACTCCTCATTTACCCATCTTGTATTATCAATGGTTTCTGGATTCTAACATGAATCACTTTTACTGTAGGATCACATGCGTAAAGGAGGGGACGTCTGCTTCTCTCAAGTGTACCGTGATGGTAGAGGTAAGTGCTCTTATGTTACTACGGATATGCGTCCTAACTCGCTTGCAATTTTGTGCATATTTGAAAGATTTTAATCTTGGACTATCTTTTCTGTAGGTACAACTGGAGTTGTGGATTACACCTGCTATGAGGACATGAAGTATGCGGTGAGATATTTTCCTTACTTTTGTCCTGTGTTTGAGAGTTTGTTATACTCATCAATAATTACTTAATAGCTCTTACTCTTCATTTTGCCCAGGTGAAAAAGCTCGACGACACAGAGTTTAGGAATGCGTTTTCTCAGGGATATGTTCGGGTTCGTTAAAGCTGAGTTTCCTGTGAAATTGTTTTCTTTTCATTTTACCTTTTAATTTATTTTTCTATATCTGTTCAGGTGAGAGAATATGATTCAAGGAAGGATTCTAGGAGCCCTAGCCGGGGTAGATCCTATTCTAGGAGTCGTAGCCGCAGTCGTGGTCGAAGCCTGAGCCGAAGCAGGAGTAGAAGCAGGAGTCCAAAGGCAACGTCTTCACGTAGGTCGCCTGGTAGATCTACATCAAGATCTCCTGCCCCCCGCTTGAAGTCAAGGTCACTTTCTCCGAAAAGGTAATTATCTTTTACCTTTTAAAGATGTATCAGATAACATTTCTTAGTCAGTGGATCTTTCTGTGAACTTTATGATTATCTGATCAGAAAATTCACTGTGTAGTACTCCAAAGTTCTTCTTGATTAGCGTCTCCTCATTTCATGTAATATTGGATGGGATGTGCGAGATTAGATTAGCCTTGCATTTTGTTGTAACTGCATATTTAGTCTGCTCTTTGATTTCCTGAGAAGTAATGGTTTTGTTTCCTAGATATGGATTTACATACAATCAACTAGAAAATGGGAATTAATATCTGGATGGAAATTCTTGGTTGTTCACAAGTTTTTCGACACAGAGGTATGGGAACACGTTGGAATCGAGACTTTGCTTTTCCTGGCTTTCTTACAATAGTATTCACTATTTTTCGTTACTGCTAGATGGATAACAATGGAGACATTGGATCGCAATATTATATCGGGATTTCGGGAAAAACTAAATTGGCCCGATGGATGATGACACTATGGAATCTGGATATCTAGTGGGACGTCCATGGCACATTTTGCCACATGGTTTTGAAAATGTTTGTCCTCTGTTTTAACTAAGTTGCAGTGTAGGTTCGGTTTTAGTTACTTTTTTTGTGTGGCAACTTCTTGATCTCTGTGAGATGGAAGAGACATCAAGGATCTTGGTGAATGGTATTATTGAACAGCACATGTTTGGATTTTTGAATTTAGGTTTTGTTTTCTTGAACTATTGCAGAAGATCTCCTTCAAGATCAAGATCTCCTCTACCTCCTGTGAGTAGACAAGATTTCAACTTGCCCCCGGTAAGTATTATAGAAAAATTATGTTCTGTTATTACATTGTTCGTCATCTTAATAACTTATCTCTATCGTAGGTTCATGAGGAAGCAAGCAAGAGCCCTAGCAAGCCAATCCCTGCTAAGAGCCCTACCCGTAGCATGAGCCCATCACGGTATATATTCTCTCTTACGATCTTTCCTAAATACCTAGAGAACAATCTTGTCTCTGTGTAAATCTGAATTTAAACACTTGTTTTGCAGGTAATATGTGAGATTTCAAGCTAAAAAGGAGAAGAGAGAAGCATCTTTGGCTTTCTAATTCTCTTGATAAAAGCTGGATTCTGTTTTATGTATCTCTGCATTTTGAATGGATCATATCTTTAAGGCTTATTTGTGACTGAAAGAGACAAGTCTGTGTTTTTGGTAACTCACACTTAATGTTCAACCATTTTGTAATATTCTTGCCATTGTTCGTGTTTAGTTCTATTGAAGTTGATGTTTCTTTATCTCTTTCCTTGTTTGTTATATAATCTTTAATGCTCTCACTTTCCTCATTATTCAACTTGTTGTTACTCATGAAACTAAGTACACAACAATACACAATCTTTATAACAATCTCTTTGACAAGAACTAGATCTAGATGTCACTGTATTGCGAAAGATTGAAACGTCAATATCTCCTTTACTGCCTCTGTTTTACATGATTTCTCTTCTTTCTAAATTGGTGTTGAAGATATTGAGTTTGATCATTTTGAGTGCGTTGTGTTTCCTCAAATAAAGCGCCATATATTAACACTTGTGACTACCAAACAAAATGAAGATAAAAGTAACCGTTTTTGAAAGCCACATCAACTTTGTTCTAAATTTTACCTCTTCATTAGACTTGTCAATAGATATGGACCCACAATGTCGTAACAAACAAAGAAACCTTCGTGTTTGAATCAAATTCCAACACTGAACTTTTGATTTATATATTAAGTTTTTGCCGGTGGTTCTAATCTTCTTCTACTATATTCAGTGAAGAGACTAGAGAGAGATGAAGTTCTTTAAGAACTATTCTCTCATGCTTCTTCCTCTTCTTGTTTTGCCTTTTACCTCAGTTTTGTCTCTTGAAGAAGCATACAACAGATATGACTTCCCTCCAGAGTTTGTCTTTGGGTCTGGCACATCAGCTTATCAGGTTCTTAAACACTTTTCCTCTATGTCTTACATGTAACATGTTGCAATGATTAAGCATCAGATAAAACAGTGTTTTGTCCATGAAAGGTGGAAGGAGCTGCTGATGAAGATGGTAGAACTCCTAGCATTTGGGATGTTTTTGCTCATGCAGGTTTGATTTCTATGTATTCTTTTGCTTGATGCTTCTCTAAATATGATAAAATTGGAGGAAACCTTAGTGGTATAATAGTTTCTCTCCATGATAGATTTGGAGGAAACTTTAGTAGTGGAATAGTTTCTCTCAATTTATTCATTAGCTAATAAGCTTATTTATACAAGGACATAACTTGTTCACCAAGTTATTTACATATATGATAATAGAAAATCTACCTATTTAGAATATACACAAATATTTACTTTCCATTCAACTCGATCTCGTATAATCTCCGAGATCTCCTAACACCCTCCCACAAGCTCATATGTGCTAACACATATGAGATTGGACAATCACCATATCATATTCATGATCTTCATACCCACTATAGGGTCATCAATGGCGTTTATACCTCGCCATAAGGTCATCGATTCGGTGGAGAATACTGTAGTAGTTGTGCACCTCCATCGTCCCACGTCACCATGTAAACTGAACGAACCCATTCTTGGCTCATGCTCATGATTTACGGCAACGCCATCATATCATCACCTCCATCGGATCCGTATATACCCGTTGGAGTCATCATCTTTGCGGTAAGATCGAATTTGTAGTTGATCAAAAACCACATGAAGACTTTATCTTGGAAATCTGTCTTTTGAATAACAAATCACCACAATAAATATGATCACGTCAATTTCTCCCTTTTTTAAAAAAAATTTTTTTTTTTTTTTTTTTTTAAAGAAATAAGAACAAGGGATCAAAGAAGAATTAAAAAAAACTTAGAAGAGAAGAAAACCAAAAACATGGAAAATTTTAGGGTTTTTTTCTTTTCTTTTTCAAAGCGGAAGATAAGAAAACCTAAAACCCATAGGAATTGGATCTAGACTCGATACCATGATAGATTTGGAGGAAACCTTAGTAGTGAATGGTTTCTCTCGATTTATTCATTAGCTAATAAGCTTATTTATACAAGGACATAACTTGTTCACCAAGTTATTTACATATATGATAATAGAAAATCTACCTATTTAGAATATACACAAATATTTACTTTCCATTCAACTCGATCTCGTATAATCTCCGAGATCTCCTAACAAAATAGCTTGAGAATTTTGGCAAGAGGTAAGCTTAGAGTTTCATGACAGGACATGGAGCAGCTGGGGATGTTGCGTGTGACCAATATCACAAATACAAGGTTCCTCTCCGTATCTATTACAACATCTCTGCATCAACTAATTCATGCCTTAGCATTGTCCTTACCACTGTAATGTTTGCAGGAAGATGTGAAGCTAATGAAAGACATTGGATTGGAAGCTTACAGATTTTCTATATCCTGGTCAAGACTTTTGCCAAGTATGGTTTGTCCACTTATTGATTAAGAACCAATCCAAGCATCTTCAATGGATTCAGAAAGAATATGAAAGCTTTTGGACTTATTTCAGGTGGAAGAGGACCGGTTAATCCGAAGGGGCTACAATATTACAACAATCTTATTGATGAATTGATCACTCATGGTTACTAAATTTATATTCTGATTATTAGCTACATGACTAAAGAAATCTACCTTTTTAATAGTGTTTCCTACTTCTTTTTGACTAAGCAGGAATCGATCCACATGTTACGTTACACCACTTTGATCTTCCACAAGCCTTACAAGATGAGTATGGAGGTTGGCTAAGCCGAGAAAGCGTGTATGAATCTATGATTACTCACCTTTCAGCTTCCTTTTTCGATCTGCGATATCAAAAACTGATTCATCAGTAATGATTCTAGGAGAGACTTCACAGCTTATGCAGACACTTGCTTCAAGGAGTTTGGAGATAGAGTATTACATTGGACTACGCTAAACGAGGCAAATGTGTTTGCACTTGGAGGTTATGACCAAGGAATAACACCGCCTGGTCGATGCTCTCCTCCATTTGGACTTATTAATTGTACCAAAGGAAACTCTTCCATTGAGCCTTACATTGCAGTACACAATATGTTACTCGCACATGCTTCCGTGACAAACTTATACAAGAAACACTACAAGGTTCTTCTCTCTTTTTCTTGTTCTGTTTTGACCATATTGTACATTGTCATTTAGCTCAAGCAGGTATCTTCTCTTCATTACACAGTACAAGCAACATGGATCAGTAGGGATTAGCATATATACATACGGAACAGTCCCATTAACTAACTCTGTAGAGGATAAACAAGCAACAGATAGATTAAATGACTTCTTGATTGGTTGGTAAGTCTTAAAGAAAATCAAATCTTGAATCATCTACTATATTTTTGATCTTTCTTAGTTTCTTGATGAGGTTATTTGGTTAGGATTTTACATCCGTTGGTGTTTGGCGATTATCCTAAGACGATGAGGACCAGAGTTGGTTCTAGATTACCCACTTTCACAGCGGATGAAGCAAAACAAGTTAAAGGCGCATTCGATTTCTTTGGAGTGATCAATTACATGGCGGTGTACGTTAAGGATAACTCTTCCTCTCAAACACAAGATCTCCATGATTACAACACAGACATGGCCCTGACAATGACCCGTAAGTTATATGATATACCATCGAAAAGTAAAGCTAAAGATGTGGTTTACTGATTGGTCTAATTTGCCTTTGCAGTATTTGGAAACACAACGTTCGGAAGTGAGGTTTGTAATAGACTTCAATTCCATATATATATATATTACTTATACTAATGTTTGATGATTTGCTTCTTTCTTTTAGCATGCAAATACACCATGGAGTCTGCAACAAGTATTGTTGTACATCAAAGAAACTTACGACAACCCTCCTATCTACATCGCGGAGAATGGTCTCGCTTTCTCTTTCTCTCTTTATCTTTCTCATATTTGAGTTTGGTTCATGTGTTTGAAACTCTCTCTAGTGAATGATTCTTCTTCAATACTAGGCCCGTATATCCCCTCAGGCCAGGGATCAGAGCATTTTAGATGATTCTTCTTCATTTACAGGTCAGACGACTCCTCAAACCTCGTCACTTGAGGACACAACAAGGGTTAGGTTTCTGAGCTCACACATTGAAGCAGTGCTTGATTCAATCAGGTAATATACCTTAATCAGTAGTAGTAGTAGTAGTAGAAGTTTCATGAATGTGTTGGGATTCTAAGTTTAAAGATCTTAATTCTCAAAAAGCAGGAAAGGATCGAATGTAAAAGGCTATTTTCAGTGGTCATTAATGGATTTGTTTGAGCTATTTCGTGGGTATGAGCTAAGCTATGGGTTATATTACGTGGACTTCAAGGATCCTTATCTTAAGAGATACCCTAAACTCTCTGCTCATTGGTACTCTTCTTTCCTCATGGGAACACTTCACCTTCAATGTTCACATTCAGTTCTCTAATCATATCGATTCCAACGATTATGTTACAATAAATCTATAGCCAATGTATTATGTATGTTCAAAGTAATCTTTACTTAGGGCCTTAGGCTCTAGTCGACATGTGTCTTGCGTATAAAGCAACATGTCTTGGGATTTTATTGCTCCGATTTATCTTATTTTTAAGATTCATATTGGCTTATTCTTATGTAGGTTAGTTCTTGAAGATAATTATGTGTATTTTTCTAAACTCTCTTAGTCATTCGGATTAACATTAGAGGTGGATTTAGCGTGTTTGACCTAGATTTAAAATGTTGCGTAAGAAGTAAGAAACTACGTTTACGTATAAAAGACATACTAGTAAGACATATTATTCTTAGGTGTCTTTTGCATTTCATTCACGCAAGAGAGACGGATGCTTTCTCATCAAATCCGAAATTCATCAATTTTATTTACTTGTTTATTACACATTGTTCATTTGTTATTAAATTATTGTATGCCATCAAGTTTTACGAACCTTGTTATAGAAAAATCTTTGACTAATATATCTCTTTTTCTTCTTCCTTTTGAAAACTTTAATCACACTGACCACTAGGCCTTAAAATGATCACAATTCACAACCAGTCAAATTGAATACTCCCTCCGTTCCAAAAAGATAGATGTTTAAGGTTATGCACACTTATTACGAAAACGCATTGATTTCTACGATTTACAGTTTTCAATAAACTTTAACCAATAATATTTTAATATTTGTTTTGAAATTTGTAAAAGTGCATAAAAACGGTAAAAACTCTATATTTGTGGAACAATTTTTTTTTGTAAATCTTTTATCTTTTAGAAACACAGGAAATACAACTTAAAACAATGAGCGGTGGTAAATAAACGGTGTGCTACTTTCCAAGATATTTTTGTCGATACGTTGGAACTTTTCTTAAAATAAACAGTGATGTTTGGTACCATTCAAAATAATTGGTTAGCTACCGAATAAGTTGATTTTTATTAAAAATGAATAAATTCTTTAGTTTATTGCACATTTTAAACATAAATCTAGTGTGTCCAAAGTGAGAAGAGATTTTTGTGAATTGCCATTTTTAGGAGATCATTGTCCAAAATTGTATTTAAGAAGTTGTACTTTTGTAAGAAAGGAGTGGTCGTTGGCTTGTTGCATTCGAAAGTAGAGTTAATTTTTGTAATTGTCCCAAATAAAATTGGCTGGTTAAAAAAAACGTTAATTTTGAACTCTTTGAAAGTTGAATATTGCCGACAAAATCATTAGTTTAGTGGTCGAAGTGGGTTATCGGTTTCCATTTAAAAAAATTATCGTTTTAGTCACTTACAAAATTCCATATGATGGAAACAAACTATGTACGTTTGCTTATATATCAGAACAAACATAGATAAATTTGAAAAGTAATATGATCGTAAAATAGTATAAGGTATCTAGAATTCTAGATAGAAACGTTACAACTTGGAAGATTCGCCATATATATGTAAAATTTAAGACATTATGTTATCACATTACCTCATTGTGTAGTAAGAATTATAATTCATAAAGATTTCTATCAAACACTAAAATCTTCAAGGATTTTAGTACATCACACTATTTCAACTACACCACTCAAATAGAATAAGCGAAGAAAGAAGTGAAATAGAGTTCCAAGTTAAATTTTTTCTTTGCAACTTGAGCATCTCTATTTGGAAACTTTTAAAAAAGCAAAAGTGCATATCCCTGTTAATTTTGGTTGTACGATTAAACAGGAATCACATTCTGTAATGACAAAGAAACTATAGTTGAATATATAAAAATCGTAATCAAATTAAGAAAAAGACAAAAATGTAACTAGAGGAATTAGTGGTGATTGGTGAAAGCATATGTAGGGGACATAGAGTAGAAAAAATAATCAACATATGCGGCTTGAAAATGATAAAAAGCAAAATCTGGTGGCAAAATCCCAACCAGTCTAAACTTCCTATATCCTTAAAAAATATTATCAACAAGTTTCTAATTTGTCCCTACCAACAAGAAAAAACCTCCAAAACGTAATAATCACTTTGTGGTGGCATCTCTATCCCCAATTACACAAGTGGATACTAAAATTCATAATACAATACAATACAATATACAAGAAGATAACCAATTTAGAGATAACCAATATACAATTCTTAAAAGGTCAAATATCTCTCAAACCTATTATAAATCATTTTACTTTCTTTTCGACATGACCTCTTATAGATATTTTAACAAGAAAATAAATAAATATAGAGTGTAACCAATAAATATCACACTCATAAATTTATGACTATAAACTTCAACCAATCAAATACCTTAACTCAGGCTCCAGAGTCCAGAGTATCGTATCCACGTGGCATTAAGAAATAGTTCAACTGTGATGTGTATTAAATGTTCTCATTACTAAAAACAAAATGTATTTAAATTTATCATAAAAAAGTCTCTGAAATGTCAAAACATTTTAAGAAAAATTAAACAAGTAACTGAAATTAAATCCACCAATAGTCAAGCTTTTTTATTAACAGAAACAAATTAAATATTTCCATTAACTCCTTACACAAATTTCACCTTTTTTAACAAAAAAAAAAAATTATGTTCCCAAAAAAATACATTTTGACTTTTAATTAATTTCATTAAATTTTCACAAGTTGTTTTAAACAAAAATCTTCTTCTTCTTCTTACTCCTCTGTTCATAAATACGTCTCTGTTCCTTTTCTGTTTCTTTCTTTCATAATAAAACCAAACACAAGACTCAAGAGAGAGAGAGAGAAGAAGAAGAAAGAAACCCATTAAGTTTTCTTGATCGAGTTTGTTGATGATCATCTAAAGTTATAACCTTTGAGAAAAAAATGAAGTTTTGTAAGAAATATGAAGAATACATGCAAGGACAAAAAGAGAAGAAGAATCTACCTGGTGTTGGGTTTAAGAAACTCAAAAAGATTCTCAAGAAATGTAGAAAAGATCATGTTTCTTCTAAAATCAATCTTCACAATCAAAACAATTGTCCTCGTGAATGCCCAGGTACTGTTCGACATAATTCCCCTGAGAAAGTAAAAATCTCTCCTTTATATGAAACACTAAGAGACAATTTTTACTTGTTTGCAGTTTGTGATGGGACTTTTTTCCCGGAGCTATTGAAAGAAATGGAAGATGTA
Organism: Arabis alpina; assembly: GCA_900128785.1. Taxonomy (NCBI): domain Eukaryota; kingdom Viridiplantae; phylum Streptophyta; class Magnoliopsida; order Brassicales; family Brassicaceae; genus Arabis; species Arabis alpina. Next base: position 1,051,972 of record LT669788.1, read on the forward strand.
GTAGGATGGTTTAACGAGAATGCTCAAAAGCTTCTTGAGTTACATTTAGCTTCAGGTTTCAAAAAGTGTCTTACTTGGTTTAGAGGTAATCATAAACAAAAGAATCATCTTGGTTTGATTCAAGAAGGCAAAGATTTAGTTAACTATGCTCTTATCAACGCAATCGCCATTCGAAAAATCCTCAAGAAATACGATAAGGTTAAACCGCTTTTCGTATATATGTAAGAGATCCAAAGGCTGATGAATTTATGAACACTTTCTTATTCAATATGATTTTGTATCTTTGTGTTGTAGATTCATGAGTCTAGGCAAGGACAAGCGTTTAAGACACAGGTTCAGAAAATGCGTATTGAAATCCTTCAGTCACCGTGGCTATGTGAGTTAATGGCGTTTCATATCAATTTGAATGAATCAAAGAAGGAATCTGGAGATGTTGTGGTTGCTCCTTCTTCTTTCCCTGCATTGTTTGATGGCTGTTCTTTGATGTTTGATGATGGGAAGCCTTTACTTTCTTGCGAGCTTTCGGATTCCGTAAACGTTGACATTGATTTGACTTGTTCAATATGCTTGGTAAGCAAACTTAAAATGACTTGAAAGAATCTTCAATGTCAATAAACTGTTAGTTTGACTTTGTAGTAATATCTGAAATATAGAAGAAAGTATCAGCCTATTAGGATAAAGTCTTAACTAATGTTGTGTCAAAGTGCTATTCCACTCTCCTCTTGCAGATACCATTTCAATGACTAGGTCTTTTTCGCATATGATATGATTGAAAGAATATTGTGTAAATAGATGAATCTTCTTAAATGTAGTGCCTGTTGTGAAAAAAAAGTCTTTAACTTACGGTTTACTATCGTTGGCGATAAACAGGACACGGTGTTTGACCCGATAGCTCTAACCTGTGGTCACATATATTGCTACATGTGTGCTTGCTCTGCTGCTTCAGTAAGTGTAGTTGATGGCTTGAAAACTGCAGAACCGACTGAAAAATGTCCGCTTTGCCGTGAGGTTAGTCTCATTCTCAACTGCTCTTTACAACTTACTAATCTACTAATCTTTCAAGTTTCATGCTCTTAATCTCTGTTTTTCACCATTCGATATCAGGTTGGGGTTTACAAAGGTGCTGTTCACTTGGATGAGCTCAGTATCTTAATTAGACAAAGGTAAAGGCATATACACACCCAATCTCCTTATAATCTTTAAAACTTGTCTTTAAGTTTTGAGGGTATTTGTTTTCGATAAACAAGTTTTGAGGACTTAAATCACAGTTGTTTTATCCTGCAATATACATACAGCTGCCGAGAGTATTGGGAAGAAAGGCGTAAAACAGAGAGAGCAGAAAGGTTACAAGCAGCAAAGGACTATTGGGATCACCAATGCCAAAGCTTCACTGGAATATGATGACTTGATTTGTGGCTACTTAATACTTGAAATATTTTTGGTTTTAAGCATAAACTTAATAGCATAATAAACTTATTACTAATTGTGATTTGCTTTCCTCTGTGAGTGTGTGTTTGCTTATACAGAGTGACAGGTTTGTTTGAAAAAGTGATATACTCTAAGCTTTCTATATGATTATTATAAGTTTGCATATGTTCTTCTTAGCTTAAAGAGAAGAAAATCATGAAAACAAGACTTTCGATTTATAAAAACTTGATAAACATTGTAGTGTTGTTAAGTTTATAACAAAATTGAGTACAAGAGATACAAAGATCTCAAAATCATACATCATGGAACTAAAATCGGGTTCGTACCCTTGTAAATCTCATATCTCGTGCATAGCTTCAGTAGTGTTCCAAACGAATGCTGCATCGAGTTTAGCTTCCTGTCTCGGCACATACCCTGTTCAACCAAATAGATGTTCAGAAACCGAACAACACAATCCGAAAAACAATACTAGTAGAATCATAATCTTAGAGAGATCCTCTAACCTCAATGTCATCTCCATATTTCTCAACCAAACGACTTATATGTTTACGTTGCATAGTCGTAAGCGGCTGTAACGGCGCACTCTTCCCATCTTTCCTTTGCTTCCCCAATGCTGTCTTGAGATCTACACATCCCAAAACAAAACATTTCACACAATCGGTAACCAAGAAACACATCTCAAAACAAAACATTTCCAACAATTAGTAACCAAGAAACACATCTCAAATCAAAACATTTCTAACAAGTAGTAACCAAGAAAACGAAACTCGCATCAACGCTGTAAATTGCATCAACTCAACCATTAGCTAATGATGCAATAAAGAATCTGAAGCCAATGAAGTAAGTTCTTGCTTATATACAGTTCACAGATTAGCTTATGTAGTGTGCATCAATGGCATTAACATAGGTTCATGCTTAGTTTATGAAGGAGAATAATCCCTTAAACCCTAATCTAAGTATCAAAACAGTGAGGAACCCTAATTTCCACCTTAAACCCTAATCTAAGTATCAAAACCCTAATTTCCACCTTAAACCCTAATCATAAACCCTAATTTCAATTTCTTCTAGCTCGAATCTAACATTGAATCAAAGAGAGAGAGGAGAAAACCATACCGTCTTCTTCAAGTTCGCTACCAGAATCGATAGGTTCGAACTCTTTAGCAACAGGATCATCAGTCGATGGCTCAGGAGGTGGAGGAACGTTAAGAGATTCGTCCTGGATCATATGGTCGGTACGAGATCGGATACCGAGCAAATTAGGGTTAGAGACGACACCGAATGATTTGTAGTTTTGGATGACACTAGCTTGATCGTTCCATTCAGGGACATCGTCGGACATTAAAGCGCGTAGCTTGGGAGGGAAGTTGAAAGCTGGTTTGAAGATGTTAGGGTTTTTCTTGGGAAGAGCAACACGAACTTTAGCTCTAGAGGCCTTGTACTTTCTTCTTGATCTCGCCATCTCTCAGAGGTTTTTTGGTTTGGGAACGAAGAAGAAAGCTAAGAGATGAAGTTTGCGGCGGAGTAGGGTTTAACTATAAGGGTTTTGTATATATCATCCTCTAAACGACGTCGTTTTTACCAATATAAAAGGTGAATTAGCCCAATATACATATAAAACACTATAATTAATAAAATAGCAGTGAGAATGCAAAAATTCAATAAATAGCAGAGAGAAACTAGTTGTGTTAGAGGTTAATTACAGTTTGCCCACTTCCTCTCTCTCGGCTAACAGATAAATTAGCAGATCCGTCGCTGTTTTTCGATCGACCGTTTCAATTAACTCCAACCGCCATGAATCACCGGATGATGTTTTGATCGACTACTTCCATTAACCCTAGCCGCCATGAATCACCGGATTCGTCGCTGTTTCGATCGACCGTTTCCATTAACTCTAACCGCAGGTATTAATCCCAACCGCCATGAATCACCGGATGATGTTTTGATCGACCACTTCCATTAACCCTAGCCGCCATGAATCACCGGATGATGTTTTGATCGACCACTTCCATTAACCCTAGCCGTCATGAATCACCGGATCCGTCGCTGTTTCGATCGACCGCTTCAATTAACCCTAACAGTCATGAATCACCAGATCCGTCGCTGTTTTGATCGACCGCCACACATCATCGGATCTGTCGATGCTTCCATTGACCGTCACACTTCACCGGATCTGTAGCTGCTTCTACCGACCGTCACACATCACCAGATTCGTAACTGCTTTCTGCGACTACTATACTCTATACATCATCAGATTCGTTAGTATTTTTAGTGACCGCCGATTTGTTTGTTTTCTGAGAGAGATAAGGAGAGAGAGAGAAAGAGAAGGAGAGGAAGAAGAAGAGTAAAGAAACATATAAATATATTTAAGGGCAAAATTAGGATATAAAAAAATCAACAGTGACGTGAGTTTCTCATTGTTAGTTTGCCAATTAGGCAAAAGTGTGTTGCTATCAGGTGCAAATTCCCTATAAAATTATTACTAACCATATCTATATAGTTTGATTATTTCGTTGGTTTAAGAAATTAAATTTCATGAATATTGTTATCTAACAAATATTTGATAGCTTAGTGGATTTTTATGATTGAAATGTTAAACTTTGATGTTATTACCTTAGGGATTAATAACCTTCACGCCCGCTCCTACAGGTTAAGAGACCAAGGCAAATTTTTTTTTTGAAACCCCAATACTAGGGTTAAAAAATATTTTAAACAGCAAAATTAGTATGATTATTGATATCAATTCAATTATTATGTAAAATACATACTCTCTCCGTTCCTTAAAAATAGATGTTTAAGGTTATGCACACTTATTAAAATAACGCATTGATTTCTACGAAATACCGTTTTCAATAAAGTTTAACCAATAGTGTTTCAATATTTGTCTTGAAGTTTGTAAAAGTGCATAGAAGTAAATTTTTTATCTTTTTGGAACAATATTTTTTTGTAAAGTTTTTATCTTTTAGGAACAGAGAGAGTACTATTTATACATTTCTAAAATTTGTGGTCTCAAAACTAGGGATAAAAAAATTTGGAGCCTAAAATTAGTATAAATAATACTCCCTCCGTTTCATATTAGTTATCGTTCTACGCTTTTTCTTTTGTATCAAATTAGTTGTCGTTTTACATTTCCAATGCATATTTTAGCTTTAAATACCAGATTTAACGTCAAGTCTTATGAATAATAGCAAGAATCAAATTCATCTTTAAGGGTAAAATAGAAATTCTAATATGTTTTTTTAATACACGTGAAATCATCTAAAATGACAACTATTTTGCAACAAAAAGAGTAGTATCAATTTAAAATTACTACAAAAATACATACTATTTATTAAATTTTTAAAATTTGGAACCCAAAATTTTGGAATATCAGGTGGGCCCTTCATTTTAGTAATGGAGGCACGGCCTTGAATACCTTTAAAAGATTTTTATAACTTTGAAATTATCTAATTTAGAAGTGTATAGCATTTTGAGTAAGAAGATCCATTTTCCCAAAAGTAACCAATGTGTTAAAATCCGGTCATATACTACTGGTGCGTCCGATCGTAGCCAGAGATAAACAGACTAATAAGGAGCTTCTTCTCACAAACACTAAAGTCACTACAACCAACAAAACTATTGCAAGTTCAAGAACAACAACATTTTCTCAAACTGATTAAAAAAGAAGAAGATCAAACCATATAAGAATCGACTCGGAAATACAACAATCAATCCAAGAAGCAGAATGAGAAGAGGGAAAGTTTTAAAAGAGCAAACCGTTCCGCCGGAATAAAAGACTCTTCTCGGTTAGTCATAACATAAGGTTTAAGGACAATGTCTTCATTTGTCACTCTTAACAGCCGTTTCCTCTTCGGTTTTCGCTTCTGCTGTTGCAGGAGCATGAGCAGGAGCTTCCTCCTTTATATCTCCAGACTTAACTTCTTCTCCTGCAATTACAAAATTCTTTGGTTCCTAAGAGTTCTAATTACGAATTAAGGGATTATAACTTGGCAACAACATACATGATCTGACCAAACTTAATCAAGAAAAGGTTTTCAAATAAGATTTCACCTTCATCATCACTATCTTCAAACTCATCCATACCACCCATTCCACCCATGCCACCAAGTCCTTCGAGACCACCCATTCCACCCATACCACCGAGCCCTTCGAGACCTCCCATTCCACCCATTCCACCAAAGTTCTACAAGAAGCATGAAACATTAAGTCTTTTTCAAAACATAAATAAACGAAGAAGAAGATAGTTAACATAGCTAAAAAAAGCATACCGAGAAATCCATTCCACCCATACCACCCATATCCATATCTCCTGGAGCTGTACAAGAAACAAAAACAAGACCAAAGTCAAATCCCTACAAATTTGTTAAAGTCCAGAGAGCGAAGTTGATAGACATAGGATCAAGATGATTCTAACCAGCAGTGGTATCGTCGTCCTCATCGTCGACCCATTTGTCCCAATCAATTTTAACATAGTGAGGCGGTTTCCCACCACGCAATAGCTTACTCCACCATTTCGGCTCAGCTTTCTCCAAGATACAGAATATACTCCTTAATCCAATGTTGATCTTACTTTCCTGAATCCAACAAAACCAGAACTCAATACTAAAACACACTGAAAACAACAAAAACTAGTACACAAAGGTCTCCTAATCTCTCCTCACCTCTACATTAACCTTATCATTAAGTTCAAGCTTAAGCTCATAAAGCTGATTCTCTGGTCCAGCTTTAGCAGAGAAATCAAAAACACCCTCTGGATCAAGCTTAACATCTGCATCTTTCGCATCCGGTAATGACACGGTTAAATAAACCTTATCTTCTCTCTCAGCCCACTTCACTTCTGGATGATGACTGTAAATAAATTCACATAAGAATCAATTTAGATTCAAAGCTAACAACATCAACTCATCAAGCAAAACAGAACAAGCACAGATCCCAAAACCCTAAACCTAATTTCTCAATAGGATTTTAGGGTTAAACAATATAAACCCTAGGTCGGAATCTAAAACCCCTTTTGGTTCCCATTTTACAGGAATCGTGTTCTTAAATCAATCGAATAATGTAGAAGACATTATTCTTACCTCATGATTGTACTGGAAGTAGAAGGAGGTTTGTGTAACCCTAGAGAGACAGAACAAGAACGATGACGACACAAAGATTTTCTTTTGATCGAGAAGAGTTTAGTTTCTACTAGTTTCTTCAGATAGACTTATGTTTCTAGTACATCGAGTGGTTATTGTCTACATGCTAGTGTATGGGACGTTAGGTGAATTATTTAGAATCAACGGATTAAAGATTGGTAAGTGTTTACGATTTAACGGTTCGGATTTTGGGTCAGAGCCTTTTTTACTTTTTGAAAACACGGAGCTACTTTTGGGCCCAATATCAATACTTTACCAAACATATAATTTTGGTATCATTGTCCTTTTAAAGTAGGGCATGTACATCAACAAAGAAATTTATCATCAAAATTTAAAACAACAAATATGATCGCATTGATTTTCAGACCGTAAACAACGGTTGTGTCTGATCGTAACCTATAGAGAGACTAGTAACACGTTATGATAATCAATTAGGCATGTTCGTTTGGCAGCCGCAACGACTTGCGGCTGCGTTGCCAGACGTTGCGTCTTGAATTTTTGGCCGCAGCTAAATTCAGCGTCTACGTTTAAAAATTAGCGTCACGGCTAAAATTCCAGCCGCAGCCGCAACCGTAGACAAACGAACAACGATTAGACACTGCGTCTGGCCGCATGACGCAGCCGCATGATGCAGCCGCAAGTCAAACGAACAACAATCGCAGCCGCAAACCGCATGCAGCAAGCAAACGAACATGCCCAAACTTATAAAGAAAAAATAAAAGAAACAAACCAAGGAATTCAACAACATTTTCAAACTGATAAAAAAATATCAAACCAACAGGGAATTCAACAATCCAAGAAGCAAACCATTCCGCAGTAACAAAAAAGAGACTATTCTCGGTTAGTCATATACCATACACACGGTTTGAGGACAATGTCTTCATTTGTCACTCTTAACAATTGTTTCCTCTTCGGTTTTCGCTTCCGCTGTTGCATGAACATGAGCTTCCTCCTTGTTCTCTACAGTTTTAAATTCTTCTCCTGCAATTACATAATTCTTATGTTGCTAAGAGTTGTAAATTATGGATTTACAGGATAATAACACCGCGAAAACATATAATTTCCTCAAAAATTGATCTAACCAAACTTAAACAAAGAAAATGTTTTGATACAAGATCTCATCTGCATCAACAAACTCATTCTTACCACCCATTCCACAAACTTCAACAAGTCTAATCATCCGGCCCCCTCCAGGGAAACTTAGAAGAACGTCCAGTGGACGAGCACTACCCTCAATGAAAGGCGCACTGCCGGTGAGATTTAGCAGCAAACCGCTCCTTCCATCAGTGTACTACAAGAAGCAAGAAACGTGAAGAATTTCTCAAAACATAAGTGAACAAAGCAGAGAAATCAAAAACACCATTATGAATCAAGTTTAGCATCAAGTTATAAGAAAAACCTTGTCGGCTATCTCGGTCTCGGCCGGCTTCATTTCTGGATCTTGACTGTTCACACAGAAAGAATTAGATTCAAAGCTACAAACATTACATGAATCAAAACGAGATTACTTATAATTACATTCATCCCAATTAGTTTGCATTTAGTCAAACTCTACAAGCACAGAAAACCCTAAAATGTTTTGTTGGTTCACATTTTACAGGAACCTAGAAGAAAATCGTATTGCCAAATCCACTGATAATATAAAGACATGGAACTAATGAATGTACCTCATAATTTCTGAACAACAACGATGGAGACGCAAATATTTCCTTTTGATCAAGAAGATGACTTTTTTACTAATTTCTTCATAGTTGACTATATTATATACGTAACTAGATCGAATGATTATCGTGTACATACTAGTGTATGGAAATTAGTTTGATTATAAAGAATCAACGGCTGAGATGCATAGTGAATGTTTTTGGTTTAACTGTTCGAATTTTGTGCCCTTTGACTCTTTACCCCAACAAACATGTACTCCCTCCGTTTTTTTTTAAATAATTGATGTTCTAAAAAAAAATTGTTTTAAAAAAATTGATTTTTATATTTTCTATGCAATAATAATTATAAATTGTAGATTTCAAGACATATCAATTGATTTTATTGGATTGTTATTGGGTCAAACTTATGGAAAATTGTTTAGTACAAAAACCAATACATTTCTAGTTAAACATTAATTTGTTTTCTTAATATGTGTGAAAACTGTAGAAAATCAATCTTTAAAGAACGGAGGGAGTATGATGTATGTAATGTATGTTTACTTGACTTTCTTTCCTTGTCTTTACTATTTATGTATGTTTACTTTATCAGACATATAATTTTGGAATCGTACATAAATCCAATTTCTCCTTTTAAAGCATGTCCAATACATCACCATAGAAAGTACTCCCTCCGTTCTTTTTTGTTTGATGTTTAAGGTTTCTACACACAAATTAAGAAATCATTGAATTTTTATTTTTTCAAAACAAAACATGTTTTATCATCAATTCCAAAAAAAATCAACCAATAAAAAAACAATCTACAGAATTTAAACAGTCAAAAATTCAAAATCACAATTAATTTTACATAGAAAATTGAAAACATCAATCTAAACAAAACAAAAAAATCACTCTAAAACATCAAACATAAAAGAATGGATGGAATAATATATACTCCCTCCGTTCTTTAAAGATTGATGTTCTAGAAAAAAAAATTGTTTTAAAAAGATTGATTTTTTACATTTTTTATGCAATAATAATTATAAATTATAGATTTCAAGACATATTAATTGATTTTATTAAATTGTTATTGGGTCAAACTTATGGAAAATTGTTTAGTACAAAAACCAATACATTTATAGTCAAATATTAATTTGTTTTCTTAATATGTGTGAAAACTCTAGAAATCAATCTTTAAAGAACGGAGGGAGTATATAGTTAAATTTAGCTTCAAAATTTAAAACAACAACATTTTCAAACTGAAAAAGAAAGATCTAACCATATAAGGATCGAACCGGGAATTCAACAATCCAAGAAGCAAAATAAGCATACGGGAAGATTTTTAAAGAGCAAACCAATCCGCGGTAATAAAGACTCTTCTCGATTAGTCATATACCATATGGTTGAGGACAATGTACTTCATTTGTCACTCTTTAAGTCTTAACAGTTGTTTCCTCTTCGGCTTTTCCTTCCCCTGTTGTAGGAGCTTCTCCAGACTTAACTTCTACCCCTGCGTTCGCTGCGATTACAAAATTCTTTGGTTGCTTAGAGTTTTAAATTATAGATTAACGTACGGGATTATAACACCGCGAAAACATATACTTTCATCAAAAATTGATATAACCAAACTTAAACAAGAAAAGTTTTTGAGAAACTTAAACAACAAACTCATTCTTACCAAAAGAAAGTCCATCAAGTAAACTCCCCGTGCCCCCTCCACCGAAAGCTCCCATCATGTCCAGTGGAGTACTGGCAGACGCACTGCCACCGCCGAGACCTCCCAACGAAGGGATCCCCCCTCCTCCTCCCAAAAGCGAAGGGATCCCCCCTCCTCCTCCCAAAAGCGAAGTGATACCGCCGAGACCTCCCGGCAGACCGCCACCGCCTCCGAGACCTCCCGGCAAAGAGAGACCTCCAGGCAGACCGCCCCCACCGAGACCTCCGAGCCCCCCTCCATTCAAAAGCCCAGTGAGACCGTCGAGACCTCCCGGCAGAGCGACACTTACACCAGAGTTCTACAAGAAGCAAGAAACATGAAGGAATTTCTCAAAACATTAGTGAACAACAAAGCAGAGAAATAAAAAAAACCCCATGTGGATGATTAAGTTTAGTTATATGCATCCTTAGCATTAGGTAATAACAAAACCTGATCAGCACTCACGGTCAACTTCACTTCTGGATCTTGACTGTAAATTCATCACCATAGAATATTCAATCAGATTCAAAGCTAAGAACATATATGAATCAAGAACGAGAACACTTAATTAAAATTACATTCATCCCAATAATTATTCCATCTAATTTCTGCAACGGTTTTTTTAGGCGACATACATTTCATAAACAATCGACGCGAACACAACAAAATAAACAATCAACGCGAATCTAAAATGTTTTTTTTTTGTTGGTTCACATTTTACATGAACCTTAAAAGAAATTGTATTCTCTACCGATCATATAAAAGACATTGGAGTTTCTGAAATTACCTCATGATTTCTGAACAACAATGATGTAAACGCAAAGATGTTTCTTCCTTTGATCGAGAATACGACTTTCTATCAGAATATAATCATATCTCCATTTCCACATATCAAAGATTCATATCAATCATAGCACATATCACGGATCTAATTTAGTATAACATATATTCTAGCATTAACTTTCATTGTAATACCCTAGTAATTCTCCTTGTATAAATTCAGACATAAGTCAAGGAATAAAGGGATCTCTTCTACAAAACATCTTAGATGGTAATCAGAGCCTTCGATCTCTAAAAACATAAAAATTTCTTCTCTTTTTCTCTCAAAAACACCATGACTTCCTCTGACTCTACCACAACACCACCAAACACCGAAACCATTCCGATCAATTCTCAATCCTTGTTCACCGTGAACATGTCTCATGTCTCTAAGCTCACCTCTACCAACTATCTCATGTGGAAACTTCAAATCCACTCCTTCCTTGATGGATATGACCTTGCGGGGCATCTTGATGGATCCACTATTGTTCCCGCTGCTACTCTTACCACGAATGATGCCGTCTCAGTCAATCCGGCATACACCATTTGGAAACGCCAAGACAAACTGATTTTCAGTTCTCTCATTGGAGCCATCTCCACCTCTCTTCAACCGTTGGTCTCTAGGGCAACCACATCTGCTGAGGTGTGGAACACGCTTGCCCTCACCTATGCAAAGCCGAGTAGGGGTCATATAAGACAACTCAAAACACAACTCACAAATTGGAAGAAAGAAAACAAAACCATTGATGTCTATGTTCAAGGCATCACGATGAGACTCGATCAACTTGCGAGTCTAGGTGCACCACTACCCCATGAAGATCAAATCGATAAAATCCTTGAAGGTCTTCCGGAAGAATACAAAAATGTTGTCGATCAAATAGAAGGCAGAGATACTCCACCAACAATCACCGAACTCCATGAACGTCTTCTCAACCACGAGGCGAAGCTCTTATCGGCGGTAGATTCAATCATTCCTCATGCTCCGGTCACTGCTAACGCTGTTCAATACCGTCCTCATAACAACAACTACAAGAATCAGAATCGTCACAAGAACAACAACACTCAGTGGCAACAATCCTCTGGTTCAGGTTCATACCAAAACAGAATCGATGGACCTCGTCCTTACCTAGGCCGTTGTCAAATTTGTGGTGTTCAGGGACATAGTGCTAAACGCTGCATGAAACTCCATAGTTTTCAAGCTTCTGTGCCTCAACAACAAAGCCCTTTCACACCATGGCAACCTCGCGCCAACCTTGCTGTGAATTCAGCCTACACAGCCAACAATTGGCTCCTCGACAGTGGAGTGACACATCACATGACATCAGACCTCAATAACCTGTCTCTACATCAGCCATATCATGGTTCGGATGTCGTCACCATTGCGGACGGCTCTGCAATTCCTATCACACAAACTGGTTTCACATCCTTTCCTACCACTTCTCGTGATTTACAATTAAACAAAGTCTTATATGTACCGGATTTACATAAGAATTTAATTTCGGTGTATCGATTATGTAACACTAATCGTGTTTCTGTGGAATTCTTTCCTGCTTCTTTTCAGGTGAAGGATCTCAAAACGGGAATCCCGTTACTCCAAGGTAAAACTACTAATGAGTTGTATGAGTGGCCGATTGATGCTTCTTTGGCCACGGCATTGTTTGCTTCACCAAGCTCTGCACCTTCGTTATCTTTTTGGCATGCTCGTCTAGGCCATCTTTCGTCTTCAATTTTAAACACCATTATCTCTCGTTTTTCAATTCCTGTTGCCAAACAATCCTCTCCATTGATGTCTTGTTCAGATTGTTTGATAAATAAAAGCCATAAAATTCCTTTTTCCCAATCTACTATTACCTCCTCGAGACCTCTTGAATATGTCTACTCCGATGTGTGGAGCTCTCCCATCCTTTCCTTAGACAATTTCAAATATTATGTCGTCTTTATTGACCACTACACTCGTTACACATGGTGTTATCCTCTAAAATTAAAATCTCAGGTCAAAGAGACGTTTATTGCGTTCAAGTGCTTGGTGGAAAATCGATTTCAACACAAAATTGGCACACTCTACTCTGATAACGGTGGTGAATACATTTCTCTACGCAGTTACCTTGCATCTCATGGTATATCTCACTTCACGTCACCACCACATACGCCAGAGCATAACGGTTTATCTGAACGAAAGCATCGACATATCGTCGAGATGGGTTTGACGCTATTGTCCACCGCGTCGATTCCAAAGACGTATTGGCCTTTTGCGTTTGCAACAGCGGTTTACATTATCAATCGCCTACCAACTCCTACACTTCATCTTCTCTCGCCATTCCAGAAGTTGTTTGGTACAAATCCCAATTACGCAAAGCTTCGAGTATTCGGATCTTCCTGTTATCCATGGCTCCGACCATATAACAGGCACAAGCTACAAGACAAGTCTATGATGTGTGCGTTTATGGGATATTCACCTACACAGAGTGCCTACTTTTGCTTTCACCGACCAACTGGTCGAATGTATACCTCTCGCCATGTTCGATTTGATGAAGCAATTTTCCCTTTTGCTGATCCGAAGTGGGTATCCTCACCTTCAAGTTCTAATACGGTGAATGAAGCTCCACAATCTCCATCCCATACAACTTTGCCTCTCTCTCAAGTAGTTTTGCCGGCGGGAATCCTGTCTACAGACCTTCACCCGACCACTCCGACGTCGTCTGCTCCTACACAAGTATCTCCTCTAAACTCTAACTCGTTATCTCTTTCTCATCATCTTGAGCCCACTGCTCACAATCAAAATGGGCCTCCAACCCGGGTCCAGCAACATGAGCCCACTGCTCCAGAAAATGGGCCTCAACCCCAGGCCCAACAACATTCCCCCACAAATTCACCTATACGTTCTCACCCTTCCACGCCAATAATATCTCCATCGCCTTCTTCCACCTCCGATACACCGCCATCAAAAACCACTCACCATAATACTAACCCTGATACAACCCCCACACCAAATTCAAGCCCAACACCAGCCTCATCACCATCATCCAACCCGTCACCTCCCTCCAAATCGCCATCACCACCGCAAAATATAAACCCACCACAAAATCAACCTCGCATCGCCACTCGAGCCACACACGGCATCATTGTTCCAAATCGGAAATACGCGCAAATTGCTACTATCTCTTCCGATGAGCCTGAACCTCGAACGGCAATTCAAGCTCTCAAAAGCGACAAATGGAGAGCTGCTATGGGAACCGAGTACAACGCTCAAATAAGAAATCATTCGTGGGATTTGGTACCTCCTCCACCACCACAAGTGACAAGAGTTGGTTGTAAGTGGATTTTTACAAAGAAATATCATTCTGATGGAACTCTAAATCGCCACAAGGCTCGTCTAGTGGCACAAGGATACAATCAGCGGTATGGCTTGGATTACGCAGAGACTTTCAGTCCGGTCATCAAATCAACCACGATTCGGCTCGTTCTTGGTGTGGCGGTTAATCAAGCTTGGCAAATCAAGCAGCTCGACGTTAACAATGCGTTTTTGCAGGGCACATTGACGGAGGAAGTATATATGTCCCAACCGCCGGGATTCGTTGATACGGATCGACCTGACTACGTATGTCGTCTACGCAAGGCCATCTACGGTCTTAAACAGGCACCGCGGGCATGGTACATTGAACTCCGAAGTTATCTTCTTTCAGTTGGGTTTGTAAATTCTGTCTCAGATACATCTCTCTTTATTTTGAAGAATGGTTCTTCTATCCTTTACATGTTGGTTTATGTCGATGACATTATTGTCACTAGTAACGATAACAAGCTCCTGCAACAAACTCTTGATGCACTGGCGGTCCGTTTCTCCGTTAAAGACCCTGAAGATTTACACTATTTCTTGGGCATAGAAGTGAAGCGTGACTCCTCTGGTCTTCACTTAAGTCAACGAAAGTATGTTAAAGATCTTCTGGCGCGGACGAATATGTTATTGGCGAAACCGGTTACTACACCGATGTCACCAACACCAAAGTTATCTCTACACTCAGGAACCAGATTATCAGATCCCAAGGAATATCGTACAGTTCTTGGCAGCTTACAGTATCTCGCCTTCACTCGACCGGATCTTTCCTACGCTGTCACTAAATTGTCGCAATACATGCATGCTCCAACCACTGAACATTGGACCGCAGTTAAGCGTCTTCTCCGATACTTAGCAGGGACTTTGGATCATGGAATCTTGTTAAGGAGAGGTAATACATTAACTCTTCATGCTTACTCGGATGCAGACTGGGCCGGTGATCAAGATGATTATGTCTCTACAAATGGGTACATTGTGTATCTCGGCTCACACCCACTCTCATGGTCTTCGAAGAAACAAAAAGGTGTTGCCAGGTCGTCAACGGAAGCTGAATACAAGTCAGTTGCCAACACTGCATCTGAGGTAAAATGGTTATGTGCGTTACTTGGTGAGTTAGGTATCCAACTCTCACAACCGCCGGTCATATACTGCGATAATGTGGGGGCCACGTATCTGTGCGCTAATCCGGTCTTCCATTCCAGAATGAAACATATTGCATTGGATTATCATTTCATACGTAACCAAGTTCAAGCCGGAGCGTTAAGGGTTGTACATGTTTCAACACATGACCAGTTGGCGGATGTCCTCACGAAACCACTATCTCGTGCGGCGTTTCACAATTTCTCAGCCAAGATTGGAGTTACAAAGGCACCTCCATCTTGAGGGGGCATATCAGAATATAATCATATCTCCATTTCCACATATCAAGGATTCATATCAATCATAGCACATATCACGGATCTAATTTAGTATAACATATATTCTAGCATTAACTTTCATTGTAATACCCTAGTAATTCTCCTTGTATAAATTCAGACATAAGTCAAGGAATAAAGGGATCTCTTCTACAAAACATCTTAGACTTTCTACTTAGTTGAATAAGTTTATATACTACATCGAGTAATTATCGTGTACATGCTAGTGTATGGAAATTAGGCTGGTTATAAAGAATCAACGGCTGAGATGCATAATGGCCCAAACATGATGTATGTTTACTTCACTTGACTTTTCTCCTTGTCTTTACCCTTTATGAATGTTTGCTTTACCATACATGTAATTTTGGTATCATACATAAATCCAATTGTCCTTTTTAAAGCATGTACAACAATGCAAGCTTTTAAAAATAACTAGATTTTTATCCGCAGATTAGCATTTTAAAATTTGTACTTGCTATTCAAAATAAAGAAATACTAATATGGTATTGATCGATAGTATTTATTATATTTGATGTTAGTTTATATCTTTAGAAATGTTCAATCTTGATGGAAAGATTTGAATCGAACTAAACTGAAATAAATAATGTGAAATACTAATCATCATATATTAAAATCAAGTGCTCTCGGTTGGATTGTTATCTTGACAGATAACTCTAAACGAAAATGTCTGAGTTACATGAAAAAAATACATAATCTTGTGCTCGAGTTCATTTTATAAAAGATCGGGTTGGACATTACCATTTCGTAGGATATAAATTACACTAAAAATCACAAACTTTTGTTTAAGTATAGTGAACAAATCCAGCTATGAGCTACAAAATGATCAATCTAGGAGATCCGTAATCATAGCAATTATAATTACTTTAACTTCAACACATAACACTTTCTTCTTATCTCTCTCTTAGTATTCCATAAAATAAACTAAATATAAGTATGGGTTTGAATAGATGTACAAATAATTGAAATCGCAATGCGTATAACGTGGGTTTGAAACTTTGAATAGGCATACATATAACATATAACTAAATTAAAACCATGTAGACAGTTGAATAGATGTACAAATAATTGAAATCGCAATGCGTATAACGTGGGTTTGAATAGGCATACATATAATATATAACTAAATTAAAACCATGTAGACAGTTGTGTTAACAACGATACAAATTGTAATAATGATATAAATACAACTTTCTAGGCAATTGCCAGATTAAATAAGTAATATGGTTATCATCATATCCACGACTTCAGATAACATTTTCAAACTGATAGAAACAACATTTTTCAACTGATGGAAACAAAAGGAAAGACAAAACCACACAACAAACGAACCATGAATTCAACAATCCAAGAAGCAAAATAAGCACAGAGTAGATTTTAAAAGCAGAGAGGAAAGTTTGAGGACAATGTCTTCATTTGTTACTATTAAGTCTTAACGGTTGTTTCCTCTTCGGTTACCGCTTCCACTGTTGCAGCTCCAGGAGCAAAAAAAAGAGGTTCTCCAGGCTTACCTTCTACTCCTGCAGTTACAAAATTCTTTGGTTGGTAAAGAGTTTCTAAAATTATGAGTTTACGGGATTATAACACCGCGGAAAAACATATAATTTCATCCAAATTGATCTGACCAAAAAATTTAAGTCCACTCCCCGTGCCTCCCCCAGGAACCTCCAGCGGAGTACTAACCACGTTCTCAGCGCCATCGTCACATGGTAAAATAGAGGGCTGCCCCACTTCAACTATAGGCTTCACTTCTGGAACTTGACTGTAAATTCACTTAGAATATCAATCAGATTCAAAGCTAAGAACATATACGAATAAAGACTCCTCGGTTAGTCATAGCATACGGATTGAGGACTAAAGTCAACCATATGTCCCAATCTAATAAAACATCCCTACAAAAAAATTTTGGGTTCACATTTTACAGGAACCTAGAAGAAAAATCCTATTCCCAAATCCACCGATGATAAAAAAGATATGGAGTTTCTGGATTTACCTCATAGTTTCGGGTTAACAACGATGGAGAGGCAAAGATGTTCCTTATTGATCTAGAAAACGACTTTCTTCAGACTGACTATATATACTACATCGAGTGATTATCGTGTACATGCTAATGTATGGAAATTAGGTTGATTTATAAAGAATCAACGGTTGCGATGCATAGTAAATTGATTTTTCTGTCTCATAATTTAATATGAGTTCATTCATAATACAATAAATAATAGAATTGGCTTATAGTTTTTAAACATCTACAATAAAATATTATCCATATAGAAACACATTTTTTTTTTGCGATTTAATAACTTTACTTCAACATAACACTTTCGTTTCATCTTTCGTCGAGCATTCCAAAAAAAAAACGTGCGGATTTGAATAGGTATACAAGTCAATGAAATCGCAATACGTGTAACGTGGGTTTGAAGTTATAACTAAATTAAATTCACAATATGTGTAGACAGTTGTGAAAAAATGATACAATTTTGTAATAATGTTAATACGACTTTCCAGGCACTTGAAAGATCAAGTAACATGGTTATCATCAATTATGTACATTGTACATCATCGTATCCACGACTTCAGGTTATCTAAATCAATGTTTTATTCCGTCAATAATACTCTAATCCATTTTATAATACATGTTTTCTACGACACAAATAAAATGAACTTTATCATACAATAGTATAAATATTTCGGCAACATGTATAAACTCTTAACCTTTCAAAAAACAAGCATAAATCTTTATGCGCATGTAACAATTCTTTTTTTTTTTTTTTTGAACATCTTGTTTTATTAATTCATGAACATTACATATGTCTCATACAAAGTCATTAAAAACTCTTAGAAAACAACTAATTATATATGTTAAAACATATGCACCATATGATGAGAAAGATACACTAGAAGAAGTGAATTTGACGATGCTTTCCGTAGAGTAGCCTTATTCGCTAACAGATTATGAATTTGACGTTTTCCTTCTTCATATCTGATCATTCTCTTATGCAAAATGTGGGAGACTAGTATTTTCTTTGCCCACCGCATGACTAAACCCGATGCTTCCAATATAAGTTCTGAATATTTGACAATGACGATACCACCTATTATGTATCGAAATCAGTAAGAATATTATGACTTTGCCTTCGATTGGTTGGTTGAATTCTTTCATTTATGTATCCCCGATCACCTCCAAAGTGCTTGATCCAATGTTATACATTAGAAACCAAATTAACCTTCCATCATATACCAAAGGTTGAAATTGGTTTCCAATATAAGATCTTTTTATCACAAAAGCTTCATCTTGTTGTTCTGTAGAAAACTCCACTTGCCCATTGATGATGATTATAAGTGCTTTCATCCCAATGTTGATTACCGTTAGTGTGAGATCAAAACCCATAAAAGTCAATGTTTCCCAAACTAGAATTCCCGGATCCCAGATTTGGAGACAATCACTAACCAAATTGTCAACGAGACAATACGAACACCGAACCAAACACCAATGATGATGATATCGCCGAAAAAATGCTCTACTTGTGAGAGAAGAAAGGGTTACATTAAACCAACACCAATTAACTAACAACGAAGATGTAAGAATGATCGATGATGGTGTATTTGACCGGAACCAATCAATACACGATCTGATTTTATTGTTCAACGTTGTTATCATAAACATTGCAAAAACTAGAATCTCATACAAATCCAACCCACACAAAGGCACCACCATTTGTGAGATCGTAGAATGATTCAAAGCTTTTGTGTAAATGAAGTTACAACTATAAAAGGATTAAAAAGAAAAAGTACAACCGACGCCAGAGCCGGCGTCGGCCGGGAAATAGCAGAGAACGATTTCTTCTTTGAACGACTAACAATTCTTCTTTAACACATATCAAATTTCAAGATAACTAAGACTTTTTTTTTTTTTTGTCTATCTGTTTCTTTCATTAAACTTCCCATAAGCATGGGTGAAATACATTGGTGGAATACATTTTTGGAATACATTATTGAAATACTAATCAAAGACTAAGCCTTAACGATAAGGAGCCATACTAGTATAAAACAATATAATCCAACGAAATAGCAATAAAAACGGTAGGCGACTAAATAAGATAATCCAGCTGAGTTTCAGAA
This sequence comes from Arabis alpina, assembly GCA_900128785.1. NCBI lineage: Eukaryota > Viridiplantae > Streptophyta > Magnoliopsida > Brassicales > Brassicaceae > Arabis > Arabis alpina. The sequence goes on from LT669788.1 coordinate 1,071,570, forward strand.
GAATAAATATAGCAAATTTATGGGAAAATCATATTCAAGAAGTAAGAAGCATGGCCACTCTAGAAGATAACAGTGTCGAGCATGGTGCCTAGTGTCTGAACAATGTTTGATGACATCAAGTTGGAGACATGTTCTTCTAAATGCTTCTTCGCGTCTTGTCTTCCCACTTTCACGATAGCCAGTTTCTCAGGCGATAACTCGTCCTCCTCTTGTACCGCCTTGTTATATTTGGCTGCCAAGCTCAACATCTCCTGTTTAATACCATAGACAATAATTTTGATTGAATCATGAGTCATGTTTTTGGAATTTTGCTATTTTCTTGTTTATTCGATTAAGAGATACCTGGACGGTCTGTTCATTAGTCTTAGAGTGAGTGTCGAAGCGTCTAAGATTCAGTCCATCTGCCCATTTCTTCTTGTTGAGGTTGAGTAACATCTTCTCCTCAAGTTCATTCTTCCTGTAGTTAATGGCTATCGAGTAATAGTGTCTGTTCAATCCATGGATCAAGGCCTGGAAAGTATCCAAAAAATGCCAACTTCAGAGACATGCTTCACCCTTATTGTAATCAAAACAAGAAAAATATGTTTCATTAAGTAATTACCTGGATTGATGGTTTGTTCAGGTGCCCGAGGTTTGAAGTTGTTTGACGTGGTTCCTGACCAAGCATGATGGTCTGTGGATTTATCGAGCGGAATGCATCAATCACCCTTCACACTCTGAATTGGATCTATCACTACTGCTACTGCTCGCTGATTCAAAGCTTCAAAACTCTACAAGCACACATATGTAAACATATAAGCGTCATCCAAACTATATGTAATCATCAAGTCTACAATGCAAAACCAATTACAACAAGCTAAGAAGCACAACACATTCTGCAGTTCTAAACAATCCTTAAGTGCACACAAAGAAATAAATCAACCACAAATTTGAGTTTCCTTTACCTAAAGAGACTACCAAGCATTAATGATATAAGTTTTTACATGGATCACTATAAACATAAGCATTGGACAAGTGTTGATTCATAGATCATTGTATGCAACTAAACAAACAGAACCTACCTGTTGAGTATTAATGTCGACACCGGAAAGCCAGCAGCCAAATCCCGGATGCGAATGATACCAACCAACCACCATCTCAGGTCTGAAAAAGAATACAACCCACAAAACTTAAAAAAAAACAGAACTCGAAGCTCTAAGTGCATACTCAGATTCTGTGAAAAGAAGAATACCTTCCGGTTTGTTTAAGCATGTCAAGCATATTAGTCTGAAAAACAGGATCAACAGCTTCAACACTAACACCAGTACCACTCTGAGGCATAGCAAACACATCAACAACACGAACTGTATACTCATCCACAAACTCACCAAGCATCAATACCATTACTTCCATAGGTACTCCAGCTCTTCCTAGAAAGAAAATAAATCAACACAACAATTCTTCAAAATCTCTAGAAACCCTAAAATTCCAAAATCGAAAAACCCTAAAGCAAACGTTAAATCGGAGTTTATACCATGTTTGAGCATTTTAAGGAGAGCAAGAGAAGAGATGATAACTTGCTCCGATGTATCGAGAGTCGGAGAATCAGGTGGTGGCTGACCTAAACCGCTTCCGGCGCCGAAGATTTGTTGCAAGTTCTCCATTGAATTCAAGATTTTTGGTTTTCTTGTTCTTTAAGAAATTGGGATCTTTGTAAAACCTTATTCAAGAGTTATCTTTATGAACAAGACAAGAGGAAGATTGATATTTATTTGACCTCGAAATTTTTTTTCCTTTAAACTCCTCTTAGATTGTTTCTCACGAAATTACAAAAAAGGAAAATGTGTTTCAGCTATTTACAATTAAGTCCTTAAAAAGGTTTCATTCTCTAAATAAAGATCATGGAAAACGCAAACATCCAAAAACACACATCTTATGTATTTTATAATTTTTTTGTTTTGATAAAATTAAAATTTTCCGGAATTAGTTTCGGAATTTTTTTTACCGCACCCTTATATATCTTTATTTATTTTAATCAGTGGGAATGATGTTTTTCATGCTTTGTAGTTTGTATTCTCTCGGATATTTTTACAGATATTTTTACGCGAAATAGAAAAAATAAAAGTGATTTTCATATTGTAAACCACAACGGAATTGTTTTTCAAATTTTTTTATAGTGGATTTTGTGGATCTTGGATCCACCCTAGATGTAGCGATTGAGACCGTGAACGAGGTGAACAAACCTTGTATATATAGTATATGTGAATCGACGTATAGTTTGAGACATGATTTATGCGTCAAATCCTTAACAACCTATGTTAAGAAAAAATCGAAAGTGGGTTGGACTAAATGTTCATTGTGGGAGGAAAATCTTGACAAAGGTGCATACTCTTTTACTATCACTAGCAAAATATAATTAAAGAAATTTATAACATCGTTAAAAGTTTTTCTTGAATATTATACACACTATTATGTTCGATAGTAATTAGCAAAGACAGTTAAAATATTTTTTGGTGGCTTTCAAAACAATCATGACCTTAATGTGTACCATTCTTGAATTGTCTTCAGAGTCGGATCTGAGATTTTTGGGGTCCAATCCGAAAACAAAATAATTAACATTTAATTTAAATATTTTAAAAAAATAATAATATTTACAACAACAATACATTCATAATTTATTATCTCCTTATTTAAAATAAAATTATGAAACAACCAACTTAATTTTTTTTAATATTTTTATTATACAATCTCATAAAAATATTAGATTACATTTAAAAAATAGTTTGTTATCTCACTAAATTTTTATTTTTCTTATCAAACAATCATAATTTTCATAAACTAATACATAAATTTATTTATTTTAAAAAATTGGGACTCATTCAAATGTTTCAAGAAAATGCTCTCAAATCCGGCTTTGATTGTCTTTATAAACTTAAATAGCTACCGCTTTACCAACACATCCAATAACATCTAAAGTTCCAGTGTACGACAACAAATCAATGAAGACCACACGAAAATGCCGACACCAATGAAATATAACCATGGTAACGTTATAACCATGGTAACGTTGCAACCACGTATTATTCTTCTTACTAACTTGGTATAATGACAATAATATTGAAGACTTTAAGTAATGGGAGGAGGCATCAAGAATATTGTAGTGGTATAGCATTAACTTCGTTACCGCCTAAGGTTTTGACGAATCTTGCTTCTTGATCGATATAGTCCAGAGAAGATCTGAATCCGATTCGACTGTGATTTTCTCCCCTTTAACCAAGTTCGATGTACTTATCAACCCACCAAATCTCATCTCAGTATTGTCTATAAGAGGATTATAAAACCATAGTTAGATCGATGTGATGCAATGACGACGACGATGATGATGCAAGATGATGTTACTTACCGAGATCCCATTTAAGCCCCGTGGTTGTGGTTTTCGCAGATGGAGTTCCAATAGGAATAAGTCCACAGTGAGGTCCTTCTAGAGAAGCTTGAATTTGAATCTCATGTCGATGACTCTTTGGAAGGAGATGGATGAGACAATCATCAGATAAAAGGATTATCCTTATGTCTGGATATCGATACAAGACATTGAGATTACCAGCTTCATGATCAAATCTTCCTCCAAGTGCTCCCGTAGCAAGAATCTGAAGCTAGCAGAGAAGAAAGAAACAAAGTTCAAAACATATACAAACAAACCAAAAAACACAGAGCTTTCCAACGATAAAACTTACTCTGGAACTCTCTTGATTCAAAGTAGAGCCATGGATATACAAAATGCATTTATCAAGATCTGTTGTATCTTGATCATGAGATTCATCTATAACCTTAGTTCCCTGAACAATCAAAAGCAATGTTGAACCTCATGAAGACACCAAACAATGTGATCCAATGCTAAAGAACAATAATCTCACACACACAAAGAGCTTACCAAGCTTGCGTAAAACTCGAGAACATCGCGACGAATAGAGTCCATATCTCCCTTGATAACATCAGGTTTATACCTAAAATACATTCATTCACACACAAGACATTCTCAAAACTCTCTCTACAAGCTCAAAATTTAGCTACAAACACAAGATTTTTCGATTTCTACAATAGGCCTGTTCGTTTGTCTGCCGCGCACGGCTGCGGCTTGCGGCCAGACGCTGCGATTGTTGTTCGTTTGACATCCGCAGCGTCTAATCGCTGTTTATTTATCTGCCGCTGCGGCTGCGTCTCAAATTTTAGCCGTGACGCTAATTTATAAACGCAGATACATAATTTTGTGACGCAAGACGCAGCGTCTAGCCGCAGGCAAACGAACAACATTTGGCCGCATGACGCAGCCGCTGTTAAACAAACAGGCCTAATCTACAATCTAATCTAACATGTATCAAATCATAAGATCAAGAGTTCTGAATCTATGAAACAGAGTTCCAAATTGAACAATAATTTCTCATAATCCGAAGACGAATTTCACAGAAATCGAACAATCAGAGAGAGATTAAGCTTGAGAAATCTCAAACCTGTTACGAATAACGAAAGCGTCTTCATGAGGGAAGAAGAGAGGTAATTCATCGTAGATACGATTCGCACCTCCATCAGCACAGAGACGAAGTTTTGCTGTTCTATACAGAAATTCCAAACACGTAAACAAACAAACCCTAATACACAAATCAAGAGCGATTCATCGAGAAAGTACCATGTTCCCAGAGAAGAGGAGTGAATCGTGGTAGATTCTGATTAAGAACAACGAGAGCGTATCTATTCGTCGCCGGAGTTTCTTCGTCGGAAGGAATCGACGGGAGAAGAAAGCTTGAAGAGTGAAACATTACTTCCATGGCTGAAATCACAGAGAGACGAGAGAGAGATTTGATTTTGATAAATATTTATCTGATTAAATAAATAATAAATATTCCAGCGACCGAACGTTGACTTTTCAGAGATTGATAAATAGAGAGTCACGTGTCATTGTCAAATGACGTTTCACCTAAAAAAGGTCATTTGTTTTTTCCTAACCATGAAAAGGTGACATTTTAACAAGGGATATATGGCTATATAACGCAAAAAAATTTAATAATTAAATGCTGAACAGTGTATGTGTATAATATGTATATGGACAATTTTACCCTTATTGCCAGATTCAGGTTTAGAGGGTAAGGTTTGGGTTTGGGGTTTAAGGTTTAGTTTTGAATGTTAAATTTTTGGGTTTGGGTTAACTATCCCAAAATTAGGGTATAGTTTTAGGGAGTAGGGTTTGGGTTTGAGGTTTAGGGTTTAGTTTTGAATGTTAAATTTTTTGGTTTGGATTAACTATTCAAAAATTAAGGTGAAAAAGACAAAATCGTAAACTACCATGTGCGTTGGCTACTCACCTTAATAAAATTATTACATAGTTAATACACTAATAAAATTAGCAAAATATGGTTAGTTTGGAAAATGACCCTAACAACAAATAGTTCTATGTATATTACAATAATAAGAGATATTTTGCATAGCAATACAAAGACTTTCTTCTTTAATGAAGAAATGATTTGTGGACCAATGATGATTCAGATGCAATTTTGCCACATTATTTTGTAATATAAAACCAATCAGTAATATTTTAAGATAAATAAAAATAAAGGGAGTAAGGAGAAAATAACATCTAAAACCCATTTCTCTATAAAAGTAAACAATTTTTTTTAGATTTAAGTATAATTCCCATTAGTAAATTGCTCATAAGAGAAACAAGAAGAAAAATCCATGAAACCCCCTAACACAAGTAGAAATCCTAGAATATTTAGGGGGTGTTATTGGGGATTTGATTTGTATGAATTCTTAAAATTTTGAAAATCCATCATTATTGGTTTATGAATTCTTAAATTCTAAGTAAAATCTATTGTTATTGGTTTGAAGATTTTCAAATCCTTGTTATTGGAGAAGTTTGGTTTTTAATGATTTTGTAAATCTATTAGAATCTATTGTTATTGGTAGATGAATTTCCTATAATTATACTCATTAAACAAGATTTTAAGAATACTTTATAAAACCATTGGATTTTTAAAATCTTTATAACTAAACTTTCTAATACACAAAACTCTTTACAAATTTAACAAAATCTTTTTCATACCAAATTTTTTTTTAACAAATCTTTGGGTTTCTAAAATTCTAAAAATTCAATCCCCAGTAACAATTCCACTTGTAAATCTAACACAAATCGGTTTTATGGTGTACAAGCCACAATTATCCATGTGTCGTTTCACCTTGAGGTCAACGAACAAAAAACTTTGCATCCATTAAAAAACATCAGATAAAGCTTAATCATGATGTTTCTCTTGGCCAATGAGGCATCGAATGCAGTAGGTAAATTACAGTTTCCAGCATCCATTAACACTTTGATTAGGTCAAGAAAGTTGTCAGACATAATAACTACGTTGGACGTTAATAATGCAAAAACTCCATATTGAAGTCAAGTGTTCTCGAGTCTCTGGCAAGAACCAGCTTGCCTTGTGGACAAGGAATCTATACGAAGGTTCCTCTTGTAACAAGGTTTAAAGGAAGTTCATACTAATGAGAAGCACGTAGCTGAGGCTTTATATTGTTCATTCAGGGAATTTATATAATCGCGATAATGCCTGTTCGTTTGGCAGCCGCAGCATGCGGCTGCATCATGCGGCAAAATATTGTTCGTTTGTCTGCCGCAGGTATCTGCGGCTGCGTTATGCGGCCAGACGCTGCGTCTTGCGTCAGAAATTTTTGGCCGCAACTAAATTCAGCATCTGCGTTTAAAAATTAGCGTCACGGCTAAAATTTCAGCCGCAGCGGCAGCCGCAAGTCAAACAAACAACAATCGCAGCGTCTGACCGCATGACGCAGCCGCAAGTCAAACAAATAACAATCGCAGCGTCTAGCCGCATGACACAGCCGCATGCGACAGGCAGACGAACAGACCTATAGTCGTCGCTCCATTTGGTTACATTTTTATTTAAATCGCATATTCGAATTTTTTCATATCGCAAACATTACATATGATACATGAAAAAAAATTCAAGAGAAGACTACAAAATAACTAAAAGAAACTTAAATATGATAGGAAAAAAAATTTAAAAGAAAAAGTTCAAACCGGAGTATCCTAACGCCAATGGCTAGTTTCAGATTCAAATTTGAGCCCAATAAAGTGCATTCTTAGTCATTTCATTATGTTACATTATTTTGTAATATAGATCAGAACCAATCAATGATATTTTAACATAAGAAAAAGAAGTTTAGGAGAAAATAAATAAAATTAGAAGTAAAAAAAAATCTAAAACCCTATATACATCATAGTACATACTACTACATACGCAATGTAAATAGATTGTACATCTGATGTTTATGAATTTTTTAGAGAAAGAAAAGAATTGAGGGGGCTCCGAACAAAACATTTTTAAACAATTCAAGAAGAGGTCTCTTCTATCTATCTCTCTCTCACTGTACATAAATTTATATAAATTAAAAGGATCAAAGAGAGCTTAAAAGGATCGAAGAAAACACAAAAACCTCTCTGTTTTTCTGTTTTTACATGAAGTAGCTGAGTGATGTCTTCTTCCTTGAGCCTCCTTCTCCATAAAGCTCATTCCATTGCTGAAGCTCGTTCATGTTCGATGAATCAGACGACACACTCGCGCATACCTACAATCGCAAACAAACAGTCCATTAAAATCCGAAAAACTCGGACCAAATGTGAAACTGATTTTGTATGTTTCAGTCTCTCCAACCTGTTCATGCGCGGCCTTGAAATCATTCATGTTCAACGGTCTAATATCTGTACTGCTATATAAATCTGGCACCGGTCGGTTTTCGGCTTCAGCCACAGTTTTCTCCTGTGAATCAAACAAAGCATTGAGTTCTGATTTGAAGAAGGAAACCCACAAAAAAAGTAATAACACCATTGTTATGCATCAGAACAAGAGCCAAACCTTCTTTTCTTTTTCAAGTAGCTCTCGAATAGGAAGATGCGCCGCGGTCACACAAAGATTCTACAAACCAAAAATGATGATATTCAGTGTTGTGTTTTTTTTGGCAGAAACGAAACGAGATTGCTTTGGATGGAGGAAACTACACACCTTTAAGTCACTCCCTGAGTACCCATCTGTCATACTTGCTATAGCTTCTAAATCTACATCTTGTGCCATCTCCTCTTTACCCAAAATCACGCTCAAGATCTTCGATCTGTTCGCTGAATCTGGCAGATTAACCATCAACCTGTACACAAGATAGATGCACACATAGAACTCTTAAGTGCTTGCTCTGAAGATGACAGATATACAGAAAATTAGAGAACAGTCGGTTTATATTACCTTCGGGGAAGCCGTCTAATTACTGCTTCGTCAAGGTCAAATGGTCTGTTTGTAGCAGCTAGTACTAATACTCTTTCTCTATCCTTAGTGCGTAAACCATCCCAGTTTAACATGAATTCGTTCTTCATCTTACGCATAGCCTCATGTTCTCCTGGATTCTCACGTCTTCCCAACATGCTATCAACCTAGATAATTTCATTCCCATTCAAGTTAAAGATCGTGAAACCAACTAAATTACAGGGGTAAAAAGGCATTCAAAGAAGCGTAAAGCAAGGAGAGCTATTTGTAACGTCTTGCAACATACCTCATCAACAAAAATGACGCTTGGAGCTATCTTACTAGCTAAAGAGAAAACAGCTTTCACATACTTCTCTCCCTCACCAAACCACTGCAAGAAAAAAAATAGAATTATTAAGTAAAATCAAAGAGGAAACACTACTCACTTAGGTAACAATTTAAGAAATAAATACCTTTGAAGTAATGCTGGACATTGAAATATTGATAAAGTTAGCACCAGCCTCGGTAGCTACAGCCTTTGCCAACATTGTCTTCCCTGTACCAGGTGGTCCAAACAACAAGATACCCTTTGTAGGCTGTACGGAAAAAAATATACTTTCAGTTTCCCAAGAAGAGGCTGAAACAGACATTTCAATATGAACAAGGATCAAAGTACCTTCGTAAGCTGGCCTTTGCCAAACAATTCAGGTCTTTGAAGGGGAAGCATCACCAACTCCTTCAAGGTGTCTTTCACATTTTCCAAAGCCCCAATATCATTGAAAGAAACACCGATATCACTTGGGGGAATGACATCTGACAGGAGTTTTTTCTCGAATTCATTCTCAGTAACTACATCCTGAAATAATACAAGCATCGTAATTGTTAGAAATCCAGAAGTTACTTGGGAGGCAAAATGATAAGACATGAATATTACTTTGAGAGATTTCTTTGTGCTCTTGTTTTCGTTTTGAATCCCATGCAACACCTCCAGGCCAGATGTGATGCTGCAATACAACCAAACGGTTATTCACACGAAAATATCAAAAGTACAATACAAGTGATCTATATTGCAGAGTTCCTCTTCAAAGAAGTTTACCTTTCTGCCGAGATGATAAGCTTGTTGTCTTTGACAGTAGGTTCTGAGCAGCTCATAAGATGGTGACTCAACGCCCAGCCAACTACTTTCTCCACACCTATTAATCATAAAGTTTTCGGTTAGACAAATAACCAAACGTTCAAGGAAGAAAGAGAAAAGGAAAAGTGTAAGATGCCCACTATCAGAAGGAAGGGTTTGATCTTTGATGCACAAGGTTTCAAGGTCAGGGCAGGCAAGATGGTTTTTGGTAAGGACCTGTAAGAAACATTAACAAAGACATAAGGAAAACACAAAAGACGAAAAAACCAGGAACATTTAGATAGACATGGGACTTCATTGAAAGATGCTCACTGCACGGATGCTGGTAATATTAGCTTGAGCCTTCAGGATCTCTGTATCACGTTCAAGTTTTTCTTTCCAGTCCACCAACAAAGCTTCATCCTGTTATGTTTTAAGAACAGAAGAAAATGATATAAAAAGAATCAAATGGCCCTAGAAAAGAAAAGAAAAAAGGAGCAAAGGCTCAGACCTCAGGTAACTGGATGGTCACTTTGTTAGGAAATAGCCTAGTGACTTGTTTCACTGATTTAGGCATTTCTTTGTTCCTGTCCTGCAGTCTACCACCGAAGTTATCCTGCAGATGACATGAAAAATCACATCAAAAGAGATAGTCTATACACTTAAAAAGTTATTTTAAAGATATACTAATATATATATATAGATGCCTTGCAATCTTGAAAAATGGAAATTATCATACCGGAAATGCAAGATCCAGCAATGCTGTCTGGTTGCTGCCAAACTTAGTGAACAAGAAACCTCCAGGGAGGGACTGATATTGAAATATCAAATAATCAAACTAACCATTTTGAGAAGAACTTAAAGAATTTAAGCATACAAAAAGAGAGTTTAAATATAATTCTTACTTTCTCCTTTCGGCTGTCCAACTGGGTTTGTGAGGCTATGACAACAATGTTCTCCTTTAATTTCTCAAGCTTGCTCTTCAAAGTTACATACACATCAGTGCCCGACAGAGATTTCTCAATATCTTTCAGGAACAATATCAATGGCCCTTTCTCACTTTCTTTAGAAGCCACCTACAATATCATTCAAAAAGATTAAAGAGGTTTTGTAGCTACGAGGAAAAAGTAGTACTCTTCAAATTGAATAGAGAAGGAACAAAAAGTGGTAAGAACTACCTCAAAGATTTCAGTAATGGCAAGTCTATCAGCACTGTCACTGGAAGAACTATCTAACCGAAGTGAACTCGCTGCACACAAAGAATGTCATTACTACAATTAACTTTTGACGCAAATGTGTAGATGTCAGCATGAAAATTACCAGTACAAAAAAAACCATGCCCTTCTTCACATAGACCACCAAGATCATTGCCACCTGGTATCGGATTATCAAATCTAACCCCGATTTTTGAAGATCCATTGTCTTCAAACGCAAGGAGTACTTTGCCCTGGTAACCTATTGTCGGTCCCCTAAAGAGAATAGCATGAGAAATAAGTAAATTTGAGCTTTGATAGCAACAATCTACATCAGATGAAAAGACTTTAAACAAAAGAAGAGAAGAAAACAACAAACAATACCTAAGTGGAGCTTGGAGAGCAGCAAGTGAAGAAGTGGAAGGGCATACAAACTTTACTCGATCACCTAAGAATTATAGAAGTGCTTGTTCAGCAACACATAAGTGGCCCACCAACAAAAGTGAAAAATAGGACATAAGCAACCATACCCGCTTTAAAGGTGTAGCTTTTAGAGGTTGCAGTTGACACTTCTTGCCTCGGAACAGCCTGAGAACTCAATGTTGATCCGCCAGTTATATCAGCCTCAACACTTGAAGTTGGTTTCTTATGCTGCAAAACAGCAGCTTGTGCAGCCTGTACTGCTCGTTTAGCAATCACAGTCAGTCTTTCACGCCTGATATCTTTGGCAGAATCTGTTTCCTTGGCTGCCTGAAGCCATCCCGAAACAATAGAGAATAAGCTAAACGTACTGTGTAAACCCCAATAAGTGAACAGACTTCCGGGCCAGATATAGGTTCCAAGGCATTTGGAACCAATAGTCAAAAGTGTCAATTTACCAACAATATGCTCGGGAATTTAGGATAGACAGTTAATATTGATAAAAATATGCATAAAACCAGAAAAAGAAAATAAAGGTTAAATGGAAGTTTACCCCAGGTAACAAAAGAGAGTCAACAATCATCAGTTTGGCCCCAAAATGTTTCGCAAGTGCTTTTGCTACCATTTCCTGATATATTTCAGAGCCTTCCAAAATAACATATGAAAAAAATTGTTAGGAACATGGAAATGAGAAACAAAAGAATTATAAACAGTACTTTTCCAGAGTATTTCTCATACCAGCTGGTCCAGAGAGCAAGATACGGGGAGACATTGTTGACAAATCTGATGCATACTTTGCATACTTGCTTCCACACTTCATATGGACATATGCTGAAGTTATCAAAACATCCTTAGTTGTGCCACTGTAACAATTCAGAAAGTTGTTTATCCATCTTGCCATAGTTTGTATAATAGAAATTTCATAAGAAAGCTACCAACCTTAAGAAATATGGGAAGTTCTCAAAAGAAACTTCTATGTCCTGGGGATTAAGTACTCCTGCCTGCAGACTATCTTTATGTGCTTGACGTCTAGTTGATACCGACACTGATGGACGGTCATGTTCTCTAAGCATTTCAATTTCCCTTCGTTCATCCACCAGCATTTTTGAAATGCTACCCCTCAAATCAAATTCAGAAGTATTCGCCCCAAATAAGCGCAAAATTGGTCTAATTTCATAACCAGGAATATTTCCAGTTTCGGCTTCTTGAAAAGGATCCATTCCATTTCCATCTGCATTCTGGTCATCGTTGGCAGCACAAGAGGTCGAAGCAACAGTTTTATCCGTTGAAGCAATAGCAGCATGATCATTGTTACTATCAGCGTCGTTTATGTCAACATCCGGGATACAATCATTGCAACTAGAAGGCAGCACGGGAACTTCTGAATTTTGCTGTCTTTTGACATTTTTAGCAGTAGGTGGTAGAAACGGGACATTGTGCAACTTTGTTAAAGACAATAAAGAGGCCCCATCAGCAGATGAGGAGTCTCCTGCTCTTGTCTCAACATGAAGACCTTTCAGAGGGGCACTTTGCGCTTCAAAAATGCTCAATGAAGAAGCTCTGTCTGGAACAGCTGGATTTTCATCTTTAAGAGGCTGAAAAATCTGAACGCTTGTCAAGGAAAAATAGGGTAACCATTGAATCGAGATAGATATATAAATCAAAAGCAAAATCACTAATCATTCTCAAAAGGATACATAAGCATGTTTCCCTGGGGTGCTGAAGACAACCTCATCGCCACCGCGCAGATGAACACAAGTACTCCTTTGGTAGACCTTGCCATTAACCTGAACAAGAACTCCACTACCTATTATCTCCAGCGATGCAACTGATGGCCCTCCATGCTGCCAAAACGTAATTTATAAGTAAAAGGCTTTTTGTACTAAGGCTAGTAGAAGACCAATTAGATATACATTCATACCTCAGACTGCCTAAGTTCACACAGAACGCTAGGCATAGATTGATCTTTAATACATAAATCGCATCCTTTCCGTCCAACAGTATACACAGAGCTTCTTATAACACGATGAGGGTTCTGAAATTGCATATAATTTAACTCAGGACAGTCAGAAACACCATAGTATATAGTCACAGAAATTATAATGGGATCGGGTAGCCAATAAACCCAAGAACACTATCCACTGGGTTCAACTAAAACATGCACCTGGGAAAAACTACTCTGCTATACATAAACCAAGAAAACTAGTTCGCAATTCGTACTTATCAGCAACCGTTTCCACAATTCAAAATGGGTCAAGATTCAGTGAAGAGATACACAAACTCCCACTTCCCCTCACTACATTGTCAAAAAATGCTCGAACGCTAACCATACTATCACATTACATCGCGGCAAAAAAAGCCTTACTAAACTCAATCTCATAAACCATAAGCCATGATCTTAACCAAATACCCCAGTAGCAGACAGCTAAACCTCACTAACCTCAATTTCCTCACCACCAAACCCAAATAGGAAACATGCAAAACAACACATAAACCCATCAAAGCAAATAACTCACCTGAGAATACTGAGAAAGAAGCTTAGCCCAAGGAGCCTTAGCAATCCTCTTCTTTGCAGATTTCGACTTCTCAGCATCAGCCACCACTTCACCTATCAAACCCAAACCCAAATTTCAATTCCACAAACAACCAAAGAAAAAAAAGACAAAGACAACTTTTAAACATGCAAACACACTAACCTGCAGGATTAGGCGTCACCAAGCCTTCAACTTCAGTATCAGGACAATTCTCCATCGCAACCACATCGGTTTTAACAACAGACCTCTCCACACCATTACTCTGCGGATCAGAAGTTCTCAATTCCGGTTCTCCAGATTCCGATCCAGGATCCGAACCCGGAATCTGATTCTCAATCGGTACCTCACTCGCCGACGATGACCCCGCCGGTTCCGCCGCCGCCTAGGGTTTCCCAGAAACAAACAAACAAAATCAAGAAAAACCCAGATTCAAAATCCTCAAGAAATCCACAATTCCAATCGAAAATCAACGATTGAAATCAAAAGTCTCGATCTTTTAACCTTGGATCGTTTGGTAGGTCTTGAAGATGAAGTTTCAGGAGATGATGAACATAATCGCTTCGAAGCCGATGAGCTCCGTCGTGTCTCAACCATCGAATCGAATCGAATCTCTCTTCGCCGCCGCTTGATCCAAAGAGAAAGAGAGAGAGAGAATGAAATTGATTTTACTGCAAAAACTCAGTTTTTAATTTAATTTAATAATTTTTAGAATCTGCAACTTCTTCCTGCGTATCTAAACCTTATAAATAAATAAAGAAATTTACATTAATTTTTTTTTGTCATATTTCTGAAAAAATCATTTTTTTAACTTTAGTCTTTAGGAAAGTATTTTATTCTCGTATTAATATTTTGACAAAAGAAAATTAGAGCTCTCTCTCCACTTGAGGTTTTGACCAAGGAAGAATATAATTTTGTTTAGATATTTGAGGAAAGTGTAGATTGATTCTCTTATTTATTACTTATCGTAGAGATTACAAAGGAGACTAATTAATATTAGTTGTCGTTCTAGGTGATTTCACATCAATTAAGAAAACATTTAAAAATTCTGTTTTACCTTTAATTAATATGTTTTTTATTTAATATTTGTAATTAATAAGGTGAAAGAATATGGGTAAACATGGAAAATTAATCATAAATATGTATTAAAAATATAAAACGATAACTAATTTAAAATCAAATAAAAAGTGTAGAATGACAACTAATAGTAGTAATTTTGTCGCTTATATATTGCAACGTTTCATCGTTAATTTTTGGGTTTAAAATGTTGACAACTTGACAATAATGTTATATATAAAAAAATATGTTGACAAGTTGACAATTGGAGTAACATAGTTGCAGCAAAACCATTTTGATGAGTTTATTCATAAGTTGTGTTAGTTTTCGTTTTTTCAACTTGTATGTTTTATTTAAGGTGAATTTCAAAGCTAAAAATGTTCAATTGTGAAAAAGAAAAATACGTAACGACCAAACTATTTAGCAGTTAGGACCGAACTGAATGCTGTTATATTAAGCACGTGTTCACGTGAATTGATCCCGCCACTATTATGTACAGTAAAACCTCTATAAATTAATAATGTTGGAACCGGGATAATTTATTAATTTAGGGAGGATATTATTTTATCGATAAATTAATAATTATTAATTTATAGAGAAAAATCCGTTTTAGGTAAGTTTTTCTTAATTTATTTTTTCGAATAATGTTATATTATGGAATTTAATGAATCTATTTGCAAATTGATTAAATTTTGATTAAATTTTTTGATTATCGCAATAGAGTAGATGATATTATCATAATAGACAATCAAACTAAAATGGTATACTATGTATAAAATTTAGAAAAAATCATAGTTATTATCCCTAATGTCGATGAATACATTTAGAAAGCGTTATTATAAAGAATCAATTATTTTGCCTATAATTTTTACAAGTTTATGGTAAAGATCGAAAAAACAATTATAAAAGTTTTTGATGTAACACTTAAATTAAAAGATAAGGTCTAATAAGATTTTCATTTTTAAGTTAAAACAAAAATCACTATCATATATATATAATTATATATGATTATTAATTTATACTATTATTGGGACCATATTTTACATAGGAGTTTCAAAAAAATTATTATCTTATCATTTTATCAAATTGAGTTGATTTTTACATTGGCCCGACTCGGGACCGGGATAATTTATTAATTTATGGTGTTTATTAATTTATCGAGTATTAATTTATCGAGGTTCTACTGTAATACTATTAAGGCCCAAGTAGAATACTATGGGGAGAAAAATGTTGATGAGTAAAGACCCATTAGTGTGGTGTACCGATTAAAGATTTGGCCCATTAGATACTAATAAAGAAAGGGGGAAATAAGCCCAATACAATTAATGGTGAAATGGAGAATATAGAAGATGAAATTTTGTGGCCAAGCATTTTGGGATATGGAATTACAAAATGAGAGATGATTTTATTGTTTATAAAAAGAGAAACTCAATCACAAATGTTATCTTCTTTTAGTTCATTTTATATATCATTATTAGGACAAGGAGAAGATGAAACCAAATTCTCATGACTACAAAAAATGTCATAAGATGTTACAAAAAAACTCATGATTCTAGACACTTAAGTAGGGCGGTATTCAATGTGAGATTGTGATTGAATTATAAAACAATTGATTTCAAATAATTCGAAATGATTTATACAATTCTATCAAAATCTCTGCAAAAATGGTGAGAATTGGCTCTTCACAAATTTTCATTAGAATTATATTAAATTCATTTGAAATAACAATACTATAAAAGCCGCAGTAAAATTGAATTACACCGAAATTTAATGGAATTAGGAATTCGGTAAATTGAATAACACATGAATTGAAAAGAATTCACAAAATAGATAATTGAATAACAGTGGAACTTAATGGAACATTTAATTCTTTTAAATCAATTAAATTTTCAAATTGAATACCACCCCTAAGTCTTTTAGTGTTTGATGATAAATAGAAAATTATGGATCATTTAACTTAGAATGTTTGTTATTATAATTCTGTGTACAAATTTGACAATATTCGAATCTAATGAAATCGAATAAAGCAACTCAAAAGTCAATATCTGTTACTTTATTAGTTGTTAGTTAAGGGTTAGGTTTAGAGTTGGTCACTTGTGTTGTGTGATACAGCTTGAGCACGTATTTAACATTTGTAAACCGGACGATCAATCCGACTCCAAAACCGGTTAAGATACAAACCAAGCCCGGTTGGACCAAAACATAGGCCTCTTTACAATTGTGTAGACTTCATAGACAAGATTTTAACAAAATGGAATAGTTCATGAATATACAACAAATCAGCCCGGTTTGATCAAACATAAGTCTTTATTATTCTACTAGAGAGATAAACATTTAAAGATTATAATCAAACACTTCATGAATCATAAACATCCAAATCCAAACTTACGTTGATAAATTAATTAAAGAACACATAAAACAAGAAAAGATAGATTTGTCTTTCTTTCTGTTGCATGGTTCTAACTCCTGCAACGAGCAATAGAGCTGCAACCACGACTATAAGGATTAGCTTGAGCTCCATTCTGACAATTATAATACGAAGCACCTCTTCTTGAACAAGGAACACTGTTCCTTTTCAAAGATTGATAGCTTATGTACTTCGTAGTCGCCAATATTCTTCTGTTGATCTCTGAGTCCATTTCCTCTTCCTCTGACCCGATACACTCTGCTATGGAACCGTGGCAGCCTGAGCCATGGACTCCGGTCTTCGCTAGTAGACCGTCGAGGTCACTAGCAAACCCGGCTTGGACCGGAGGCGAAGAAATGATCATGATGGTGATGAAGAAGATGAGAAACATAATGGTTTGGAGCAGAGGAAAAAACTTAGCCATTTTTTTGGTCTTTGTTATTTCTTTGTGTTGTATGGTGTTATTATTTGTTAGCTTAAGTTAATGTTTATATATACATGGAGAGTCCGTGGACTAAGTTATTTAAATTTGAACATTTTTTTATTTAATTTTTTTTATGTATTGTGTTATTCACAGAAATGCCACTTGACAATGAAATTCAAAGAGATTAAGCAAATGAATGATTTATTAATTGAGGAATTGTTGGGAGTGGTTGAATATTTGTTAGAATCGACACGAAATGAACCAAAACGATTTGATATATTTTGAGCGGTCAAGCCTTTTCTCATTATCCATTTGAATTTTATAAATTCAACACACATTATAATATCTTTATGATCTGAAAGCACTGAATCTAGATGACATTATAGGAAACTGATTTCATTAATTCTCGGATTTATGAATAAGTTGCAAATTACTCCATTCTTTTGGACAATTGAGTTTATAACTTTCGATCACTGCCTGAATTTTGTCATTTCTTGGATTAATGCATTCTTCAAGTTTCCAATAACTAGTAGTATTTACTTCTTCTGTTCTTAAAAGATAAAAACTTTACAAAAAAAATTTGTTCCAAAAAGATAGAGTTTTTACTGTTTTCAATGCATTTTTACAAATTCCAAAACAAATACTGAAATACTATTGGTTAAATTTTATTGGAAACTGTAAATCGTAGAAATCAATGTGTTTTCTTAATAAGTGTGTATAACCTTAAACATCTACTCCCTCCGTTTCATATTAGTTGTCATTCTACGCTTTTTATTTTGTATCAAATTAGTTGTCGTTTTACATTTTCAATGCAGATTTATTATTGATTTTCCAATTTTAGTCATACTCTTTTAGTTTATTAATGGGGTTTTAATGAAAAAACCCCTCAAATATAAAATTAATGACAAAACCCTTCATGTATTAGTCTGTTAATGAATAATCCCCTCCGTCTACACACACGTTAAAATCTTGAACTACCTGACATTAAAATCTAATTCTACGTTTTATCTCTAAAAATTGATACGCAATAAACCCTAATGGCAAAGGTCGATTAAGAGAGATTAAGAAAGATTTTGTTGTTCAGATTAAAACCAAAATCAAGCAAACTGCAATTTGCTTAAGCAGATATAATTCGTCTTTAGCTTGCAAGATGAGGAGGTAATATTTTATTCATATTTACGCTTTCTATTCTAAACTAAACTTGAATTAGATTTTACACAATGTTATTGTTTTGAGAATTTTATGTTGCAACTCAAGTGCTATCATATTATGATTTTTTTCTTCTCTCTAAAACTGCAACCAAAGCAGCATATCTTGTCTTTGAAACTAAAATTTTCTGCAGGGCTCAACACAATTTTTAATGGTCCAATACTTCCTAAGTATTTTAGAACTTAAGTCCATCGATGGGAAGAACTCTTGAATTTGGGATTTTGCGCAAACATCATGTTTTTTTTTAGAGATAAAACGTAGAATTATATTTTAATGCCAGGTAGTTCAAGGTTTTAACGTATGTGTAGACGGAGGGGATTATTCATTAACATACTAATACATGAGGGGTTTTATCATTAATCTTATACTTGAGGGGTTTAAAATGGATCAAACTATACTTGTGGGGTTTTTCCATTAAAAACCCTTTATTAATTACATATATCAAATGAAAAACACATTAATTAGGGGTAAAACATAATTTTTAAACATTTTTTTAATTGACGTGAAATCACCTAAAACGACAACTAATATGCAACGGAGAGAGTATCATTTTGGAACGGAGGGAGTAGTAACGAAGATTCCTTAGTTACCAACTATTTAACCACTGAATTTCAAATATATATATATATATATAAACTATCATGGTTTGCTTTCTAAATAAAATACGTATTTTGAGACAAGGAAAAGCTATGCTTCGTTTTCTCCTCCCAACGACCATGAAACTAGTTGAGAGTTGGGACATCGTTATCCCAATAGAACAAAGAAAAACAAAACCTAACAGTAATCTCTATTTAATTAATATAATCAAGAATTATTAGACTAGCACTTTCTAACAAATCATGTTTTAAATAACATACAATACTTAAAATAGTCCCAATTTCTTTGTCACCGAATCAAAAACGCGTTTCATGCTTATACCAGCCTTCATATAACATCAGTTCCATCCAAATTCAAATTCGTATATATTAGTATATTGTTGACAAAGTTAAAAAAGCCAAAATTAATTTCATTTTGAAAATGCATATAGTATCAAGTTATCAACCTCATGGACTTAATGCACACAAACAAACAATACATAGCTTTTCTTCTCCTATGAGCTCTCTCTCTTATCTCTTCTAAAGATTCATGAAGATACAATTAGTAAAGAAAGCTTCACAGTTTCATCTCTCTAACTTGCTGAGCACGTCATCCATCGGAGGCAACTCCTTTGCGATCTCAGCCCAATCCGGCATGCCCTGAAAAACTGAGTTTTATTAACCGCTTCAAAAACCGAAACATAGGATTCATTTTTGCAGCCAGAAGAGGACATGGTTCTAGATGAAACTTACTTTACCCGATCTGCGGACTCGACCATCTAACCGCAGGATGATGTATACATCATCGCCAAGGTCGACTCCTGTAGATATCTGTTGATCTCTTATCCACCTGAAACAAATAAAACCAGAGATATCTTAAAGACTCAGAAACAAAGTTCCCATCTTTGTTCTATCAAACTTTGATCAAGTTTTCGACCTTTCCCATTCACCAGGCGAAACAATCTCAGCCTTGAATCTGATTTCACCTTTCAGCTTGGATTTGGCAACTACAGATTGAGCACGTGTATCGAAATCTTCCTACCAAGTAAAGAAAAATCACTGCTTTGCAAAATGAGAACAAAGCTGAGCATTTTCTTTTTCATTCCAAGATAGAATATTTTCGTTACCCCAATGGAAGGAAGAGATGGAGCTGCCTTTGAAGAACCTCCAAACCCCTTTTTCTTCTCGGTTTCCTGTGTTTTACGTTCACCCCATATCACGGGAACTAAGAGAACACCTCGTCTTAGGAGCTCGGTTCTGAACCTATCTGCTTTTTGCATCGCGAGTGTAACAGTCTCTTTTTTTCCAGCTAGAATAACCTAACAACAATGTCAATCGCTTAACTGATTCAGAAACTCAAAGGCTAGTAAAATACTCAAGACAGCAAGAAGTCAGATAAAACACTCACGGGTCGAACTGTATCCCTTAGCTGCACAAGTTCAACAACACGGTTAGTTGAGAGGCGTAGAGGTAACCGAGAAAGAGTCTCATCTCGAGTTATCTGAACCATTTGTTCTTCCTCTTTCTTGTTCTCCCAAAGAAACAACGAAACCAAAACAACAATACCTGCGCATTGCTGTTCCGAAAACTCACTCACATAAAAGAGCGGAAAAAAAAACAGAATTTCAGATCCAAATCGTGTCAATAACTCACCTCCAATGTTAATTGCAGCATTCCCTGTAGTCTCCAAAAGATCCGGAGCACCATCACCGCCTCTAACCGCCTGAATCAATCTTGGCACAGTAAAGAACGTCGAAATACCAGCTGCTGCAGCAAATGCAAAGTAAAAGAACTTTCTAAAGCCACGAAACGGTGCTCGTACTTCACTGATAAGTTTCAAATCTCTTCGAAAACTATCACCAATATCTTCCCCTCCTAACCTCGCCTACACAAAGATCAAAACAAGTTTCACCAAATGAGAACATTCTTCTTGATGATAAGAATCAAAACAGTAACAAAGAAGAGAAGTACAAAACCTCTTCTTGCAGCTCCTTAAACTCAGGTAATGCACGAAAAGACGCTAAATCAGGATCGTTTAAAATCGTTGCAAACTTCAGATTATAATCTCTTAAAGCAATTCTCAAACAATCTGCTGCTTTCTTTCCTTCACCCCTACCTCAACACGATAAACAATAGCCATCAGGAGCTTCCAAATCAGTGATTCTTAGCAGATTCATTGGTATATAGTTCGAGGTTACTTACCGGTAAGCATGACAACATGCTTTGTTATAGTAAGCAGCTTGTGACTCAATAGGATTCGGATTCAAACTCAATGCAGATTCAAATTGAACAAGAGCATCTTTAACCTAAAAGGAATCCAACATTACAAATCATCTCAAACACACAAAATTTCATCAAATTACGATTCTACAGAATCAAACTAAGCTCAACAGAGAAATTTGCTCTAAAGTTGACAAATTTGTCAGCAAAATCGAATTGTGTAACTAACCCGTCCTCGTTTGAAGAGATCGAGACCAGAATTAACGCAAGATTCCGCCGTGAGATTATCCGTCGGAGAATTAGGAGACGGAGGAGAAGAAGAAGAGAAAACAAGTAGATTCCGGCGAGAATTGAAAATGGTTGAGTTTATTGGAAGTTGACATAGTGGTTGTTTCTTCACTCTTGAGTAAGGATTCGAGATACGGCGGAGGAAATGGCGGTTTAACGACGGAGCTGTAGCCACAGCCATTCAATTATCTTCTTCTCCGATTTCCCAAAAATAAAAATCAAAATTTTTTATGTTAAAAACACTTCCTTTTTTATTTTCAGAAAGTACCATATATCTTTGTTTATTACGTAATTGTCCACGAACTTTTCTTTAGTGCTAATTACACCCAAAAAAAAAACAGAGGAAAGACTCTCAAAGACAAAACAGAGTCCACGAAGTTTTTATTTTCGCAAATTCACATATATCTTTTTTTGTTACATAACTGTCCACGAACTTTTATTTGGTGCTATTTACACCAAAAAACAGAGGAAACACACACAAAGACAAAACAGAGTCAACTTAAAGTAGGATCTTTAGAGAAGAAGGTCTAGAAGTGATTTTATCGACCCAAGAACTGACACGTGGACGTTCATCGAAGAGTTTCTTTGTAGTAGGAGTACTAAGTAAGTATTGAATCACAGGGATATGGTGAAGATCGACTAAAGTGAAGTGATCACAAGCCAAGTACTTAGACTCCTTGAGCCTAGCTTCGTAGATGTCTAGTACTTTGGCTAGCTTAATCTCTTCTTCTTCAACGATGGCTTGGTTTGTGGTCAAACCAAAGAAAAGCTTATAGATTTTCTCCCAACCAAGCTTTGAAGCAACCGGGTCAAACTCATGAGCTTCAATTTCCATTCCCATGGCTAAGATTGCCATGTTTTTAGTGCCAAGTGAGAGAAGTTGGTTTCCTTTGTCTGCGTACGCATGTGCTATGTATTGAGTGATTGCTCTTGATTCTGTAAATAAAACATATACAAACATCAAATTTTATGTGTGAGTGGTTTTTGTGAGTGATGTTTAGGCAAAGAACATGAAAGTGTTTGTTGTGTTACCAAAGAGCTTGAGGTCTCCATCCTCTAAGGCTGGAACTTTACCAAAAGGCTACAAAGTCAAATTGAAAACATAAAACATTTTTCAATAATTTTTTTTTTTGTCAACCAAACTGTAAAATTAAAAGATTTCACCGTAATTGGTTATCCAATTTGACAGAGAATTGCTTACAAACAAAAAATTACTATCTTTACTATGTGTTGAACGGGGCAAACAGTCCGCTTTTAAATTAAAGGAACGAGAAAAAAAGAAAACCAGGAGAATCGACAGTATAACTCCATGAACTTCTCTATTAGGATGTAGAACGTGCTGAAAACATTTTCAAGATTTTCATACAAAGATTCAATATTTACATGGATCTATTTATGTGTGTCTCTCTCTTACACACACTGACACACACACACACTTACGTTGAGGGAGAGGAAAGGCTCTTTCTTGTGTTCACCATCATTGAGGTCGACATGAACGAATTCAAAGTCGAGATTTTTCTCATGGAGAGCTATGAGAACGCGTCTCGTGGGAGTAGAAACAGCGTTTCCAAAGACTTTGATTCCTCCCATTAATTAGTGATATGTTTTGGTTTTGTTTACAATAAGCTCAAAATTAATTAGCAGAGAGATCTTTGATGTTTTTGAAAAGAAAAACAAGAATTGTGTTGTTGAGTGTGTTTTTGAAAAGAAAAACAAGAATTGTGTTGTTGAGTGTGTTTATAGATGCTAAAACGGAGTACTTAGTGAATAAACAATAACCAAATTAGTGCCACCAATCTTGATTAATCTTTTTTTAAGAGAAGATTATTTCAAAGTCATGTTGATTAATGTATTTTATTCGGTCTACTAGTTCATGACTTGAGAACAAAGTTACTATAAAACATTTGAATTGGAGAAAAATATCAATGACCATGACAAGCATTTTGGTTCACTTGGTGACTCGAGTGCCAAATTATCTTCTAGTCAGATCATAATCTCTCAAAGCGATTCATCGGTATATGGTTCGACATTTAGAGGTTGTAACCGGTAAGTTTGTTATAGTAAGAAGCTTGTGACTCTAAAGTATTTGGATCCAATATTCAAACACATTAACTAAAAAAATCTGTTTTTATATATTAAGACTCATAAACACATTACCAATCGAAAGCATTTTGAGGTCGAAAGTCTTTTCTTATCACATCTTAAACACATTACCAATCGAAAGCAATATACTTACGTTGAGGGAGAGGAAAGGCTCTCTCTTGTGCTCACCATCGTTGAGGTCGACATGTTATTAGTGAAAGCAAAACGGAGTACTTAGTGAATAAACAATAACCAAATTAGTGCCACCAATCTTGACTAATCTTTCTTTAAGAGAAGATTATTTCAAAGTCATGTTGATTAATGTATTATATAGTCGTTTCTACTAGTTCATGACTTGTGAACAAGATTAATATAATACATTTGAATCAGAGAAAAATATCAATGATCATGACATGCATTGTTGGTTCACTTGGAGACTCGAGTGCCGAATTATCTACTAGTCAGATCATAATCTCTCAAAGCGATTCATCGGTATATGGTTCGAGGTTCTAACCGGTAAGTTTGTTATAGTATGAAGCTTGCGACTTAAATTAAATGATTTGGATCCAATATACTCTTGGGACTATTTTAATTAGTAGTAGCAAAATTTTATACATTAACAAAAAAATCTGTTTTTATTTATATCAAGACTCATACTCGAAGATTACATCTCAATGAAAAACAAAAAACAGATGAAACACACACAAAAGATAGAACAGAGGATTAAGCAATGATTTTATTCAATCTTATGGTTATTAGTTTGGTTTAAAAATCCACTTAAAGGACGATCTTCTTAGAAGAAGGTCTAGAAGTGATGTCAGCAACCCAAGCATTGACACGTGGACGTTCATCAAATAGCTTCTTAGTAGGAGTACCAAGCAAGTACTGAATCACAGGGATATGGTGAAGATCGACCAAAGTGAAGTGACCACAAGACAAATACTTAGACTCACCAAGTCTAGCTTCGTAGTTATCAAGCACTTTGGCTAACTTAACCTCTTCTTTTTCAACAACGGTTTGGTCAGTGGTCAAACCAAATGAGTTCTTGAATATTTGTTCCCAACCAAGCTTTGAAGCAACTTTATCAAACTCATGAGCTTCAATTTCCATTCCCATGGCTAATATTGCCATGTTCTTGGAGCCAAGTGAGAGAAGTTGATTTCCTTTGTCTGCGTATTCATGAGCTATGTATTGAGTAATTGCTCTTGATTCTGAAAACAAAAACCCAACTTTTTAGTGTTTTAGACCTTTTCTTTAACTGCATTGATAAAAAACTGAACCAAACCAAACCGAACAAAAAGTATGCATGGCTAGTGATGACTAAAAGATACTCATCTTTAGCAAATTTAAAACATAAGAAAACCTTGAAATCTCTAGAATATTGTAGAAACTAGAAACCCTAAAAGATAAACATGGAAATACATAAGCTAAAATCCAAGTGTTTGTTGTTTACCGATAAGCTTGAAGTCTCCATCTTCAAAGGCTGGAATTTTACCAAAAGGCTACAAAAACATCTTCAGACCAAGATTCATCAGTATATAAATGAGACAATCTTTGTATCTTGAAATGATTATACTTACGTTACGGGAGAGGAAAGGCTCTTTCTTGTGTTCACCATCTTTGAGCTCGATATGAACAAGTTCAAAGTCGAGATCTTTCTCGTGTAGAGCTATGAGAACTCTTCTCGTAGCTGTAGAAGCAGGGTGACCAAAAACTTTGATTCCTGCCATTAATGTAAATAATCTCGAGTTTAATTAATTGTGAGAGATCTTTGAGGTTGATGAAAATAAAGACACATAATGGTGAAGTGTATTTATACAACGAAAACATAGACAATAACCAAAACGCTAGCTACCACTAATCTTGAATGCTCTTTGTTAGAGGATTATTTGAAAGTTGGGTTGATTAGTGTAAACCATTAGATAAATCTTGATCTCGTTTCTATTAGTTCAAGATTTTTTGGAATAAAGTTAATAACTTAATATGAAACATTAAAATTAGAGAGAAAATATCAACCACCGCGTGATAGCGACCAAAACTATTTTATCTACTAGTCAAATGTTTGACTGGCATTGTTGGGTACTCACGTGATCGTCGGGTGCAAGATAGTTGAGTTGAATATACGTTACAAAAACTTCAGAAAAGATACGAAACATTCCAAAGAACAACATATGTGTAATGGTATTTACATTTTTAGTTTAAAAAAACATATATTGTTTTTGACGTTTTCACATGCACTACAAAACCCATTAAAGACCACTTTACTACATTTAAGCTTATGAAAATGGAAGGACAAGTTCACCGGAAAATCTTATATTGAAGTTTAGATTATCAAAAAGTGATATTCTATTGTGGTCTAAAATAGCGATGACCATTCATTTTTCCTTTGTGTCAACATAAAACTTGAGATTGATTTTTGCATTTCCATTGAAAATTTGGGTTTTGTAAATATCATCGAGATTAATTATCATTTGCCTTTTCTTCATTTTGTTGTTGTCGCTAAAAGCCTTTTATTCATAACAACCCAAACAAACAACACAAGCTTACAGAGAAAAAAAACTCAAAGCACACTCACATACAAAGTTCTTTGCTCTCAGTAACCATTCTTCTTCTTACCATACCAAGCCTTCACATCACAAGCTTTCTTCCAAGCCGGTCTAGCCGTAATCGCAGCCACCCACCGGTTCACGCTAGGCCGGCTTTCGAACAATCTCTTCGCAGGTGTGCCCATTAGGTATTGTATATTAGGAAGGTGAAAAAGATCAGCCATTGTGAAGTTGTTACTAGCCAAGAAGCTTGAATTTTTGAGTCGTTCTTCGTAGATATCTAGAACTTTCTCTAGCTTCGGCTCGGTTTCATTCACGACCTTATAGTCCGGCTTTAGACCTACCAAAGGGTTGATGGCTAGCTGTTGAGTCAGTATCGTTGCGGGTGGATCGAACTCAAAAGATTCGATATACATCCACATTGTTTCTGTTCCTATTTTCTTGTAGCTTTTGTGATTCACAAGTTGTGTGCCTCTTGATCTACGAACAGTCGCAATGTATTGTGATATGGCTCGAGATTCTGTAGGAAAACAATGTTTTATCAATTCCACACGAAACTAAAATCGAAACATGTTTATGAGATCAGTTAGTTTAAAACTTACCAACCAACTTAAGATCCTTGTCTTCGAAAACAGGGACTAAACCAAATGGCTGCATTAATAAACAAATGGTTAAACACTTAAACTTAAAACCTAAGAGGTACAATAACTTGAATTACAAGTAACGAAATCTCTAAACCCTAAACCCTAGTCATACATAAACATAATATATAAGTAGATGATTCTTTGTTAAGTTAACTTATTGATTTGATCAATAGTTGTATCAATGAAATTTCTTTGTACATCAGAACTCACACCACGGTAGTTTAAATCGAAAACCTAATTAAGACCTTAAACATTTCTTAAATCACAAGTAATATATCTAGAGGTAAGAATTTACATTGATAGAGAGAAACGATGGCTTCTTCTGTTCACCGGCTCTTAAGTCGACGGTGATGGGATCAAAAGAAAGATCTTTCTCGTAGAGAACGGTGAGGACACGCCTTGTATTGGCGGAGTAAGGATACCCATAAAGCTTGTACCCTGCAAACTTTACATTCTCAATCATACAATACCAAGAAGAAAGAGAAATAAACCCATAAAAGTAGACTTTACTAGGCTATTTTGACCCATTCGTCACAATATCTTTTGCTATAAATCAGTTAAAATAGGTGTTATTGTAAGTACCAGGATCTTTGTGAGCTGATTCGTCACAATGTTTATAACATTGGTGACGACTCTCCAGCTTTTGGTTACAGTAATGGTAGCAACTCGTAGGTACATCGCTCGCGGTTACGCCCATCCCTACGACTCAAATTGTGAACATTTTCAAAACCATTTGATAGCAAAATTAGGAAAGCAAATAAACAAAATCATTACCTGAGTATGGTTCATAAGAAATGGCCATCAAAATCATGAGAGTAAACGAAACCAGTACTATGAAGGAACCCATTTTTCTGCTCTCTCTACACACTCAATTGTGTTTATATTTTTTGTTCTTCAGATGTGCTTGCTAAGTATATAAATAACTCTTATTCATAGAGAACATCGAAAAGATGACATAATATTTTTTTAAATGGTTGATAATTACTTTTCCTTTTAGGTGGATTTTTGACATGAAACCGTAGATTTCTTTCCTTTATAGTCTTATCATCTTATCATGGACTTGCATGTTTATCCTTTTTTGTAACTCCCAATGGAATAAAATAGTATGTATAATTGGTAGTTTTGGTCTTTTGGAGTAATGCAATTTAACAGAAGAAGTACCAATCATATTGCAATATGCATGAATATACAAAACTGTGTATATAAAAATACTTAATTCGTCCTGCTTTTTCTATCCTATCAAATAAGTTCAGAGAAGTGTACGGTCGGTTCCTGCGGTTTTATTTTTATATTTGATTTATCGTTCTTTCAATTTAAAAACGGACTGTTTGGCTTGTTCAACACGTAGTAGAGATAATAATTTTTTTTGTATACAATTCTCCACCTTCTATTCCTTCTAATTTGGTAACTCTCTCAACCCCTTCTATGGATTCATTGGCTAATGAACTTGTGCAAGGGAATGTCTTTGGTAGCAATCTCTTGGCTGCCTTAGACTCGGGAGATTATTCAGGTTACGAAATGGGAGTTGCTTCTCAAAAAACTAAAGGCGGAAGGTCGATCAAACCTACGCAAAAAGTTCAAGAGATGCAATGGACCAAAGTTAGAGGACGAGGTAAAAGGGGGCGTGGTAGCCGTGGCAATCACGATCAACCATGTTAGGAGTTCCTAAAGAGTCTTATCTAGATCTTCTCTAACTCTTAAAAAGTCTACTTTTGTGCATCTTTATGTTTTACCATAAAAACACTCTCTCAACTCAAACTATATGATCTCACCATCATATCCTTGTAATAGTTATCTTGCATTTAAATTGAAAACCCTTTTTCAAAAAAAAAAAAAAAAAAAATTCTCCACCTAATTGAATCATCAATTACGATGACATCTTTTAATTTATAGTTTGGTTGATAAAAAAAAAATCTTTAATTTGTATATTCTCTATATATATTTTTTATGCATTCCCTCATAGAGAAATATCCATTGAACAATGTTGTGCACCCAGAGTCGACATCTAGTTCTCCCTTATTAGCTTACATTATGATTATTTGTTTTCCTTTATTCATATACATCAAGCAAACATAAACCAAATACAAACAATCTTATAAGATTCACCACACAACAAACAAAATAACCAAACAAACAAAGACCCAAATTCAATACACACATACAAATTAAAAGTTATTTTGCTTACATTTATTTCCTTTGCTTACCAAACCAAGACTTGTCTTGATCACAAGCCATCTTCCAAGCCTCTCTACTCGTAATATCACCCACCCACTTACGCACATTAGGTCGATTTTCGAACAATTTCTCGATTGGTGTTCCCAAAAGGTATTGTATATTTGGTAAGTGATGAAGATCCACCAAGGTAAAGCTATTACAAGCCAAGAATTTAGATTCTCCGAGTCGTTTCTCATAGACATTTAGAACCTTCTCTAGATTAGCCTCCTGTTCTTTGACGATGGTTTGGTCAGTCTTTAGACCGTAGAGAGGCTTAATGACTAGTTCCCAAGTGAGTTTCGATGCGGGTGGATCAAACTGATGAGCTTCGATTTCCATCCACATTGTTAGTGTTGCCATTGTCTCGTGGCTTTGAAGGTTCAGAAGCTGTGTACCTCTTGAGCTATGAACGTATGCGATGTATTGTGTGATAGCTCGAGACTCTAGAGGGAAAAAATTCGAAAATAAATTATCCGGAAAAATCGATTAGATCAAATAAACTTCATCAGATTGTTTAGTGCGTAAGATTCAACTCACCACACAACTTAACATTTCCATCTTCAAAAACGGGGACTTGACCAAATGGCTACATCAAATAACAACAGGTGGATAAACAAAAATTGGGTTGAATCTTAGAACGTGAGAGTGTAGCATAAACATTAAGTTAACACATATGAGAGTTTAACCTACACCTAACATGCCTTGAGTAAGAAGTAACCTATCTACAAATGTGTAAATAAACATTAGAGTTACTAATCTTTCGATTTTGCGATCAAATTACTTACGTTGAGAGACAGGAAAGGTTCTCTTTTGTGTTCACCGGTCTGCAAATCGACGGTAATGGGCTCGTAGGAGAGACCTTTCTCAAACAGAACCGCGAGGACACGCCTTGTGTTGGTTGAGAAAGGATGGCCATGAACCTTGTACCCTGCAACTTTAACATTCCAATTTTTTTTTGTGTGAATAAGAAGAAGAATCATAGAAACGAAATATAGAAATGAAAAATCATTCACATCCTGCTTTATTTTTACGTAAAATTTAGAACGAAATCAACAAAATCGAAATCCATCATACCGAGCTTTTTTAATTCAGCCTCACGCTTCCTAGTTCGTATATTCTTGAACATCATATTTAAGTAGTCCATCGAGAGATGACTTGTATGGCTCATCGATGATCAGATGATATGTATATCTATATATATATATACGGAGTAAAGCTAGGAGCATTTTGCATTTACCTGACATCCACGTAAAGAGTCCTCCTACCTTTCTTGTGTTTCAAGAGATGTATTTGAGTACTAAACCTTTTTAGCGTCGTGAGGTTACAACAAACTACAATTATGCTTTATTTTGAGACTCACCAAAACACAAGAAAGGAATAAAACCAACCAGAATTCTATTTTATTTGTCTTCTCTAGTTCTACTCCCTCCGTTTCATATTAGTTGTCGTTTTACGCTTTTTCTTTTGTATCAAATTAGTTGTCGTTTTACATTTTCAATGCATTTTTGGCTTTAAATACCATATTTAACCTCAGTCTTATGAAGAATAGTAAGAGTCAAATTCATTTTTAAGGGTAAAATAGAAATTCTAATATATTTTCTTAATACACGTGAAATCACCTAGAATGACAACTATTTTGCAACGAAAAGAATATTATTTTGATCATAAAAATATTCTAATATTCAGCACTTTTTTAATTTTTTTTTTTGTCAAACAATGTCTTTTTCATTAGAACTTAAACAGAGATTATACATGGCTGCTACAAAAGCAAAGATTGAAAGCAATAAAAGCATAAATGAAAATAACAACATGACTATTAGACAGCGAATCCAAAGCGACCGGATGCGTCACAATAATCTTCGAGCGATAGGTTAAACGGTGTGAATCAAAGACCAACACCGGAAGCTTCTTAGCAAGGGCTTCAAAATCGATTATAAGCAAATCAATCTTTAGTTCTACTACCATTAACGGCACATGAACATCATAAGCTGCCAGGCTAAGCTTTTGTAGACACACTCTAAAAGAGTGGTTAGGATAGATCTCTCCTTGACGGAGAAAAGTATCAAGTCGTAACCGAACATGTTGGTGCTCGTTACGGAAAGGGTCAAACCCAATAAAATACAACACCGGACTAAGATGAGAATGAAAACCACGGGAAAACTTTGTCCCGTTGTCCCTTCACCGGCGAGGAATAGGACTAAAACCAATGATTGAGAAGATGGATGTGATATTGATTTCTCCAAGCAAAGGAAATAAGGTTGGACATATCTCTCTTCAAAGAAAGATAGTGGTAGAGATCTCTCCCATAAGGAGACAAAAGACTTGCCAAATGCAAGAGATGGTTGACAATCACGATCAACAAACGTTAAAACACTCGTATGGTTGAGATAGCTTAGCTTATTGGGCCATGCCCATTTTTTAGGTCCACCAAGGAGACTTTGAGTTCTCGGGACAGAGAGGGGTTGGGATCTCTGCGGCGTTGTGTTACACCGGAGGAGAGGAGGGCCACCGGTAATGGTGGGGACAACAACTAATTCCGATGAACGCCGGTGATGGAGAGGTTTGCGGTTGTAGGACCAGCGGGAAGAGAAATTCAACCCTTTTGGATCTTCATCGGACACAACTTCTCCGGTTACATCCAAAATCCGAAGGTGAGAGACGGCTACTAGGGGACAGAGGTAGGTAGGGAAACAATCACCGGGAGAGGAGAGAACAAAGTCTTGACTACAAACTGGAAAGCTTCTAGATCTAGTGCCTTTTGGATCTAAAGAAGTTACCGGTTTGTTTCGTAGATGGTGGAGCTTGAAGGAGATAAACAACCGCGACGGTGCAGCGGTTAGCTCCAGTAGATCGGGCGGATCCGGAGGCTTAGGAGGAAGAGGAGGGTTCTCTTGGTCAATCACCATCTCGAAGACTTGAGAGGGAAGAGCAGAGGGAGCAGACCGGAAGGTAAAGAGCGCAACCGTACTACTCGCCATGGAGAGTGAACGATGAAGTTGAGAGGTCTCGCCGGTGTGAAATCACCGCCGGAAAATTCTTCGGGAGAGTTTGTAATGTCCCGAGAAGTGTTAGCGTAACTCTGATCAAGATTCCATGCCGGGTACTGAGATCCGGAGGTGGAAAATCATCGAAGCTTTCAGCCGCCGGAGGCCTCGTAAATCGTGCCCGAGAGAGAACAGATTAGGGCGACTTTTCCAATACCACTACATACACACTCACTCCCCAGCACTTTTTTTAATTATGTTGGTTTTTTTCTTCATTTTCCATGATCCCACTTTTACAAGCTGTGATAAAATCATCTGCAAGCTTTCCACATATTGCTACTCTGTTTTTTTTGTGACGTTTTGTGTGACTTATACATTACATAGTTGAGAAATATGAAGACAAAATAATCACCTCATTGGTGTTCTTCATTTCCATTTCCTTCCTGTTGAAATCGAATAGCTAATAAACATACTGCAATGAGATTAAAATTTAAAAATCTTAAGAGTGGAATCAAAACTGACCATGGCGCATAAAGGCGGATAAAGCTCCCGATTTCTATATAGACATCCACACAAACTTTAGGACTAAAGATGATTGTTGTTTCGGATTCTTTGGCCAAGAGTGAGTCCTGCAAAATACAATGTGTGATCTAATTCATAGATATTCAAAGAGTCTAATTTAGGAGTTAAAGGCGTTATAAGAGATCGAGAGAGAGCGAGACCCCGGATAGATCAATGATAGAGCATTTGCAGACGACTAGTTTTGCCTCTAAGTGTGTTGACAGGATTCTTACATCAACATAGCTCGACCCATCTGAGTTGGGAGATGGGAAATGAGATAAACAAGCAGGCGAATAGAAGTACAAACTAGTTTCTATGGGAGTTAGTTAGCAGTGGTACCTGCTTGTTTGAATCCGCCCTGAAATTTCTTCGTGATTTCCATTTCCGTCTCTTTTTCTTGTTTCATGATCTGTTGTAGCTTTCCATACAAACTAGAGCCTCTGCATATCGAATGCAAGGAAAAAGGACTTTGATGTAAATACGTGTGGTTTTAAGTGTGGAGTTTGAGAGATGTTGAGAGTATGATTACCCGGATAATTTAGGTGAACCGAACAAGAGACCTTCCTTGCTCAAAGAAGACGCTTTTATTGCTTCATCAAATCGATCTCCAACAAATTGTTTCTTCTGGTTGGAAATGTTTGGCACTGAGATTTGATAATTAGCCTACAGCAAGGGAACAATACTATTTGGATTGTAGTTGAGAAGATGTTACGCAAATCATAAGAAAGGTAGAGAACAAAACCTCATCATCAGTTGATGATCCACTATCCATTGGTCCAGGAAGTTCATCATCAGTGGCACTATCTTGTACGATTGATGAACTTCCCTTATGAGCAAATTTCGACCTTCTTCCTTCGCGTCTGCGGTACTGAAGCAGGGAGGATATGCCAATGAATAAACAGAGAACTAAGCAAACTAATTGCTGAAACAACCGAAGAAGCAAAATTACCGTTTTAGAGCTTCTTTTTGCAACTCTAATCTTCTCTGTAGGATTGTCTACAAGCTTTGATATGGCTTCCTCAATGCACCTGTTCTGAACCTCGATGGCCATATCAGTAATATCCTGTCGGTTTTCTGATATTTCATCAAAATCATGGGGGCTATCAGCTATCGGATCCTCCTCAATGGCCATATCAGTAACACCCAGTCGGGTTTCTGATATTTCATCAAAATCGTGGGGGCATTCGGCTATCGGATCCTCCTCAATGGCCATATCATCATCATGCTCTAAGTGTTCAGCCATGTCACATATCTTGGAAGACGTTTCTCCATGACTGTGTGAGTGAAATGAAAATTTTGGTTTCACATGGTCTTCGACAACTGCAAAAATATTTATGCTCACATGATCAGTTTCTCCAAATTTTCATTTGTGCTACACTCGGTTCAAAATCTAAAGAGAATGTTTAAACGAAACAGTACCTTTACTACCTCTCTTAGCTCTGAATCCAGCTGAATGGGACGATAAGACAGAAGCAACACCATTCAAATGGATCATTGACTCGGTTTCTTTACTAACAGTCGACCAAGTCGCCACTGGTTCATCCTGTGGAATCTGTTACGCAAATATAATCATCACCAGAGTAAAATTTGGTACCGAGCCTCAATAAAATATATTCGATAGCAACCTCATAATCTAACATATTTTCCTGAGCAGATATGCATGTTAACTCAGCTTTTCTCCCCGAAGCAATATAACTCTCCTCAAGGGAATCAGGAACTTCAACATCATCCTCAAGTGAAGATGAGATCTTCTGTAACTACGAATAAATTCTCCCAATCAACATTTTGATTCCATTATATCCCTTGAAAAAGCAAAACAGACTCACAGTTGCTTCCGGAGAAACATTTCCGGTTTCCACATCATAATCTACTTCACCACAACCTGAGAATAACACATAAGCTCTTTGTGAAACTTCAGTCAAGTTAAAGACAGTCATAGAGAAGGCTAAATCAATACCTATGAGTTTTTGAAGCTTTGTTTGAAGTAGTAATCCTCCCTAACATATCAAAGCCAAGTCAAAACCACAATACAATTCACTATAGCTCCTCAAAAACTACTCAAAGCCACAACAATCAATTCAGCAAATCCAGATTTATCACCAACAAGTACTTTCTCAAATCAGATCAAAACAATGTTTCATAGCAATCTGAATAACGTATACAATCAAATACAAGCTAAGCATTACCTCTTCCTTCGTCTCCTCACTTGGACACACATCATTGACGTGCTCTTCGTCTTCCTCTTAAAAACCAAGCAGAATCACTCGTTAGACAATGAAACACATAAAAACGAAGATCCAAACTCGAAATTTCTCAGTACTCACCAGATATACTCTGATCAGAATCTGGATTTCCCTGAAAAAGCAAAACGGAAAATCAACTAAATGTCAACCGTGAAAGTAAACACTTCACGGAGATGTTAGAACAGTCACCGGTAAGTTACTTCGCCGCCGCCACATTCGTCGTCACCGTTCAAATCGATCTCGCCGGTGTTCGTTCACCTTTGTTCCGGCGTTGCCGATGAGTATGCTTTCGGATATGGGCCCTTGTCCGAGCTCACTTTGTTTTTATATGGATTTATAATTGGGCTTTAATAGGGCCCAATTCAAAATTCCTGGATTTCATATTCTAGCCGCAGTTGTGTAAATGTTTTTTTTTTATAGAAAACATGTTTAATTTGTTGACCAAGAAATATACAACTTTGTAAAGTTAATCAACAAAAAAAATCATTATTTGAAGGGTTATATTAGCACAATAATATGTTGTGGGGTTGTGATTAGGGGAGTAACATGATTTAGGAGAGTAACAAAATTACTAGAATTTGTGAAAAAATGCTTTTGACGAAATAAGGGTGAAAAATTAGTACAAAGGAAAGTTTGCAAATCAACATTAAATATAGTTAATATTATCAAATATATAGTTATTAATTTTGATATGAAGATGGACTTTTGAGTATCAAACTCTTGAATAAACGGGTCAACGGCTACAAATTCTCCTGTCACTGAGTCAAATTTCAGTCCTCTTTCTACACCCTTAACATATTCCATCACCGTATGTATTTTCCTTAGTGACTTGTTCACCTTGTTAATCTTGCGAGACGGCCACCTCATGATTCCGTGTTGTCTGCATATCCGTTTTAGTGTAGTGGGACAAACTACAAAACAAGAAACAAACACATAAGTTAGAAATTGAATAGTTTGTATTAGAAACAAGCAGTGAACACTAAATCTCACCACCAAGGCTCTTTGCAGCATCTTTAAGGCTCCCAGAGAAGTATTGTTGGAGAACGTTTAAGCTCACATTCTTCTCTGTATTGCTTTTCTTCTTCCTGGTCTTCTTTCTCCGATACTTTCCTACGTAAGGTGTAAAAATGAAGGACTCTCCTTTAATGTATCAATGAATCCATTGACAAACTGTTGTCAGAAGTTGTATCTCACAAGTTGTATCTCCTTTAATGTATCAATGAATCCATTGAAAAACTGTTGTCACAAGTTGTATCTCTGACAATTAGATCTGTGTTTTGCATAGCTAATCTGGAAACAAAAATGGATAAGAAAAAGTATTTTTGTTGTAACATATAACTATTAAATAATATATTTAGCTATTTTCGAAAATAGTTAATTCAGTTGATCTTATAATATAGTGAATTACACAATAATATTTCGTAGCCAACATAATGAACTATTTTTTCACAGCATAGTTATCATCTATTATACTGATATCATGATATAGTTGCTATATGAAAATGTTGTAACAATAAGCACTTATTTAAAAAAACATACGTAACTACTATCATAAAAAAACATAGTTACCT
The DNA here is from genome assembly GCA_900128785.1 of Arabis alpina. Classification (NCBI taxonomy): domain Eukaryota; kingdom Viridiplantae; phylum Streptophyta; class Magnoliopsida; order Brassicales; family Brassicaceae; genus Arabis; species Arabis alpina. The sequence goes on from LT669788.1 coordinate 1,108,131, forward strand.
ATTATCATGAAAAAAACACATACATAATTATCTATTTTAGTGAAAAAATAACAAACTTAGTCAACATTATCAAATATATAGTTATTAATTTTGATTTTCAATCATAGTTAACGATGTAACTATTAATTCATGATTAGAGATTATGATCTATAGCAACAATTGTCTTTATGGCTTGTGATTGTTGCTTAGTTTGCATATGGGAATTGGAGATTGCATTACCATATTATCTGATTGATTCATTTAGTTTTCTTCATGTTGGTGTAATTTGATTGAAAATTTGGAATAAACCAACCAAATCAAGAAAACATAGTAAAAGTTATCGCTAGTTTTTTTGCCACAACTCGAATTTCAGCTATGACATCTTCATCATCTTTAGTGCCATCTCTCTTGTCGCTAGTTTCAAACACTCTGATGGATTATCTCTATTAACATCCTCCAATCGTTCCCACACGGTGTTTGGATGTTGTGCATATCCGTTATCAGTGGCTAAGGTGTGCTCATGAACTCCAATCGTTCCACAGTTTGCTCATGAACTCCAATCGTTTCACAGTTCCCACATTATATCCCAAGTTATTATCTTTAGATAATTGATTTATAAGCGTGCATGTTTTTAATGAACGAATGCTTGTATCAAATATTGATTGAGATATAAAAGAATGCAATTTTGTATACTAACATTTTAAATTCGTTGACCAAGAAAAACACAAATTTGTAAAGTTAATTAACAAAAAGTTAATTGTAAATACAATTAAAACATTATTCAATACTAAAATAAGGTCAATATTTAAATACTTGCATCATCCCCACTACTATTATAGAAAAATATAATTTATCATTAAGGACCCCCAAAGCTTACATGACACGCTCCACACCAGATCCACTGCACCTCCACCTAATCTCTGCCAAATACTCCCACTCAGAAAACATCTAACGGTCAAAAATCAATAACATACAAAGTACACCGTAGTCATTGATGTAGTAGATCACTCCCGAAAAATTTAGCACGAAACACTAAAACTCTAAAGCGCGAAAATTTTAAAAATTTATTTTTATTTATTTTCATTTTATTTTTCTTCATCGTCATGTTCGAGAAGAAAGGAACAACACTGTTGAAGAAGACGAACAAAACCCTAGGTACAATCAAAACGAGAACGAAGAAGAATCTGAAGATGGAGAGTACATTGGAACGACACTCTTTGCTTCAATTCGGTCAATTATCGAAGCTTTCGTTCGATAATCGTCCACCGTCGTCATCGACGGCGTTTCAGAGTCTCCGAGGAGATTCAGAGTCTTCGGAGCTTCGGAGTCAGTTGGGTTCCGTTGATGTTGATGCTGATTGTGGAGAGAAGGAGTTTATTCTTAGTCAAGACTTCTTTTGGTAAAGTTTTTCGTTACTTGGATTGTGATTGAGATCTAACGTTGAATCGATTTAGGGTTTGTTTAATTTCATGACTTTAGATTTGGGTCTTGTTCAATTTCATGATTTTTGATTTGAGAAAGCTAAAACTTGTTTAGATACTGATATTCATTTTCCGATTTGTGTTATCAGTACACCGGATTATATAACACCGGATAATCAGAGTTTGATGAATGGTTTAGATATCAGCAAGGTGAATTTAAGAGAAAGATTTTAATTTTATTTATGTGTTTTTTGATTTCTTCAATTTACAGTTTTTTTTTTGTCCTTTGTTGTGATTTTGTAGGATCATTCTCCTTGTCCTAGGTCTCCTGTTAAGCTGAATACAGTTAAAAGCAAAAGATGTCGTCAAGGTAAGCTTTCGTTGTCGTTGACATGGTGCTTGGATATTGGGATTTGTGTTTAGTATGTATTAGAAGAAGTTTTTTAGGTGTGAGGAAGATGAATGTTTTAGTAAGAAACTTGCTTGACTGTTTTGTGATTACAATGGTTATAGTTTTGTTTGATCTATGTTTCTATGTTTAATGCAGAGAGTTTTACTATGAATTATTCGAGTTCTACCTGGTCTTCAAAATATAGAGGAGATGAACAAGAGAATGATAATGTTGACACTGATGAGATTATGGAAGGTAATCATTCAGAGAGGACTGGATATGTTTCACAGACTGCAGTTGCTCTGCGGTGTCGGGTTATGCCGCCTCCTTGTGTTAAGAATCCATATGTGATGAATGAGTCTGAGACAGCTACTGACCCTTTTGGAAATCAGAGGTCTAAGTGTGCTAGTAAGTTTGCTGTCTCAGGTTTCCTACTCAAGAATTTCTTGAAAGGCTAAAAAATCATAAAGGTTCTTTAGTAATAATGTTTGAATGTACTGTTATGTAGGTTTCTTCCCTGCAAGTGTAGGTGGGAATGGCTTGTCAAGATATCTCACAGACTTTCATGAAGTTCAGGTAAGCGAAAGAAGGTTTCTTTTATCCTGGAATTATGATGATGATGGATTTATGTTGCTTCTTCTAACGCAATTTGGTTTGATTTCTCCAGCAAATTGGTGCTGGGCATTTCAGTCGTGTATTTAAGGTGTTGCATAGAATTGATGGTTGTTTATATGCTGTGAAACACAGCACAAGGAAGTTGTATCTAGATTCAGAGAGGTATATAATTTACTGTGTTAAAATAGTTCATCTTGTTTGGATCAATCTGTTTAAGCAAATCATAACTGAGTTTATTGCAGGCGTAAAGCTATGATGGAAGTTCAAGCTCTTGCTGCTCTAGGTCAGTACAGTCCCATGTTTCACCTTCTTGTCCTGAACCTATTCTGCTATTCCCTGTTTGCAAGCTAAGACTTTCTATTCTTTTTGTTTACAGGATCTCATGAAAATGTTGTAGGATACTACTGCTCGTGGTTTGAAAACGAGCAGTTATACATTCAACTGGAACTCTGTGAACACAGCTTGTCCAAGAAATCTTCTCTTAAGATCTCAGAAAGAGAGATCTTGGTGATTATGCATCAGGTAAAACACCTACTCAACTTTCATCTAAAATCAAATATAGAGAGTTTCTTATACACATACCAAGTACCAAGTTTTGTACGTCTTTCTTACAGATAGCTAAGGCATTACAGTTTGTACATGAGAAAGGAATAGCTCATTTAGATGTAAAACCTGACAATATTTACATCAAGAACGGTGTCTGCAAGCTCGGTGACTTCGGTTGTGCAACGAGGTTGGACAAAAGCTTACCAATAGAAGAAGGAGATGCACGTTACATGCCTCAGGAAATACTAAACGAAAACTACGAGCACCTCGATAAAGTCGACATCTTCTCTTTAGGTGTCACGGTATACGAGCTGATTAGAGGATCTCCTCTTACAGAATCAAGAAACCAATCCCTCAATATCAAAGAAGGCAAACTTCCTCTTCTTCCTGGCCATTCATTACAGTTACAACAACTTCTTAAGGTACGCTATTTGCTTACTTATCTTTGTGTTTTCATGGAGCATTTGAACATAGCATACAAGAGATCATTTCTAACATGTATTTTGAAACAGACAATGATGGATCGTGATCCAACGCGTCGTCCGTCTGCTAGAGAATTAATGGACCATCCCATGTTCGATAGGATTCGAGGTTGATTCATAGACTCTCTCGGATGTTGAGAAACTAAATTTTGTAAATTATGGTACCAATGAACGGAGAGTATTGTATTGGTCCTTGCACCAGGTTTTTTTGGGGGAATGTATTGGTGTAAAATGGTACCATAATCTTGGTTTCCGCATAAAAGATCCGGTTAACCAAAACAAAAACAGAGAAGAAAATGTATTTTGTTTATTTTGTGTTGTAATTTTGTATATTTGCTTGTTATCAATCTAAGATGACATTTGAATTTTATCTGAATTAAATTTGTTTGTAGGTCACATAATTGTAGAATAATTGAATTTCCTTTGTATTCGTCTTTTATACAATTGTACTTGTGTTACAACTCACACTTTTTAACGCTTGTTTGCTTTAAGACGGCGATATTCGGAATATATACATGATATAGAACAACATATTGAGTCGTTGAAACCTTTGTAGAAGATCTTGTCTTCGCAGCGTTTAAGACAGAAGTCACATATGTGTCGCGTCAAATGATTATTGAGAAGAACATAATTGTATGCATCTTTATCAATATTGTACATTGGATCTTTCAAGATTTTACCAGGTATTATATACATCTCTTCTCCAAGTAAGCATTTAGTATGTAGTGTGACGTTGCAATCATTGCACCTATAAACTCCATGCTTTGGATTTATTTTCTCTTCACATACATCACACCAATATGGATCCTTCTCGTCTTTTTCAAAAGAAAATATTAGAGGATGTTCATCATGCTTGTACATGAACCTTTTTGGCAGAGTGGCACAACGAAAACACAGAAGAAAGTCACATTCTCCGCACTCTAAAGAGTTTGGTAGCTTACAAATCGAACATCTTCTTTTTGGTCCAGATTTAGATGGTAGAAACAAAGGATGTATATGACATTGATGATCAAATGGCTCGGATACAGAAGCACAATGCATGTCTAACCTAAATAAACATTTTTCACACTCGTACCTGAAACCATTGCATACACGTCGACAAATTGAGCAATAGAATCGAGTTTCTTTACAGTCATTTTGTAAGACAAGACGATGGCGATGCATCGCATGCTGTTTTTTCATAGGAAGATAGGCACATGCTTTGTGGAGGACGAAATCGCATTCCATGCAACTGAAAAGATCACCCTCATAAACAAGAAGTGTGCATGCTTGACAACGTTTGTTCTCTTCATTCGCTTCTTGGAGTTTCATATGATGATTATGACTGAAATGTTGTATAATCCCTTCCCCTATCTCTTTGAACGGTGTTAGATCTTCATATGCATCTTCTGGCTTCCCCTCAAGCTCTTTTCCATCCCATACATCACCATATACCGCACATTTGGAATGAGCAACATAAGAGCAACCTTTGACACATGAGTATCCTCCATAATTTTCGTCAAAATTTTCACGACAAACCCCGCAAAACAATTCTTCATTAAGAAATGAAGAAGTAAAAGCAAGGCGGTGTTCATGACGTGATATTTTTATGATCCATGGAAAATAGATGCATTCTTTATGGACCACAAAATCGCATTCGTGGCAAGCATAGATAAAATACCTTCGATCATCCAAACCACAAACATCGCAAGTGATGGAAGCTTCTCTACAAATGTAAGAAAGTGTATGTTCATGCCTTTTCTTATGGTCTATTGCAAGGACTGGTCGATTTTGCAAACACCCAAGACAAATCCTAAAATCACATATAGAGCAATAGCGAAAGGATTCCCGATTAAAATAGCAACACAAACATCGTTTGTTTGATGACATATCATTATAATATATGAGAACTTGGAGAGAATGTTTAGGATGATAAGGATTCTTAACCATCGGCTCGATACACTCTTTATGGAAAACAATTATAAGACTCATTATTGTATCGAAGTTTAGACGTATATGATATTTGTTGGGGGAAGGTAAGCAATCACGGCAAAGTTTGCACTCAAAATAACCTTCGGAATCTTCATTGTACAAGACAAGGGACTCTATTCTATATGAAGGTACTGGACGCCTATCATAGTCTCTTTGATGGAGTATAGGTACTAATCCTACAATAATTAGCGAATCTCTGAATTTTAGTGAACGGAAATCTTTCTTAAAATAAGGTGGATGAGGGCAAAGGATAACAGTAGGAGCATTTTGTTTTTTTATGGAATCCATGTATGATACGAGAGAAATGGTAATGATCAGTTTATGATGAATACCGATTATTTGTAAGTGTTGGATGTGCATGTAACAATGATAAATGTACCTATATATAATGAATGCAAAATATTCTTAAATTGTTGTAATACAGTTTCTTAAACTTACTCACGTAAAGTACTGATTCTATACGTATAGCTTTATTTGTTTTCTTTCTTTGAACATTTTGTAAACTTTCTAATGCGGATTTCTTGAAAGAACGGTTACAAAAATATTTTTCTTTATTCTTTTCTTTTCTTAACGATCCACTAACGCAGCCAACTTCGCATTTTTTACGAAGAGCACCGTTACGGCGTTACCTAAAAGGAAGAGTTCGTGAATTCTCGGTATATTAAGATTCATAAACATATGTACCAATTATAACAACCAAGTAGAATTTACACTCGATCGATTCTAGAATATGATTGAGATGGGTCGAAAAAACCATCAGCTCAAAACGATGTGTTAAAATATCTCACATCAAAATAAATTGAGATTTAAATATTCTCTAATGTATTTGTTTATTTTGTGTTGTAATTTCATGGCTTTTGTGTATTTGCTTGTTATAAATCTAAGATCACTTTTGATTTTTATCTGAATTAAATTTGTTTGTAGGCACAGATGGTAGAATAGTTTTTGTTTTTTTTGAAACTATAATTCAAAGCAAAATAAATTATTATATTATTAAGAATTTTTTTTTTAAGCTTTTCTACAAGTGGAGATACTCTAATGTTGAAAAGTATCTTTATAGCGTAGACAACGTAATATAGCCACTTCCATATAGTAATATAGTCATATAGACATGCATGTCATAGAACAACATATCTTTAGGTCGTTGGAACTTTTGTAGAATATCTTGTTTCTACAACGTGTACGACATAACCTACATATATGGCGCGTGAAATGATTATTGAGCAGAATATAAATGTCCATATCTTTACCCATCAACGCTGTTGTTTCCAATATTTTACCAGGTAATATGTACATATCTTCTCCAAGTAAGCATGTAATATGGAGTGTGACGTCGCAATCATTGCACATATAAAATCCATGTTTTGGCTTTATTTTCTCTTCACACACATCACACCAATATCGACGCCTCATGTCTTTTTCAAAAGAAAATATTAGCGGATATTCATCATGCTTGTACATGAACTTCTTTGGCAAAGTGGCACAACCAAAACACAAAACAAAGTCATATTCTCCGCATTCTAAACAATTTGTTAACTCTGATTCACAAATCGAACATATTCTTTTTGAGCCAAATTTAGATGGTAGAAACAAAGGATGAATATGACATTGATGATTCAATGGCTCGGATACGAAATCACAATACATGTCTAACATAAAACAATTTTCATAGGTTTCACACTCGTACCTGAAACCATTGCATTCACGGTGGCAAGCTGAACAAGAGAATTTAGTTTGTATATTACCATCTTGTAAGACAAGAGGATGGGGGTGCATCGCATGCTGTTTTTTCATTGGAAGATATGCACATGCTTTGTGGAGGACGAAATCACATTCCATGCAACTGAAAATATCACCTTCATATATACTAGTCAGTAATGGGAACTTCAACCACACAAGGAGATTCTTCATCCGCTATACGCTACAAGCTGCGACATACCATTTGTGGCAAGGGAGAAACAACCGACGGCACGGGAAAGAACCGCTTCTAGCTAACAACATCTCAAAATTCATCGACAAAATGGTGCGGAATCGGCTGAGCTCGATCAGACTATTGAGAGATAATTCATATGATGGTGGGCTTGAGGAGTGGTTCGCTACGAGGCGAACATAACAATTCGACTTCAAAATTATGATAGTTTTTGTAGATTAAAAAGTTTGCATTCAATGTAAAAAAAACAGTTTTTTGGTTGGAATAATAATTTAACATTCTATTCAAAAATATATATATCACCTTCATAAACAAAAAGTGCGCAGGCTTGACAACAATTGTTTTCTTCATTCGTTTTATCAATCTCTTCTTGGAGTTTCATATAATGGTTATGACTGAAATGTTGTATAATTTCCGTCACCTATCTCTCTGAACGGTGTTAGAGCATGGGCATTGGAGACACCCATCATGAGTGTTTAAAATATTTTAGAATTAAATTTAATTAACTTTTATTAGAATGGATATCTAAAACCACAAAATGGATCCTATATTAGACACTTTATATGGTTTTAGACACCCATTCTAATAAAATTTAATTAAATTTAATTCAAAAATAATTTAAACACCCATGTTGGGTGTCTCCAATGAACATGCTCTTAGATCTTCATATGCATCTTCTGGCTTCCCCTCAAGCTCTTTTCCATCCCATACATCACCATATACCGCACATTTGGAATGAGCAACATAAGAGCATCCTTTGACACATGAGTATCCTCCATAATTTTCGTCAAATTTTTCACGACAAACCCCGCAAAACAATTCTTCATTAAGAAATGAAGAAGTAATAGCAAGGCGGTGTTCATGATGTGATATTTTTGTGATCCATGGAAAATAGAGATACATTCTTTATGGACCACAAAATCGCATTGGTTGCAAGCATAGATAAAATACCTTCGATCATCCAAACCACAAACATCGCAAGTCATGGAAGCTTCTCTACAAATGTAGGAGAGTGTATGTTCATGCCTTTTCTTATGGTCTATTGTAAGGACTAATCGATTTTGCAAACACTCACGACAAATCCTAAAATCACATATAGAGCAATAGCGAAAGGATCCCCGATTTAAATAACAACAATAACATCGTTTGTTTGATGACATGTCTTTAAAATATATGAGAACTTGGAGAGAATGTTTAGGATGATAAGGATTCTTAACCATCGGCTCGATACACTCTTTATGGAAAACAATTATAAGACTTATTATAACGAAGTTTAGGCGTATATATAATATTTGTTGGTGGAAGGTAAGCACACTCACGGCAAAATTTGCACTCAAAATCACCTTCGGAATCTTCATTGTACAAGACAAGGGGTTCTATTCTATATGACATTGATGATCAAATGGCTCGGATAGAGAAGCACAATGCATGTCTAACCTAAAAGAACATTCGCCAGTTTCACACTCGTACCTGAAACCATTGTATATAGAGCAATAGCGAAAGGATTCCTGATTAAAATAACAACACAAACATCGTTTGTTTGATGACATATCATCATAATATATGAGAACTTGGAGAGAATGCTTAGGATGATAAGGGTTCTTTACCATTGGCTCCATACACTCTTTATGGAATGCAATTATGCGACGTACTGTAGAGATTATCGTAACGAATTTTAGGGGTATATAATATTTGTTGGTGAAAGGAAACCACTTACGGCAAAATTTGCACTCAAAATCGATCTCATCACCTTCGAATTCTTCAATAATGTACCATGTGACATGGTCCATGTCTCTTTCTCTCTTACAGATAGCTAAGAATAAGATATTGCAGTTTGTACATGAGAAAGGAATATCTCATTTAGATGTAAAACCGTACCCGACAATATTTACATCAAGAACGGTGTTTGCAACCTCGGTGACTTCGGTTGTGCAACGCGGTTGGACAAAAGCTTACCAGTAGAAGAAGGGGATGCACGTTACATGCCTCAAGAAATACTAAACGAAAACTAGGAGCACCTCGATAAAGTCGACATCTTCTCTTTAGGTGTCACGGCCGGTATACGAGCTGATTAGAGGATCTCCTCTTACAGAATCAAGAAACCAATCCCTTAACATCAAAGAAGGCAAACTTCCTCTTCTTCCTGGCCACTCATTACCAGTTACAACAACTGCTTAAGGTACGGTACTCGCTTACTTATCTCTGTGTTTTCATGGCGGTCTCAAGCATTTGAACATGGCATACAGGAGATAGTTTCTAACATGTATTTTAAAACAGACAATGATATGGATCGTGATCCAACGCTAGAGTATTAATGGACCATCCCATGTTCGATAGGATTCGAGGTTGATTCTTAGACTCTCTCAGATGTTGAGAAACTAAATTTTGTAAATTATGGTACCAATGATCTTGGTCTGGCACAAAAGATCCGGTTAACCAAAAAACAGAAAAGAAAAAAGTATTTGCTCAATTAATGTTGTAATGTTATGGTTTTTGTATATTTGCTTGTTATCAATCTAAGATCAAATTTCATTTTTATTTGGATTAAATTTCTTTTCAAGTCACAGAATGGTAGAGTAATTGAAAGCAAAATAAAATGTGGAATTGTAAATAAATTGGTAAAATACATAAATAAATTATATTAAAACATTACTATTACATTATTGAGAATATTGAAAGTCGTATTCATCTACCCCAATATAGGTCTGTAGACATGATACAGAACAACATATTGCGTCGTTATAACTTTTGTAGCATATTTTGCCTTCACAGCGTTTACCACAATACTTACATATGTTTCGCGTAAAATGATTATTGAGAATAATAGAATTGTTCATAACTACACGGTACACCCCATTCCGTTGTTTCTTTCAACATCTTACCATGTAAGATATACATCTCTTCTCCAAGTAAGCATTTAGTATGGAGTGTCACGTTGCAATCGTTGCACCTATAAAATCCATGTTTTGGATTTATATTCCCCTCACACACATCACACCAATATGGATCTCTCTCGTCGTTTTCAAAAGAAAATATTAGAGGATGTTCATCATGCTTGTACATGAACTTCATTGGTAGAGTGGCACAACCAAAACACAAAACAAAGTCACATTCTCCGCACGCTAAACAGTTTGCTACAATATGTGATTCACAAATCGAGCATATCCTTTTTGATCCAGATTTAGATGGTAGAAACAAAGGATGGATATGACATGGATGATCAAATGGTTCGGATACAGAAGAACAGTTCATGTCTAACATAAATTTATTTCTACCCTCGTACCTGAAACCATTGCATTCACGGTGGCAAGCTGAACAAGAGAATTTAGTTTCTGTATTACCATCATGTAAGTCGAGAAGATCTGGATGCATCGCATGCTGTTTTTTCATAGGAAGATATGCACATACTTTGTGGAGGACAAATTCACATTCCATGCAACTAAAAATATCACCATCATAAACCAGAAGTGTGCATGCTTGACAACGAGTGTTCTCTTCCTTCGCTTTATCAATCTCTTCTTGGAGTTTCATATAATGGTTATGACTGAAATGTTGTATAATCCCTTCACCTATCTTTTTGAACGGCGTTAGATCTTCATATGCATCTTCTAGCTCTCCCTCAAGCTCTTTTCCATCCCATACATCACCATATACCACACATTTGGAATGAACAACATAAGAGCAACCTTTGACGCACGAGTATCCTCCATAATTTTGGTCAACTTTTTCACGACAAACCCCGCAAAACCGTTCTCCAAGAAGAAACGAAGAAGTAAAAGAGAGGCGGTGTTCATGACGAGATATTTTTACCATGCATGGAAAATAGATGCATTCTTTATGGACTACGTAATCACATTGGTGGCAAACATAGATAAAATACCTTCGATCATCCACACCACAAACATCGCAAGTCATAGAAGCTTCTCTAAAAATGTAGGAGACTGTATGGTCATGCCTTTTCTTATGGTTTATTGTAAGGAGAACTTGTTTTTCCAAACACTCATGACAAATTCTAAAATCGCATATAGAACAATAGCGAAAGGATTTCTTATAAGAATAACAACAATGACATCGTTTGTTTGATGGCATGTCCTCATATATATGAGAACTTGGAGTGAATGTTTAGGATGATAAGGGTTGTATGCCATCGGCTGGATACACTCTTTATGGAATAAAATATAGGAGTATCTTTCATATATCCTCATGATCTGATCTAAGTCTTCGAAAAAATAAAATCCCGTGGAGAAATATATCGTACCACTACAAAAAAAGAGGTTGATAACATCATTTAAATTGTATCATAAAACTAAGTGATATTATTTTAAATCACTTATTTATAAATGAAACAAATATATATGATTTAGTATCAATTATAATAATTGATGTTGATAATAACTAATTTGACATCATTTTAACAAAATTGATACAATATATATTAGTTTGTATCAGTTTGACAAAAATGATTGTAAAATATCAATTTACATCAATTGGATAAGCGATGTATTCAATAATTTTAGTTAAAATCATTTATAAAAATGATACAAAAAATACATCGATTAATACTGATGCTAATAATTTTTCCTAGTAACTACTTAATTATAATTATGTCAAATACTTTCGATGGTTAAAAGTGATGTAATTATTTTTATTTTAGCATCAATATAATACAAATGATATTATTTTACCTTAATCACATAGATTAATAACTAAAGAGCTAATTTCTATCAATCTAAAAACTTTTAGCTCGTCAATTACACCTCACGTTTGCTGCTCCTTCGTCATAACTTTGTCGCCGTTTCCTATTTTTATTTGTTTGGGTCTGAGTGTGATTCGATTTGCGTTCCTCTTTGATATATGTAAGTATACCAATTTTCCTAATCACGAAAGTTTCAATTTTGTTTTTTGTTTTTGTGCTTTCGGTGAATTGGAGAGAAAGAAAGCAAGCTAGAGAAATCCAAGCTTTATTGAGATCTATAAATTGTTCTAGAAGAGAGAATTACTCATGTAGTTGTAAATCCTTTATTCTGTTATGGATCTTATAAATAATCTCATCTTTTTCCCAAAAAATTGTTAAACTTGTATTTGAGACTTGGAAAATTTCTGAGAACATGTGGTTTCAAGTTTTTTTTTTAAATATGAAATTTCCGACCCGGTGATTGTGTTAATTTGCGTTTGTTATTATGTCCATTCTCCTTTTTATATTGATTTTGGTGTGAATTCCATTGACCATTGAGTTTCCATAGATCTTACGTCTTTGACACGATGATAATGATGAGTTTGAATGCCAAAAGCAGTTTCTTTAAAGATTATATAAATCGGTGAATCAATGATATATATGTATATATATATCACGTGGGTGAAGAGCTGTAGATCAATTGTTTATCTTGCTTTTGATTCATATGCGGCAATGCTTTCTACTTCATCATTCTGAGCTCTGAAACGAATACTTTCTATAATGTTTTTTTATTATTTCTTTTGTGAATATCTGAAACTTACGTATTATGCCAACTGATTTTTCAGGTTTTGATGGATAAATCATGGATAGACAAACCACGGTTATCTCAGGATTATATATTAGGAGTGAAAAAATTCTTGGATTTTGCATTCGGTAAATCAAAAGCACGCATGATGAAATGTCCATGCAACAAGTGTTGTCTAGCAAAAACTAAGTCAAGAGAAGATATTGAAGGTGATTTGATGTGTTCCGGCTTTTTAAGTGCTTATACATGTTGGTTACTACATGGAGAGGATGTATCTGTCCCAACGAATACAAGTGTACCTTCTAATACTGTTCCGGTTGAATTAGATTCAACTATGGATCTCTTAGACGATCTATTTCCTCGTATTGATACGGATATGCATGAGGAAAATGGACCTGCATCGTCTGAACGACCTATGGACACTGATAGACCATCCACTTCAAGTGGAAATCATGGAGAAAGTATTGATGAGTTGTTTGCTAATTATACTCAAGAGTTGTATACAGGATGCACTAAGTTCACCAAGTTGTCATTTCTATTGAAGTTGTACCATATCAAGTGTCTGTGTATGATTAGTGACAAGGGAATGTCAATGGTGCTTGATTTGCTCAAAGAGGCATTTCCACGTGCCAAAGTACCAGATTCATTTAATGATATGAAAAGGGTTATTCGGAAATTAGGATTGAGTTATGAGTCAATTCATGCTTGTCCAAATGATTGCATGTTATATTGGGAAGGAGATGAAAAAATGGAAAAGTGCAAAGTTTGTGATGCTTCTCGCTGGAAAGAAGATGTTTTTGCCAAGAGTGCAGAGAACGTCTCAGAAGAAAACGTCTCTAAAGATGGATCAGAGAATACAAAAAGTTTAAAACAAACTCCTGCAAAGGTTTTGCGTTATTTTCCTCTAAAGCCACGTCTGCAACGTCTATTCATGTCATCAAAAACTGCTATCCACATGAAATGGCATGCAACAACTAGTAACAACGATGGTAAGCTTCGACATCCAAGAGACGGAAAGGCTTGGAAGGCATTTGATCATAAATATCCTGAATTTGCATCTGATCCAAGAAATGTCAGACTCGGCTTGGCGACTGATGGTTTTAACCCATTTGGTTCAATGAGTAATAGTTATAGCATTTGGCCAGTGATATTATTTCCCTATAATCTTCCACCATGGATGTCGATGAAGCAGACATCAATGATCCTCTCTATGGTTATCCCTGGAAAGCAAATGCCTGGTAATGATATTGATGTCTACTTGCAACCACTTATCAAAGAGTTGAAAGAGTTGTGGTCGGATGGTATTGAAACGCTAGATGCTTACACAAAACAAATGTTTGACATGCGAGCAGCCATCATGTGGACCGTTAGTGATTTTCCTGGACTCGGAAATTTGTCAGGTTGGAATACGTATACAACACTTGCTTGCCCAAGCTGTAATTTTGATGGCTCCGGCAAACGTTTGCACCATGGGAAAAAAAATTGTTTCATGGGTCACCGCCGTTTTCTTCCTCAAGATCATGGCTTTCGTCAAAATAAAACTGATTTTGACGGAGAAATAGAAACAAGATCTCCACCGATCACGATATCAGGTTCTACAATTATTCGTCAACTAGAACAAGTTAATGTTACTCTTGGTAAGAAACATGGAGTTGGAGTTGGAAGAAAGAGAGGTCGTAATAATGCCGAAAGTACTCAGCAATGGAAGAAAAGAAGTATATTTTTTGAGTTGCCTTATTGGGAATCTGCTATGCTGCGGTATAATTTCGATGTCATGCACATAGGAAGGAATGTGCATGACAATCTGGTCTCTACAATATTGGATGATAAAGACAAATCGAAAGATAATCTTAGTGCTAGAAAAGATCTATGTGAGCTAGGTATACGTCCTGATTTGTGGCCTGATGACAATGATAAGTATCAAGCAGCATGTTTTACTCTGGATAAAGCTGGGAAAGACACATTTTTAACTGTCTTAAAGGATGTTAAATTCCCAGATGGTTATGCTTCCGACTTATCAGCTTGTGTTGATGTTAGTAGGCGAAAGCTATCAGGCTTAAAAAGCCATGACTGTCACGTGATAATGAGAGATTTATTTCCAATCGCAATTCAGAATCTTCTGCCAACAGATGTGACATTAGCCATTGTTGAGATTTGTCATTTTTTTAGAGATATATCTGCAAAGGTCCTCGATATAGATGCACTTGATACATTACAAGACCGTATTGTAGTGACTTTATGTCGTATGGAGATGATTTTTCCTCCATCGTTTTTTACAGTGATGGTACATTTAATAGTACATCTCACCGAAGAGGCAAAATTTGGTGGACCAGTTCCATATCGTTGGATGTATCCGATTGAGAGGTATTATTCTTTCCAAATTATATGTTTTTATATATACACAAAACTATAAACCAACTCTATTTAATTATCTACAGGACTCTAGGACACTTCAAATCATATGTTCGAAATCGCGCTAAGCCTGAAGGTTCCATATGCGAGCAATATTTAGCTGAAGAGTGTGTAACATTTTGCTCAATGTATCTCAGTGATATAGAGACACGATTTACTCGGGTTGGCCGCGTTGATGATAGACCTCTAGGTGAGACTAGCATAAGACCAAATTCAGAACTTCCACTTATTTTCCCAAACCTTGGAAGATTCGTTGGAGCGGGTCAGGTTTATACTCTTAGTCATGTGGAGAGGCAACAAGCACATCGACATATATTGGTCAATTGTCAATTACTTGATCATTTTCGAGAGTAAGTTTATCTCATACTAGAACAACTGATTTTAATAATATTTTAATCTAGTTCTCTAATATATAAATTCTGCTAACTTCATCTTCAGGATGTATAAAAATGAGTTGTGGAGGAAACAATCTAATCAAAGCAAGAGGAATCGTTCTCTCGACATTGACAGAGAAATGCATCTCAATTTTGCAAAGTGGATTAAACATAAAGTGGAGAACAATGAGTTAGATGGGATCACTGATGACTTACGATGCTTAGCTCTTGGTCCATCTGAAAAGGTTGTGAAGTATAAAGCTTACAATATCAATGGTTATAAATTTCGGACAACCGAAAGAGAGGCGGGCCTGAAAACACAAAACGATGGTGTTTATGTGGCTGCAGAGACTATGAGTTATGCTAGTTCTCGTGATCCCAACCCGATAACCGGAAGTGTAGCTTATTATGGAAATCTGGTTGAAGTTATGGAGTTAAATTACTATGAGGTTTTCAAAGTTGTATTGTTCAAGTGCAAATGGGCTGACACTCGTACAGAACGAGGATATAAAATAGATGCATATGGTAATCATATGGTAAATTTTTCACGCTTCTTACACACTGGGGATAATGAGGAGGATGAGCCATATGTATTGGCGTCTCAGGCAAGAATGATATATTATGTAAAAAATCCTTCCGAGGGAGAATGGAATGACAGTAATGGGAATCAGAACGTTTAAGATTGAAGACCATGGCAATCAAGATTTTTATTAGGAAAACTTTTCAACAACTTTATTTTATGTTTATGCATTTGCTTCAATGAATGGATTATGTGATCTACTTTTCAATATGTTAATATGTTAATTAGCAAATCAGATTTGAATTTTTATTTAACTGATTTTACGCTTTTAGCTAAATGATTTAAATAAATAAAAATTGATTATATAAATATTTTAAAAAAATTCGGTAACTTTAGACGTAACATCATTTATACAAATGATGTAATTGCACCATGTGACGTCAGTTTACAATTTTGTATGTACGTAATAAACTGATGCAAAATATCATGCTTTTGCATCAATTTTAATATGTGATATAATTATTAGAATCATTTTCGAAAACTGACACTAAATTTTATATCAATTATGTATAAATGATACATTTATCCTACATCGTTTGTCGTAAATGACATAACTAGTAGTATCGGTTACTATAATTGATGTAAATGTTAACATCATTTTTTTATAACTGATATATTTTAACATCGGTTACAAGAAATGATACAACTATTTGTATCAATTTTTACATTTGATACTAATTAATTGCATCGAACCATATTGAATCATCTTTTTAAGTGATGTAAATTCTTCTTACATCAGTTATAAGTAATGCAACTATTAAAAATAAATGATTTTACACACAGCTTATTTTGTAGTGTACGACCGCAAAAGTTGCACGGTGTAAGCTTTTTATATTTGCTTCCTTCATCACGGAACCAGACAAAGGAATGAATACTATCTGTAGGTAGAGCTCCATTACTGTCTCTTTCATTGAGAGTAATTTTTATTATTATTGGTGAATCTCTGAATTTTACCGAACGAAAGTCTTCGTTAAAATTAGGTAGGCGAGGGCTTATGATAGCAGTAGGAGCGTTTTGATTTTTCATAGAATTCATGGTTGATTTTATTTTTTTGAGAAGAAAATCCATGGTTGTTAAGAGAGAGGGAGTAATTATGAAGTTTTTGATGGATTGATTGTTTGAAAGTGTTTGTTGTGCATGTAACTATAATAAACGTACCTATATATAGTGAATGCAAAAGATTCTTATATTGTTGTTATATAGTTTCTTAGAACTACTCACGTAAAGTATTCATTTTTTTTTTTGATAAACAAAGTAAAGTATTTATTCTTTATGTAAAACTACTTTATTCATTTTTCATCTCTAAACATTTTGTAAACTTTCTAATGCGTTTTTTTTCTTGAAAGAAAAGTTAAAAAATGTATATTCTTTTTTTTTTTTTTTTTCTTAACGATTCCGTAAATGAATAAAACAACCAACTTCACATTTTCACAAAGAACACCGTTACCAAAAAGGAGAATTTATAAATTCCATAAAGATTCATATGTACCAATTGTAACAACCAAGTAGAAATTATATATTCTCGATCCTAGAATAAATTTATGTTCGAGTTGAGTCCGAAAAGCCACATCCTTAAAGATTGTGTTAAAAATCTCACATTAAAATTAATATAAAGCTTAAATAATATTAAAAAAATCATAAGCTAATCCACTGATCAAATACCAATTAACTTTGAGTTATAAAGCCTAGAAAATTAACAGTATATGAGACATGCGACGACCGCCGAGACGTTTAGAGATATTGAACCTTCGCCACAATTTAACTTTGTGAGTATTATTTAAGATCCATAGATTGGATTATGAATTTATGATCCGTTTTGCATATATTATGTGACTTTTATTTTGCAATACAAAATAATTATATTTCTGACACCCTACATGAATCAGTCACCCCAAAAATTGTAATAAATCCGTTTTATAATAAGAAGTTTTAGTTGATTGTGTTAGAAGTAAATCTTCAATTTTCCAAAAATACTGAACTATAATATATCATTTATTTTTTTCTCCTAAATTCCATAGATCTTATAACATTAAATAATGGGAAATTAGGTAGAATAATAGGATTTAGGGTAATAATTAGGAGAGTAACATATAGGTTTAGCAAAATTTCATTATTACCCTTTTTCAATTAACTCATATTTTTTTATTTTAAAACCCCAAAATTAATTATTTTCTTTTTAATTATAAACATTGCATTTAACATAATTGAAATATTTCATTTTTAACAAACAATTACCATAAATTTTCTCTCTCTCACCCTAATAGTGTAAGAACCCGTAGACCTCCATATTTTTCACTTCTTCGTCAATTCAAATACTTTCATAGATTAATCCATCGTTAATTACAGAAATCTTCATTTTTTCTCAAAACTTTTTTCGATTCACATCCCTCTATTCGCTAGAAGATAAAAGATCATGGTCTATTGTTTCGTTTGGGTCACGAACCCGTCAATAACAAAGTCAACTTCTACTCATTCAGCAGATACTTTTGAGCGATTATGAAATTTCTGGAGAAAAATAAGGAGCAAAAGGAAATCCTCTTCAACTCTCAATTCAACAAATTACTCAGAGATGGGTTCAAAGTTTGTTCATCCTCCTCAAGGTTTTGAAGCTCTCATGTTTATTCCTAGTTGACATCCTCCTCATGCTAACAAATGGTACTGGTAAGCTTTGCAACTTTTAATAGTTTTATATTGGTGTGTTTTCGCTTACGGTCTTCATGATTGAGTCATTATTATTGTTAACTATAATTAGCATTATATTATGTTTTAGTCATTTTTTTGTAGTTAGCCAACTTCGTGGTTTATGATAGTTAACTATGCCATTGGTCATTTTTTGTAGTTAGCTAATTTCATGTTTTAGTCATTTTTTGTATGATAGTTAACTATGCCATTGGTATGTTGTTTCAGACAAGATAATTGACTCCCACGTAAGTAGGATTAGAGACTTGGATGCTTTTCTCCAATATCCATTGGGAAGAGAATGTTTCACCTTGACAATGAGGACCATAAAGACCAAAGAAGAACCTGATTTTTGTCAACCTAGTATGGCAATTTAAGGTTTCATTCATGGTTTGCAACGTGTTGCTTCCAGTTGTATACCTGAGATTATACCACTTGCAACAATTGATATTATAGCTACCTATTCATCTATGCCATTGGTCTTTTTGATCGCTTGACGAGTCATGTGTTCAAGATGCCAGGAAGAACTACGCCATTCATCTTTATGGGAAGTTTAATTCCCTGAAAAAGAACATCCCCAATGTTATAATATGGACTATAATAGGTAGTAAACTATCATAATAGATGGTATCACATACAACATATAGTTAACTATTACAGGGACATACATACAATATATATAGTACACTATTGCTTCACTAATATGGTCTAGTTAGTGTAATTAATTACGTTCAATAACGTATATGTATAGTTACCTACATTATCTAATATGCGAGAATCTAAAAAATAGTCCACTACATAATAGATAAAAATAGTTAGATATCAACAACTATACCAAAACATATTATGTATAAAAACATATCATTAATCATACCTTTTGCAGTCTTTTTTACCTTTCAACATTTGTACAAAATTTAAAAATGAAACAACTATCGTTATAGCAAACTGTATAACCAAGCCACTACACTAAAACACATTCACGAAAAGCTAACTATAACCAAGTTTACAGAGAAGTTATAGTCAACTACACATACGTTTCCTTCCGCTTCAAATCCACCGACATTCTTTTCCATCATCTTCTTCACCATTGATGTATCTTGTGTCTTTCCTTGTTGTTTTTCTCTCCAATTGTGATGAGCATCACAAAAAGTTGGCTTCTTATAGCACATCAACGATATGACATTAAATTTCTACCATTATTGAAGTTCTATCAAATTCACACAAATATATTTCGATTACTAAGGATCAATCATAATCAATCCAGTGCAATTTTCTCCGCCAAAGCTCTAAAACATGATTCGATTACTCCATAATCGCTTAACTAAGATTTCCAAGCTCAATCATATATGCTCCTAATTAATTTTTATTATTTACTTTCCATATACTATTTTCAATTTCTGATTTCCAAACTTTCCTTTACTCAAATTTTCCTCAATTACTTCGACAAGGGTATTTTCGTCAGAGATTGTACTCTCTATGCTAGTCTCCTAAATCGGAAATTCAAGCTGTTACTCTCCTAATTACTTCCCAAAAACCTATTATTTAGCTAATAATGGGAAAATAATAAACAATTCAATCATTTCAAACTCTATAAATAACATTTTTTATCAGTATCAAAAGAGAAAATTAAACAAAAAAAAACTAAACTTTGTATATATCTCCAAAACAATAACACAACACACATTTGTTAAATTACATAAATTAATTTTTCTGTACAATTTTACATTAAGAAGTTTTAGTTGATTGTGTTAGAAGTTAATCTTCCAATTCCAAAAATACTGAACAATAATATATCACTTAATTTTATTCTCTTAAATTCCATAGATCTTATAACATTAAAGAATTAAATAATAAACAATTCAATCATTTAAAACTCTATAAATAACATTTTTTTATCATTATCAAAAAAAGAAAATTAAACAAAAAAACTAAACTTGTATATATCTCCAAAACAATAACACAACACCACACATTTTTGTTAAAATTACATAAATCAAACTTTTCTGTATAATAAACAATATAATTTCTAGATTTATTTTCTTATTTGGTATAGTTTCCAGATTTTTATTTTCTCAAAAATCTCAGTTTAATAAAGAAGTGTTTCCATATTATTATCTTGACCCAAAAATAAAAATATAATGTTTCCATTAAAACTATAAATAAAAATTGACTATTAATACTTCACCGCCTTCTTGATCATCATACTATATAAACCTAAGTATCATCGGTTCTCTTCTTCTTCTCTCAGTTTCTCAAATCCCGACGAAATCGGAATCTTCTCTGGTACGTAACCTACCACTTAGGGTTTATGAGCGATTTAGGGTTTCTTATGCTTCACGTTTCTTTCTTGATTCTTGATTCTTGATTCGTTTATACGATTTAGGGTTACGGTTGCTTTATCATCGTGTCTCTTAGTGTGTGTTATGAAGGTTGTTTTATCTATACGATTTAGGGTTAGGGTTATTACTTGATTATAACCCTAAATTTTGTATGTGTTACTTTGATTGTAGAATTTGGTTGAAAAGGGTAATTGCATAATGGAAGAGCGCAAGCCTATTCTGTTGAAAGATGGATGGTCGTACATGTTGACTGGTGTTTCGAAGGTAGAAAGGATTCTAGAAGGAAAGCATGAGTCGTTTGCGTCTGAAGAATACATGGATCTCTACACGTATGTTAATCTCGTCTTATATGTAACGTTTTCTTGTGTTACAAGATTTATGTATATGGAGATACTGACCAGAGTTGTGATTTGACAGGATGATTTACAATATGTGTATTCAGAAACCTCCTAATGAATACTCAGAACAGCTTTACAATAACTATCGTGGAGTAATTGAAGACTATGCTAATCGAACGGTCTTGCCTTCTTTAAGGAAGAAGCATGATGAGTTTATGTTGAAAGAGCTTGGTCTGAGGTGGACTAATCATAAAGTTATGGTTAGATGGTTATCACGTTTCTTCCACTATCTTGATCGTTACTTTGTTACACGGAGATCCCTTCCTACATTGAATGAAGTTGGGCTGATATGCTTCCGCGATCTGGTATATGTCATGTATTCTCTTGTAGGCTCTTAGTTTTGCATTGCCTCGTAAGTATTATTGTAACAGTCTCTGTAATGATTTGCTTCAGGTTTATGGGGGGATGAAAACGATGGCCAAAGAAGCTATACTAGCACTCGTAAGTATAGATTCTGTGGTGCAATGAATTTAGTGACTCTGTTTCTATCTTAACACAATTTGTATCTTCAGATTCATGAAGAACGTGAGGGTGGACAGATTGATAGGCCACTAGTGAAAAACGTATTAGATCTCTTCATTGCGAATGGTATGGGAAGTATGGAAAACTATGAAGTGGATTTTGAAATCTTTATGCTTGAAGATACTTCATCTTACTACTCTCGCAAGGCCTCAAGCTGGATCCAGGAGGATTCTTGCCCTCAATACATGGTAAAGGCAGAGGAGTGTCTAAGAAAGGAGAAGGAGAGAGTCTCTCACTACCTTCATTCGAGCACTGAGGACAAGCTAGTTGAGAAAGTACAACATGAATTGTTGGTAGTGGTTGCAAAACAGCTTCAAGAACATGAACACTCAGGGTGTCTTGCATTGCTAAGAGATGATAAGAAGGATGATCTCTCCAGGATGTACAGGCTTTATCATAAAATTACGCAAGGGTTGGAGCCTATTGCAGACTTATTCAAGAAGCATATTACTGCAGAGGGAAATATCCTTATCAAACAAGCCGAAGACGCAGCTAGTCAGGCTGGAAGTACTGGTGGCGTGAAGGAGCAGGTTCTTATCAGACAAATAATTGAGCTACACGATAAATACATGGTCTATGTGAATGAGTGTTTTCAGAGCCACAGCCTCTTCCATAAGGTACGAATGTGTTCAAGTGTCTATCTTCTTCTTACAATATTTTTTTTATATTTTAATGACCTTAGTTTCATTGAATCTATTGTGTAGGCATTGAAAGAGGCATTTGAAATCTTCTGTAACAAAAAAGTGGCTGGAAGTTCAAGTGCAGAATTACTTGCATCGTTCTGCGATAATCTTTTGAATAAGGGAGGAAGTGAGAAGCTGAGTGATGAAGCTGTTGAAGCTACACTTGAGAATGTAGTTAAGTTGCTTGTTTATATAAGTGACAAGGATCTTTTCGCCGAGTTTTACAGGAAGAAGCAAGCCCGTAGACTCTTGTTTGATCGCAGTGCTAATGACGACCATGAAAGAAGTATACTTTCAAAGCTCAAAGAACAATTTGGTGGACAGTTTACTTCTAAGATGGAGGGCATGTTGACAGATATGGTGTTGGCAAAAGATAACCAGAACGACTTCACAGAGTATCTATCCAATAACATGACCACAAAGCTGGGGATTGATTTGACCGTCACTGTTCTTACCACTGGTTTTTGGCCAACTTACAAAACATCTGACCTCAATTTACCAAGTGAAATGGTAACTCTTTACCAAGAGAACAGTTTTTCTTAGCTCGAGGTGAAAAGATCTAAACTTAATTGGTTTTATTTTTGTTTCAGGTCAAGTGTGTTGAACTTTTCAAGGCATTTTATGGAACCAAAACCAAACATAGGAGACTACAATGGATTTATTCTCTGGGAATGTGTCACGTTGTTGGAAAATTCGATACAAAACCAATCGAGTTGATGGTTTCTACCTACCAGGCTGCAGTGCTTTTGCTATTCAACAACACAGCAAGATTAAGCTACAATGAGATGTTGGAACAACTTAACCTTAGCCATGAAGATCTTGTCAGGCTGCTTCATTCACTGTCATTGGCAAAGTACAAGATTCTTTTAAAGGAACCAATGTCAAAAAAGATTGAGAGAACCGACGTTTTCGAATTTAACTCCAGGTTCACTGATAAAATGCGGAGAATCAAGGTAATATATGAGTATGAGCATCATTGTCTTCTTTTTATCTCCCTCTGATTATATAAACAAAGACTAATGACTTAAAATAAAACAGGTCCCTCTTCCACCAATGGATGAGAGGAAGAAAGTAGTTGAAGATGTTGACAAAGATAGACGCTACGCGATTGATGCAGCTCTAGTGAGGATCATGAAGAGCAGAAAAGTGTTGGGTCATCAACAGTTGGTCTCTGACTGTGTTGAGCACCTCAGCAAAATGTTCAAGGTAAATACAAAACTCTATATGGACACAAGAATTGCAAAAAAATGAAGGAAGTTTAATATATTTTGTTTTCTTTTGCAGCCTGATATAAAGATGATCAAGAAACGCATTGAGGATTTGATCACCAGAGATTACTTGGAGAGGGATACCGAAAATCCCAACACCTTCAAGTACTTGGCTTAGTTCGTCAAGTATACAATAGAGAAACAAAAGCAAAAGATATATAGTGTTTTCGGTTTTGTAAAGGTCTTTACATTCTTCTCTTATACAATTTGGATGGATTTTGGTGTTTGAAAAAGACAAATTGTCTTTACTCTTTTAGCTTTGCTTTTTTCCAGAACAATATTCTTCATAGACCATTTTATTAAAGTTTGATATATGGATAAAACCTACAAAGTCGGATTGAGTAATTTTTGTTTCACGGTCTTTAGAAGTCACCTTTTCCTAAAGTTCTCCTCGCATAAAAAATATATGTACAATTATACATGCATACAACACACAAAATGGTAACTTTAATCTTTAATCTTGAGCAAGTCTCACAAAATCAAGGTCCTAAATACTATACAACCTGAGCTGCAAAGAGAACAAACAAGTTTATATAGAGGCTTTGTCGAAGGTTCCTTTCCCTTCTCTTCTCTTTGAGTTTGGCGTGTGATTAAACTTACTTTGACAAAGGTGAGATCATAAGTCATAATCACCGGTTGATGGATTCCATTGCTAGCCTCACCACATGCAACAATTTCTCCATGTCCTGAAAGTTGAAATCTAGAGCCCTTTTGATGGATGTTATACCATCACTACTGTATCGGGTATCAGACGATTTTCCCTTAGCAGCTGCAAACGCGATCTGCGCTTTTCTTGATGCATCCATAGCAAAGGTTACGTTTTGTGACTGCAAGAACAGAGTAGATCTTTTTAAGAAACAACCATCCGATAGTGCGATTGACATCAATGACACAAGTTTGACAAGAGAGATATAAATTGAGTATATATGATGCAAGATTATTACACAAACACACAGAATGCTACTTTTGATGATGATGGCAATGATATGATGCTATGTCTCAAGATGATTCCTATGCATGTCGCTCAAGCAAGCAATTGTTCTCACAACATACTATAAACCTGTTGATATTTCATATACGGTAACGAAAAGATTAGTTGCTTTAAGCCCAGCCTAACTAGAGCAGCTAAAATGTTCTGTAAACCTAAATTAAATTATGAGTTAATTATGAGTTTTTTTACGACACCACATCACGAAAGTAACATTACTGAACTTACAAATGCCAAAAGCTGTGAAAGAGAGGAATTGTTTCCTGAAGAGATAACATGATTTCCGGTTACTCCAGGGGATGATCTGACAGTGTTGGACAAGGCAACCTTTTCCGCTGCCAGTGTGTGGTTTGAATTTTCACCATCAGAAGCAAAAGAAGGAGATTGACCTGTTTGAAACAAAAACAAGATGGAGAGATCATTTCATCAAAATCATGCGCACAAGCAAATAGGAACAACATCTTTAATACATTCTTGTATTTGTCTTCATATGGTTCACACAGCCATTTGTTGTAAATACAAACCATCCAAGAGTTTTCTAAATTGGATATAGTTTCCCCGACCGAAAATTTTAGAATATAAACTTCCATCTTTTACTAAATACCTGAAGGAATCACTTGCAGAGCTGCTTGCAACTCACATCTGTATCTGCCTATGTTACCATGGGAGGAATAAGTTATCCTTAAATACGCTACTTCCATACATTTATAAGCCAGAGCAGCAGCCCCCACATCTTGCTTTTTCTCATATTCATGAGCACAGAACCTGTTACATAAACAATATAAATTTCGTTACATGACATCATGACACGGTTCAATAGAACATACATACTAGAAATATCTATAGGCCACAATGCAGAAGCTCAGTGAAAATGAGAGTGTAACATGAACAAGGACCATCACAGTGGAAGGCTCCCTCTAGATAGTAAAATTGAGGACTTAATTGCGTGACTATCAGACCAAGAAGAAGAAAGTCATAAAACCGAATCTTGCTGAATCCCAAACTTACTCGCAGAGTTTTGCTGTGCTGCCATAAATATGCCTGGATCTGGCACGGTCAGAGGACTCCAAAAGGGATGCACCATGAAGAAACTTAAGTGCTGCCTGAAAGTAAACACCAGTACTCTCGTGATCGTCGAACTTAGGATTCTGCAAAAGGTTACAGTCTATATTAAGCCAGGAACGAGACAACAGACATAACCACTGCAACATTTTGCCATAAATATGCCGAACCTTAAGGCGATCAGCCATGTGTTTCAAGTCGGTAGCCTCTTTGATTGAGTTGGAGGCAGCCTGACTCGTGGATTCCTTTTTCAAAGGGCTTAAGCCAACATGATCCTTATGCCGACTTCCATTTTCCTTTTGGTTTCGCGCACCTACGTCATGGGTCACACTGTGATTATCATTTCTCATTATCTGTTTTTTTGTATTTGGTATCTCGTTGCCATGGGCCAAGACTTCAACTCGATCTGTGTCAGCTGGTGGAGCTGATTTACTCTTTAATATCTCAGCGGTTACTTCCAAGTGATTGCTTTTAGCATGAAAAGGTTTTGATCTATCAGATTTCTGTGGAGAAGAAAAATGACTACCATTTCTATCTAGCTTAGTACTATGATCTTGATGTTCCCTTGAGTCTTCTTTATTACTCTCCATAGACATTTTTCTAGCCGGTCTTTTCTTGCTTCTGCTTTCTTTTGTTTTTACTTCAACAGCAGTGCCAAGATCTTGCACTTCATTCATTATATCCTTGTTATTCTCTTTCGATGGTGCAGATGACCCACCTTCCCTATTCTTTCGTTGAGATTCACCCTCTGTGCCATTCTCACTAGAATATCTCCCTGACTTCTTCGGTTTATATTTTTCACTCGAACAATTCTCACCGTATGCTCTTTCTTTATCCCATGAGTGTGTGGCTTGCCCTGTAATGAGCAAATTATCATCCTTGCAAACTTCTGCAGCCTTCTTTGTTGTCCCTGGTTTATCGATAGTGTTATAACCTTCACCATCTCGGCATCTTTTTAACGTATCACCACCATTAGAGTCAGCATTATGGTGCTCATCCCTCTCTGAGATTCTTCCTGATTTAATCTCAGGTGGATCTAACACCCTCAAGGCTGAAGGAGCAACTGATTTTTCTAGTGACCCCTTGGCTTCGTGGACATTAGTTTTGGTAATTTCAGAACCCAAATCCTTACATAAACTCGGAGCAGACGCCGTAAAAGGTAGATGAGAAGCACCATCTCTGCCATTTTCTTGACTAACTGCTCTGTCTCTATCACAACTTGGACCCTTAACCCTCCTTTTCTTTCTATCTTTCTCTCCACTTTCTTTATTTTCCTTCTGTTTCCTCTTTCTGTCATCATGTCTATCACGCGAGGAAGCATTAGCAATATCCTTCATTTTTGGGGTTGCGACGTCCCGAATTTTGTTGGATCCAGGTTGATCTACAGCAGAATATCGTGATATTCCAGTCTTTGGTTTCTTAAAAGTCCCAGAAAGTTCTCTTTCAGGTTCCACTCCCAAATTCTCCATTTCTCCTACATGAGTATTTATCAAGCGCATCAGATAGTTTGAACAGAGAGGAAATAATAGTAAGGAAAATCGATATATTTCACAAATAATACCTTCAACAGAATGCTTATCTTTCGCTTCCCATGTAACACTGTGCTTAGTGTTGTGCCTATCTTCATTCAAGTCACTCGACTTAATACATGCCTCTTCATCCTTTTTAACACTCTCCTTCAATGCATTTTCTTCTGAAACCTTTTCTTTCTTAGCTTTAAGAACCGGATTACTTTGTTTCTTTTCTTTTGATTCTCCTGAATCACCAAAGAATCCCTCGTACACATCTTCGGATCGACCAATATCTTCCCGCAATTTTTTTGGTACACTCGTATTAGTTACATTTACAGCAGCATCCTCGCCCTTCAAAATATTCATAGGAACAATGGAGCTTGAACTCTTCTGTGACGTCTGTGCTTTAGGCCGTTTTGACTTCAAAAATTTCTCTTCATTTCTTGCCTCACTCTGACTAATCTTATCCTCAGAAGAATAATTTACATGTTCAATACCTGGAGCTTTGTCCCGCTTTGATTTACTTTCCAACGAGACTAGTGTTTCACCTTCTGTCAGGTACACATCTTTTCTTGTGTCAACACTTTCAGTTTCCTTAACGCTTCGATCTGGAAATGCCACTACATTATCTTCCAGTCCTGGCTTCGAACCCATCAAAGCGGCATCTAGGTGAGTGTTGTTTGGTCCTTTCAACGTACCCTCAACATCCTCGGCATAAGAATCTGATATTTTATCAATCTCTTTTGCCGGGTGGATATATGACGGTGACTGACAGGACAAAAGCGGAAGCTTCAGAGTCTTGGAAACAAGCTCCTCGCATGACTTTTCGTCAGCATCTTTTTCAGTATTGGATACAATATGATTTCCTTCAAGCCTGTTTGATGGTGGCATATACTTTACCCTCTCCTTTAACTTCTCCTTCTTCGCAGTAGAAAATTTACCAGCACGCTTCTGTGCATCGGAAACACCCAAAATATCGTGTTTACCTTTTGAGTCTGACCTGTTGGCAGAAACATATCCAGAATCGTTCATAAGCTTTTCTTTTTTCCCAAACTGAATAAGATCATCAGAGAGAGGTGATAACAGCTGATCTCTATGCAAAGGGAATGACACCATAGCCTACACAAAGGAATGCGTCAAGAACAAACTCATACTCATAATTGTTCAATTGTCATGGAGAAGGAAAAAATATTCACCATAATAATTTTAGTGGGCGAATCATGAATCCCATACAGTAACCCTTCTTCAACTTCTGAATGGCCATTCACTTTCGACGTTGATGGTGGCATATTGAGGCCTTTTATACGGAGTTTAAGTGTCTTATGATTTGATGGAGTAGAAGAAGAAGTTTTTGTCACTTGCTTGCTATCAGGTGTCCCAATACTACCTGATTTAGCAAACTTTTTCAATTTACACAAAACATCGGAAGCAGGAGCTTTCGAAGTGGATCCAGATACTGATACTTCAGGTACAACCGATGAAGCTGAGCCATTAGACCGACCCACCTATAAAATATATTCGACTCTCAGAGAAATCCGCATTCACTAAGGAAGAGAGAAACACTTCAACCTCTCGAAAAGCTCGAGTAATCTTACCACATGGTTATGAACTTCTGGTGGACTCTTAGGACGTGAACAAGCAGGAGATCTTTGATACATATTCAAAAACGAACCATAGCCACCATACTTTGCACCTATATAACACATTCAATACATAAAACAAGATCCTATTAAACTTCAAAGCTAACATAAAACAAGCAACTAATTTTTACATTTTGCTACAAACTTACCCAAATTCTCAGCTGAAACTCCACCTTCAAAATCCTTTTGAAAATGTCCCAATACATTCTCAAGCTTCTCATCCTTCACAAAAACAGAAAATTTCCATAAACATTTCTAAGTAGTAGAAAGAGTAAAATCACTAGAGATTATAGAAGAAGAAGCTTACAATATAAGAGAGAGCAACATCAGGGTCAACGCAAGAGACATAAGAATGAGTACTTTCTTCCTCAAAATCGCTCTCTTCCATAACAATATCTTCCTCTAATCCACCAAACCCTAACCCTAATTCGTTACTACTCACCGAAATCATCTAAAAACCCAACCTTTATCCGATCAATCGAACAAGAACCAAATTTCTCAAAAACCCAGATCGAGATTGGAATTTCTTAAACTACCCATTTCATAGACCCGACAAAACTATCCAACGAATCCAGCTGGTCAGAATCCGACAGCGACCAAATTAGAGCTCAAGTTGAAGAATTTTGATGGAAACTTGAAGATCGAAATGAGAAAGAATCTTCACGTTGGAAAATTCAAAATTCCGTTTTTTGATTCTTCATTCTCTTGTCCCTATTTTCTCGAACAAACAAAAAAAAGATTTACTCAACAAAAATAATTTTCGGACCAGCTAGCTCCGAACCAAGCAAGTTCCACGTGACGTTGATGATGTCATCGTTTTAAAGGTGGTTAAGTCCGTAATTTCCATCCAAATTAAGACAATGATTAGTGCTTGTCTTAGTTAATACTCCCTCTGTTCCTAAAAGATAAAAACTTTATAGAGTTTTTACTGTTTTCTATGCACTTTTACAAACTTCAAGACAAATACTGAAACACTATTGGTTAAACTTTATTGAAAACTGTATTTCGTAGAAATCAATGCGTTATCTTAATAAGTGTGCATAACCTTAAAATCTATCTTTAATGAACGAGAGTAATCTGTAATTAATCTCTTTTTATACCATTTGGATTCTCTGCTTCACATATTCAAATGTCATTGCATAGACATCACAAACCAATTTATATAACAAACACTAATCATTTTTTATTCAATTGAGTTTTATTGAGCTATAAGAGGCTTAATGGGGTTTGCTCTGTAATGTGTATCCTATTATAGTTTAGGTGGAACGTCCTTGGAATTGGTCACGAAGCGCCTCATACTTCTTGAGCTCGGTTATCGAAAGTGACGGCGAGAGCTGATCCATTGCCTACAATGACAAGTGAGAATCATTAAACCCGAGTCCAACCAAAGTTTAAAAGCTTCCTCCTTGAGTAGATGAGGAACAAAAATTTACCTTTATAAAGTCTACAAACTCTACGATGACTGAATCCGGATCATCTTCTGGAGGAGTATCCGCTGAATCTGAATTCAAGACCTGCATTTATCAAGAAAGCATATAGAACGTGATTTCGATTAGCTTTTACAGAGACTATCGACGAGAAGATTAGAGGCTTGTGTTAACCCTTTCTTTCTTACCTTTCGCTTAGCTGCCTGAAACCATGCATCGGCACACAATGCGTACATATCAGCGCCAGTGAATGTAGGGGGACACTTCTTTGCTACTAAATAAAGCGATACATCTTCGCTTAGCTTGAATTTACGAGTAAGTGCTTTAAGAACCCTGTAAAAACAAGGATCAGAGTGTGTGTGTGTTTTTTTCCCTGTGATCATGGTTTTGATTGTTTAAATATTTTACCTTTCTCTATAAGATGCATCAGAGTTGACTCCAACGTATAGAAGTTTGTCGAATCTTCCAGGTCGTAGAAGAGCTGGATCAATCAAGTCAGGTCTGTTGCTTGCTCCTATAATAAACAGATCTTGGGAAGAATCACCGAGTCCATCAATCTCTGCTAGCATCTGAGAGACCACTCGGTCCATGACTCCTCCTGAATCACCAGAAGCACCTCGAGCTGGAGCAAGAGAATCAAGCTCATCAAAGAAGATCACACAAGGACGCGCTGACCTTGCCTACAATTGTAGCAAACAAATTCGTTTATCAAATCGGGACCATAGATTTGATAGGCATCTTCTAGGGAAGAAGAAATATATATTACCTTTTCAAATATATCTCGAACATTTTTCTCAGACTCTCCAATATACATGTTGATTAATTCTGGACCTTTTACGCTGAGGAAATTTAAGGAGCACTCTGTCGCCACAGCTTTTGCCAGTAAAGTCTATGAATTTGTTAAATCAAGAAACCATAAATATGACAGCCGAAAAACAGACGCTAAAAGTCACAAAACAAAAACGGCTCACTTACTTTCCCTGTTCCTGGAGGGCCATAAAGAAGCACACCAGAACGTTTACGTAATCCAGACGAAAATAAATCTTTATGCAGGAGAGGTAGTTGAACTGTGTCCAATATTGATGACTTCACATCCTCAAGCCCACCAACATCATCCCATTTCACATTAGGAACCTAAGAATGCAAATAAACCTCTTTAGTTATCTGGATCTCCAGTAACAAATATGCAAAGCTGTCTCGTGAAAGCAACCAAGAAAACACTAGTCGTAATGTTACCTTAGGAGCACCAAGGGCTGATGCATTTCTCTTCTTTGATCTGTCCAATGCTTTGCTAAAGTCTTCCTTAGCTAATTGGGTTGCTTGCTCTACATCAACTTCATGTAGATCATCCGACGGAGAGTTAATCTTCTCAGTCTCAGACTCTTTACTGATGAATAAGTTGGCACCAGCATCAGCTACCAGGGCACGTAAGTCCCGAGGGAGGAAACCAGAAGTCTGTCCCACCAACCCTTTCAAAAATTCATCTGAGCTGGTCTACAACATGAAAATGTCTAAGTATCAAGCCTGAAGATCGGATTTTTTCTCTCTTAGATTTCAATGAGAGGTATGATTTAGTTAAAACTATATCATGACACTAATACTTAAAATTAAAAGCATTGTACTCACATACATTAAGGAGTTGAGAAACACCTTCGAGGGACTGAGAAAGCATCTCAGATCTCTGTTCGTCATTCAAAGAACCCATACGTATTTCATGGCTAAAGCAACGCCTGATTGTTGGAGAGAGACCCTCAGTACTTTCAGCAGATGCGATTAACAGCACTTGGTGTCCTCTAAACTTCCGAACTTCATCTACAGACTGCATTAGCAGATATACAGATAAGCATTGGTAAACTGAAGACTGAACTTAAGTGAAAGTGTGCAACATGAAATGGAGAACCAAGGAAAGAAACGCAAATCTTACATTGAATTTTTCATCCATGGAATTGTATTCACCATTAGAAACTGGCTCAGTGAGTTCCCTAATAACCGATGCAATCTCAGAGGCCACACCAACCCGATCACCTAGTGAACCATCCTGAGAGCCCAGATGTTTAAAAACATCAAAATGGCGAAGCAGAAGTATTGTTGGTGAATACCTGGGAAAATGAAAACAACGCATTAGCCAAGCTGGATAAAAACAAGTTTCCAAAAAAGACTAACTATACCATTTTACCTTCGAGCCATATTAAAAGTCTGGGCCAAAGCAGTAGATGTTTTCCTTTCAGATGATGCTAATAAACTGTGGCAGCTATATTCAACTACATGCAGGCCCAACCTCCTAGCAACATAGTTAACAACAGTTCTCTTCCCACACCCTTAAACAAGTATTAGATATAGAAAGCTATTAGCACATGGTTCATTTATAAAATCACTATAATTGGGAAAACAAAAACATAGGTACGAGTATCTCCTTTACAGTGAGTGGAGAATGTTATTGATGAAAGCGAAGCAAAAGTACCTGGAAGACCATGCAGTAAAACAGCAACCCTGAGTTTTGAGGAGAGTCCTGATGGGCAGAGAGGTGGTGAAAGCACCGACGCCAAAATATTCACTGTGTCCTCCTGCAAAGGCTTAGGAACCTTTGATCTAGAAACCAGCAAATCAGGTGGAAGACCAGAAGAGACAGTTCCTCCAAGTACAAGAGCAGTTTGGGAGTGATTGACTCGAAGAAACCTCTCATTAGAAGGTTCCATCGCGATGACCTGAGCACAGGAACTAAAAATTCAGTAAATTCTAACCAAACTTAGTTTCTTTCCTGGCAAGAAAAAAAACAGTATTTTACCTTGAAATGTATAAAGTCGTCGCTTTTGGAGCATAACCTTTGACTACATGGAATACAAATGCTTGAACCACAGTTCCAATCAACATAAATCCGAAAAACATCGCCTCTTGAAAGCTGTCTATCAATTCCAAAATACTTATGTAACGCAGAATCTATCAACCCTTGTCTCTCTTCAGCTTCGATTGAAGAATTAACTATCAAGGACTGAATAGCACCACACTCTGGGATTTTAACAAAAGAAACTCTCAAATGCGATGCATATCCCGGAACTTCAGACACAGGTTCCAAATCCAAACCAATCTTTGAAACAGATTCTCCATTCAACTCCTCATCAAACTTAGCTTCAAAATACTTCTCTAAAACCTCGTTCCCTCGATGAACAAGTGATTTCAAACAAGATATATGCAAGCCAAGATTAAAAGCTAACATTGGAGACAAGTAAGCAACCTCTTGATCTAACAACATAGAATGATCCTCTTGACTCAAATCATAAGTAGGAAACACAATCATTGTATGTAGACCATCCGAAATCGGTACACTAGTAACAGATACATCTTCTAAACTCCTCTTGGGAGGATCAAGTACAACAACTTGCCCAATCCTTTGAATCCCTATTTCCATGTTGCTGATAACAACCTTGCAATGTTAAAACATCAAAAATCACAACAAGAACATGAATTTCTCAATCAAGCATTCATTTTTTAAAGACTTACTAAAGAACCAGAGTTGATGCACAGTCTCTTAAGCAATTGAGTAGAGAGTCCAATCAATGCAGAGTCATCTAAAGTATTCAACTTTACATCGTCACTATGGCACCGGAGAATCCCCGCAGATAACCTAACTCCGTCGTTTCTCAAAGCTCGTTCGGGTTGTAACGAATTTAGCACTGAACGGAGTGTAGTTCTGGTGGATGATAAAACCAGAGGATTTCTTCTCTCCACCATTGAAATCGGGATCAAATTCGAAAACCCAGATAAGCAGAAGAGTCAGAGATTGAAATGAAGTGAGAAAAAACCCTAATTTTACATTAAAGCTTTGAACTTTCCGGTGAGACGCGAACCGAGGAAGAAGATTAGATGATACAGAGAAGATGACGTCATAAATAAAATAAAATAAAATAAAATTGTAAGAAAATACAGTAAGTTTATCATAATTACTAATTTACCCAAAGTATATAAAATTAGTTTTTTTTTTCGAGGGGCTCGAGAATTTTTGATCAGGTTAACATCATTACATAAACAGCCTTAAAGCTTAAATATAAATCTCAATTGGTGTAATCAGTAATCACTAGGAATCACTACAGCTTTCTAATTTTTTATTTTAGATTTCTAAATCAAAAGCAAGAAAAAGTCCCTAATTGTTTTGGACCACACATAAACAAATACATTTTCAGATATTAAAAGCATGGAGTGATCTTAAAGCTTGGGTCTTAACCAAATTATTCACATGACACAAATACATATCTTATATAGTTAACAAAACTTTGCATTACAAAATCCGTAGAAAATTAGTGTTTACACACAAATACATGGAGCTATTATTTTCATTTTTGGTTAGTTTTTTTTAATAACCAGGAGTTTGTAGATTTTTTTACCATCCCACTAATCTTACATCGACTAATCTATTCACCACCGAATTTTTTAATGGTTTAAAGCGTGACATTATTTCGACTAGTCAAATGGAGGTAAGTATTCCGAAAGAAAATGACAAGTTTAGTTCTTTTCCTTACATTTTTTACCACTAGATCGCCACCATTTAATTTTGTTTTTAGTTTTTGGTACATTTAATCTAATCTTTTAGAAGAGAATGTAAAATTAAATTATGATTTTGGTTACTTGAACGGAATTAGGACAAACAAGCAGAAGAGTGGACATAATCATGAAATTAAAAACTCATCATTATAACTACAATAAGATCAACATGAGAGAAAAAATAGAAACCTTGCTTAGCCCATAATCATGAGATTAAAAAGACACTAGCAAATAATGAACGTACATGCATTCTTCTTTCACTAAACAATTTAATCTATGATAAATAATAGTTATGACCTCACCTTTACACGTAATTAGCAGATTAATTAACCTCCTATTGGGATCATTAATTACATACATTCCCTCCAATTACAACCTCAAAAGCTCTTCTTCTTCTTCAAGGAGATAGAGAGAGAGATAGAGAGAGAGATGGGACTTGTTACAGTCGGAGAATCAAAGCCAACTTTCACCGGAAAGAGAGGGTTTCGTCTAAATTCTACCATCAGACATGCCTCTGAATGGTAATATTTACATAACATTTATATACACTATGTTCCAAAAACATGTTTAGTGAAAGTGATTCTTGTGTTTGTCTACATTCACATATTTGTGTTTTCAGGTTCGATGATGATACGAATACGTCAGAAAAACGAATAAAAGATTTTTTTTTTTCTCATGAAAATTTTAGCTTGTGTGATATGAATCTGTAGCCACAAGTCATTTATTGTTAATAGTTTTTACTATTCATCAAAACCAATAATTTCTCAATCAAAATTTGTATTTATGTGAAACATATTCGTACATTTAACACTTGATCTGGTTCCAGTTCTGTCTTCATTTGATAAAAGTTCGATGTAGACATAACCTTATAAAGGGCCCTTATGAACTAAAAATGTCTACAAAACCAGGAAAAATAAATCACATTTTTGACTATACATTTCACTGTTTCCTTATCGTTTATCATTGGAGAAGTAGTCATGGAATACAGAAGAAGTCCTTATATGATCATCAAATTCAAGTCCATACATAGATCTTTTGATTCATTACTCAAATCCTTTTGCTTATTGACAAATCTCAGAATCTTGATGTGTTTTATCGGTTTTCGCAGGCCGATTTCCGATGTTTCAAGCGATCTTACAGTTCAAGTTGGATCTTCGAGTTTCGGTCTTCATAAGGTAATAAGCAAACTCAAGAACCCTTAATAAAAAACCTAAAAAACAGAGTATTCTCTGTTCTTGAGTGTTTTAAACTTGTATTGTTTTGATTCTTCTCAGTTTCCCCTCGTGTCTCGGAGTGGGAAAATCCGAAAACTACTCGCGGATTCGAAGATATCGAATGTTTGTCTATCGAATGTACCTGGAGGACCAGAAGCTTTTGAGCTAGCAGCTAAATTTTGCTATGGAATCAACATTGAAATCAACCTTCTCAACATAGCTAAGCTTCGTTGTGCATCTCATTATCTAGAGATGACAGAAGATTTCTCAGAAGACAATCTCGCAACGAAAACAGAACATGTTTTGAAAGAAACAATCCTCCCAAGTATATCGAATTCCATCATAGTTCTACATCATTGCGAAACCCTAATCCCGGTCTCTGAAGATCTCAACTTGGTGAACCGGTTAATCATAGCTATAGCCAACAATGCTTGCAAAGAACAGCTAACCTCGGGTCTTTTAAAGCTCGACTATTCGTTTTCGGGTACGAATATCGAACCTGAGACTCCGTTAGATTGGTGGGGGAAGTCATTAGCTATTCTGAATCTTGATTTCTTTCAAAGAGTTGTTTCCGCGGTTAAGTCTAAAGGGTTAAGACAAGACGTGATCAGCAAGATTCTGATTAGTTACACGAATAAGTCGCTTCAA
The DNA here is from genome assembly GCA_900128785.1 of Arabis alpina. NCBI lineage: Eukaryota > Viridiplantae > Streptophyta > Magnoliopsida > Brassicales > Brassicaceae > Arabis > Arabis alpina. The sequence continues at coordinate 1,145,227 of LT669788.1, forward strand.
GGACTAATCGTACGAGATCCAAAACTCGAGAAAGAAAGGGTTATCGATTTGGAATCGAAGAAGAAACAAAGATTGATTATCGAAACAATCATTAGGTTACTTCCAACACAAGGAAGAAGAAGCTCTGTTCCAATGGCTTTCCTTTCAAGTCTTCTCAAAATGGTTATCGCAACTTCATCATCTGCTTCTTCAGGATCATGTAGATCGGATTTAGAACGAAGGATCGGTCTGCAATTAGACCAAGCGATACTCGAAGACGTCTTGATTCCTATAAACCCTAACGGAATCAATAACACAATGTATGACATCGACTCCATCTTGAGAATCTTTTCTATCTTCTTGAATCTTGATGAAGATGATGAAGAAGAAGAACATCATCATCGTCAATTCAGAGACGAAACAGAGATGATATACGATTTCGACAGTCCGGGGTCTCCAAAACAAAGCTCGATCTTGAAAGTATCGAAGCTAATGGATAATTATCTAGCAGAGATTGCATTGGATCCGAATCTCACAACTTCGAAGTTTATAGCTTTAGCAGAACTCTTACCAGATCATGCTCGTATCATCAGTGATGGTCTCTATCGAGCCGTTGACATTTACCTTAAAGTAAACAAAATTCATCATTTTTCAATTCTCTTACATTTTGAAACTGTCTAAACTAGTTCTTGCTTTGATAGGTTCATCCAAACATAAAGGATTCAGAGCGTTATCGTCTTACAAAGACGATAGATTCGCAGAAACTATCGCAAGAAGCTTGTAGCCACGCAGCGCAAAACGAGAGATTACCTGTGCAAATGGCGGTACAAGTGTTATACTTTGAGCAGATCAGGCTTAGAAACGCAATGAGCAGTAGCATTGGTCCTACTCAGTTTCTATTCAATAGTAATTGTCACCAGTTTCCTCAACGGTCAGGAAGTGGAGCAGGTAATTTACCTTTTTTACCTCTATTAGCAACTACATTTGATGTAGGGGTGGGAAAAAAAACCGAACCCGAAATCCTAACTCGAATCCGATCTGGAAAATCCGATCCTGATCGGGTTAGGTTCTAAACAAATACTCGAATGAGATCTAAGGGCTAGATACTTCGAGTATCGGGTAATATCCGATCCGAACCAAAACCCTAACTATATACGAAGATTTGAAGTTAACTAAATCCATTAATCATTTCTTATCAAATTTAGATAATTTGAAGGAAAAAAAAAGAAGATAATTTGTATAATTTTTAGTATTTTTGGAGAGTTTGGGTAGTTTTTATATCAGATTTTTTTATTGTCGAATACTTTTAAATACTTTCCGATATTATTAGATAATTAATTAATTATCAGAATTTTTGGATAATTCATATATATATTTTGAGATATTTTGAGTTTTTCCAGCTTTTGGATATTTTCGGGTATCGGATATAATTTGATCCGAACCTGAAACGAACCGAGCCGAATACAACCTAAAATTTAAAAATATCCGAATAGGACTTATGAGTATGGTACCAAAAACTCTAAAAACCCAATCGAAACGCCCACCCCTAAATTTTGATGTTTGTCTGATACCCTTTTCTTTGTGTTGCTTGGATTACAAGGAAGTGGAGCGATATCGCCAAGAGATAACTATGCATCGGTTAGGAGAGAAAACAGAGAGCTAAAGCTTGAAGTTGCGAGGATGAGGATGAGATTAACGGATCTAGAGAAAGATCACATCTCGATTAAACAAGAACTAGTGAAATCTAATCCAGGGACTAAGCTTTTCAAGTCGTTTGCTAAAAAGATAAGCAAACTCAATTCTCTTTTCAGTTTTAGTAGTCTTAAACCTTCTTTGAGCACTAAGGCAAGTTCCGAGAGCCGTTTCTTGTTTCAAAAAAGAAGACGACATTCTGTTTCTTGATTTTTAAAACAAATAAAGAAACTCATAGTTTCAATCTTTTGATTCACTTTGTATAGTGAATGAGTCTTTTTTTTGTTTTTCGTTTGGGGAGTTTGATTTGTGATTGCTTGTGTATATAGTTGTGTTTTGTGAAATGTGAGCGATGGTGTTTTGCATATAGACTTGTATACAATATAACACTTTTGCCCATTTTCTAGGTATAAAAGTTGCATAAAATCACATGATACCACTTTATAACTCGAGTAAAATACATATTAATTTAGCAAAAAAATAAAAAAATACATATATTATGCAAATACGAACTTATTTCTAAACAATTGCTATTGCATTCACAACACAAAAGCGAAGTTGAATCAAATCGCTTTTTTCTTCTTCTTCTTGTAATCACACCGATATATATTTATTTATTTATATGCTTCAAACGTTGATCATCACACAGTTTCAATCACTCTATACTAAAAGATATACATATATAAATAAGTAAAAGCATTACGCATTTAATCACGATTAAGTCTTAAATCCATATGGCTCCAGCACTTCTGAGCAACGAAGCTAGTTGGTTCCGAACCTGAAGAGACATAAGCTGATTTGCACCACCTACGAGCTGTTGCCCTATAAAGACAGCTGGTACGGTCGGTTTGCATCCAAGCTCGACCAGTGCTCGTTCGATCTCTGGTCCATTAGACATCTCGTCTAGCTCGTACACCGTTGCATTCGCACCATAGCCAGATATGAGAGACTTGATCGTGTGGCTCATACAGCATGAGCTCCTGCTGAATATCACCACTGGCTTGTCTTCTAACAGATGTGATATCTTCTCCATTGATATGTCCGGATATGAATGTGTATTAGTGTAAGTAACTTTCTGTGTATTGGTATAAGTAACTAAGTAATGGAGAAGATTTGGTTTGAGGTTGGTCCAAGGAAAGGCTTTCGTATTTATAGAGGATTTTTGTTCCGGGAAAATTTGTTGAAAGCCCCTCTTATTTTACATGTTTTTCAGATTATGCTTTATACTTTTTATTTGTACCTCATCTAGCCTCCATATCGTTCTACATCCAAATTACTATTTGTGACTATACAGAAAAAAAAAAGAAAAAAAAATCAGACTATAGTTGATCATATAACTCGAGTTTAGTTGTTGAGTTGGTTCTATTTGTATTCCATTTTAGTGTTCTTACTAGATATATTTGCGAAAGATTCAAAACACATTTAAGTTTTTATATGTAATTAATTTAGTTTGTTTTTGGGGTGTAATATCATTATAATTCTAGTTTTTGTTTTTAAAGTAAACCGAATAGTTTGATTCAAATATTCAAACTTGTTCCTTAGTTTGTCTTGACCCGTTTGCCCCAAAAAAAAGTTTGTCTTGACCTTCTCATTATCATAAAAATCTTGGCAGGGTAATAATTATCTTAAAGAAAAATTTGGGTTTATGAGGATTTTTTTTTTAATTTTCGGACGGTTTTGCAAAATAAGTTATTGAAATGACAGAACGAGATAAAAGTTGGAGAACATTGGAGAGCTATCGAAAAGAGAACCACAATCAACAAAGATTCTATCTCGTTTTCGATTTTTAAGAAATTTATATTAATACAAAAAATAGGTGCAACATATATATATATATATATCAATAATAAAAAGAAGAGAAAGGATATACATTATAAAATGGAATTATACTAGACCACAAAAGAGCCCCTTGTCGTTTAAACCGTACAACTACAAGCTAAAGAAGATCATGAGGAAGATGCTCTCCCTTTGTACGTTCGGATTATTCTACCGACAAGAAAAGATAACCAATCTATATATACTCTCCGAACAATCGCAATGTATAACAATATGATTACTTATGTCAGCATGTACGCTTTTATTATATGTTATTAAGATATATATCGTAGTGGTTAACTTGTGATAGTGTTGTTGTGTTACAATTAGGATTTTAAATTTGTATAATATACTTTGGTTAACCAACCATCTATCAGTATGGCTAACCAATGTATATATGCTCATTAGTCTAATGGTTCTCATTGTATGTTTGACATTATTTATTGATTTTTTACAAGTTGCTTACACTTGATAGTACATACTACATAACATAAAATATTCATACGATATCGTATGTTTTAATATTAATGTTGAACTCGGATACCCAAATCTATAAATTTGACGCATAATAATAATTTGATAAAATTGCATGTTACATATCCATTACTCTTGTTAAACCTCCGCAAAATTTATGATTTTCCTCGATATAACATTGTAACAGTTAAATATCAAATCAATTTTTTCACCGTTGAGATTCGACATTGTGAACCTTAAATTTCTTCAACTAAAAATGTATATCAAGTCTAGAATTAACGTTCTAGTATGTGGATCACATAATGTTGTGGACTGATCTTTCCAATGTGATTTTCCGGGATTATACTCTCATTCATTATTACATGAGAACTAACCAATTCCGTATTTAGTCCATTCATGTGTTTCATTCAGTTTTGCGTGATTAACTATTTCACATTTTCATCGTCGCACTATATTACCAATCACAACTTATATATTCTTTTGCGTATAACAAAAGGAAAATGATTCGTACTTGTTTCAAGTTGATGAATTTCAATTATTCTATCTTTCACATGTCCATATGAACTTTGCCCTAAAAATGGTTTGGTTCATAACTTCGTACCTGTACTTCAAGGTATTAGACTTCGTACGATAATCTAACCTACGAGGAGTTCCAATCGCCAAATTGTACTTTGAGAGTTCTGAAATAATAGATTGAACGTGGTAACTCATTTCGTTTTCTTAAGAGTTAAGAGCCGATTTATTAGATATATCACAAAAATCTTGATTAGCCCAGAAACCAATGCATAGAACATATATGGGCTATGTCACAAAACCTGACTCGAAATCAAATGTAACTTAAATCACCATTTTGAACAAACTTATCTATTTTCTACAACTATAGTCTAAAAACCAAAACAAAGCTAATTCAATTTAATAAAGTAAAACCGAGCCTAGAAATTAAACTTTATAGTAGTTAAGTGTGGTAAGACAAAAAAAGAGTAAGTACAATGTATTGATTACTTTCTAACAACGTTCTCCATAACAAGATTTCGATTCCGGCCAATATCATTTTTAAGGGCACATTGTTGTAAAAACGTTGTATCTCCGGGATCGTGACGAACGGTGAACTTGGATAATGATTGAATCGTACTCGGGAGCACTTTCCTTAAAGAGTATTTCGACCCTTATCAATGCCTTGGGTTACACGAAATCCCTTGTAGGATAAGACAATCAAAGAATACTCTTGTTCTAGGCAAAGATACAAGAGACACAAAAAGAGTTTGTGTTTTGTTTTTGTGTTTTAACCAAAGATAGAAAACCTTTGGTCTTGTGAATCTCTCTTACTTCTCACGTTCTTCTCTTACTCTGTTTTTGGGCCAAAGAAACAGAGTTTTATATGAGTTTAAAGGTTGTGATGTTTCATCCGTACGTTTGCAACCATACGTATAAATAACCATAAACCGAACAGTTGCGTTGGTTTATAAAAGTAACCGTATAACACTTAAATCACCAACATTCCTCCCCCATTTAAGTGTAATCTTTGATTCACAAAATAAACAACACATCAACCAAATTCATGCATAAATGAAAATATCGTAACGATTGAATTAACATCTTAGTGTTATTACACATTTCAAATACCCGAGAATTAGGATGTCCAATGGATTGAATCCTTTCAACTCATTTTGGGTACGTGAAGATAATACACACATGAATTCATACACTACTCTAAGTGTTTATACTTGACACTATTATAAGCCATGTGTCCCTATCCGTTCATGAGCGTTTACAAAGCCAAGTTCAAGCTTCTTGAAGCGGCTACACTTCACACTCGTATAGGTAGATCTTTTAGTCATGCACCTGCAAAATGCACTTTTTCAAAAAAATTATTAAGAAGAAAACTTCAGCCTACTCTATCTTGCAGGTCTAAGCACATACCTTGGGATGTTATTAAACTAGTGCTTCAATCTCTAATTATAAGCTTTCCACATTGAATTCAGCCACTAATGTCGTATTAGAGGGGAATTGGGTTTTCTATAATTAGAAATTTCAGATGGACTTTAATCCCATCCCTTTAGCCGACTTTGTCACCAAGTCTCTAGCTAATCCTTTTGTCAAATGATCCGCTAGATTTTGTTGAGACCGAACAAACTCTAAAGTGATCACCCCATGAGTGATCAACTCACGTACCACGCTATGTCTAACGCCTAGGTGTCGCGACTTACCATTATACACTTGGCTATATGCCTTAGCCAATGTAGCTTGACTATCACACCGGATAGAAATGGGTGACACTGGTTTTGGCCACAATGGAATCTCGGAAACTAAGTTTCGTAGCCACTCTGCTTCTCTTCCCGCAGCCGCTAATGCTACAAATTCCGATTCCATAGTCGAGCTTGTAATACAAGTTTGTTTCTTGGAAGCCCACAAAATGGCACCTCCCCCAAGCAAGAACACCCAACCACTTGTAGAAGAATGATCTTCTACGTTGGTGATCCAACTTGCATCCGAATATCCCTCTAGGACCGAAGGAAATCCAACATAAGATAAACCATAATTTATGGTTCCTTTCAAGTATTTAAGCACACGTCTTAAAGCTTGTCAATGGTGGGTACTCGGGTTACTTGTGTACCTACTTAACCTTCCTACGGCATAAGCTAGATCCGGCCTAGTACTCGTCATAGCATACATTAAGCAACCAATTACTTGAGAATACTTGAGTTGTGAAATTGCTTGTCCCGTATTGGGCATAAGCTTCACACTCGCATCCATGGGAGTGCTCATTGGAGAGCAATTCTCACAATTAAACCTCTTAAGCACTTTCTCAATGTAATGAGATTGTGTTAAAGATAGTTCATTATTATTACGTTTGATCCGAATTCCAAGGATCACGTCCGCCTCCCCCATGTCTTTCATGGCAAAATTTGATGACAAAAAATCTTTTGTAATTTCAACTTGTCTAAGATCAGTACCAAAGATCAACATGTCATCAACATACAAGCAAATGATTACACCATTTCCGGACTCATCAAATTTGCTGTATAGGCACTTATCTGATTGATTTAACTTGAATCCACTTGATAAGACAGCCTCATCAAACCTTTGATGCCACTGTTTTGGTGCTTGCTTTAGCCCATATAATAACTTTATCAACTTACACACCTTATGCTCATTACCGGGCATAACAAAGCCTTCGGGTTGTTTCATATAAACCTCTTCTTCTAAAACACCATTTAAAAATGCCGTTTTAACATCCATTTGGTGAATCACAAAATTATGAATGGCTGCCAAACCAATTAATAATCTTATACAAGAGATTCTAATAACGGGAGCATATGTATCAAAATAATCAATACCTTCCGTTTGTCTAAAGCCTTGGATAACCAAACGAGCCTTAAACTTATCGATCATTCCATCGACTTTCATCTTCTTTTTGAAGATCCATTTGGAACCCAAAGCCTTGCACCCGGGTGGAAGATCCGTCAAGACCCACGTATTATTTTCTATGATTGAGTCAATTTCATCATTCACTGCTTCTTTCCAAAAAGCAACGTCATGAGACGTCATAGCCTCACTAAAAGTCCTAGGTTCATCATCAATATAATAACAATATGAGTATTGAAACTCAATCTCATCTCTTGAACCTTCAACTAAATAAAGTTGAAAATCAGGACCGAATGATTTTTCAATCCTCCCTCGTTTGCTCTTACGAAGCGTTGGTGACTCGTTAGGAGGAACGCATGTGTCGTCTCCTTTATTTGTTACACTTGAATTTGGAACTAAATCCTTTGGCTTAGGTATTGATGAGAAACGATTCTCATCGAATATTGCATCTCTTGACTCAATTATGGTATTAGAGTCATTAGGTTTTATGACATAAAACCTATAAGCCTTGGAATGCGAGGCATATCCAATAAAGATGCAATCAACACCTCTTTCCCCCAAAGTTTTAATCTTTGGTTGAGGTAGTCTAACGACCGCCCTACATCCCCAAACTCGAAAATAGTTCAAATTCGGTTTCTTTTTGTACCAAAGTTCATATGGGGTAACCTTGTTTCTTTTGTTAGGAACTCTATTCAATAGATAACAAGCTGTTAACATGGCTTCACCCCAAAATCCGTCACTCAATCCCGAGTAAGATAACATGGAATTAACCATTTCTTTTAGGACTCTATTTTTCCTCTCAGATACACCATTTTGTTGTGGTGTATACGGAGCCGTAGTCTCATGTATAATGCATACGGACTGAAAATAAGTAGGATTATAATATTCTCCACCTCTATCGGTGCGTAACTTCTTGATCAAGCCACTATGTTCTAGTTCAACCTCAGTTTTATAAACCTTGAACTTATCTAGGGCCTCATCTTTAGCATGTAATAAATACACATAACAAAAACGAGAATAATCATCAATGAATGTGATGAAATATTTCTTGTTTCCTAAAGATGGTGTAGCATGCAAATCACATAAATCACTATGTATAAGTCAAAGCACCTTAGCAGTTCTATCTATGCTCTTAAACGGTTGTCTAACTATCTTAGTCAACATGCATGTTCCACACTTATCTATATTCACGTCAAAAGTCGGAATTAATCCTTCTTTAGACATTTCAAGCATACGTTTATAATGTACATGCCATAATCTTGCATGCCATAGAGAAGTAACATTTTTGCTAGAACACGTCATATAGATAGAATTGACAACTTTATTAATATTAAGCATAAACATGTCATTACAAAAATATCCAAATCCAACAAAGACACCACACTTGGATAAAACATACTTATCCGACTCATACACTTGTTTAAATCCACACTTATTTAAAACACTACCGGAGACTAAGTTTTTCCTAATTCCGGGTACATGAATTACATCATTAAGATCAATGGTTTTCCCGGAACTAAATTCTAACACCACTTTTCCACGACCTAGGATAGGAGCGGTTGACTCGTTGCCCATATGAAGTACGGACCCATCTTGAACCGGCTCGTAAGTCTTGAACCAGCAACGATCCTTGCAAACATGTGTTGTTGCACCCGAGTCAATCCACCACGTCACCTCATCATCCTGCACATAAAATGCCTCAGCAATCTTTGATACATAACTCACTTTCGAATATGAATCAAAAACAGAATTCTGACCTTGATGAGAGGATGGGCCTTGATCCTTAGATCCTTGCCCAAAACGGTTTTGTTGCGTCTTATTCTTATCCTTTGCTGCCTGACAATCACGTTTGAAGTGACCCGGCTTGTTGCAAATCCAACAAACGCTCTTAAACCTCTTGTTAGATCCATCGTTAGTGTTGTTATTAAAGGGACGTTTCTTCCCCTTATTCTTCATCTTAGAACTCCCACTTTCCTCCATCATGTTGATGGTTTCAGCCTCTTTGGGTTTTCCTCCCTCTTGCACCCTTAGAGATTCCTCTATGCGCAAATGGCTACCAAGTTGTACAAGAGACAACTCTTCCTTTTTGTGTTTTAACATACGCCTAAAATCCTTCCATGAAGGCGGCAACTTATCGATGATACTCGACACCGAGATAGATTCATCCATCTTCATGTTATGTTGAGCGTATTGCCCTAGGATGCGAAGCAATTCATTGTATTGCTCCATAACCGGCCTTGAATCACACATCTTGTAATTATTAAAATTACTCACAAGGAACTTCTTACTAGAAGCATCCTCGGCCATGTACTTTGATTCCAACGCATCCCATAATTCCTTTGCGGATTCGACATTTTGGTAAACATCAAAGAGAGGATCGGACATACCGTTGAGAATGTGGCCACGACATATGTAGTCATCGTTCACCCATTTAAGTTGCTTCCTTGTCTCCTCCACGGTCTTTTCCGCATCGGCATCCTCCGACACGGTGGGCATTGGCATACTTAGAAAATACACCACATTGAGTGTTGTTAGGAGAAAGTGCATCTTCTTTTGCCATCTTCGAAAATCGATTCCTTCGAACTTGTCTAACTTGCCAAACTTTGATGTCATCTCACGAACCGAAACATTAGTCATCGTTCACGAAAATTACTCTTTAAGAATGTTGTAAAAACGTTGTATCTCCGGGATCGTGACGAACGGTGAACTTGGATAATGATTGAATCGTACTCGGGAGCACTTTCCTTAAAGAGTATTTCGACCCTTATCAATGCCTTGGGTTACACGAAATCCCTTGTCGGATAAGACAATCAAATAATACTCTTGTTCTAGGCAAAGATACAAGAGAGACAAAAAGAGTTTGTGTTTTGTTTTTGTGTTTTAACCAAAGATAGAAAACCTTTGGTCTTGTGAATCTCTCTTGCTTCTCACGTTCTTCTCTTACTCTGTTTTTGGGCCAAAGAAACAGAGTTTTATATGAGTTTAAAGGTTGTGATGTTTCATCCGTACGTTTGCAACCGTATGTATAAATAACCATAAACCGAACAGTTGTGTTGGTTTATAAAAGTAACCGTATAACACTTAAATCACCAACACACATTGACCGCTATCGGTATTGGATCATTGGCGACCACTGCTTCAGTGGTTACACTTACACTCGGCGGTCAGAAACATCATATTGGCTAGAAGACATAGGAGAGGTTTCCACAATTTTATGTCTTTATGGCTTAAATAGATTCAAGGTTCCAATAACCAACTTGTATTTCCTTGTTTTGTTTTGTTTGCCAAAGAAATATAGATCATAGATTATGCTTTTTGTAAAATCTCATTTTCATTTTTAATGATATTTACTTTTTAGCAAAAATAATGATTTGAAAGTCATTTGTATTGACAAATGATCTAAAATCGAGATTATTTTTTTCTTCACAGATATGCCTAACAAGAAACCAAAAATATTCAGCCCTAACACTTTGGTTTTTTTTTTTTAAAAAGAGATATAGAGAACACTTTGTATCACCGAGAACATATTCGATATGAAGAAGAGATTAGAAATGGACCCAACTTGCTTTTCTTTTTCTCTTAAATTTTCTGAAATGGACTACTATTTTTATTTATTCCAATTCTAAAAAATGTAACAAATAATTAATATCCAAAGAAATTATGCGTATATGCGGTGAAAATGAAAAAGGACTAGTAAGCTGTTTAATATTCCAAGAAGGCAAGAAGACGATAGGCCACGTATCTCTCACACATTGATAGAATTTAGATTTACACGTTTATTCATCTTTGAATTTGATGCTTTGCATGCATGAAAAATAAACTTTTCTTCTTGTTCATTCGTATATATTTCAAGATCCTTGTGGTATATAAAGTAAATTGGCTCCATGGAAACTCGAAGAGCCGCTTGATTATATGTGAGGGTCACAAATGAATGTTGTTTTAGCCAATTATGTTTTTTGGGGGTAAATGAGTTTTCTTATGGGCGATGCTTAATTTAATCAAAATTTTATAAAATATTTTGTTTTCGTGAGAAAGAAAATATAGATATTAGTATTTGTTTTCAATGTGTGCTAATAATAATAATTTTTATTAAAATCAATAATTCTGAATATATATCAAATTGCACAAACGAAATAAAATCTCACAAACTACATGTTGAAACATGCTTATTCCCATTATATTATGGCATATATCATACACCAATCACAATAATTTTGATATGATGACGAACAATGCTTTCATTCCTACATGCTTTAAAAAATGGATTGTAGAATGTGACTACTCAACTCAGCTATATTTTGAAACACGATTCGCATATAGACCAGTTACGATGACAAAAATGCTTTATAGGTATATTTATTACTGTTCAAATTTTTTTCTTCAAAATAAAATAAACACTGTTCAAAAATTGCAGGATAAATATTGACATCTTATGCACATCCATAGAAGTTTTATAGTATAGATTGTGTTATTAGATTCTATCTTATGCCTTTTTGTTGCGTCTATGACTTTGATGGACGTGTGATAGTAAAGTGTCGTCATGGACTGCAATTATAAGTGTCCATCTATATTAATTTCCTAGTGAATCACGAAGTAATGCCCTAATGGTAATTATGATCTAACAAATGAAAAACAAAAAAAAACATGGAGAATTCCAATCACACATGAACAATGGAGACAACTCTAAACTTAGCAAAAATCAAAATCAGGAAGAAAAATGTAAATCTCTGAACGGTATAAACATTGGTTTCTAGGAAAATTCACCATCTTTTGTTGAACATTGTGATCCTAGGATTTGTTCACAAATCATGAAACTCTCATAACTCATGATGAACAATGGAGACATTTAGTACGTGAGAGTCACATTCCACATGTTTAAACTAGCAAACACGAATCAGGAAGGAGAATGAAATCTTGAACATTACAAACTCTATGTTGACAAAAAAAACATTACAAACTCTCAATTCTATAAGCAGTGAGTTAGATGCAAAGTATGAGTTATAGTGGTTCCTATACGCAAGACAACACATTACATTTATAATGAGTGACACTGACACCATGTTACTTATACTAATTATATAAGCATGATTCTCATAAATTTTATTTCAAAATAAGAAAAAAACAATTGTTATTATAGTTGTTTGTCATTCACGCCAGGAAAATCTGAAAAAAAACTTATAAATATATTAAAATCGTATTCAACGAATCTTTGAAACCCTTTTTTATTTCTTTTGTGCTGAATTTGTACACTATACTTACATGTATTGGTAAAAAAAAACTAAAAAGAGCATTCTAAACAAGCTGAGATTATGGCCCATTGGGCCCTTAGTAACTTTTTAATAAGCAACGTCGAGAGTCACGTGTGAGCGTAGGAGCATAACACGTGTGCAATGTTGTACTACTCATCATCGTCCTCGAGAAACAGAGCACAGTGAGAAAACCAAACCAAACCAAACAACAACGAAAAAACTCGACTTTTGATTTGGAACTGTTGTAGTAATATCTGATAATTTCAGTTATTGAATCTTGTTCATCTATGGAAGTTTCTTCTTTCTCCACTGTACCCAGATTCTCTTACTCATGCTCCTCTCTTCAAGGTCTCTTCAAAGTTCACTTTTTGGACCAATCTCTTGCTCCTATTGAATTAAGCATACGAAAGAGAAGAAACCCTCGTAATTTGGTGGGTTTAAACGATTTTAGATTCAAATTTGACTCTCTTTGGTTTTTTTGCTTATTAACTGAAATTTTAACCGATTCTTGTAGATTTCATGTAGTCAGAAGAGAGATGTTTCTGTTGTTGATGGAAGGTATTGTGTAACTAAGGAATTTGAGTTTGGTTCTCTTAAAGTCTTAGTCATTGTAGCTGTTCTAGATTAGTCTTTGATTATGAATGATTGTAACTATTGTTTCTTGTTTAACTGCTTATGTGTGTTTTGGTCACTTCTCTGCTCATTGCTTCTACTAAAGTATTAAGACATTGTTTTTTCTTATTGGAAGTTGTATGGATGAGATATATGATAAGTTGGCTCAACGTATTGTCCCTACATCAGCATCAATGTTTAGCCCCAATCTTAAGTAAGTTTGCTACATCAGCTAATGTTTTTCCCAAACTGCTTACGAGCATTTGTATAACTCTTTATTTGGATGTGTGTTTTGACTTGTGTAGACGTTTGGTTGGTTTGGCTGGTCCTCCTGGTGCTGGGAAGAGTACATTAGCGAATGAAGTTGTACGTCGTGTAAATAAGCTATGGCCTCAGAAAGCTTCTTCTTTTGATGAAGAGGTTAATCCGCCTGATGTTGCTATAGTACTTCCTATGGACGGGTTTCATTTATACCGTTCGCAACTCGATGCAATGGAGGTTGTTGAGCTTAACTTATATTTTGATGAGTTATATATCTCTCTTTCTTGCTCTTTGTTTTTTTTTAAATAGACTTTTGTTTTGTTCTCTCTAGGATCCTAAAGAAGCCCATGCGAGAAGAGGAGGTGAGATTTGTTGGAAATTTATCTTTTACGTAAGATTTTAAAAAGGTTCGACATTGATTTGATCCTTGTGCCCATTAACCAGCTCCATGGACTTTTGATCCTGCATTATTGCTTAACTGTTTAAAGAAGCTGAGAAATGAGGTAAAGAGATAGTTACACGATTTTGGTTGACCTTAGAAAGTTGGTTTTATGACACTTACATTAGACTCTGATTAGTTTTCAAGCTGTCCAGGGCTCAGTTTATGTGCCATCGTTTGATCATGGTGTTGGAGATCCAGTTGAAAATGATATCTTCGTTAGCCTCCAGTAAGTAACCAGTACCTTCCTAAACCGGTCACATCCGAATCTAGTGTCGTGAAATGTTTCGTTTGCCTCTTTTGGAGACAATTAGTTAAACTTGTGTCCTCTTTTTGCAGGCATAAAGTGGTAATTGTAGAAGGGAACTATGTGCTCTTAGAAGAAGGTTCGTGGAAAGACGTCTCTGATATGTTTGATGAGAAGTGGTAAAAACTAATCAAAAGTGTTCTTCCTTACTCGAGGTTTTTGATTTCGGTTTTACCAATTAAGGTGTTTCGTTTTCGTTTCAAGGTTCATCGATGTCAATCTCGATACAGCAATGGAACGTGTTGAAAGCCGACATATCTCAACCGGTATGCACACATTCTTCTCTTTGAATCTTAAAAGACTTGCACTGACCTTAGAGAACCCGAGTTTTATTATATCCGTCTTTTCATTTGCGAATCACAGGTAAACCGCCGGATGTTGCTAGATGGCGGGTAAAAGCTCTGCCTCTCTACTTTGCTTAATATTCAGTTATATAGTTTCACTGGTTTCTTCAATGTTGCTGCCTTCTGTTTTCAAATTTGAATGGCAGATTGATTATAACGACCGACCAAACGCGGAGCTGATAATGAAGTCAAAGACCAACGCTGATGTACTGATCAGATCTATCAGCTTTTGAATCTGGTTTCTTAGCTATTGCACTAAACAGAGTAATTGACGATGGAGATGAATAATAAAGAAAATCTCAATCTTGCTCTTAGTGAAGTTTGTCTTGTCTTCAGGAAATCTTACAATAAGCACTTTTTTTTGCACCCAACTGTGACATTTTCATTTCAATGTTCCATGGTATCATAAAAGCCAAGTATTTCAGGCTTACGTGCTAACCAACTTTTTCTTGACATCAATGGACTAAGTAACTGTACGATTTTAATTTTTTTAGTTAATTATATCTAGCTCCAACTACCAATTTGATTAACTAAATGATCTAATCCAAATTAGTGCAAAATACTTGAAAAGGAATTCATAATTTTGTTTTTTCTTCCTTTTTTACATGATTCAGTAAGAAGGTCCCACACCTTTCATTACAAAAACTACTACTTGTGGACTAGTCTACTACCTTCAAAGCCAATTTTCCATCAAACTCCCACTAAAGTCTTTAAACAAACAAAAATAGTTACTTTCATCAAAACGATTCAAATATTAGCCAAACAAGTGAGAGAACCTTGCTTCTTCTTTTGACAAATCCCTTTTTTTTTACTGCACAAATCCTACTCTGATTCCATCTCCAAAGTCTTTTCTTTTACCTTTGATGAGTCACATAAGTGGTAGTAGTAGTAGTAGTGGGAAAATGAAGTAAAAAGACCGTTGGATGTTGTCATAAATAAGATCTACTGCGGAGGATTCATCTCTGGTTTGATGATTGAAGAAGATGTGTCTGGTGGCTGAGAATGGTAAATCGCCATTGCCAATGAGATTGGCATTATGCAAAGAGCCTTTGATTGCAATAGCTGCATTGCTGCTCCAACGTTTTCTTCCATCAGCTTAGCCACTTGCCGCTCAGTCCCATCGTTTGACCATTTCTCCCACACGGCTTGCGACTCATCCTGCGCAAAGTTTTCAAACCAGAGTCAATGGAAAAAAACCATTACCGAAGTTCTCTTTTTTAGTTCATCTCTCTCTCTTAAGTCTAACCTCAATTGATGAAGACAATGGCATATCAGTGACTAGTGGTGCGACAGCACCGGCTCCACCAAGACGACTCATGCTCAAGACCTGTCATAGTTGATCATAGAATAAATCTTATGAAAGGAAAAGTATTCTCAAAACTCATCATTGCATTATATATTCTTCAAAGTACTCATAAGCTTTATTATAATAGTCTTGAATTGTGATGATCCTCCATAAGAAAAACAAGAGACTAAAAAGTAAAAAGTGAAAGAGACTAATGCCAAAAAAAAAAAACACAAAAATCATTTGCTCTTTGATTAGTCTCTATTACAAGATTAAACAATTATAATCTTTACTTCCAAATGGAATTTTAGTTGAAGAGAGTAGGTGGTGTAGTGGGGACCAAGGATTTATACCACCAAATTCTTCTGGTTAATTTAAATAATCTTTTAAGAGATAACATTTTCAAGATCTCTTACCTTATCAATAGAACAGAGAGGTATCAATAAGAACTAGACTATTAACACTGAGAAAATGATTTGTTTTATACCTTAACTTGGAGTCTGAGAAACTTCACATAATCGACAATCTCATCGATCATTGCAGCCCTATCAGTCTGCAAAAGAAAAATTATGAATACCACAGTTTCTATATGCCAAATTCCACTTCAGACAATCGATACCGACCTTGTTCACGGTAGGTACGAGTTCCTGCAACGCCCTGATCCGTTCTGCTATTCTTTCCCTACGCAGCTGTTTACAAACCAAATACATTCAGATTAGTCTCCATAAGCAACAACAAAACAGAATCTACCCACCAACTAAAGTATATCAGACATTTTACCCGCTCAGCGATGCTATGTGGATCAGTAGCTTGACCTCTCCTTGCCCTAACTCTAGGTCGAATTGTAGATTGTTGATGCGGCATTGGTGGAGCTGGCTGTGTCATTGGCTGTCCATGGTAAACCTTTCAACATAACACATCACAAAAACGTTAAGAAGAAAAGCTTACAAACACACTTTTCACTAAAACCATCTCCATTAAACCTAAACCAGTTAAAGCAACACTATCACTTAAAACAGATCCAATTTAGACCTAAAGCACACTAAATTGAAAAGTTGCTTGTAAAGTTAACCACTGTTATAAGTTATAAACTTGAGAAACATCAAAATCTTCAAATTTTACTGTAACAATCAGATTTAGACCTAATCCTTTCAAAACCCTAAAAGATTAAATTTTTCACTTTTCTCTTCTCGAAAACAACAAAAACTGAAGATTTCAAGAAACAGACTTACAGGTTTCATGGAAGAACAACGATTATCAACAACATCATCTTGATAACGTTTGACACTAGTTCCAAGAACACCATCAGGTTTAAGAAATCCATGACCTTTCCCTTGATCAAGACTTAACCCTAAAGGAAACATCTGATTATGAAACCCTCCAATACCACCACCCATATGATGATTCACTTCCTCACCAGAACCAAGCTGAAGCATCATCGGAGGTGGACTAACACCGGTTAAACCACCACCTAAACCGGAAAGACCAGAACCAGAAGAACCAGAGAAGTTAGAAATCCCAAGGATCTGTTCCAAGAAATCATCACAAGGAGCTTGATCAGTCAGGTTATTATCATGTGGGTTGTTGTTATTAGCCATGGAAATGAGTTTAGAGAGCTTCAAAGAACAATCTTCATGAAAAAAAAAAAAAGAGTTTTTTGGTTTGGTGAGAAATGATGATGCTTAAGCTAATGACGACGAAGAGACAGAGACGAGAAAGGAAATGACAAAAAGACTCACTTTATGCTCTGTTTTATAGAAATGACCTTACTTTATGGTTTATTTACGGTTTTGCCCCTTACCTTCTAGATACTTGAAGTGGGCTTTTTTATTTTAAGTTTAAAGTGGGCTTTTTGTTTTGACTTTTTTTTATTTTTTTATATTCACTTGAAGAAAATACAAAACTCTTTTTTAGTAGAAACGTGGGAAAACGTAGTATTTCATTCCCAATAATTTTATAGAGTCCAAAACTTTGTTATGTAATATTTTTCCACAAAATCAAAATTAAACGCTTAATTTTGTGGAGAAATATTACGTAACAAAAAATTTGGGTCTATCTGCAATTATATAAAATTATTGGGGATGAAATACAATATTTTCAACATTCCCGTTGAAATGTAGTTGGTTTGTTTATTGTATGATAATGGTAATGGGAAATTCCCCATATTGTCGGGTTTCGTTATCATCTATTTTAGTGGTAGGAAAATAAGAGAGTTTTTAAATTTCGTCTCTCTTGTCGTTTTCCAAGATTTAGGACTCATGGAGTGTAGCTTTATACTATCTAATAATAAAATGACATGTGTTTTAATCTAGTAGATGGTGTTTGTTACCACTTGCTTCTTCCGGATTTTCAATATCCATCAAGAAAATTTAGTTTTAGAGAGTTTTGGCTTCCTATCTTATGTGTAGATTATGTTTTAATGGTCACTTTTTTTTTGTTGGTTAGTAATATGCATTCACTTTTGCTGTTAGTATGTAACATGAATATAATTCATAGAATTTCAGTAAACAAAGAAGTAACTTTTGATGTTAGTATGTAACATGAATATATTTCATAGAGTTTTAAATGTGTTACTATTTCCTAAACAAAACTGTGGACATTGATATTCAGAATTCCTTATAATTTATGCGGTGAAGACATAAGGAGATCTTTGTGTAAAAAAATTTCCTCGGGCAAAATTTTGTTTCCTCTCAGGCCACCAGGAGTCTCGAGGAACGCAAATTACTCGACTAAATAAACTTCTACTATTTCAGCTTCTTTTCCTTTCTCTATTTTCCTAACGAACTAGCGGCTCCCCCAATGTATGGATTTTATTAATCTATCAAGTATTAATTTATAGAGTTTCTATGGCAGATACATTTCAAATATCCAACTAAGAATAACAAATCTATGACATAAATGGTGAACTTGTGTAATTACGATAAAAGAAGTTATGTTATAATGAAACTAATATTGATATTTTATCAGCTACATATTAACATAAAGGTTTTAGCGCAAAAATAGTTTTTAACATTGAAAATTTAATGTAAAAAATAATAACGATCAATCTCTCCCACTTCCCATTAATGGTATGCACACAAACTAAATTTCAGTTGGTCTATCGAAAAGGGTATATAAAATGCCACGTACTATCTCTAGCTAACCTGCAAAATCTCCAACAACCTCGGCGATTTACACTTCTAATAAGCTCTCACACGTACACAATAAAAAAACAACGGTTAATTAATACCATGATACAAAATGTACCGATCAAAACAAGCTAATTCTTTTTAGCATTAGAGTAACACAATTTTTCAAAAGACAGATTTTTTAAAAAGAAACATTAACTCAGGAATTGATCAATTCCTTTCATTTTCATTAGAAACAGATTGCTCGTGAAGTGGTTTTAAGGTATCCCCTTGACTCATGACTTGAGAGAGTGTGATCGGCGAATCATGTGGCAGCAGTAAATATAAAAAAAATTGTGGTTTGAAATTGTAGAGCAACTAATATTTAAGTAAGTCTAGCCCCGTGAGCATTTCATCAATACAAGCTTAAAAGTTTTTGTCTCTACATACAACTTATCAATCAAAAGATGGAAGGCAAAGCTTTGATTTTAAGTGTGCTCATAATGAGTTTGTTAATGGCACAAATTCAAGTTGAAGCAAAGAGTTGTACATGTTGCCCGTCCACGTTTGCTAGCTAGACATGTCTATAATACCTGTCTTTTCTCCAAATTTTCCCCGTCAGTTTGTGCAATGCACAGTCAATGCAAAATCGTTAAAGAGGACACTTGCCCTCCAGGATATCTTCATGACAATCTCGAAAACTCTGGTAAATTGAATTTCTAGTTAAGTTATATATGTTACAAGAAAGATATTTCTTTTTGATAAAATGTTTGTTTTGTATATTCTTGACTCAAGATGGTGTAAATGAATATTGCACGTCGGGGTGTGTATCCTCTGTATGTGGTGCCGTAAGCACTCTCCAAAGCTCTGGTAAAACGAATTTCTCAAGCTCACGGAGCTCTTGAACAATGTACCAAGGCATGTTCTACTTTCTGTACCAAGGGATCTGTTAATGCCATTGAAACTGCCTAAACAAGTGTATCCACGAAGATACCACATCTATGTTTCAGAATTGTCGCGTGTACGACAAAAAATGCTAGACTTCTAATAAGTTGTTATGGTTTTCGTATGTGTCGTAGAAGGTTGTCGATCCTAGATTGTTTTTACCTTCTACTCGCTATTATCTAAATAAAGATACATGGATGTGTCTTTCTTCTCGATCCTTTTTCTATTTATATCTCGACCCCTTTTCCATTTATATTACTCGAACACCTTCTTACTCAATCTCTAGTTTGTAATTACGTGAAAAAGCAAAAGTTATTGAAGCTTATTGAAACGTATATCACGTAAAGCTATTATAAAAGATTCATGCTTTCAATGTTTAAACCCTACATTTTTTTTGACAAAAAAACCATAAAATCCCAAAACACCAAGATGTGGAAACCCCTAAAATGTGGAAATGTGGAAACCCTACTTTTTTACTCCGGGTAATCCCTATCTTCATCAACTGTCCTTCATCAGAGTTACACAAATACACCCTGAATTCTCCAATTCAAAGCCACGGTTAGTACGATACATTATCGTATCACCTCCAACAATGCCTTGATCCACGAATCCTCGTGAATCTTGAGCTTGAAGAATCCCTGGCAGCTTCTGTAATTTCTCATATATCAAATCATCCCACCACTTAGTGTTGTTTCTCTGCGTAGTCTTGAATCCTAAATCTTGACCTTGAAGAGAAAGAACATGCGACTCTTGTTGTTGTCCACCAGTGAAGTCACCATCTTCCTCTAACACCATCTGAACAAACTCATCATCTAAAGCACTCTCTTCTTTTTGTTCATACTCCATATTGTTTACTTTCTTCTCCAAGGAGGGCTTGTGTTCGATCTTACACAAGACCCAATCTTGTAACTCATCATCACAAAGAGAAAACTCCGTCATCCACCAATCAGTAATGTTTTCCTTCGGATTTCCCTTCACTTTCTTGTAATACAAGAAACTCTGTTTGTACCCTATCACCGTACCCTCACGGATCTTTCTTTCCCCACCAGTGCTCCTCCACGTGCCTCCGTTTCTTCCAGGTACAGTCCGTTTCAGTTTACTACCACCACCTCCTTGTGTTGTCGGAACAAAGTAAAACCACTTTCCTTCTACGAAGTGAGGATGTGGTGTTACGTGTTGAAGAAGCCAAGGGTCGTTTTCGTACACGTCCATGTCTGTTATGCAACCGTTGTTCCCTTTTTTAGCCTTGTTGCGAAGACATGTTAACAACTCAGATTTGGATGGATCGAACCGGTCACCAATCGAAGTCTCCATTATCAGCGAGTGATCAACGAACGAGATCCCTGTGTAAAAGGAAGATTTGATCAAAAACTCAATCAAAGTCGAGGAGAGAAAGAAATATGATAACGAAATTTCACGTAACCCTAAAACGTAAACAGACCTGAAAAATTGTGATTGCAAACAAAAAGAGACAAATCTCTTATATATGTAAAGCCAAAACCGACTCAGATTTTTATTTTGGGATGAAGTAGATTTACGTGTGGACGGTGTTGTATTGATGTCTTGTAATAAGATTACTATAAAACATGATTCGTCTTTCCTTTTCCTTTTTCCTAGAAAATTAAATCTATGTTTTCTTATCTATTAAATCGAAACAAACAAACTAAATTCTTTTAGCATTAGAGAAATACAAATTTTCAGAAGACAAAATTTTGGAAAGAAATTTTCAAAACAAAAAAAAAATTTGAAAAGAAAAGATAACTCAATATCCTTTAAATTTGAAACATCATACGCGTGAAGTAGTTTTATGGTATCCCCATGACTCATGAGCTTGAGAGAGTGTGATCGGCGAATCATGTGGCAGCACTAAATATAGTAATTAAGATATTTGAACATTTTGTGGTGTGAAATTGTAGGACAACTAGTATTTAAGTAAGCTAGTCCCATGAGTATTTTATCAGCATTTCATCAACACAAGCTTATAAGTGTTTGTCTCTTCATACAACTTATCAATCGAAAGATGGAAGGCAAAACTTTGATTTTAAGTGTTCTCATAATGATTTTGTTCATGGCACAAAGTGAAGTTGAAGCGAAGAGTTGTTGCCCGTCCACAAATGCTAGAAATGTCTATAATCTTTGTCTTCTGGTGCAACATCCCCGGTCAGTTTGTGCAAGGATCAGTCAATGCAAAATCGTTCAAGAGAACACTTGCCCTCCCGGATATCCTAAAGACAATCTCGAAAACTCTGGTAAATTAAACTTTCTATTGAGTTATATACAGTATGTTACAAGGATGAGATTTCTTTTTGATGCAATGGTTTCCTTATATATATTTTTGACTCAAGGTGATGTAAATGAATATTGCACGTTGGGGTGTGTATCCTCTGTATGTGGTGCAATAACCACTCTCCAAGGCTCTGGTAAAACGAAATTTCCCACGGTATTATTTATGTTTGAAATAGTAGAGAAGAGAATAATTAATTTCTAATTTTGTTTTGGTGGCTCTAGACGAAAATGAGATTGTGAATGGAGCGGTTGAACAGTGTACCAAGGCATGTTCTACTTTTTGCGCTAAGGGATCTCTTACTCCACTTAAAACTGCCTAAACAAATGAACCACGAAGCTACCACATCTATGTTTCGCAGTGTTGTTTTCATGCTTTCAATAATTGTCGTGTGTATGACAAAAATGCTAGACTTCTAATAAGTTATGATTTTCGTATGTGTTGATCATAGAATATTATATTTGCTTTCTACTTGACATTATCTAAATAAAGAATCATGTGTCTTTCTTCTCGACCTTTTTTCAATTTATAGTACGTACAAGTACTCGAACACCTTAATCAATCTTAATTTAGTATGTAAATTATACGATGTATCTTTTTAGAGCTAACTAATTTCAACACTGAATTTTCAAACCAAAATTATAACTAGAGAGATTAACAACATAATAATCAAATATCTCATATTTTCCATAAATGGCAAATACAAACTAAATTTCAGGTGACCCATCAACAACAACAAAAAAAAGTCACAAAATGCCACATGGCTTTATCTCACACCGGCCAAAATCTCCAATAACCTCGGCGAGTTGCATGGTAATTAAATTCAACGAACACCAACGAAACTACATTGACCTAAACAAACAAAACACAAAAGAAGAAACATAAACAAACAAACACAAAAACCTAAAAAAGAATCAGAGGAGAAAAAAGGAGACGGCGAGGAAACAAAAACATAATAAAACAACCCTCGTTCTTCCCTTTTCTCTCTTCAAAATCTTTGTCTTTTTAATCTTTTTTTTTTCATTTTTAATTAACTAATAAATAAATAATGGGTTCGAGTAAACTAAAACGAGCCATAGGAGCCGTTAAGGACCAAACCAGCGTCGGTCTAGCCAAAGTCAACGGTCGAAGCTCCTCTCTATCAGAACTTGACGTAGCCATTGTCAAAGCGACTCGTCACGAAGAGTTTCCAGCAGAAGAGAAATATATAAGAGAGATTCTTAGCCTAACTTCTTACTCACGCAGTTACATCAACGCTTGTGTCAATACGCTTTCAAGGCGGCTTAACAAGACAAAATGCTGGACCGTTGCTCTTAAGACGTTGATCTTGATCCAACGTCTCTTAGGTGAAGGAGATAAAGCCTATGAGCAAGAGATCTTCTTCGCGACTCGCCGTGGGACTAGGCTTCTCAATATGTCTGATTTTAGAGATGTTTCGCTGTCCAATTCTTGGGATTACTCTGCTTTTGTAAGGACTTACGCGTTGTACCTTGACGAAAGGCTTGATTTCAGGTAAAAAACTGTTCAATCCGAGGTTTTTCGGATTTTAAAACATCAATCTTTAGGAACGGAGGGAGTAGTTATCAATCCAAGGTTTTTCGGTTTTAGACAAATAGTTTTTAATGATGTTAATGAAAGAAAGTCCAACATCGGTAGTTGGATAAGGCCAATCCAATCATTACCGATTGGTTTTGAGTTGGAAACCCATAATCTAACAAATATGTAATTGAAACTATTACTACATATATTTTTTGGGACGGTATTGAAGATATCTAAGATTCGGTTTTCGGTTTCTAGGATGCAAGCGAGACACGGGAAACGCGGAGTTTACTGCGTTGGAGGAGAAACCGAGGAAGATGAGCAAGATCAAACCGCGTCTGATCTTTCCACGGCTATAGTGGTCAGGTCACAACCGATCGCCGAGATGAAAACAGAGCAGATTTTCACCAGAGTACAACATTTGCAGCAACTTCTTGACCGTTTCTTGGCTTGTCGTCCAACAGGTATACATACATACATTACTTTGGCCACACCTTACCTTTCTCTGTGTTTGTTTCTTGAGTAACAAGTTATTTAACAGGTAATGCGAGGAACAACAGAGTTGTGATTGTGGCTTTGTATCCAATAGTGAAGGAAAGTTTTCAGATATATTACGATGTAACTGAGATAATGGGGATTTTGATAGAACGATTCATGGAGTTAGACATTCCTGATTCGATCAAGGTCTACGACATTTTCTGTCGAGTTTCGAAACAATTTGAAGAGCTCGAACAGTTCTATTCTTGGAGTAAGAACATGGGGATTGCAAGGTCTTCTGAGTATCCAGAGATAGAGAAGATCACACAGAAGAAGCTTGATCTCATGGACGAGTTTATAAGAGACAAATCTGCTTTAGAACAAACCAGGAAATCAAAATCTGTTAAATCCGATGAAGAAGATGATGACGCAAGAACCGAAGAAGTAAACGAAGAGCCAGAAGACATGAACGCGATCAAAGCCTTACCTGAACCACCACCAAAAGACGAGGAAGAAGAAAAACCCGAAGAAGAAGCAAAGGAAGAAGTGATCATAGAGGAAAAACAAGAAGAAGTTGGTGATTTGATGAATCTTGTTGATATAAACGACGGCGAAGCAGCACAAGCTGGTGATAGCTTAGCATTGGCTTTATTTGATGGTCCATACGCGAGCGGTTCGGGCTCAGATTCCGGTCCAGGATGGGAAGCGTTTAAGGAAGATTCAGCAGATTGGGAAACAGCTTTGGTGCAATCAGCTACAAACTTGTCTGGACAAAAGACTGAACTCGGAGGGGGCTTCGATATGTTGTTGCTTAACGGTATGTATCAGCACGGTACTGTTAACGCCGCAGTGCAAACCTCGACTGCATATGGAGCTAGCGGTAGCGCAAGCAGTATGGCTTTTGGCTCTGCAGGAAGACCAGCAGGTTTTATAGAAACATCACTTTGCTCTGTCTTTTAGGGTTTGTTTTAGGGTTTGCTCTGTTTTTGTTGGCATTCTCATGATTTGACATGGATTTTGTGTGGATTACAGCAACTATGCTAGCACTTCCGGCGCCATCAGCGGGTAATGGAAACACCGGAACCAGCAATGGTATGGTTCCGGTGGATCCATTTGCAGCGTCGTTGGAGGTAGCGCCGCCTCCATATGTGCAATTGAATGATATGGAGAAGAAACAAAGGATGTTGATGGAAGAACAAATGATGTGGGATCAATATTCAAGAGAAGGAAGACAAGGACACATGAATATAAGACAAAACCAAAACAAACCTAACTATTCTTCTTACACACCTCAGTATTGATTCTGCACTATGGAAGGAGCTCTTCTTTGAGTTGTGTCAGTTTAATAGATATACTAATGGATTAATTCAAACAATTTTTGTTGTTGTTCTCGAGTCAAATTCCTTTGGGAATGTGTAAGGTTTGCATCTGTAATTGTAATCTCTGATTAAACTTAAATACTGTATTGTATTTTTTATACTACAATCATAGCTACTATATATCTTGTACAAGCTCTAATGCTTCACACCATAGGTTTTGTTTGATTTGCCTGCAAAAGCAAAGAAGTTTCATTGATATAAGAATTCTCAAATTTCTTGATTTAGAAGTTATCTTGTTGGTTAGAAAGGTTTTCATTCTTACAAAATTGAAAGCATGGTTGTTTCATTACAGGATCATCTTGGATCTCTGGTGGGTCCTGACCAAACATCATCTTACAACTAAGATCATTAAAATCTGCAAAACTCAAGACAAAATGTTAATTAATGTTGTCACATATGACTCTAATATAAGAAAATGATTTCTTGTGTCTTAAGTTAAATAGTTGACCTCTTATAAAGAATATTAACACTCATCATTATTTATCTTGAAATCTTAATGGGTCTACTTGTAGTTAATTGTGTCCTTAGTGGTGAATCAATGGGACCCTTAAAGATCTCATTAATCAAACCTCCACAAGTTGGGAAGTGCAGGCTACTATTATAATCACATATCAAGTTTGATTTCAAATGTTTTATTAATACTCTAATCTTCTTTGTTTCAGTGATTACATTTATGAATAAAGCAAAAGAGATTCTGTGTTAGTACCAGGCATCATGTAGATAGGCATTCCAAGAGAGTCTTTGATGAAGATTTGTGATGGGATTTTACAAAGGTGAGTGCACATACCAACACAATTTGTCTGCTCAAGAAACCTGCAAATTAAAAACAACAGTTAAAGATATGATATAAGTGACATATATATGCAATTAGTGTTGTTGTGTTAGTGGTTGATGTATTGTAATGATTGTTTAATGGAAGAGTTTTGATATTTGTCTGAAGATTAGTAATCAGATGGGACCAAATAGAGATATCACACTTAACCTGCACTTCTCTATGAACACAACACTCTTCTCTTTTTTTCCATCAACCTCTGTCTCCATCACCTTGACAATAGGACCAATCAAAGTACGCGAAAAAACTTTGTTACTTCAGCTCAAAAACAATGGCAAAAGAGTAGAATCTAGAGCTCATGAAACAGTCTATTTCTTACCTCTGAAGGACCTACAAGCCAAGCGAAAAATATTGTAGTGGTTAGCGCGAAGAGCTCTCTTGAGAGTTTTGAAGGTGGAAAAAGCATTTTGACCTGTAATTTAGCAAGAAATGTTATTGTAACATGCTCATATTTTGCTAATACTTGATCTGATAATTCTATAAGAGCTTACCAAAGAGAGTATCACTGTCGGAAATGCTCTGTCCAAAGCGATAAGAACAAGCTCATGTTGTTGCTTGGTGTTTAAGTTACTTGCAACCCTAGATGCCGTATCCACTAAGCTATCATAACCATCACTCTTTATGCTACTACTACTCATCCCTGAAGAAAATTTTCTTAGTTTTTGATAACTATATCTTATAAGCAAAGATTCAAAGAAGAGATGTGAGATATGAACCTGCTGTATCTTGAATAGTCTTTGATAGATAATTGATTGCAATTTTCGAGAAGAAGCTATCTTCATTACTCGCATTCTTCTTATTCGATGGTTCTAATCTTGTTGTCTCTTTTGTAGCCTTGAGTTCTCTTGAGTAGACTGGCTTTGAGCTAAGAGTTGCGGAAATGCTTGAGCGTCCATAGGGAGTGTGTGTATCGTTATGCCA
Source organism: Arabis alpina (assembly GCA_900128785.1). Lineage (NCBI taxonomy): Eukaryota > Viridiplantae > Streptophyta > Magnoliopsida > Brassicales > Brassicaceae > Arabis > Arabis alpina. The sequence goes on from LT669788.1 coordinate 1,172,534, forward strand.
AGTTGCGAAAGCGAGGATCTTGGTCTGAGAAATTGATAGTTTAGTGTTCATCTTTTGGTCTTTTTAGAAGAAGAAGAAGAACATAGCAGAAACTTGTTGCAGGTTTTAATATTTCTGAGGCCATTAATCGACGTTTCTGAAGTAGTATATATATAGATAGAAAATGTAAAATGACATATCCGCCCTTGTGCTTGTGGTGCACATGAGAAAGTTGTGATATTTGTGGACCAGACATAATGGTGGAACTAGAGCACACAGAAATTAGTAAAGAACAAAAACAACAAAAATTACCATTGATATTGAAACAAAAGATTAAGGATACAAAAGGTCACAAACTATTAAAACAATACAAGAATTTGCATCTGATAAAATACAGATGGGAGCTATACAATACTAATAAGCCCCAGCTTCTGCTATTTGCAATGAGTTTTCAAGAAGAAGATATCATTTTAAAGTAACAAAAAAAGCCGCAAAAATACCATACTGTACATAGTAGTACACACACTCCCCTGTAAACCTTTGTAATCTTCCCCATCTATTTACACAAATTCTCAAACCATACTTCTTCTCTTTCTCCTCAAACCTGAAAACTCACCAGCAAAACAGAGTTCAGAATAGCCCGACTCACTCTCTTTCGCCTAACTTGCGAGCCAATGATGCAATAGATTCAACAGACTTTGGTCTGCTTCCTCCTATGTGGTCCTGTCCTTAAGTTCACTGGCCAGCTCTTTCAGTTCTAGCCAAGAAACCAAAAGGGGATTCACTGGTCTCCGCTACAGAATCTAAACCTATGAAGCCTGTTTCAATGAAGCTTGTTTCAGTGAAGCTTGTTTCATTGAAGCCTGTTTCATTGAAGCTCTTAATGTCTCATCTAGTAATGTCCATGAAAGTAACTGCCCAGATGAATCGCCGCTCAGCAACTGCTTCAGGTCACTCGTGAGATGGAGAGCGGTGACCGGTTGCTTATGGAATTTCAACACCTTGTGTAGTATCAGCTTGTACTCTGGCACTTGATCACCCAAGTTCAGCCCTCCTGTTCTGTTGCTACTACTTGTTTTGCTCTCGGCACTCAACGGATCAGTACAATGTATCATCCGCCATACTTTAACTGCTCCACTCTGATGACCAGTTACATACCAGGCTGTTTCAAACCAGTCAGAAGATGTCGAGCCTGTTACAGATAATACCGAATCAGATGGTAACTGCGATGTGTTAGCCACAGCGAGGCAATCACCATTGATGCTCCAAACCGCAAGGACAGTTCCAGCAGCTGTTACAATTTCCCCTGTAAGGTCATTTATGTATATTGCTGAAATGGGAACTGGGAAGTCGGGAAGCTGCCTCACAAAACTCAACGAACTCAGATCCCATATGATAACTGTACAGTCATCTGACCCGCTTGCAATCATCATGTACGGTTGGCTAACACGTAGACATGTGACTTTAGTTGTGTGGGCACATAGGGCTTTCTCTAACCGTAAACGTCGTGAACCACGGGGACCATCCTTGCTTACTCTCCACACGCACACTAGACCATCTTCTGCTCCAGTGACCACAATGCGCCCATCGTGACTAACACCAGCACACTGGATCTGGTTACTTTCATGGAGATTTTCATGGGTTGATAACAGTTTATCCTGATCATAGCTCATAAATCTCAAACTCCTGTCTGGGAAACCCCATGTTATGTATTTGGTATAGCCTCTGGGTTTCAGGAAACAATTCGCTCCAGCAACGAGAACCTTGTCATGTAAAGTAATGATCTGGCTTATAGAAGATGAACATTTACGTGTTTCGTGAGGAACTAGATGCATCGAATGTTTCAGAGGGTGGAGAGGAATTTTTCGGTCTGTTCTTCTTTTGACATGAGCTTTCTGGAATAGTTGCTTAGGAGTTTGCCCAAAATGATTAATCTGTGCTAGTATGGAAGCTTTCATTGCGGGATCGGTAACTGCATCAATATCAACATTTCCCTCGTACGTGTAATGATAGAAAACATTTACAGCTTCTTCGGCAGCCTGAGAATAAACATTCCAGAGAAGGAAAAGTAAGAAACATAGCAATACTTTGACTTCTACATTCTACCCGAAGGAAGATATCGTGTAATGTACCTTTCCTCTCTGTTTGTACCCAAATATGAGATCTATCCAATGATGCAGATTTTCTGAGACATAATCTGACTCCAACGCTTCTCTGTGCTTGAGGATGAACTCACGAACACTACCTCTAGCCCACGGAGGTAAAAAGACATCACCAACCTGAAATTATGCAGGAAAATATACTATATCAACACTGCATGAAAGGAAAACGGTACATTTAAGCACCATTGAAAGACCTTGAACAGGCACAAACCTTCTCTCCTGACTGTTTTTCACCCAAATCAAGGCTGAATCTATTTTCCAAAAACTCAGGCATGTAGAAGAATTCAGGAATTAGTTCTTTTACGTCTGAAGTATTCCCCTTTCCTGCTGCACTTAGCCAAGTCTCTTTAATACTATTGAAGAGTCTATCAGCATGATCAAACTGACCGCCCTGTAGCTTCTGATTTTCATAACTGAACGGTGGGAGGCGAATAAGGTAAAACAGAACAATTCCAGCACTTGAATAGTGAGAACCATAATGGAACTTTGGAACCTCAGGATCATCCCAGCTGTCATATCTGAAATCGAGGAGGTAATAAGGAAGGCATGATGAGCAAAGAGTGGATAAACTATGCTATCATGAAACCATAGCTAATTAACAAGAAAAATTAGATGTAACAGAACACAAGGGAAACATGCACTATACAAAGTTTAAGATTCGCAGCACAAACCGTTTTCTAAATTCGTCTTCTCCTTCGGGTGTCTGGCAACCCATTGGTTTGTGAAGCTTGCGGAATGTTTTTGGATCTGACAAATCAAGACTCTCGCTCTCATAATCCGCGAGAACCCATGGAAATACGGGATACTGTGTGAGATCACTGTATCCACGTCCTGCTAAGGTATTTAGATGCATTAGGTAATGGAAATTGCTGATTTCCCCGTTTTGCCATCTTTTCGAGAAAGACTTCGCCATTAATTTGAAAAGGCGACTGCCCTCATTGCTTTCCTGTTTTGCTGATCCTGAAATGGTTGTGTCGAGCCTGGGAAAAAATTAAACACAATAAATAACACTTTCGCAGATCAATGAAGACAGAAACTGATTTATACTAACTAACAAGCCACTGAAACCCATCCAAACATGATACCACTCAAACTAATAAAGAATAGAAGCCTTAAACACCAAAGCTTTAAAAAGGAAACTTATCCACCATACTAACTCATGTGCATAGATTGACAGATCTTATTTGTTTGACTAGAGAAAAATGAACTGCTATAAAATGCAAAAAGGAAACAAATGTGTTATGCTCAATCCAGTAGAAAAGAAACGAGATGAAAAGAACGAGGATACCGTACATGCTGTTTCTTGAAAGATTCATGGCAACCAGATTTTTGAAAACTTCTTCCCTCTCTTTCTTGTGGAACACGAGGAGATCATTACATCCATCCATGCTAAATATCTCAATAGCAACCGGACGCAGCTGGTAATCGCGTTTTAAAATTTCATGCACATTTTTAAGCTTCCACATACGCCAAGGATGCGGTAAATTACCAGTCATGCACACTTTTTCTTTTCCCCAAGCACCACCACCATATGCCCATGCTCTCCCCCCTACAGCTCCTGTTTTCACTGCTGTAGTCCATGATGTGCTAGACTTGGAATGGAAATCCAAGCTCCCAGAGGCATCTTTTTTCACACCCAACGCTTGATCAATAACGGATAACTCATCTTCGCATTCCTTCTCGCAAATACACCCATCATTGTCAATGTAAAAGTTTTCAATCACATAGATACAGAATTCCCCTATTAAGAAGATTCCATCATGCTTGTCGAGATCAACAACTCTCTCACAGTTGTATCTGAACCTAATCTTTTCAAGATGCTCCAGATAAGGTCTGATCAAATACTCACCATCATCGTTCAGCTCCTTCTCTGAATTTTCCTCGAGGCCTTTAGTTTCATCCATTTTAGCAGAAGATGAATGTCTTGGAGAGCCAGTCTCCGATTTTGCATGTGTGTTATCTGTTATTGGCACAGATGTTACACTAGATTTGCCACCAAAATCAAGAGCAGAATGAAGACTTGCTTCGTTTGTACTACTAGCTCTATCATCATTCCATCCATTTCTGGCAGAAACGACATCTTTAAAATCATCAGACTCTTTCAGAAACGACTCATCGTAAAGTTCACTGAGCAGGAAAGCTGGTTCGGAATCTGTGTCAGAAATAACTGGTCCATCTTCATTTTTGGCTTTGGGAAGCTCAATTTCTCCAAGTTCCAACTTCCCGTCAAGAACATTCTGGATGCTATCAATTTTTAGCTTACATCGTTCAAGCTTTTTGCGCATTCTGTATGGACCTTCAATCGGACAGAGCTGCCATTCCGGATCTTCAGACCCTTTGGATTTATACATTGGGAATATTCCACGCTCATGTACAAGCTGCTGGAGATGAGTTTGCCACTCACTCTCAGCATGAAGTATCCAACCATATTTGTTTTGCCGAACAACTCTAAGCTCAGTAGACATGGCATCACGCAATACTTCTAGCGCATATCTCCTTTCATTCAACTGATCCCAATGTTTTAGGTCTAACTTCGACATATCTCGTGATTTTCTCCCCATCTCTCTCTTCCGACGACCTTCCATTCCTTTTATCCTGACACCAGGAAATTTTGCCGAGCCAGCTATGAACTGTACCCACATTATTGCAGCACACTGCTCCAGTACTTTGTTAATAATCTTATCAGAGCTTTCAAGCCACTTGAAGAATTCTGGTAGATTTCCAGTCAACAACTTATCAAAACCCCCATGTAGAACATCAAAGTTTTGTCCTTGGTTTGGTTTCGTGACGAGCAAATCCTCAAGGGCAGCTCTTCGGTGTACCAGCAAATATCTGACAATATCAAGTGACATGTTTTGCACACTCTTTCTCTGGTCAAGGAGCAGGGAGATTAAATTCACACACATACAGCAATTCAAATCAGTATCAAGGTTGCTTGGACAGAATATGATTCTCCTGTTTGCGACCAATAACTGCAGAACTGTTGAGATGTCAATCCCAGATTCATCAGCAGCTGGATTCGGAGATGGCCTCTTCTTAGATTCAACAAGCAAACCCAGTTGTGATAGTAGGTCCTCCTCTCCAATAGTTATCAAGAACGATGGTAGGAAACAATATAGTACCATTCTATTTGTGTTTTTCAGGATTGAGTGCACGTAAGCATCAAGTTGCCTTGTTGCTCTTCCGAGGGATAACAGACCTTTCCCTGATGGAGTGACTTCTTCAACCCTACCATCTTTGTTGGCTAATTGCAGCATCGACAACAAGAACTCAAGAGCCCTCAGAACACCAGTGGGATGAGGAAATGCACCCATATAAACACGGTCCACTATCATCCAGCAAAATGCATCCAGGTTTGCAGACCATTTGGCCTTGTCCAGTTTTTTCTCATCTTCTTCATCATCACGCAAGAGACGCCTTTCAAGATAGTTCATGACTCTGCCAAGGCATAAGCCTTGAAAGACCAGCACACTTTCAGGATCGACATAGAATGGAACCATTTCCAATATGCTTTCCAGAACCGGTACTGATTTAATCTGTTCAGTCGCTAAGTCAGCAAGTACCTCTGCCATAAAATCTATCACGGCACTCGCTCCAGCAGAACAAGGTCCGCCACCATAGCCAGTTTCATCTGTCTCGAGGAGAAGTTTTGGGCTAACAGTGAAGAACGTATTGACACCAGAAGACTCTTGGGGGCCTGACTTTCGATCTGAAGATCCATCAACTTCATTCATAGAGAGATACGATTCAAGAGAAGGAGAAGCGATCGTAGAAGTTTTAGATTCACTATAGTTAGAGCCTAGCCAGGATGCAAGTGCAACAACCGGAGATGGTGACGGAGTGAACGAGACTTTGAGAATTGACTTTTCAGATAAAAGGGGAGACTCGATCATAGGGAAAGATGCAGAACTCTGAGAATCTGTTGCATTAGCTTTGAGATCTTGAAAATCCCTTTCACTTGAAGCTGATACAGGGCCGACATGATTATCATCTTGTTTCTTAACATCTTCAACACCTTGAAATGATTTACTTGAGTCCTGTTGTGGTGGTGCAAGAATGTTCTCCATCTTATCATTAACCACAGAATTTGCAGGTAAAGGCATGTCTTCAGAACTAAGACTGACCTGCCCTTGAGGGAAGCTTCCAGCACTGATGGAGGTTTTAGTTGACTGATCCTGGTCATGAGGCAAGCTGGACAGAGTTCCTTGTGAGCCGTTATCGTCGCCGTCGTTTATTTGCTTCTCTTCTGCCTTTACAGAGAGCTGTTTCGCCATCTTCACAGCATAAGCAGCCCTACAGCACCAAATAGATTAGGCACAAATTATGCAAATAAACATCTTGGAGGTCACACTAAATCCAACATCATGACATTGAGCAAGAGATGATACGTGGAACCAAATACTGTCCACAACTAGTCTATCCAACGGCTATAAAAATGATGCAGAAAAATAATTTATTTCAGAAACCTAAAAGAAAATCATCAATATTTTAGTAGGTGAAAACATATATCAATAGGTTTGTGATGCCCACCTGACACAGGAAAAGTAAAGATCTGCACAATTTTCAATAAATTCTGCACGTCTGCAAGCAGCACAAAATTGAGGGCACATCTTTGCAAGGTCAACCATGAAACGGAGAACAGACGTCGCAGCAGCAGGAGCTGATGCTTCGCCACCCATCAATCGTGCTGCGTACGTTTTGTGCATCAAAGCTTCACCTTGAAGCTCCCCAGTCATTTCAGCCCCCTCTACAAGCTCTGCCACAAGACTGGCACTCACCTGTGAAAGATTTCCAGCTTGGTGGGCGAGCATTGATTGCATGATCAACCTGTCATATGTAGATTTAGCCATTGCGACCACGGAATCCAACAGCTCTATGAACTTTAACTCCACATAGCTTCCATCATTTGGCACAAGGGCATGAAAGTCTAACATCCGAACCTCCGGTAGTCTTGGATATACAGGTTTCCCAAAGATCAAGCAGAACAATATGTAATATATGTCTGGGGAATCATAAAAGTTTTGAAGGACCCGCATCAGCCCCTGATAACCTCCACTTGTCCGAAATTTAAGGGAAAAGTTCGGAGAAGAAGCAAGACAAACACCGAGAAGAGTCATGATCCACCTCATACTAGTAGGATGCACAGCTTCATCGAGGAAGTATGTGATTAATTTTGACGAGACTATCTTATGCCACAGCTCTAGAAGTTCCTCTGCTTTTATGGTTACCTGGAGATCAATGAGCATTTCCAAAAGCATGTTTCTCACAATTACATGCTTTCCCATTGACTCGCGCGATAATGAGCTTCGTGACTTCACTTCAGGTGGATTAAATGTCATAATCACAAACCTAACCACATTTTCAAGCTCAGAAGTCAGGAATCCATCTTCTAAGATGCATCCAAGCAGAACAACTAATTTTTCTAGAACCGGAACTTCCACATCACCTCTCTGAAGTGTCACCAATAAATGTTCCACCAGGTTGATTCTGCGCAGAATTGTAAGATTGTGGTTTCTGTACCAATGCATTGAAACCAGATTTTCCAGAAAACCAAGTAAAGCAATCTGGATGGAAACAGGGGATGTTACCCAGAGGGTCCAGTCCAGGAGGACATGTTCAACCATATCTGCGTTGGATAAGACAATGCAGTTTGAAGTTTCAACAGGAATGTCTGTTTCTAGCTCAGATAGATGACTGAAAGAATCTTTGGGAACAGAAAAGTCATCCATATCCCCATGAGACCCAACTGAGGAACTTTCGTAGCGGAACCTCGAAAGACCAAGATCCTCATAGCTGTTTTCGAATATAGTTTCCGTAGGTGGTGCACTAACAGTACTGCGTACAGTCTCCAACTTCTTTGGCTCTGAAAACAAAGCTTCGCATGCAGCAATTTGGAAAAATATCTCCAAAGACTGCATATCAAAAAGGGTCATTTTGGGACGCAAAAACAGGGCTAGTAAATGATACCCCCTGATGGTTTGCATATCCTTCACATTCTGAGGGTTCTGATGAAGCGCACAGGCAAGCAATGAAAGAGCCATATGTAGCATATTTCTAGATTCGGCAGCCTCAACAAGCGCGAGTACAACAGTCATTCCTCCCACGGGGCGGATAGTGTCGCCAATCACACTTTGTCTGCAAATACATACACTTCCCACCAGACGCCCAAAACGTGGAATTCCTAAACCATTTGAAAAAGCAGAATGAATCAAATTACGAAACTATATCAGATGAAAATGTACAAAAGAAACTAGAGGATTTAAGATCAACATGTACCTCCAATTGGAGAAGCGGCGGCGGACAATGGATCAACCAGATTGAGGAGGGAAAAACTTCCAGACGTGCGGATGAACTCCGAGCATGCTCCGTCAAATGCAAAAATAAGTTTCTTGCCAGGTAACTGAAAGGCGAGATTTCCTAACCTCTCAAGATCCCAGACAATTCCACTACCATCTGACTTAGAGTCTCCTTGTCTATTGCTTCCATCAAACTTTTGCCCATTCGACGATGAAGTCATGTCACTGTCTAATGAGTCCAGGATAGCCATGCTGCCTCCACCACAAGCCTGATTAGGCACAAAGCGTAAGAGATCCGCATCCTGGAAAAGACCTTTGTACCCTCTACCAAGAATGTACATGAAACCAATGCAACCTGATGTGAGCACCTCCTCAAAAAGATAACATGAGCGTGTTTTCCATGTCAGATCACTAACTCTGGCACAAGTAGCTGGAGTTCCAACTATCACTTGCAAAGCTTTTCCAAGAGGCGATGGAGAGTACCCCAATTTACCTGTGTGCCTTAGTTTTCCATCAAGATAGACATTTGCAACACTAGCCTGGAAGAGTCCAGCAAGAGCATTTGGTTTACTATGAACAACAGCAAGGTGATGCCACCTGCCCTCCTCAATCTCCAATCCAGAAAATGACAAATAATTTGAATTGCTGGTGGCAAGGGTCAGAATGCCATCCTCCTGAAAGTAAAGTTCTGCATAGAATGGACTTTCATTGCTTACCGCACCAACAGAAAACATCCGGAAAATGTTCTGTTCGTGTTGCTGGGCACTCGAGTTGCGCGTCTTTGATGAACTGCCAACTTTGGAGGCTTCTGTTCCTTGGGTAGTTAAAAAATTACGAAACTGGAACCAACAAACAAATGAATAACCAGCAGCAGGAGGCCAAGATCTTTCTCCCAAGGACACCTGAACAGAAGCATGCCCAGATTTGCTCATGTCCATCTCTACAAAAGGAGCCAGGGATAAATGTTCCAAGGCTGTGTCTTCCATGAAAATTAGCTTTTCCATCATCCCAACTATTGCATGACCTGAATTCATAATCCTCATTTGCAAAACATATCTAAACAGCATCCGGAGCTCAGATGGGGACAATCTACACAAAGAAAACTGTGTACTAAGAAAACAGACAGAAAAACAAATGCAGCAACCTTCAAGCATGAGAATTTACTAAATATGCAGGACATTCTTACCTGTACGCTCCAAGAATTTCCACAATCTTCAAAGCATAAGAAAGAAATGGAGATGAACCCGAAAGAAAGGGGTAAATTATCTCCAACAGAAGTTCCACGCAACCTGTTCAATTGCAATTCATGAAGAGGTAGAAATGGGGTGAGAGAGAATAAGAGTAAACAAATCAATAGTTATGTATCTGAAAACTGAATGAAGAATACAATCCCAGAGGAGCCAAAAGCAGAGTTCTTACCGACTGATGTGAGGTTTTCCTGATTGAAAGGACTGGCACGTGCAAGACTTTCCAGAAGGTTCAAAAACTCCAGCTGCATTTTTGGACTAAAAAGCAACAATGAACGGATCAGAACTCTGACAGCACCTGCATTGTAAATCCTCTCCTTGTCAGGATTGAACTGGCCCGATGGGGTTGCTACAATAAAAGTTGCCTTTCCACTTTCTACTGTAGTAGATTCTGATGTCAAAAATGGTGGAAGCACCACTTCAAGTGCAAGTTCTAACAACAGCTGTATAACCTGCCTTTCCAACTCAACACACATCAATCCAGACTCCACCAAAAGCTCATAAAATGTCTGCGACGTTATAACAGCGTGCAGTTTCATCCTATTAACAGCATTCTCACAGACTGCAGCTGTCATAAGGCGAAATAGATATTTAAACAATTTGATGTAAACCATCAAATCAGACTCATCCATGTGCTCTCTTTTCCCTTGAAAAGTATGAAGGGTCGTCAATAAAAGAGAGAAACCAGTGGCTTCGCCGAAGACTCTTTGAGCAGAGCCATTAACACCAACAATACGCCATAGAGCACCCATTGTATCACATTTGGCATCATCATGAAGCTTGTATTGATGGCCAGAAATACCAGTGACCATTCCACTCTTCAACAAATCGACAACAGCCCCTAATTCTTCATGATGGACCTGGTTGAGAGTCATTGAAAGAAAAGTAATGATGTTTGCCAATAATGCAAAATAAATAGCTAAAACGGCATCAATGTAATCTAATATGTCAACTTTACACAATAATTTAGGGTGGGTAAGTTGATCCAAGAAAAAGAGGGAAACAAATCTGCGTAAAAAGAATAGTATACTTCTGAGGTTGATTTACCTGTTTAGTGTCTTCTGTGATTAGACATGATAAGACCCTCAAAACGCCAGGTCGATGGGCATCGGATATCAAGAAAGGAAGAATAATCGTTACACCATTGGCCGCACGAAAAGATGCCTGATTAGCCTCAGCTTTCTTCAACAAAGAGATCATACAATCCCAACCAACCGTAATAGTGTTGTCAACTTCAAAGACAGGTAACTTTCCTGACCCAGATTCCATTAACTTTGGTGATGAAATGATGGCATCTTTAGTATCGAAGTGCTTTTGGAAGCCACCTGCGTTAGGCTTCCAATCCACATGATTAGAGCCCCCACTGTACTGATCTGGACCCATTAGAAGCTTGTGCTGCTTCAAATCATCCTGTAAGACTTCCAAAACACCAACTTCACGTAGGACTTTCTTATATTGTTGATCAAAAGATATGAGCTTCACAAAGAAAGAAAGTATGGTGTGCTTCAACTGAGATGTAATTGGCTGTTGCAATAGGCAACAAAGTGACAGCAATTCTTGCTCTGGAACACAATTCACAACCGTGACAGCATATTCAAGAATTTTGAGAATTATGTCTTGCAGTGAGGAAGGAAAACCAGCCATGTTGAGGACGAGTAATGGAACGGTCCTTAATTCCTGACACAGTTTATAGTTTTCCACGTGGCTGGAGAATATCTTGAACATTCTGTTCAATACTTCTGCCTGAAGATCCTTATTCTCTGCCTTCAGGAAGATATCCTGCAGCATTTGGACAGCTTCCAGGTCTTTAACTTTACTACTTCCCTGTTCCCATGTCTCATCATATATACTATCAACAGATGAAGTTCGACTTCTGCTATGTCCAGCTGGCTTAGTTTGGGATGATCGTGAGGCTCTACTTACAGATGGCTCAGCTGGACCAGTCTGAGCCAGGGTGACAAGGACATCTAGCAATCTCGACAATGATGGAGAAAAGTCTTGCGAAGAAAAATCAGCATTTTCCCTACTGTCTGTATTATCTCCATCAGGAGACACTTCCGAGCCCTCTGACTCACCATCTTCATTAATAGATGAACAACTGGGCACAAAAGTCTGCTTTTTTGGTAAGGAAGATAGAATCAGGGCAAACTGAACAAGAAAGTGGTAACCGTGTGCATTACGTATGTCCTCCCTGAGCCTAACACCACCGGCCTCTACAAAGTCAATTTGAAAAAAATAGAAGCCATAATCAGAACAGCTTACATGTCCATATATATAATGTGACGGTTGAATATCTACTCTCACGTTGCACTTTTCAAACGGACATAACATATTGAAAGCTCTTATATTGGTCTATATCGTATTTACCAGGTCTGTAGGATAGTTCCACGCATTCAAGTAATAAGTCCACAATGCCCATGGTGTAGGCTGAGTCACCACAACCCGGATCAAAATCTTTGACAGCCATCAAAAGAATTTTTATCTGCAGGAGATTTCAGATAATTATTGGATTTGTAGATTCTGGAGACTACTATAAACAATTCACAGAAGAGAATGGAAACATTTTTCAATGCCTTCTTGCACTTATCACTTTGTAATAGCCTCTAAAGTACTAAAATATATGCCTACAACATCAAATTAACATTTGCTTTTATCCTGAAACCAAAATAAGTTTCCTGAAAACAAAGTTCTTAATCACAGAAGTCATAGTTTCACATTAGCAAGAATAGAATTAACCTATACCAAGGTGAAAGTTTATAAGTATGCATAAAAATCGATATACTACACTCAGGAAGTCTGCATAATTCACTGGCATACCAGATGGTGCTTGTGTATGTATCTTGCTGTGCTCCCATTGTCATTGACTAGAAGAAGTCCAAGGATCTGGAAGACGCGAAAGGGTGTCAAATGAAACTATAAGCAACAGTTTATTCAATAAGGTTTTAACAGTAAAGCTAGAAAGCCATTCACGGGATTTCCATTTCATAGCACGATACTAAAACAGATACACGGAATTTTACCTGCATTGCATGTCTGTGAAGTTGTATGCTATGGAGTGGAACTAGACCTTCTTTATATTGAGAGAAAACCGTAATGGAGCCATTGGCAACCATATTGAAAAGCGACTCAAGAGAGTCATCTTCAATCAAACTCTGAGCAGCAGAATGACTGCTTGCTAAAGCTTTCATGATATGGACAACACTACCCTCCACCTACAAGAATGAAGGGGCACAAAGTATTTATTTAACCAATAAAGCATTGGAGTAGTATAAACTTCCGCTGTCAATATCTATCTCAAAACAATGTAGGATAACGTAGTATAAATGTTTAATTCAGATTTGGAATAAATCTATTGAAACAGTACCTCAAGTCGTCTAGTCTGGAGAACTCTGTATCCAGCATCTTTTTCCCCTGATACAACTTCCACATCAGCAGTCGTTTTACTTTTACTTAGTTCATCATATGCTAGAAGCGCACTGAGAACGTGTATAAGACAACAGAATATCCCAGAATCTAGTAGTGATTGTTTGTCGATAGGCTGAAAAGAACAAAGAAGAGGTTGCGTTTAGGAGACGACACAATATATAATGCATAAAACCATCAAAGAGCCAGCATCGTCAGTGATGTGAAACTGAGCTTTGTAAGCTCGTTTTATGGAGTGGGTAAAGTGAAGACAGGAAAAGGTCAAATACGTACCCCAGATACAAGTACTTCAACAGCAGTTAAGAGGTTTGCACCAGGACTAAATCTCTCCTGTAGGAAAAGATCATGGATTAAGAATAGACAAGCGAGGGTGACATGTCAAGGTGCACAGAAATTCAGAAAGAAAAGGCAAACCTTGGTGACATCAGAGAAGAACCTTAATACTTTCTCTACATCCAATGACCTTGTCTTGCTGCCGATTTTCAACTTTTCAATATCTGTCACAAATGCTCTCCCAATGACAAACGAGAATATATGTGTTTCTACTAACCTGCAATTAAAACAAAGTTCTCAATACTGTATCTGATAAACGAGCATAGAATATGAGGTACAGAAGACGACCCGCTAGACAGGGGAAGAACATACAGGTTAAAGAAACTTAATTCCCACCATAAAGATTCAAATCAAGTGAAAAACTCGAGACACTTTAATTCGGTGCAGATGCTTTTTTCAAAATATATCCAACAAGAAAGGGAGTAAGAGTTAAGAACAGCTTACATAGTAACTAACTGATCTACATTAGCGTGCCGTTTCACTAATCTACAAAATGTATCCACGGTCAGATTCAAGGCGGCCTCCTTCTCCTGCATGACATATGAACCATTAGCACTCATGATCTGCTAGTCTTTGATACAAGAGAATGGATTATCAGAGTAAGAACCTTTTCAGAACTTGACGAACGGAACTCTTCCCACAATCTCTTGAAGTCAAGTTCCAACTCATGGTTATCTCTGCTTTCCAGAGAAGTAAAAAAAGAAAATCAATCAACAAATTATCTCAGACCAACAAGATTTGACTCTCATTTATCAAACTTATCACAAAAACTAGCACCACAAATGCTTGCAATAAAGCAATCGAAAAAGAAGACTTAGCTAATGTTCGATCACTATCTAAAAGAGAATCAACTAAACAATCTAAACTCTGGTCCCCAAAAACAAAAGCAAATTCAGCAAAAACTATAACTAGCAACAACAATGCACAAACTAATCTGACCTTGAAGGAGATAAGAGGAAGTCATTATGCCGAGAAGAAGAAGAATCAGCGTAAGTATAAGACGGAGAAGTAGAAGAAGACGGCGGAGCAGTTAGGTCAACGGAAAACGAGTCGGAGTTAAAAGCATCAGAAGATTGAGCAGCTAATCCAACTTTCTCCTTAATGTCCTTAAGCAATGTTGCCCATTTCATCGTTCTCCTTTTCGATCCACTTTCATCCAAACTACGACCAAACCCTGACTCGGTCCACGACCCTTCACAGATCCAAAGTCGTCGATCAGAAAAAAAATTAAAAATCAAACCTTTAATACAATCAAAACGAAAAATTCGAACCCAACAAAAAAAAAGATCAAATTTGAGCTGATTACAATGTGTGAAATTAGGGTTTCGTATCAAGAAGAAGGAAAGATCTAAGATCCAAATTTTCGAATTTAAACTCAAAACACTTCAAAAATCGCTTTTTTCCAGATTTTTTTTTAATAGATTTTGTCACAGATTAATCAACGAAAGGAAAAAAAAATTCTTTTTTTTGTTTCTTCGTTGTTCTTCTTCTTAAGCCTTGTTTCTCGCTCAAGGTCGTCTCACTTTCTCTCTCTAAACACGATTTTGTTTGTTCTACCTTCGTTATTATTTCCAGTTTTTTTTCTTTACTTTTTTAGTCCTTGTATTTCCGTTTTATTATTATTTTACACCCACTAGTTTATTTTGACCCCAATATAGTCTTCGTCTTCGCAGACAATTTAGCCAATGTGTAATAGAAAATTAGTCACTTGATGAAAAACCTTTGACATTTCATACGTGAAAGTAACAATGGTTGACTCGTTCTTTTTTTGTGGTTTTTTTTTATGATTGTTTGAGTATATAAATGGTCAAATAAGGATGTTTGTTTAGAGATATGCATTAAGATATTTTGTGAATCAAATAAGAACAAATCTTGTATTAAATATTAACCAACTACTTATGGCTTTTTAAGATAAAGTCTCTCATCTAATACTCAAAAGAAAAGTTAATGTTTACCTTTTTAGCTTATAAATAGTTTTTTCACTTTATGTCCAAAAAACCTAATTTAGTTTAGGAAAAATAAAATTCTAGGTATATTTATAATTTGTCGACAAAAAAAAGAGAAGTATATTTTAAAATTTTGAGTTTTTTTAATTGTCTGAGTTTATTATTTTATTACAAATTATGAAATTTGCTACATAGCCAATTCTGCAAACGGACAATTTTAACCAATCTTTATAAATCTATGTCTTAATTTGCTACATAACCAAGCTTGCTCAACGTTGGAGATCTCATGTAAACTTGTCTCCATTAATCAACATAATCATTAATAATCGCATCATTTGGGAATCAAACTCATATCTTCGGGTGTAGAAGCATTAAAATTTAAAACTTAGGATCAATATTTAGTTTCTTTGAACAAATAAAAAAAATACAGTTATTTTGTGATATCACATAAACAACATAAAATTATCGTATTTGTAAATGGACCTATGTGATAATTTGAAAACTAAGAGGCCTAAATTATAATTAAGAAGAAAAACAAGGGGGCAATGAGAGGTCAAACACCAAACTCGTTTCTAGGTTCACGTCTACAATCGGAAGTAGAGCCTACAGAACGAGAATGCCACGTGTACATGTAGGTTTCATGAAATATTATGCGAGACGTGATGTCCTCTTTAGAAAATTTAAACACTTTGGACCAAAACTTTTGTTGTCATTGTTAGAAATTTAGAGCAAAATAATAGATGTAAGACTATTAAACACTAGGCTTCATATTTCAATTCAATTTTACAAGAAGCCCATTGGAAATACCATTATTGGTGTTAGGTCGTGGAGAACAATGTTTTGAATACACAACTACTATCCAAGTTGGAAATTTTCAAAATTAAGCAAAAAAAAAAGAAGTCCAGTATGATTTGCAGCTATTATATTAATTTCCCTTAAATATAAATGAAACGTAGGATCA
Source organism: Arabis alpina (assembly GCA_900128785.1). Classification (NCBI taxonomy): domain Eukaryota; kingdom Viridiplantae; phylum Streptophyta; class Magnoliopsida; order Brassicales; family Brassicaceae; genus Arabis; species Arabis alpina. The sequence continues at coordinate 1,188,881 of LT669788.1, forward strand.
TTTTGTTTTCTCGATAATATAGCTTACTAGGACATTGCGAGCTAATTGTGTGTTTATGTATTTTAAAACAAATGTAGAGGTCACCTATATTAAAAAAACAAACAAAAAGAATAGAAGTGGTGATAATAGGCTAGAAAATTTGGTGAAAAAGTAAACTATATATCTGCATAAATAAAAAATAAAATTTGCTCAAAAATGTATTTAGACTTATGTTTATCAACTACTTAATTATATGATATTGGTAATTCATTTGTTGAGTCTTCCTGCAATATATTATATGTAACGACTAGTATAATCATTTCCAACGACAGAAAAAATTAACAATAGTCGAGAAAGTTATGGTTGGAAAATTAATCATGTAATTATTTCACTGATTAAAAATTTATAACCCGTTACGACAAAATTCAGTATAAGTAATAATGAGCCCTCTCTGATCAACAGTCGGCAACCGTTGCTTTTTTTGAAGCAATTTTTGCAACAATTGTTTTCTAAAACCGTCGCAGCTAATTCTTCATGGATAGAACAATTTCATTTACAAATGGAATAGGCTTCATTATGCGTGATGGTATATGTTCGTGTTTTTCAAGCGTCGGTTGCAATGAATAACCGTTTGTTTTTCAGTGGTAGAGTTTTGTCCGGAAAAGTTGCTACAAAAAACATATGATGGTTCTCCAAAATGTTTGTATATAATTGAAAAGTGGATATAGCAATAAATAATTTGGTATCTGATGTATATCAAATTATTTGCATGTGTTTAAATGATACCAAAATATATATATTACTCAATTTTCTTCATAAATTATATACAAACTTTGAAAGGTTAGTGGTTAAAAAATAATAATGGGTCCTCTAATGTTAAAGCCCAACTTATATTATTTATTTTGCTTAAGCCAGATTTAAGCGTTTTCTCACGATGTAAGCCTATATAAGACCTATATGCTAGACGTTGTTCATTTTACACACAAACAGCCTAAAACCAAAATACAACTTTTTATTAATTATTTTAATATAAATATATACATTAGTTCCTTTTTCTGTTATTCATTTATGAATATTATTTTTAGTGATTTTTTGTTTGACATGTATTGTAATCTGATTTTGTATTTTAAATAGGTTAGATTATAAATATTTTGATGTCATATTTCCATGAAAATGATCTTATTGTATATAACTTAATATACTAGATTTATTATCTTTATATTAATTAAGTTCATTAACACCATATCAAATAGGGGATGTACTTTTTTAGTAAAAATCTACAAAAAAAAATTCTATAAAATGCATTTTCCAGTGATTCAAAACTTTGTATCAATCCCATTCTGTTTTATTTAGATTAAATTTCAACAAACAGAAAAATACCATGGAAGATGGTGATTTTATTGTCATCTTGATAATGTGCGTTGGTTTGATTGGTATCAGTTGTCTGATATTTTTTGGTTTCAAGTGTCTTAAAAAGAAAAGAAATGATACTAACAGTAACTTTGATGAAGAGAGTCAAGATAATGTTTCCAACGATGATGATTAAAATAAATCAAGAGACTTCATATACAAACAAAATGATTCTACATTTTGTTTTCTTAAAAATATAGCTTATGACATTGTGAGCAAATGGTATGTTTAGGTATATTAAAACAAATGCAGAGGTTACCTTTATTAAACAAACAAAAAGAATAAGAGTGGTGATAAGTAGTAATCAAACAAAAATATAAAATTATTGAAAAGATAAACTAAATATTTGCATAAATAAAAAAAGATAAAATTTGGTCAAAAATGTATTTCGATCGTTCTAACTATTTAATTATATGATGTTTTGTTTCATTTGTTAATTCTTCCTGCAACATGTTGTGTATGACGACTAGTATAATCATTTTCAACGACAAATTACAATAGCCGAGGTTTATTCTTATTATGGTCGTAAATTTAATCATGTAATTATCTCACTGATTAAACTCCTCCTGAATTACGAATTGAGTATAAGTAACAATGGACCTTCTAATGTTAAAGCCCAACTTATTTCGGTTACTTGTTAATTTTCTGACAATGTAAGCTCATATATGGCCTATATGCTAGGTGTTGATCTTTTTACACACCAAAAGCCTAAAGCCAAAATACAACTTTTTAATTAAATGTTAACTAACTACTTATTGTTTTTCAAGAAAAGTTCATTGTTAGCTTCTTCTTACTTAATAAATAGTTTTTATTACTTTATGCCAAAAGAAAACTAATTTAGTCTTGAAAAAAAATGTATAACTATATTTAAATTTACATTTTATTTGTTATTCTGTAATATCAAAACACAAACTACGTAAACTAAATATGAAAATTTCAAAAGTTATTATCTATTTTTGTATTCGATACAAAACTGTTCAAAAAACAATTTCTTGTCCAATGATATGAAGTTATATAAACATAAACATGTATTGTATATAGATATACACTGAACATAACTTCCAAACAAGACCTAAACATAAGGTCAAAAAAACATCAACAGAAAGTAGAATTAAAATTGACTGGAAAGTGGATCTATGTGATAATTTGAAAACATCAAGGCCTAAATTATAATTATAAGGAAAAACAAGGGGCAATGAGAGGTCAAACATCAAAATCGTTTCTATGTTCACGTCTACGATCGGAAGTAGAGCCCACAGAACAAGAATGCCACGTGTACATGTAGGTTTCCATGAAAGATTATGCGAGACGTGATGTCCTCCTTGGAAAATTTAAACACTTTGGACCAAAACATTTTTGTCATTGTTAAAAATTTGGAGCAAAATAATTTATGTAAGACAATTAAACACTAGGCTTCATATTTCAATTCAGTTTTACAAGAAAACCATCGGGAAGAAACATTATTGGTGTTAGATCGTGGAGAACAATGTTTTGAATAGACAACTACTATCCAAGTTTAAATTTTTCAAAATTAAGCAAAAAAGTCGAATTTGATTTGCTAAATATTGTATCTACTTAGTACTTGCAGCTAATATATTAGTTTAAGTAAGAGAAACATAGGATCTTTTTATTTTCTTAAAAATATAGCTTATGACATTGTGAGCAAATTGTGTGTTTATGTAGTATTTTAAAACAATCGTAGAGATCACCTATATTTAAAAACAAAAAAATGGAGAGATTAGAAGTGGTGATAGTTTTTTTTTTATAGAAGTGGTGATAAATAGCCATCAAACAAACATAAAAAATTTGGTTTAAAAATAATACTTGGTAAAAAATGTATTTTGACTTCTTTTCTTTCTACTAACTATATAACTATATGATGTTTTCTTTTATTTGTTGATTATTCCTGCAATATGTTGTGTTCGACGACTAGTATAATCATTTCCAATGACACATTACAATAGCCGAAGCTATGGTTGGAAAATTAATCATGTAATCACCCCACTAATTAAACCCGTCCGGATAACAAAACTGAATATAAAGTAACAATAGACCTTCTAATGTTAAAACCTAACTTATTTCCTTTATTTCATATTGGGCCTATATGCTAGGCGTTGATCCTTTTGCACACAGAAAGCCTAAAGTCAAAATACAAATTTTTTTAATCATTTATATATATATATATATATAGTAGAAACTCTATAAAGTAATACTCGATAAAGTAATAAATTCGATAAAGTAATAAATTTTGTCGGTCCCGAATAGGGCTAATGCAAAATATAACAGAATTCAATAATATAAGAAGATAATAAACATTATAAAATTTCTATATAAAACATGGTCTCAATAATATCTTAAAATAATAACTGATATATATTACTTTCATTTCATAGTCAACGATGTTTTAGGAGAAACAAATTATTTTAAATTATATTATATTTTTGACTTTTAATAGAAAATTAATTAAAACTTTATTGTTTTTAACCATTTATATTCTGTAAATTATTTTATTAGTGGTTAATTTATGTTTTATTATGAATTTATCAAAAAAAGTTGATTCATGTTAAGCATTACTCTTAAAGTAATATCTCTATAAAGTAATAAATTTTTGTGATCCCAACATTATTACTTTATAGAGTTTTTACTATGTATATATATATATATATTAGTTTCTTTCTATTATTTATTTATGTCTATTATTTTTAGTGATTTTTTGTTTGACATGTATCATAATCTGATTTTGTAATTTAAATGGGTTAGATTATAAATATGAAACGTGTCATATGCATGAAAATGATCTTATTGTACATAACTTAATATAGTAAATTTCTTATTTTTATATTAATTAAGATATGTAATATCATATTAAATAGAGGAAGTGTTTATTTATGGTAAAAATCTAAAAACTATTTCCTATAAAATGCACTTCCAGTGATTCAAAACTTTCTATTAACCCCATTTTGTTTTCTTTAGATTTTAAACTATTTTTCCCTTATTTTTATCAGAGCAACTTTCAACAAAATAGAAAAATACCATGGAAGATAATGATATTGATATTATTCTCATCGTGATAGTATGCATCGGTTTGATTGGTATCGGTTGTGTGTTATTTTTTTGTTGCAAAAGAAAGAAGAATCCATTATCAAAAAAAAAGGGTTACAAAAAGAAGAAGAAACCATTATCAAAAAAAAAATTATCAAAAAAAAAAGAATCAAACAAATGCTACTAATGATAACTTTGAAATAAATGAAGAGATTGAAGATAATGCTTCTAACGATGACATTGAAATAAATCAAGAGATGGAAGATAATGCTTCTAACGATGATATTGAATTAAATCAAGAGAATGAAGATACTGGTTCTAACGATGATAATGAAATAAATCAAGACATTGAAGATAATGCTTCTAACAATGATAGTGAAATAAATCAAGAAAGTGAAGATAATGCTTCTAACAATGATACTGAAATAAATCAAGAGACTCAAGATAATGTTTCTAACAATGATATTGAAAAAAATCAAGAGAGTCAAAATAGTCTTTGGTAATTTTTAACATATGCATTGTCTCCTCTAGATATTGCTATAATCATCACAATAACCATCACAAAATAGTTAATTTGGTTAACATGAGGAATGTAAAAGATAACAATTGTGATCAAATTATGATATTATGGTTTTGATCTCTCAAAACATTTTTTCTTCTTTTATTAGATTTTTGTTATGGTGATTTATGTTATATTATTATTGTCAAAGCCAACAAAATGTAAATAACCTTCTGTTGATTTTTATTATAATATATGATCATACCATTTTGAAAAGATGTTTCTTTCGATGATTTTCGAATTTAAAATTTCACTATTTGATGTTGTCTACTTGAACCATCTTATTTGGGTTGATTTTGTGAAGTAGACGAAATGATGGTCAAAAAATTATTCATGTAATTATCTCACTGATTAAAAGTTTAAAACCCTTCCGAATTATGAATTCAGTATAAGTAATAATGGACCTTCTACGGTTAAAGCCCAACTTATTTTATTTATTTATTAATTTTCTGATAATGTATGCCCATATAAGGCCTTTATGTTAGGTGTTGATTCTTTTACACATACCTAAGAAGCATAAATCAAAATACAACCTTTTTTAATTGTTTTACTATAGAAATATATTCATATATGAATATTAGTTTTAGTGGTTTTAAAATTATTTGACATGTATCATTAATTAGTGATAGAAATATACTCTGATTTTGTATTTTAAAATGTGCTAGATTACAAATACATGTCGTGTCCTACTTACAAGAAAATGATCTTATTGTATATAACTTTGATATACTAATTTGATTAGATATGTTTATATTAATTAAGATATTCAAATATCATACCACAAATATCTTTTATGGTCATCCATAGGATAAGAGGTATTTTTAATGGTAAAAATCTAACAAATATTCCCTATAAAATGTACTTTCAAATGATTCAAAACTTTGTATCACCATCATTTTGTTTAGCTATTTAACCATTCTTCTTATTTTACATAGCAAAATTCAACAAATCAGAAAAATAGCATGGATACTCTTTATATGATTGTCATCCTATCAATATGCGTTGGTTTAATTGTTATTGGTTCTATGATATTTATTTGTTGCAGGCGTAAGCAAACAAGTGCTACTAACGCTGCCACTCAAACAGATCAAGAGGCTCAAGATAGTGTTCCTAACGCTGCCGCTCAAACGAATCAAGAGGTTCAAGCTAGTGTTCCTAACGCTGCCGCTCAAGCTAGTGTTTCTAGCAATGGATCTTTCGTTATGTTTGGAATGAAATTTTAATATATGATGTTGTCTACAGTCTACTTGAATCACATAATTAACTATTTGAGTTAATTATGTGAATTCTAATATCATAATAAATTTAATATGTTTTCAGTTCAGAAGTAAACTAATTAATAGTTAATCGATTGACATGTGTTTTCAATTTTAATCTCTTCTTGTTCTAAATTTTACATTGTACCTATAAAAGATGTTTTTCTATACATATTTGTTCTCAAATTTCCTTTTTGTTTTATATAATTCTTTCAAGTAAGTATTGGAAATAAAAGAAAATTTAGCTTTGTTAGGTGAACTTCAAGTTTCTAATGGTAAATGTTTTGAACTAATATATCTCTCTCTCACACACACACAAACATATTATTTTTACTGAATTTTAAAATTGTTTGACATGTATCATACTCTGATTTTATATTTTAAAATGGGTGAGATTACAAATATAAGACGTGTCATACATACTTGAAAATGAATTTATTATATATAAGTTGATATACCAAATTTATTAGATTCTTTTATATTATTTAAGATATTCAATATCATACCACAAATATTATTTTAATATCTAATCCATAAGAGAAGAGGTACTTTTTAATTGTAAAAATCGAAAATAATTCTTATAAATATGAGTTAAGATTGAGTTATGTATGTAACTAATAGTTAATCAAGAATGTTACCAATCATGAATTAAACCACAATTTTTTAAGGTGAGTTTGAATTGAGATGTGTCATTATTGACTTACCATTTTGAGTTATGTCCTTTGTAAGATTGTTAACTCAAAAGTTAACCCGACTCTATATATTTAACATTGTAAGCTTATACTTAAAGAGCTTCCATATCCACATAATTCACCCGGATTGATCTGAATCATCCATGCAAAACAAAACTTTCTTGAAAAAATATGGAACTAAAATCTCGTGGGAGCATCATGGTTGCGGTTTTCAAAGTTTTTATAACTCTAACTTTAAAAAAAATCAAAATGGATTGACATGTTTCTTTTATATAACTTTGTGTTATTTATTTAGTTGAAATGTGTGATTTCTAACATACCGTTTTGAAATAATATCTATTTCGTTCGTTTTCGAATTAAAATTTTCGCTATATGTGATGTTGTCTACTTGAACCATATATCCTATTTGGATCAGATATGTGAATTCTAATAGTTGATGCATCGATTGTTATGTATTTTTAATATGTGATAATTTTGATTTCTTCTTATTTAAAGTATTATTATTACTATTTTTATATAACATATAAAGATACTATTCTTAATAAAAACATATTTCTTTCAAGTAAATATTGAAAACATTTTTTTTTTTACTTTGTTAGGATATATAGCTTCAAGATCTATTGGTAAATGTTTTCAAATATATACATATAGACGTAAACTGATTTAACCTTTTCTATTATTTAATCATTTTTAGAACATCATTTGATATATATATAAAACAATCTAACTAAGATCACACACACATATAGGTGTAAACATGTGTTATATCATCTGCTAATTAAAACATCCGTGTCACGCTAGTATAAAACATGTATAATGTAATAAAAGATATTAATTTTATTTTTGTTGCATATGTTAAGATATTTATTAATTATCTCACACCTCAATATTCTAATAAGAAACGTTTGTTTTTCATGGTAAAAATCCAGAAAGGAATGCATTTTATATCTATGATACCTATCTCTTTTATTCTCACAGCAAATTCTAACACAACAGATAGAGACCATGAAAACTTTTGATATTGTCATAATATCCATCATTTGTTTGGTAATCATTTGTCTTGTTGTTGTTTTTATTTTGATAAATTGTAATATCATCGGTCAAAAAAATTAAGAAGAAGAATGGAACAGTCACTACTAGCAATAACGTAGAGAATAATAGAGATGGTGGCTTTGTTACATTGCCAGTGGCTACGGGTGTCTCCTCCGGCGGTGGTGGTGGTTGTGGTGGTGGTCACGGCGGAGGATGCGGTGGAGGATGTGGAGGATAACAATTATTTTTATGTTTTTGTTTGCTTAACCAGGATAACAATTATATTATGCTAAATATTAGATTACCAAAAAAAACATATAATCGAAGTATATTATTATCCCTTCTCTTGGGGTGTGGTCAAAACCATTGCTTGTTGGGCCCAATCTAAAAGATCTAATTCCTAATTAGGAGAATCCTCTTATTTGTTCCATATTCCGAGTCCATTGACTAGAACTTGGGTCTTAGAGCGAGGACTATGGCATATTAATGGTTGCATTATGTTTGTTGCTCCATGGACTCCATCTGCCTCTTTAGCATTGCCTGAGATAACTTCAGTTCCGGTGTGGGTAACGTTAAAAAACATACCGAGTTGCTTATACTCGCATTGGGGAATTAGTTGGATTGCCTCATGATTAGGGGAACCCATGATCTCTAATAAACCATGGTTAGATCCAACACAAATGGGTGAAGCTAAGCTAATGGTGGAAGTAGAATTAGATAAGGGATTTCCTCAGAGGATTGCAGCTGGGGATACAATAGGGAACATCTCAATGGTTTCGGTTGAGTACTCTTGGATTCCATCTAAATGCGAGATGTGGACATCTTGGCCATAAACAGTCTTGGTGTCTTCTCTTAAGTAAACCGGTTGATCCGATTTGCTCAATATGGACTGTCCCCATTGATGATGTGGTAACAGTGAGTGAAGATGTTCAAGCAGCTGTTCCGTAACCTCAGAAGCTGTTGCACCAATTACCAACCCCAACGTATTGCTTGATTCCTCTCTAGCTATTGCTCCAACTAGAGTAGCTCATGACATCACAAATACATTTGTTTGTGCACCAACTACCAACCCCAACATTGATTCTCCTATAGCTATTGCTCCAATTAGTAATCCCATTGGAGTAGCTCATGTGGTTGCTCCTACAACTACACACATTTCATGTGTAGTGAGAAGTCCATCAACATCTACTTCAGAGTGTATCCCTCCTCTGGTTTTGGCATCAGTTTCTACTCCCCTCTCGGTTCCATTGGTTAATGAGTTTGAAGCTTTTGATAGTAGGTTGAATACCTTAGACGCGGAATTCTCAGATTTTGAGATGGGTGATGCATCTCAAAGGACCTGAGGAGGTCGGTTAATAAAACCTACACTAAAATTCCAAGCGTTGGAATGGACCAAGGTGAAAGGACGCAACAAGAGAGGACGACGCAATGGAGGCCAAGGTTCTCCGTCTTAAAGATCCTTTCAAAAGTCATCTAAAAATCTATTTGTGTTCTTTGTCGCTTTGACGTACGTCCACCTACGTCTCACAAAATTTACAAATTTCAGAAATGGATTAAATATAAATAGGTTAACAAATCTATTTTAACATATCCAGTAAAAACTCTATAAAGTAATAATGTTGGGACCACCAAAATTTATTACTTTATAGAGTTATTACTTTATAAATAATGCCTAAACTAAATTTAAAAAAACATTAATTGATAAATTCATAATAAAACACAATTTAACCATTAATAAAACAATTTACAAAATATAAATGGTTAAAAACAATAAAAATCAATTAATTCTCTACTAAAAGTTGAAAATATAATATATTTTGTAACAATTTGTTTATTCTAAAACATCACTTAATATAAATAAAAGAAATATATAGTAATTATTATTTTGTGATATAAATGAGACCATATATTTGTATAGGTTTTTTGAAAAAAATTATTATCATATCATCTTATCAATTTGTGTTAAATTTTGCACTACCCCGACTCGGGACTGGCAAAATTTATTACTTTATCGAGTTTATTATTTTATCGAATATTACTTTACGGAGTTTTTACTGTATATTGATTTTTAATATTTAAATGTGTATGACAAACCATAATATTTTTAATATCTATACACATATTAAAAAAAAAAAATTGTGCATAAAGTAATAAAAATGAATACCTTTGATTAAGCTTATGTTGATGCCAATAGTTTTGATATTTTTATGTGTAAAATTTATCATAACATATTCAATGTTATTTATTTCAATATGTTTTCATTGTAAAATTAATCTTCATTATATTTAGTTAGAAATTATAGACCATACGATAAATCATATAAATTTATCAGACATAATAAACAAAACCATTATATTTTTCAATGATCAAATGTATAAATATATGTATTTGTGATTGGTATGTATCATAAATTACATCACAATAAAAATATTTTATCTTTTACCAACTTAAATACATAGATACACAATAGATAATTTTGTTATAAATAATAATAAAAAGCTTGTTAATAAAAATTAAATAGATGATATGGTAAGTTTAAAATGACGTTTTTACAGTTACCTGTTTAAACCAGTACATTAAATTTTGATTTAAATTAATAAGACATATATTAATGAGCTTATGTTATAAATTAATGATAATATGTAGAGATTTTCATAGTAAGATATAGTATTAATTGGTTAATTTTTTCTTAAAATCTCTTTTTGAATGACATCTAAGATTTTTTCTTTGAGTGTCTCCTCAATTAATATATGTTTGTTCTACTTAAATATTTTTTCCAATTATAAGATTTCTCTAATAATTGTAAAACTATGGTTACTTGTTACTTTTTTTAATATAATGCATCAAATTTTAGCAAAAACAAAAAAGAACACAACAAAAAAAAACAGCTCAAAAGCTACGAGTAATCTAGAGAATTTTAGAGCCGTTCATATTTAACGGTTAACGTTTCATTGTCGCACGCCACGTGTCAATTTCTGGTGCCTTCAAGAACCTTCTCCTTACTCTTCACGTAACTGCCTTTATAACTTCAAATCAAAAACCCTAAATTTTCTCACATTTTCTCGGGAAAATCTTAACAAACACAACAAAACCATTTCCTCCGCCGAAGAAATCAAATCCCTAAACTTGTTAAATTCCCCGATCGTCTTC